>CM056056.1:98172994-98850494 GCA_029574335.1 Rana kukunoris
CCATCTGATTACAGAATACCATTGATTTGGACACACTTGTAATTTTTCAATTAGTAGTAGGCGCCATTACCTGCTATCTTCTACCTTAAGAAACCCATAAGAATGATACTCCCCCAAATAAGAGGCAAAGCTCCTTGTTGCGTGTCAAGCAGGACTATATATCTTTACTGAAAGACTACAGGCTTATTTACAGTAAAAGAGGAGGTGCATACATATCCTGCTCATATTACTCTGAAAATACACCTGTGACCAGACCTAATTAACATTAGCTAATTAACTAATCCCTTTAAGCAGCCAAGATGCTTTGGAGGCGTGACCTTTAGGCTAGACTTGCAGTCTTATAGCTCAGAAGACAGAATCAACATTATCACCAATCAACACCGAACTCCTTCACACAATTATGGGGTCAATTAGCACAAGCCACAATAAAAGAGCCTTAGAAGTTATCCTAGACTTATTTACTTTGTAACAGAAAACAGACAGACAGGTGGCTGGAGGTGATGACATTAGCATCTGCTTAGGCCCCTTTCAGACGTGCGGACCATATGTCCGCTTTTTCATCCATCCGTTTGCGGATGAAAAAGGGAAATGCATTGGTCCCTATGTGATTCTGATGAACATCCACTGACACCCGTAATGACCCGCCTCCGCAAAGATCCGATTTTGCAGATGGAAGAAAACCCTATTTTTTCTTCCGTCTGCAGAGCGGATCGGATGAACACGGACACATGGTCCGTGTTCATCCGCTCCCCCATAGGGGAGAGCGGAGAAAAGACAGGGCGGTCCCTGCACAGGCGGTCAGTATTACTCTTTCTAATATGGCATATATCATGGGAGATATTGTGGATAAATATTACTGTCCCATTTTAAGTAATCCAAGACATATTCTTAATGTTCATTATTTTCTTGCTCACCCAATAGACACAGGGTGATTTTCTTGCTCACCCAATAGACACAGGGTGATTTAGACATAAGAGGTGCATGGGGAGCTGAAGCAAGGGTATCCCATACTTTCTAAGGGATTCTGGGTGTCATGGACCCTCCCGTTACAATTACCTTACACCAGGTGTGTACAGGCAAGGCTAGGCAGGTATAGGGAGGTCTTTACCTAACTGATACATATTTATCCTTATAATTTGCAGCATATCAGCTACCTACAATCCCTATTTAAACAAATCTACAGGTATCCTTTAAATTATTATTGTTTTATTTATATATTAAGTAAAGATTACGGTCGGCACAGCTGTTTGCACAGCAGAGGAAAACCACCTGGCAAGAGCCCAGTGTAAATTCAAAATTTATTTGGAAGGGAACAATCTGGTTTCCAGTCAATATTGTTTTAGGCTTCTGGGACATCTGACAAAAATAATATTTTGATTACACAGTACTACTGAACCTAATCTCATGAGAATAGATTGTAAAGTAAACCAAAAGTATAAACTTTTGATTTTGTTTGATTTCATGTATTTAAATTGGTCAATTTGGTATGGATTTAAGACGTAATGAAGCAGAAGAACATTTCATAAATCATACATACAGAAGTGCCACCTCTGTGGAAGTTTAGCTATAGCAGATTAGAATTACCTTCCAAAGTGATCAGCTTATTAAGTAAATGTTGGGCTTCATGACAGACAGATTGGGGTTGATTTACTAAAGGAAAATAGACTGTGCACTCTGCAAGTGTAGTTGCTCCAGAGACTAGTAAATGAGGTAAAGCTTGACTTTGCAAAGACTACCCAATCACATGCAAGAAAAAAAAAGTCACTTTTGCTTGAGTGTGATTGGATGGTATAAGTCAGAAGAGCTTCTTCTCATTTACTAAGAGAAACTACACTTGTGATCCATAAGAGAAGCCCAGCCAAAAGAGCTTAGGATGGACTGCTTTAGGCCCTTTCACAATGAGGCGTATTTCAGGCGTTTTAGCGCTAAAAATAGCGCATAAATAACGCCTGAAATAATCCTGCCCCAGCATTCTCAATGTGAAAGACCGAGGGCTTTCACACTAAGGCGATGCGCTGGCGGGAGGAAAAAAAATCTCCTGCAAGCAGCATCTTTGGAACGGTAAAGGAGCGGTGTGTATACCGCTCCTTCCCATTGAAATCAATGGGACAGCGTGGCTATATCACCCGCAAAACCGCGACTGTATTAACCCTTTTTCGGCCGTTAGCGGGGGTTAAAACCACACCGCTAGAGGCAGAATATCGCGGTACATATGACAGTATAGCGGCGCTAAAAATCGGACCGCTATACCGCCACCGCACCTCCGACGTCCAGTGCGAAAGGGGCCTTAAGGTGGGCACTCTAAACCAAATTATCAAGTCACTGTAGCATTGTGACAAAAAATGTCTACCTTTATAAGTTTGTCTAACTTTAATTTCTCTTTAACTTCATCTTACAATTTCTATCATCACTCCATATTTTTTTTTTTTTATGGTGATGTGATAAAATACAGACAGTATTAAGAGGATTTAATTGTTTTTTTTTTAAAAGCTTCCACTTTTGCAGTCTTTTTGAGAAAACCCCACTATGGGCCAGATTCTCTTAGAATTGCCTATCTTTAGGCAGGCGTAGCGTATCTCAGATACACTACACCGACGTAACTCAGAGAGGCAGGTACAGTATTCACAAAGCACTTGTGCCTGACTTTGCACCGGCCTAACTTAATTTAGTCGGCGTAAGCCGGTGCAAGTGGAAGTGGGTGTGTCGTTATGCAAATTAATGGTCTAGTGATTTACGCCCGGCGTATCTTGAACGGAGCATGCTCAGTACGTTCGTTCCCTTCTGAGCATGCTCACAACTATGCCGGCCCAACTTACAGAGATACACCGGCCCAACTTACGCCCAGCCGATGCAAAAGTACATCCAGTTTTATTCCCCCCCCAGGGAAGGTACTTTTGCTGTGAGATGGCTGCTCCCGTTCCCCACAGGCAGAATAGGAAAAAAAACTTTAACACCCAGAAGATGTCAGCCCTCATAACATCAATGGAGACTTATGACCAGGGCCGCCATCAGGGGGGTACAGGCAGTACACCTGTAAGGGGCCTGGGGGTCCCCAGGGGCCCGGATAGGAACCCCCCTTTTTTTTATATATATTTTTTTAATATATTTTTTATTTATATTTTTTTGATGGACAAGAAGGCCTGGCTTGCAGTCTCTGCTCTAATTAATTTCAAAGGTGTTCTATCGAGTTGAGGTCAAGTTCCTCCACCCCAAACTTGCTCATCCATGTCTTTATAGACCTTGCTTTGTGCCATGGTGAGCAGTCATGTTGGAACAGGAAGGGGCCCTCCCCAAATTGTTTCTACAAAGTTGGGAACATGAAATTGTCCAAAATGTCTTGGTATGCTGACGCCTTAAGTGTTCCCTTCAATGGAACTAAGGGGCCAAGTCCAACTCCTGAAAACAACCCCACACCATAACCCCCCTTTCATCAAATGATTTGGACCAGTCCACAAAGCAAGGACCATAAAGACATAAATGAGTGAGTTTGGGGTGGAGGAACTGGACTGGCCTGCACAGAGTCCTGACCTCAACACCTTTGGGATGAATTGGAGCGGAGACTGTTAGCCGGGCCTTCTTATCCAACATCAGTGCCTGACCTCACAAATACACTTCTGGAAGAATGGTCAAACATTCCCCTAGACACCCTCCTAAACCTTGTGGACGGCCTTCTCAGAAGAGTTGAAGCTTTTATAGCTGCAAAGGGTGAGCCAACCCAATATTGAACTCTACAGGCTAAAGGATCGCACACACGATCGAATACTCCGATGGACGTGTTTTGCCATATAATCAAACCGTCTGTACGCTCCATCGGACAAAAGAGCAGAAAAACGACATAGTTTTGTGAATGTTTGCTGAAAAAGTTCTGCTGTCTGTATGCAGAACAAGTTCACGGCCAGTGCCTTTCGGACAAAAATATATATATATAATTATTATTATCCTTATTATTATTATTATTAGGGCCCAGAGGTCCCGGATGGAAAGCCCCCTTATTTGGTAATTTATTTTTATATAAAAAAGGGGGGTTCCCATCTGGGGCCCTGGTGGCCTCCGGACCCCTAAAAAAATTAAAATCTAAAAAAGTTTTTTTTTTAAGGGGGTTCCCATCCAGGCCCCTGGGGACCCCCGGCCCCTTACAGGTGTACTGCCTGTACCCCCCTGATGGCGGCCCTGGTGGCGGGGGACCCATTAGTAGTGCTAGGACCATGGCTGCCATGTGTTGTCCTGTAACGGTGCTGCTGAAGCTGCTCTCCAGCTGACTTGAGCAAGTCTGGTGCAAAGTTACCCCTGCTTTTATGAGGGGTAACTTTAGGCCAGCCAAACAGCTTAGGCACACCGCGCGTAGCCTGCGCCGAACGGGCCTATGTTTGGGAATCGGCGTATCTCCCTCATTTGCATATTTGCATAGGAAATCAATGGGTTTGCCAGATGCACACGGCATAAATATGCACCTAGGCTGTGCAGGTGTAGGCAAGTTACACCGGTCGGGAGTAGCCTATTTTGGTGCGTATCTAGTTCTGTGGGTACGGTGCATAGATACTCCGGCGCAAATTTACACTTACGCCGCGCATCTCCATATACCCCGACGTAACTTCTTTGAGAATCTGGCCCTATATGTTTGCTATGTGTTCCCATTCATACAGCATGCCTGAAAAAAAAAATTATTTTTTACCCTTTAGATGTTTCTCAGAAGGAGGTGTCATGGCTGACTACAAGTTTTTTTTTTTTAACAATGTTAACGTGAACCTGTCACAAACAGTGTTCAAATTTAGTAACAAGTGATAATGAAGATCTGCCTGTACAGTACAGACAGGGTTAAAAATGCAAACGCAGCCTCCCAGCTCCTCATAAACAAAGAGAAACTAGAAACAAAGGGACTTAGGATGTTTTATTGATTGAGGGTCCAGCATAGAGTATCTAAAGTCTAGTACACACTATTCGTTTTTTTTTTTGTTTTGTTCAACCCAGCAGGCTGATAAAAAAAAACCCTGAAGAGCATAGGAGGAGTTGCTGTACTAATGATGCAATGTTAGTACATCAATCTCCCCCGCTGAGCTATTGTGTTCAGACAGGAGGACGGCCCCCCTGCCAGAACACACTGGTCATTGGCTGAGAGTGCTGATCGGACGCCGATTCACAGACCTTTTTTGGTCATGCCCCTTCGACAGAAAAGGTTTAGAAAGGCTGCTCTATATGCATTGGCTGCAAGCTGGTCCCTACTACACACATCCTTGAGGAGCACCAATATTGTAGCAAGGTTAAAGAGTATGTCAAGGCAAAGTTAATTAAAATAAAATAAAAATATATGCAGTACTTTTCTGTAATATATGCACATTTCCCTGTGTGCTGTCAGCCCAGTATCTTTTGCTAAACTACTTATCCACTCCCACACTCAGATCTCTACAAGATAAAGGCTAATCATTCTGTATTCCAAGATAAGAACTAGGAGGGCTCTTTGAGATAACACAGAAAGTTTCACACAGGACAGCTCTGAATTTCTAACAATTTATTTTCACTTGTCAAACACTCATAACAAAATGGTTCCAATGGTATATTAAATACACCAAAAGGAGCAAATAAGATATGTTTATTATTAGGGTTTACTTACACTTTAAGAGATTTGAAAGTTCAATTTGCAAAATCTTTCTAAACATTATGTGATGGACTTAAAGCATTGATGTAGTTGTTGCTTGGTGCATGTATCCAGGGCCGCCATCAGGGGGGTACAGCTGGTACACATGTAAGGGTCCTGCGTGTCCAAAGGGCCCGGACCACAGGTCACAACCCAGGCTATCTTTAACATGTGGCAGCTGCTGTCAGAGCGGACCGGCTGCCAGGATGCAGGGAAGGGTGGAAAGGTTGGCAGTTCCCATGTGTGTGCAGGTCAGGGGCCACTGTCAGACACTGTGAGGGGTTGGATGAGGTCAGGGACCAGGTCAGTGGACCCCATGGAGGAGGACATCATGGGGGGGGCCCTTGCCTGCTCTTTTTGTGTGTTCAGGTTGGAGGGCCCCATGGAGGAGGAGGTTGGGTGGAGGATCCCCCTCCCTCTTTTGTGCATGCAGGCTCCGCTCCGGTCAGAAATCAGTGTGTGCTGGGCTGGGCAGGGTGGGTGAGGCCAATTGGTACCAACAGAGGGCCCCATGGAGGAAAAGGTCAGGGTGGAGAAGCCCTCCCCTTTCTTGCAGCTGCTGTCGGAGATCCTGGTGGAGATGGAATACAGGCTCATCCCTCCTGGCACTGCTGGACAGGTGAGAGCTGAGAGGACTGGTGTTTCCCTAGGTGTGTGTGACACTCCCACCCACCTGTCCCCCTGCCCCCTACCTGTGACTCTACCTCCGACTTGTCCTGCTGCCCCCCACTTGTCCCGCTGCACCCCACCTGTCCCGCTGCCCCGTCCTGTCTGACTCCCTCCCACCTGTCCATGGGATGGAGAAGGAGGTGGACGTGTGATGGTCAGTGGGCGGATTCAGTGGGACAGCCAGTGGGCAGGCCCTGGGGAATGTTGGTGGTTAGGCCCGAGGGAGTCTAGGCCTTAAGCTGTGTAAGGGCCCTCACCATCTCTGATGGCTGCCCTGTGTGTATCTAAAGTATATGTGAAGCTCTCCCATGTCTCAAAGAAACAATACATGTGAGAGTTTTGAACTATCTGTCGCCAAAATCATTTATTGGTTGGCAACCGGAAAAAATAAAAATAAAGGTCTGCCTGTGTTGTGTTGCATTTAAGGCAGTCATTTAAGTCAGTGCAATTTTAAATGGAGATATACAGGTGCATCTAAATAAAATTGAATATCATCAAAAAGATAATTTATTTTGGTAAATAAATATAAAAAGTATATAGATTAATTGCACACATAGTGATATATTTGAAGCATTTCTTTATATTAATTTTGATGATTATGGCTTACAGCTAGTGAAAACCCAAAATTCATTATCTCTGAAAATTAGAATATTGTGGACTCATGGTGTCACATGCTAATCAGCAAATTAACTCAAAGCACATGTAAAGATTCCCTGAGCCTTTAAATGGTCTCTCAGTCGAGTTCAGTAGGTTACACAATCACGGGGAAGACTGCTGACTTGAGAGTTGTCCAGAAGACAATCATCATAAGAAGGGTAAGTCACCTGGACTAAGATGAAAGAGGACAGGACTGTTGCACAGTGGTCCAAAGTCCTCTTTTCGAATGAAAGTACATTTTGCATTTCATTTGGAAATCAAGGTCCCAGAGTCTGGAGGAAGAGTGGAAAGGCACAGATTTCAAGTTGCATGATGCATGATGTCTAGTGTGAAGTTTCCACAGTCAGTGATAATTTGGGCAGCCATGTCATCTGCTGATGTTGGTCCACTGTGTTTTATTAAGTCAAAAGTCAGCACAGCCCTCTAGCAGGAAATTGTAGAGCACTTCACGCTTCCCTCTGCTGACCACCTTTATGGAGATGCTGGTTTTATTTTCCAGCAGGACTTCCCACACTGCCAAAAGTACCAATACCTGTGGGGTATTGTCAAAAGAAAGATGTAATATTCAAACTAAATGCTTGACATATCACTCCGTGTAATGAATCTATATAATATACGAGTTTCGTTTTTTGAATTGAATTGCTGAAATAAATAAGCTTTTTGATATTCAAATTTTTGACATACACCTGTACATGCTCTATACAGTGAGTGAAAAAAACATTTCTTTGTTTTGAGTCGAGGGTGGTGTTTTCCAACAAAGGTTATATATGTTAAAGAGGGGGTTCACCCTTAAAACCACTTTCTCCCATCCCATCCAGCATACTGGCGTCAGCGCCAGTATGCTGTCTTTTTTTTTTTATCGGTGTACTTACCTCTTAATAGATAATTTAATTTTCGTCCTACCGCTGGGTATGGCGCCGCTATATCGCGTCACGCCTTCCGAAAACAGCCGACTAGCACTCGGCTGTTCTCGGCGCCTGCGCACAGACCCAGGAGCTGACTGCGCAGGCGCCGTATACAGCCGAGTCCTATTTCGGCTTTTTTCGGAGGGCGTGACGCGGCTATATACGGCGCCTGCGCAGTCAGCTCCTAGGTCTGTGCTCAGGCGCCGTATAGCGCCGAGAACAGCCGAGTGCTAGTCGGCTGTTTTCGGAAGGCGTGACGCTATATAGCGGCACCATACCCCGCGATAGGACGAAAATTAAATTATCTATTAAGAGGTAAGTACACCGATAAAAAAAAAAAAAGACAGCATACTGGCGCTGACGCCAGTATGCTGGATGGGATGGGAGAAAGTGGTTTTAAGGGTGAACCCCCTCTTTAAGTAGTTAAGTGTCATCAATGTGAAGGAAATGAGAATCCCATGGTACATTTGGATTAGTCTAATATATCCCTGAAAAATAGGTAGTATTTGCCACCACTGGATGTATCTATCTTTGCCACCACTGGACTTATGTATCTTTTTCGCCACTAGATGTATGTATATTTGAGTGAATTTGTTTGCATAGTTAATGGCAAAGAGCCCAAATAAATGAATAAGGGGATTGTAGACTGTTTCTTGTGGTAGAAGTTCTTTATGCATGTGGAGCATGGCAGTAGGGGTGTAGAGGTAGATTTAAGTAACAATTTGTATTAACATTTGTATATTAAGATGAACTATGAGTCCAATCTTTAAGAATTCTGAGGGAAGAGGCATGGTTATATTGTTCTACATCTGGGAGATTTAAACATGCATTAGTGAGTGGTTGTGGAAGTATTAAGCAACTCTTACAGCTTTTCTCCAGATGAATTGACTAAACAAGTAGTTAAAGTTGTAAAGTGAACCTTCCCTTCCCTTCAGCAAATAAACCTCAAACCCAATAGATTTTTTTAATGCAATTTTCTTCTAAACGATTATTAGGGAAATATTTGCTACCTTACCAATAATAATGATTTAGCCCACATAGTCCCTGCTCTTCCTGAAGCCAGCATCATTTTGTATACGTCCTAGTGTCTTTTTCCTCGACTGTATTCCACCCACAATGGACATCATACAAAATCCCTGCGTATGCGCAGAACAACAGAGCTAAGCATTACTAAAGGCAAACTGTTAAGTGCACAAGAATGAGTGGCGATGCTGGGACTTGAGCTGGTGTCATCCTGGAAAAGCTCTGTGAGGATTCTGACATGGCATGGAAAGGATAAAAAACCGAGCATGTGTAAGTTTGCGTCAGTTTCCAAAATATTGAAGAGCGATTGAGAGATTTAGATGACCTAACAAATATTGTAATCATGTATGTATGTTGAACTTTCATTTGGGGGAAAGATTAAAAAGGTAGTTTTCCACTTTAATAAGTTTAAGGTCAGATAGGTAAAAAAATAATAGAGACAACACCGTTTTATTATAAGATAAAAAATAAAAAAAATCCTGCAAAGCATGCTACACTAATCAACCATAACTTTATGACCACTGAGATGTAAAGTGACTAACATTGATTTTCTGAAAGTGTATTTTTATATATATATATATATATATATATATATATAAATAATATTTATGTACAGTATATATATATTTATATACTAACTATGTAAATATATATATATATATATATATATATATATATATATATATATATGTGTAATAAAAAGTGAAGTAACATAATTAACTATTACACAAGTCTTCTTGTACTTTAACCACTTAACTCCCGTACCATATTACTGGTCAAAGACCAGAGCACTTTTTGCGATTCGGCACTGCGTCGCTTTAACTTACAATTGCGCGGTCGTGCGATGTGGCTCCCAAACTAAATTGGCGTCCTTTTTTTCCCCACAAATAGAGCATTATTTTGGTGGTATTTGATCACCTCTGCGGTTTTTAGTTTTTGTGCTATAAACAAAAATAGAGCGACAATTTTGAAAAAAATGAATATTTTTTACTTTTTGCTATAATAAATATCACCCAAAAATATATATATAAAAAAATTTCCTCAGTTTAGGCCGATACGTATTCTTCTACATATTTTTCATAAAAAAATCGCAATAAGCGTTTATTGATTGGTTTGCGCAAAAGTTATAGCGTTTACAAAATAGGGGGTATTTTTATGGCATTTTTATTAATATTTTTTTTTTACTAGTAATGGCGGCAGTCAGCGATTTTTTTTTCGGTACTGCGACATTATGGCGGACACTTTGGACACTTTTGACACATTTTTGGGACCATTGGCATTTTTATAGCGATCAGTGCTGTAAAAATGCACTGGATTACTATAAAAATGCCACCGGCAGTCAACGGGTTAATACTAGGGGGCGGGGAAGGGGTTAAGTGGTTGTTTTCTAACTTTAAGGGGGGGTGGACTGACATGGGGAAATGACTGATCTTCTGTTCATACATTGTATGAACAGAAGATCAGCATTTCTCTCCCTGATAGGACCGGGAGCTGTGTGTTTATACACACAGCTCCCGGTCCTCACTCTGTAATGATCGATCGCATGTGCCCGGCGGCGATCGCGCCCGCCGGGCACGCACACGGGAGTCGGGGGGAAAGCGGGGGGAGCGCGTCTCCGGCGGCGCACACGTGCCCCTAGTGGCCGCTTTTAGAGCCAACGTTTTTGTACGGGCTCTCGCGCAGGGGAGCCGACCTGCTGCCGTAGAACTGCGGCAGCTGGTCAGCAAGGAGTTAAATGAACCATTTTTACATTAAAATGTAAAGTCTTTATGATTTTCCTAAATTATGAGATACTTTTAAAGATGTCTGACTACTAACAAACATGCTGGAGCTGTCCTATTTCTTTTTATAATAATGAGGTTGATCGGGTCATGAAGGTAGACCCTTCCACCTAGCAGTCAGTTGCAGAATGTTTGTGGTAAGGTCTTCTTCAGAAGGTAGGAATTTGCAATGCAGTTTGAAAATTTTCTTTAAACTATATAACTGAACTAGAGGCAATTATTTTCTTCTCAACAAAAAAAGTCCAACTTCTTTTAAAACTTTTTTGTTTTAACAGAACGGGGAAGGGTTAGAACACCTAGCTCTTTTTATATTGTTTTCTGTGACACCATGAAGGAGATTCTACCTTTAGTTTTTATGCACATGCCTAAAGTTTCTAGAAATATCTCGCACAAGAAGTGTGCTCTTTATGAATACCACATGATCCTAAAGGGAGCTCAGCTGTACATTAGCATATACTTTGCACATTAAAGAATGTAGAGAGAAAAAACTGCCCTTAGCTATGTTATAGAATCCCATGTTTTATTAATGAAGTCCCCGACAGCCAGTTAATGTTCAGCTACGTGACATTCAGCACTTTACAATATACTTTCTGTGACTGATTGTAACAAGGGTGAAACTATGACAATGATGGTGTTAAAATTTTTATAAAGATCATTTAACAAATGAGATCAACCATCCACAGCAAAATTTTACTGGGCAGCAATAAACACACTCTAATGAGGAAATAAAAATTTTAACATTGATACAAAATTGAAATTAAATGCTGAGATGCATACAGGGAGCATTGGGAGCAAATCTGATAAAATTATTTTTATGAGGAGGTAAGCAAAACCTTAGGAAAAGGAGTGGCTGTGGTCGTGGTATAGTTGGATTTTTCAAAAGCGTTTGTCACAGTTCCCCACAAAGCCAATGTGTAAGTCTACAGGCTTGGAAATATCAGTTTGTAAATGGATAGAAAACTGGTTAAAAGAGAGAATTCAGAGAGTAGTGGTTAATGATTCTTATTCTGAATGGTCTAAGGTTATCAGTGATGTACCTCAAGGTTTAGTGTTGGGACCCTTACTTTTTAATATCTTTATAAATCAGGGGTCTTCAAACTATGGCCCTCCAGTTGTTCAGGAACTACAATTCCCATCATGCCTAGTCATGTCTGTGAATGTCAGATTTTTACAATGCCTCATGGGAAGTGTAGTTCCACCACAGCTTGAGGGCTGTAGTTTGAAGATCCCTGTTATAAATAATATAGGGCCTGGGATTAAAAGTACCATTCGGTCTTTGCAGATCATACCAAGCTCTGCAGTGGAATAATGTCCTTACCGGATGTCTCCAACTTACAAGCCGACTTTAATGCATTGTTTAATTGGTCAACTTTGTGGCAAATGAGGTTTAATGTTGATAAATGTAAACTTGTCCACTTGCCGACCACCCCAGGCAGGTATGCTGCTGCAGGCCGGCCACATTGTGCTGGATCACATATCTGACTCCTTACATAGGACTTAGTCTGACATCTCAGACTTCCGTTCTGATCTGCCCACTGTGCAGCACAGATTGACACTGATCCATTCCAAACATGTCCACAATCACATCACTGCTCACATTATTAAAAACTACAGTTTGGGGGGGCGTGGCCTGGACGGCATGGTGTGAGGAGTGTAGAACGGGAGCTCCGCTTGCCAAAGATCCTTACCTTACTATCCTGGGGCTGTAATTGACTTTCACCCTGCCACCGATCGTGCGAGTGTACACCCCACCGTGCAGGGAACATGTCGCCGCCGAAGCAGACCTCCAGCGCGGCTGCAAAACTCGCCAAGTACCGGCTCACGGAGAAGGAGGCTGGGGGGGAAGATGGCGCCGGCTCCTCGACTCCTGCAGACTCGGCGGCTGAGAACACGGCACGTGTGTTGGAGGCAATCTCTGATTGCAAAAGCTCTCTGACGGGTAAAATTGAAGAGGTAAAGGTGGATGTCTCACTTGTTCGCCAGGACTTGCAAAATTTTAGAGACCGCGTGACCGAGGCAGAGACCAGGATTAGCCGCGTGGAGGATGACATCCCGCCGCTACAGGTTGCGGCAGAACGTATGCAACACCAACTCAATATGGTCCTGGCGAAGCAGGACGATATGGAGAACCGTTTGAGGAGGTGTAATTTGCGGTTCGTGGGTCTGCCAGAGGGAGCGGAGGGTCAGGACCCCCCCTCATTCCTAGAAAACCTGCTGACTACCACCTTTGGGCGCGCTGAATTTTCAGATTCATTTGTGGTGGAGAGGGCCCATAGGCTGGCTGCCAAGCCTCCCCCTCAGGGCGCCCCGCCGCGGACATTTATTGCTAAGCTACTTAATTTCCGAGACCGGAATGCCGTGCTACGCCTGGCTAGGCTGAAGGGTAACATCCCTTTCCACAATACTGAGGTTAGAGTTTTCCCTGATTTTTCGGCGGATGTCCAAAAGAGAGCCCAGTTTTCAGAAGCTAAACGCCAGCTGCGGATTCGCCGCTACTCTTACGCCATGCTATTCCCGGCCCGGCTCCGGGTCGCTGGTGAAGACAGAGCATACTTCTTTGATACGCCAGAGGCGGTCTTCTCCTGGCTCGACAGAGAGGCGCCACCGGATCGGCGACCCATTTGACATCCCCGCCCTGACATCCTGGAGTACGCCGATGACCGTATTATGCTTCCTATTGGCTCCTGATCCCTCGTGGAACTGCGACCAGGTACTGTCCTAACTGGGTTGTGGCCCGTATCCTCCGCTTTCTCAGCTGTCCCATTGATGGGATTCCCCTGTCATTTCTGGTCCGTGGCTTGGTCTTGCCCCCCTCATTTTTTCATCCCCATTACTGCCCCTCACTCCGTGTACACCTATCCCTGCCTACCGCGGAGCTCGGTATGTACTCCTTTGTCTGCTTCCCCCCCACCCCTGCACTCCTTGTCCTGTGTGTTGGGATGCATGTACCGCGGCCCCATACGATAGTTCAAGACGGCGAGTGGCTACCCGTCATGGCACCTGTGACTTGGTCTCGTGTTTCCGTATCCTGGAACTCCCCCCCTGCATTTCATCCTGGGGACTCTAGCTCGGGTGCCTCACTCTTTGTACTGTTGCTAGTTTTACAGCAGATAATCGTCCCACTAGCTGCGGATGTCCCCTTGGACCCTGCAGTATTTTTCAATACCTGTAACATTGTGTGCTATTATGTCTATGCCTGGTTTCCCTGGTCTGGTCGGACCTGTGGGGGTGTCTTGGCTGTTTGCCTGGCGCCCTACCGGCCCGGACAATCCGGAGTGTTTGTTCATTATTTCTTTTCGTTTTGTTCTCTTCTGTTATATGTGGTTAATTGTTGGAATTTTGCTATGATTCAATGTGCTGTGCGGGAGGGAATGTGGTTTTGCTTTTTGGGGGATAATATATGGAGTAGTGCTATTGATGCTAAATTACTGTACAATGGTACGGCTGTTGGGATCCTGTCCCTGGCGCTCTGCAGTTCGCGGGCGGTGGCTGGGCCCCTCCCTTGTTTGGGAGGTGGTCTGGCTGCTTGCGCGCGGATCCGGGGTTTCCGGGCCATTCACTGCCGACATTATTCATCATGCCTAACATAAAATTTATGACCTGGAATGTGCGGGGGATAAGGGCACGCCCGAAACGCAACGCAGTACTGTCCTTTTTAAAAAAGCAAAGGGCCGACATCATGGTATTAGTGGAGACTCACTTAACTGGTCAGCTCATGATGACACTGAAGAAGCCGTGGGTGGGATGGGTCTATCAGCCCCTTATACTGTGAACTCCAGGGGGGTGGCTGTAATGGTAGCCAAAACTGTACAGTTTGTGCTGCTCCTGCTCCAGTCTGATCCCCAAGGCAGGTTTCTGTTTCTGCACGTTAAAATTAATGGACTAGAGGTACTGCTCCTGGCCATATACATACCTCCCCCCTTTCAGTTTGCGGTGATGACGGAAGGCCTGGCATTTATGTCACGGTTTCCCAGTGTGCCTGCGATCTGGTTGGGGGACTTTAATAACATCACACATAGACATCTGGATAGGATGCCCACGGCACCCTCATCAGACGCTGCACACGCACAGACCCGCTTTGGTAAACTCCTGCTCGACCTTGATCTGGTAGATACGTGGCGCCACCGCCACCCGACTGATAGGACGTTTTCGTGTTTCTCAACGTCACATAACTCCATGTCACGTATCGACCTGATACTGACATCCCGGACCATCCTTCCCTATTTGGGCAATGTGGGGTTCAATCCCCGCGTCTTATCAGATCATGCCTCTTATTGGATTGAGCTCCGCATCGCCTCCCCTCCCCCGACTTACAATTGGAGACTTAACCCCTTCTGGCTCTCTGTTGTGCCTGATCTGGCGGAAGCCGAGACCGAATGGGATCATTTCTTCCAGACTAACAGGGGCTCTGCGTCGTTCGGGGCGGTGTGGGACTCCTTTAAAGCTCATGCTCGATTATACCTGTCCCAAAGTATTGCCAGATACCGCAAAAACTCGAACATGGTGGTTGCACAGGCGGAACGCTCCCTTGTGGAGGCGGAAAGGGCATTTGTTTCTGACCCCTCCTCTGACACGGCTGATGCTCTGAAGCTTCAAACCCGAGTCGTGAATGGCCTTCTCTTTGAAAAGGCAGAAAGGAACATATTTTACAGCAAACAGAGGGTGTACGAGTGCGGCGAACGAGCGGGTCGACTCCTTGCCTATTAAGCCCATCTGGACCACAGACCTCCCACAGTGGTCTCGCTTCGGGACTCTGGGGGAGTTTTGATCTCTGATCCGGACGAGGTAGCTGGAGAATTTCGCTCCTTCTTTGCCTCGCTATATTCCTCTGCTGTCAATAACCCTAGGGGGGAGCTGGTGGATCTCCTGGCTGGGATTGACTTACCCACACTGTCGGAATCTCAGGTGGAGACTCTCGAGTCTCCTATCACCACAGATGAAATAACGCTTGCACTTTCCACGCTAAAACCCTCTAAGGCGCCTGGCTCAGATGGTCTCCCCTTGGAGTTTTACACTGCCTATGGTGAGTCCCTGATCCCAAGACTCCAGGAGCTATTTCTGTCCATCTTTGAATCGGGCTCCCTGCCCGTCTCTCTACGAGAGGCGTACATAGTATTGATCCCTAAACCCGACAAAGACTTAGAACTCCCTGAATCCTACCGCCCAATATCCCTGCTACAGCTTGACATTAAGATCCTTGCCAAGATCCTGGCGCTGCGGCTCAATGGCGTGATCCTTAAATTAATCCACCCTGATCAGACCGGATTCATGCCCGCTAAAAACACGGCACACAATCTGAGAAGGCTGCATATGAATTTGCAAGCGCGGCATGATCGGGTGGGGTCCCGGGTGGTGGTGTCTCTTGACGCCGCTAAGGCATTCGATTCTGTCGAGTGGGACTACCTCTGGGAATGCCTAGCGCGATTTGGCTTTGGGCCCAAATTTATAAAGTGGGTCCGTCTTCTGTATCAGGACCCGTGTGCCAGGATCTTGGTGAACGGTCGGGTATCGGCCCCCTTCCCCCTGCAAAGGGGAACCAGACAGGGGTGCCCTTTGTCCCCACTTCTATATGCCCTGGCGGTGGAGCCCTTGGCGTCCTCCCTTAGAAGGCATCCGGGCATTCATGGCCTCTGTTGCGGGGGGCTAGAGGAGACGGTCAGCCTTTATGCTGATGATATGCTCCTCTACTTGGCAGATGCTGGCCCCTCCCTGCAGACCGCTCTTGATGTTATCCGGACCTTCGGTCGATATTCCGGGCTTCGTATCAATTGGGACAAGTCCCAGATTCTCCCTATAGATGTCAGCGTCCCCACGGAACTCCAGGCCTCTTTTCCTCTCCTTAGGGTGAGTTCATTGAAGTACTTGGGGATTCGGATCTCTAGATCTCCCGAAGACTACGTTGCTCTCAACCTTGAGCCGCTGGTGCGGTTTTTGAAGGCCAAGACGCAGACGTGGGCCAAGCTACCACTGGGGGTGATGGGCCGAGTAAATCTCATCAAAATGATCCTCCTCCCTAAGTTTTTATACGTACTCTGGCATGCCCCTGCCTATCTCCCCCTTAGATTTTTCAAGTCCATTGAAGCAATCCTTAATTCCTTTGTGTGGGGCTCGGCTCGCCACAAATTATCCTGGCAGGCGCTGAAAAACCCCACTGACCTCGGGGGGGGCAGCTCTACCCGACTTTACCTTATATTACCTGGCGGCGCAGTTGTCTCATTTCTTCTACATTGACAAGACTGACAGGGATCACTACCTATCACTTGTGTGCCCCCCCTCTGCTCCTGGGATCACTCACCCTTTTCAGGTTCTCTTCAGAGACCTGGGGGGTCCTCGGTCCCCGGGGACTAACAAAGGCTTGCTCTACCATCACTGCAAAATTTGGGAGGTGGTGAGGCGCAGGCTCAATGTCTTGCCCACCCACTCTCTTACCCCCTTGTGGGACAACCCTGGTCTACGGGAATTGTTGACTGTCCCGGATCAGGTCCTGTGGCTTCGGTGGGGGGTGCGTTACCTTTCTGATGTTTACCACGGCCCCGTCCTCAAATCATTCCAACAACTCAAAGATGGGTTCGGCCTCCCCAATTCTATGCATTTTCGCTATCTCCAGCTCCCCCAGTGTAGACAAACTAGATATCGTGCGTACCATGCAGGGGATGGACTCCCGGAAACTTATCTCGGAGTTCTATTCAACGCTCCTTCGGCCTACGGCTGTTACTTTGGCCTACGGACTTAAGGACCGTTGGGAAGTAGATGTGGGGGAGCTGGAGGAGGACGAATGGGAGGACGCTCTGGAGACCAGCAAGAAAGTCTCAGTCAAGCTTTCTGATCGCCTTACACACCTCTATATGTTGCACAGGACATATCTGACCCCCACTCGCCTTGCCAAATACAAACCTGATCAAAACCCACTGTGCCCTAGATGTGATAGCCCCACCAGCACTTTTTTCCACCTCCTCTGGTCCTGCCCAGTCATACAGGACTACTGGACGCATGTAATACAGTTTATACATGATGAGATGGGGTCCCCTCTGACGCTATGCCCTAAGCAATGTATGCTGGGAATATTTCCGGACCCTGACTCGGATAAGTACCACAAGATCTTTCTTCAGGAGTCATTGTTCATTGCCAGGCTTCTCGTGGCGCGGAAGTGGCTCCGGGTCGAGCCGCCTTCTCTCCGGGAGTGGATCTCTGTCGTGAATGGCGTATTGCCGTATAAAAAAGAAATATACGCTCATAGGGGTTGCCCTGCTAAGTATGGTAAGATATGGGATGCATGGCTGGGTACCGCTGATACATGTGATGATATCCCTGCTTGAGTTTGCTCCCCTCTGTTTTCACCTTCCCTCTTCTGCAGCTGTTGTCGCGTCCTGGTCATAACTCTGTGTGGCCTCCCAGGCATCCCTGGACGGTAAATTGGTCCCCTGTCACTCCAGGCCTATACCTATGTGACAATTGCATACATGTGATCCCACTCTACCACTGTTTTCCACCCCCTCTAAAATGTAGATATGCTCTATTCTTGTATGACCATTCATTGTCTCTGTACCACATTTTTGATTTGGATCTCTTTTTGTACATCCTGTATATTTGCTCTCTGCACAATAAAGCACTGTTTCCTTTGTAAAAAAAAACAAAACTACAGTTTGAATGGGCGACACTGTGGGCGTATTTGGAATGGATCAGTGTCAATCTATGCTGCACAGTGGGCAGATCACAGTCTGATATGCTCAGCTCCACCCACAGCAACGAGCTGTGAAGTAATTATGTTACCACTCGCTTTACTAGAACTTTACTAGAACTCCAGGGGGGAATGTCCAAGAGCGGTGGCCAGGGGGATAGAGGACAAAGCAGCCACCCATCTTATAAACAGGGTGTAAGGGGAACACAGGGCTCGTCATAGAGCAAACAAGGCTGGATTTCTGACTTGCAAGGGAACTGTGCACAATAATAAGGAAAGAGTCGGTCAGCACTCAGAATGACATCCAAAATAGTATTCCTTTATTAAATACATGTACAGAGTCGTAAAACAGTCTATGCGTTTCAGACATTAGTTCTTAGTCATAGCCTTGACTGTGCACTATAGTATACCCCTCACATTTTTGTAAATATATCATTATATCTTTTCATGTGACAACACTGAAGAAATTACACTTTGCTACAATGTAAAGTAGTGAGTGTACAGCTTGTATAACAGTGTAAATTTGCGTTCTCCTCAAAATAACTCAACACAGCCATTAATGTCTAAACCACTGACAACAAAAGTGAGTACACCCCTAAGTGAAAATGTCCAAATTGGGCCCAATCAGCTGTTTTCCCTCCCTGGTGTCATGTGACTCGTTAGTGTTACAAGATCTCAGGTGTGAATGGGAAGCAGGTGTGTTAAATTTGGTGTTCTCACTCTCACTCTCTTATACTGGTCACTGGAAGTTCAAAATGGCACCTCATGGCTAAGAACTCTGAGTATCTGAAAAAAAGAATGGTTGCTCTACATAAAGATTGCCTAGGCTATAAGAAGTGCCTGAACTCAAAAATGCTCCTCTGGAAAAATAGACAAACCTTCCCATAGACACCCTCCTAAACCTCGTAGACAGCCTTCCCAGAACAGTTGAAGATGTTATAGCTGCAAAGAGTGGACCAACTCAATATTGAACCCTACTGACTAAGACTGGAGTGCCATTAAAGATCATGCGCATGTAAAGACAGGCCTCCCAATACTTTTTGTAATAGTGTATATATCTATATATAGATATATAGAGAGCGAGAGAGAGATAGCAAAATAATTCTGCTTTAGGCTCCCTTCATACTTATACGACTCGATTTGGAATGCAACTTTATAGCACCTTTGATACAACTATGACTCAACTTTGGATGGGTACAACTTGGAAAATAATTTTGGCTTTGACCAGTGATAATGGACAACTGTTGCACAACTGTTTCATTGTATAACATTTAGGTACGACTTTCATGCAACTTTTGAGTGTTAATATTGGAATCTATGGCCCTCATTTTGCATGATAGTCGTACCTTCTTTGAAGTCTCTGCAATTTTAAGTCATACTAATATGAATGGTTATTATTGGAAAACATGGGAAACGACTTGTCATGGCACTTTGATGTCCAACATTGACATGACAAGTCTCACAAGTGTGAATGGAGCCTTAGGCCAGTGAAAAGCTCTCTGAAATCTTACTGCAGAGGATTACACAGAGCTCAAATAAGATAAATGGAGTGGCAAGATTGCAGTAATTAGTTGATAGCATTAGCAGCTCACTAATTGCTTTCACTTGACACCTGCTTTTACAGGCTGGTTCACACTGGAAATGTAATATCAAGTGCAACCTAAAGCTTTAATAAAAACACAAAAAAATAATTAAAGAAATATTATAAACAGGCTTTTACATTCACTAGTGATAGTCAAACATCTCAAGCCATAAATTAATTCAGGGACAACTCCACAACATACAAAAGAAAAATCGTTTTATATGAGCCAAAGTAGAATAAAAGATATCACATAATATTATTTATTTGTAGATGTTTATTCAGCATTTTAAATTTTTACATTTTGTAAAAATATATGATACTTTTATAAATATACAAGTTGCATAATATTTGAATACATGTATAAACAGATTATGAGTAATTTTATAAAAATTATACGTATGGAATCTGAGTATGTAACAAAGGTATTTTGAAGAGTTTTTGAACCAGCAAAGATACACTATTCACAGAATAATCAGGGTAAACAATCTTTTCAGTCTTACAAAACTGACTTAAAGATTTGCAGCACAAAAATAAAAAATGATGCAATATGTTATTTACACTTTACAATTAAAATACATTTCCAGTTAACCCCAGAATGTTACTCCAGTGCAGGCTTTCCACCGCAGGAAGCCAGGATTTTATAGATAGACTGTTTTTGAACAGTCTAAATGTAAGTACTTAGGCTGACCATAAATTATACAATTTTCTTATTCAATTTTCCTTTAAATTTACCAAAACCATAAAATATGAGGTCACACTTTCAATGTGTATGCTATCAAGCAGGCCCATGCAACTACATAGTTGAAGGTAAATCTAAAGGAAATTGAATAAGAAAATTGTATAGTGTATGGCCAGCCTAAAGCCGTACACACGGTATGATTGTTGGACAAACAAGCGTCTGATTTTTGTCAAAAGTGTCTTGCATACTAACGTTACACAAATTGTCGTAGCACAAACACAAACGTAGTGACATACTACAAGGAATTTCATCACTTGAGTGCCACCCTTTAGGCCCCTTCTGCTAATTTCGTGTTTGGTTATCATTGTTTCCGAGCATGTGTGTTTGTACTTTCGACTTTTGTGTGACGGCATTGTGTATTGACCATCAGAAAATTTAACGTGGAGCTGTCGTTTGACAAAAATTTACTAGCCTGTCATCCAACATTTGTTGGTGGAAAATTAGACAACAATTGTCAAAAGGAGCCTACTAACGGTAAGAATTTCGAACAACAGTCTGTGAACAGACAATCCCCTTCCAACAATCGAACCGCGTGTATTAGGCTTAACTTTAAAGGCATTCAAATAGTTTTCTTTTTCTCAACTGATCCTAGAGAGAGCCCAGGTTAAATTGGTGGTGTTACGTATATGGGCCTGAGTTTTACATTTGTCATAGACATCACATAATCTATGACCAGTCCTGATGAAAGATAGCACCACAGGTTTCACATTCTCCCCCAAAAGCCTCTCTAGGCAAAGACATGCAAGCATGTGGTGATCCCGGCATGCATGTTTATGTACTGTCTGAGAAAAAAATATATATCAATAAATTGTCAGGCGATCAGATTATGCCCGCATATCTGACCTTACTGTATTGTCTTTGGCCTGTTTTTTTTATTTTTGATCTTTAAAATGTTTTTCTACATTATTGGATGGATCGACTTACAAATAATCTAAACGTTTAACTACAATACGTATCCTTTGTGTGGCATATCATATAAAAGCTCATGGTTTTTGGACAAGTAACCAAATTTAGCCATTAACTGTGCGCACTGTCCAGTTCAACAAAAATGTACAATTGTTTATACTGTATACTGTGTTTATACTGTATGTATTGCTTTCTCTGGGTGGCTGCCCTATTTATCACCTCCCATCATCATTGTAGCTAACAGAAGAAAACAGACAGAGAAAAAAAATGGCATTAATAGATCCCTGGTGACTAACAGGCTCATATGACTTAATATTAAATTATGGATAAATGATGACTTTTTTCAAAGAATATATTCGCTATCATTATTAACTTTCCTGCTCTTTGTGATCCTTATTATAATCAGCAATTATTTTATTACTGGTGGTTTTTACAACAAAAGTGTCACCAAAAAATGTTGTTATTTTTGACTTAAGAGTAGCAATGAGTGAATTATTTATATGTGGATTAACTCAACTGCAACCCATTTATTGAGATTCACGCTACACATCTTCATACAGTTCCCTGGCATAAGGTTCAGCTATTTACAGCTTAAACATTACTTTATTAATGTACAGTTTAAAAGTGTATTTTCTAGAACTCAAAGTGCTATATACAGTATAACAGAAATGCAAACCATAATTGTGGGAAGTTTAGTTAAACTGTGCACATAAAAGATGACGCAAAAACATAAAAGGGTGCAAATGGTGATGTTGCTTTCTTTTCATTGTTCACTGTTTATCTAAGCATTAAGCTACAGCTACAGAAATGGATAATGGCTGAAAATGGGTGTCATTACCTTTCTATTGGCACCCACAGAGGTTCTCATAGGGCAGTCTGAACTACCTGTGAGTCCTAAGCTCAGGTTCCCGCATTGCGCTAGTGTGAACCGGCAAAGAGATTTACGATTTGCAAAGTGAATTTCCACTTGGCCTAGTGGATGGGGGAAAGCTAAGTGAAAATTCACTTTGCAAAAAATGGCTTATCACCTGCAAGGAAATAAACAAATATATTCTTGCCTCCATGTGATTAGACAATAGACATTAGTAAGCTTTAATTCATTCACTAAGCTAAGAGAAAATTCACTTTGCAAAGTAAAGATTCATGCTGTACTCCTTTAGTAAATCATCCTCAATGAGTTCCTCTGGTGGTCAGAAGTGCTTGTGATTCCCCATCTATCAGGAAGTTTTATATAGCCTGATCTTTGCCCAAATAATGCATTGAGCCATCCAATCAGCATGACCTTATCTGGTGAAACTGTCGGACATTGCACACCCTAAGAGGACCAAGGTTTGACAAGATAGGTATTTTTTACCCTATACAGTATATATAAATAGAAGTATTTAGGCTGGGTTTTGGCACACTAAGTATTGTATATGACGTATGGTAACTCTCCAGATTTTTAGCTGTCGGGAAACTGGATAATGAATATATGCAAATATTGAAGAAAATCAATTTAGCATGATGCATTATAAAATATGCACTATAATTAAAAAGTATTGGTGCAATGACCAAAAAGAATTGTAGTTTTCTTGTACAGTACTTATATTATTTTACATTTGTTTGTTTTTTTAAATGTATTTAAATTTTTTTAAGTGCTCAATGCATAATATAGAGTTTAGTTTCTTTGCTTAGATTTTACATGAAAGTACTGTATCTTTTGGTAATATGTCACCAAAGCCTGTGTTTTTAAATGTAAAATAGTTTGGAGTACTAAAATGTAACAGGTATGTACATACATTTGATACAGTGAAAGTGCATCCTGTGCTTTAAAAGAGTTGTACAGCTATGCATGGCAATTACAAATGCTTTGGTCCCCCTTTTGAAGAAATATACTTTAATGACGCAATGGGGGTTATTTCCGAAGGGCAAACCGACTTTGCACTACAAATGCACTGAAAGTGCAGTGGCTGTAGATCTGAGGGGGACATGCAAGGAAAATAAAAACCAGCATTTTAGCTTGCACATGATTGGATGATAAAATCAGCAGAGCTTCTCCTCGTTTCAGATCTTCCCTTTAGATCTACAGCGACTGCACTTCCAAGTTCACTTGTCACTGTTGATCTCTCATTCCAATAATGTCTCTCATTCCAATAATGAACGAATGAATTAAAATATAGAGTAAATATTTGTTAAACCACATCCCTATCTTTTTTATTGCCTCGGATAGTGTCTAACAAGATCTACTCTTAATTCTAGAAGAACACAGGGGTCCACCCTTTGGTTCTTTTTTCGCCAGTGAGTAGATTGCTGAAGGAATGAAGTTATGACTCCTGTGTTCTAACTGAATCAGGATGTGAGCTGCCTGGCAGCTGCTGACACTAAAACGTGGATCTGATTTCTAAGAACTATTCAAGATGTAGTTAAAATATTGTTGTGCAATTTCCAAAGCCAAACCATAAGTTGTTTTTGTAACTATTCTTTTTAGTTGATTCTTTATTTCTGACAATATTTTAATGATGTGATTTTTGTGTTTCTCCTAAAATAGGGGCTATAGGTAATAAATAATAAGACTTTCACAGGAGCACAAAGATAGAAAAGTGTGATGTAGTGTAAGAATGAAAGTACTTCAACAGGCCAGTATCATTTTACAATAACATTTTCTCTCATCGCTAACTCCATTGCATACATTCTACGTACAGACCTACATATCCCAATCAAACCTTCCTTTATCTGTCTTTTATTTCATCCTTTTTCTTTTTGTGTATCAACTGAATCTTCACATATCATCATCTTTTCTAAAGAAAGAAAAAAAAAAAAACAATAAATCAAATACACATAGAATTTTTCACATTGTAAATAATAAACTTATTAACTACCAATCCACCTAAAACGTTTTATTGCAGTTTATATATATAGTAATTTTGGTGTTGAGATTTCTTAAGCATAGTGGTTGTCAATTTATAATGTAAAGGTTCCCCATCACAATGTAATTGATTAAATTGATTGTAAAGTCCTGTTTAACCACTTTGTTTCCGGGCCTATTTTGGCACTTTTCTCCTTCATGTAAAAATCACAATTTTTTTGCTAGAAAATTAATTAGAACCCCCAAACATTATATATATTTTTTTTAGCAGACACCCTAGGGAATAAAATGGCGGTTATAGTAACTTTTTTTCTCGCACAGTATTTGCGCAATCATTTTTCAAACGCCTTTTTTTAGGGAATAAAACAGTTTCATGAATTAAAAAATAACAAAACAGTAAAGTTAGCCCAATTTTTTTGTATAATGTGAAAGACGATGTTACGCCGAGTAAATAGGTACCTAACCTGTCACGCTTTAAAATTGCGCACACTCATGGAATGGCGCCAAACTTCGGTACTTAAAAATCTCCATAGGCGACGCTTGGATTTCTTTTTACAGGTTACAATTTTTAAGATACAGAGGAGGTCTAGTGCTAGAATTGTTGCACATGCTTTAGCGCACGCGATGATACCTCACATGTGGGGTTTGAACGCTGTTTACATATGTGGGTGGGACTTGCATGCGCGTTCGCTTCTGCACGCGAGTGACCGGGACAGGGGCGTTTTAAAAAACATTTTTATTATTATTTTTTTTACTTCATTTTTAAATTTTTACACTTTTTTTTACATTTCTTTTTTGATCACTTTTATTCCTATTACAAGGAATGTAAACATCCCTTGTATTAGGAATCCATGTGACAGGTCCTCTTTATGGAGAGATGTGGGGTCAATAAGACCCCACATCTCTCCTACAGGCTTACAAGCATGAAATCCGTGAAAAAAATCACTGATTATGCCGACAGCCACGATAGCGGCTTTGTTTACTTCCGGGTACCGGGCGTGACGTCATCACGTCGCGCCCGGTCCTCCGATGTTCATAGAGATGACTGTGACCGTCTGGTCACCAGTCATCTCTATACTTCAGCAAGGAGCGCCGGCCGATTCGCTCCTCGGGCCCCCGATGGCACAGGATAACCCGGAGAAGCACTGGATGGCGGTGGGAGGGGGGACGTCCCCTCCTCCTGCCTAGAAGAACGATCGAGCCGCTTTGATCGTTCTTCTGGTGCACAGAATTGCCGGCTGAAGACGGCGATATCTGAATGATGCCTGCAGCTTCAGGCATCACTGAGATATCACCGCACAAACCTGAGGACGTCCAGGGACGTGATGCGGGTCTCAAGTGGTTAAAAAAAAAAACGAACAAAAAAAAACATGTTATACTTACCTGCTCTGTGCAGTGGTTTTACACAGGGCAGCCCCAATCCTCCTTTTACCCTCTTCGGCTCTCCTGGCTCCTCCCTCCTGTCACGTGTCCCCCACAGCAAGCAGCTTGCTATATTTCGAGCCACAGCTCCCTGTGTCCATTCAGACACATAGCTGTGGCCTAGCCCTGCCCTCTCTCTCTCCCCTGATTGGCTAGCTGACTTTGATTCACAGCAGCGAGAGCCAATGGTGCCACTGCGGTGTCTCAGCCAATTAGGAGGGAGAATGCCGAATGGCCAAGGGACTCGTGGACATCGCTGGATAGAGATGGGGTAAGTATTAGGGAGTGGCTTTTTATCTTAATGCAAAGAATACATTAAAGTTGATATAAAACCCTCTCCTACCCAGTGAAGTGAACAGCCTCAGATGATACACAGGTATGAAACAAATCTCCCTGTATAAGTTTTACATGTATATCTGCTGTTTTCAGCTTGCTATATTCTTTAGAATTATTACATTGTGTTAGAATTTTTACTTCCTCATTTAGTAGTAGGAGTGTAGTCTTGCCATACACTGGTGACAGTTGATTGGAGGAAAGGCACATACTCCCACTCCACATAGGCAGAAGAACAAAGATACTTTCATAGCTGTGCTATGACAAGACAAGCTCTCTGCTAATCTATTTATAGAACCCCCCCCCGACACAAATTTCATGATAGTTTTATCTCTCCTCTCTGAGAACTTGTATGAGGCCGCGTACACACGGCAGAGAACCTCGACGGGCAGAACACATCGTTCCGCCCGTCGAGGTTCTCTCCCGGCCGTCGAATTCGGCGACCCGCCCGTCGGGAATGGCAACCAGCCATTCTTCCAGGCGGGCCGTCGAGGAAATAGAGAGCGTGCTCTCTATTTCGGCTCGACGGGCTTCCCGACGGGAAGCTCGCTGAGACCGTACACACGGCCGAGGTCCTCGCTGGAATGTGCATTCCAGCGAGGTTCTCGCTGATTTTCAGCGAGAACCTCGGCCGTGTGTACGGCGCCTGAAGTTATCGTGCTGATAACAGAGGAATGAAACAGCAGAAAGATATGGGACTCAGGGCTTTGATGAGAGATAAGTAAACACTATGGGCCAGATTCTCGTAGAATCCGCGGCGATGTAGCGTAAGCCATTTACACTACGCCGCCGCAACTTACTGGAGCAAGTGCCGTATTCTCCAAGCATTTGCTTCGTAGTTTGCGGCGGCGTAGTGTAAATGGCCCGGCGTATCCCAGTGTAATTTAAAGGGGGCGGCTTGTATTTAAATTAGGCGTGCCCCCGCGCCGATCGAACTGTGCATGCGCCGGCCATAAAATTGGCCAGTGCGCATGCTCCAGCTCTTGACGTAAAACGTCAACGAAGCCGACCTGAGCGTCATTGACATAAAGTCCTATTCGCGAACGACTTAGTAAAACGATGTAAACGTCGGAAAAAGACGACGCTGACCCGACGCCATACTTAACATGGCATACGACGGAACTTTGTAAGCCTACCCCTCATATAGCAGGGGTAGGTTTACGCTTACGGAAATGACGTAAACGACGACGAGGCGGTGTAAAAACGTTCGGGAATCGGCGTATTAGGCTCATTTGCATAGGCAAATGAGAAATCAACGTAAAGGCCACCTAGCGGCCAGCGAAGGAATTACATCTAAGATCCCACGGTGTAAGTGTCTTACACCTGTCGGATCTTCGCCGTATCTATGCGTAAATGATTCTAGGAATCAGACGCATAGATACCCGGGGAAAAAAACAGAGATACGACGGTGTTTCCTGCGATACACCGTCGTATCTCTTTTGAGAATCTGGCCCTATATATACTGTATATGTGACTAGGTCAAATTTTACGAATCAGGTTTTCATCCACTTTAAAGTGGTTGTATACCCGCAAAAAAAAATCAACCTGTAAGGCAAAGGCATCCCAGTCACCGCTGAGGGAGCCGACATGTCCCCTCTGTGTTTCTTCCTGGTTCGTGGCTCCGGCGCGGTGCGTGGCCGATGACCCCAATGACATCACTCCTGCGCATGCACGTGGGTGTCCTCTTTATGGCAAGAAGCTCTTATTTTTCCAGCAGCATTCGCCGGATCTTCAGAGCGCATGCACCGCTGATGTCAGTGGCTGGATACAAGGTGAATATCCCCAAACGTATAGGTTTAAGAGATATACATTTTACATACAGGTAAGCCTTATTATAGGCTTACCTGTAGGTAAAAATGTGAAAGCCGGGTATACAACCGCTTTATGATAAAAAACCTTCTGACTTTACAGCCGACATACTAGATACTAGATGAGATAGTCAGAGACTGTGGCCATGTGGGAAGGTGCAGGTGTGGGTTGAGACCGGAGACATGCTGCAGAAGACAACGAGAGACTGGAAATGTGGTAAATAAGTCTTGAA
Organism: Rana kukunoris; assembly: GCA_029574335.1. Taxonomy (NCBI): domain Eukaryota; kingdom Metazoa; phylum Chordata; class Amphibia; order Anura; family Ranidae; genus Rana; species Rana kukunoris. The sequence goes on from CM056056.1 coordinate 98,201,208, forward strand.
GTGATTACTGATATTACTCCTTTACAAATCCATGTTTCCACTACAGGCTGCTGCAGTACCAAAGGGCTTCATGTGACCTGAAAGGCTGGTACAAATGGGCTGAATATCGCCAACAGAAACCGGCTGACTTTCAGCCCATGTGTACAGCAGCCTGTCCAACAGAAGCCGGTCTAATAGCAGGCTTTTACCAAAACTAGCAAGCTGGAAAAACAGCATCTGATCAGCGCGTTTGTATTTGTGAACTTTTTGAGTAAACAAATGTAAAAGGTGCACAGAAAGCGGAAACTATAGTATGTGAACAGCCAGCCTGATAGTATACCTGTGCAGTGGGTAGATATATTACTTCTCAGGTGTTGGGCATGAAGGACAATTTTTTATTACAATGTAAACTTACATTTTAAGACATTTTTAAATAATTGATACATTTTAAATAATCTTTTCCCACCAATGCGATATTGCATGTCATCGCCTTTTGTGCCTGGCACAGCTGCCTTTTACTTAATTTATTAGCAACATTAACCACCACTATAACAAATAAAAAGGTTTACCTATTTAAGACATACAAACTGGCCCACGCATGTTCTCTGTTGATATTCTGTCCAAAGGAGATCATTGAATTCCTGTCTCTTCTTTTAATGTCATTTTGCACAATATCTGGCCTATGGAAGCAAAGATATAATGGGATTATAGCACTGTAGCAGAATAGTGATTCTGTAGGATCAGTATTTATATAAATTCCCATGAAAGAAAACACAGAATTAGAGTCGGTTCACACTGGGGCGAAACGACTTCCAGCACGACTTTCAGAGGCAACTCCAACACGACTTGAGCATGAACCACAGGGCGATCTGGGGCGATTTACAACACGACTTGAAGTCGTCCCCAGGACAGGAGACTTTCCAGTGGCCAATCAAACAACAATCAGCTCTGGGAGAGGGAGGGGGAGGGAGGGGTTTGCCTGAGAAATGTATGTTATCTTCCTGGAAAGTAGCTTCAGTTAAGACAGTGATCAGACTTGAAGGCGACTTCCTTTGAAATCTATGGGTACAAATCACCTAGAAGTCGTATTGAAGTAGTACAGGAACCTCTTCTGAAGTCGAAGTGTGTACTAAGACGACTCCCATTCACTTACATTGCTTTTCTGGACAGCGCTAATTGGGACGACTTGAGACGACTTCAAGTCGGATCCCAAATCGCCCCAGTGTGTACCGACTCTGAGGATTGCATACACAATCTTTAAGTTTTCTAGGAAACAAAATGCGGAAGACTTTATAAGTCAGGAACATAGCGAGATATACCGAAACTCATCACAGGTCTTATGAGTGGACTGCACAGGGGCTTGCTAGCAGTGGATTTGGTACCAGAGTTATAAAGATTTTGTAAATTCTTTAAGGCTGAATTCCAGACAAACAACTAAAAAAACATATGAAATACATATCAGCAGGTTGTTTTACCAGGAAAAGGATTTGTATTTCTGTCTCTTTGGTCCTGAGATTTATAGGTCACAGCACAGAGCCCCGCACAGACCTGATTTTAATCTGGGGCAGTTAAAGGGGAAGTTTTACTATAAAGGATTTTTAATCCTACAGCTTTAGTGACCTAACTTCCTTGCAATTAGGTATGTGCCACGTTGTGTAGGCAGCTAGATTCTGGAGAAATCCTCACTGCAGGGATGCCGGTTCCCTTCCTGGCTTTGAACCTCCGGCATTGCTAGGGGTAATAGCTTTTGCTCTGTAGGGTTGAATTCAATTGAGAAAGATCACGAAGAAGATCCCCCCCCCCAATTAACAAAACTTAGTTCATTGCTTGTAACACAATCTCTGAATGAAATAAGAGAAATTTAGTCAGTCACCTGACTCGAACGCAATGAAAATAACTTTACACAATAGAGTAGGGGGAGAGGTAGCAGGTCCTGTCAGAAGCTTTCGGTATTAAACTCCAGGAGACAGAAAGCTACTAACCATTACAGTGCTGGAAATTCAGAGGAAGGAAGAGGACTGGCATCCCTGCAGTAAAGATTTCTCCTGGATTCAACTGCCTGCATGATATGGGACATGCTTAAAGCGGAATTTCAGTATTTTTTTTCTTTTTTCTTTCTTTCTAATAAATCTTCTGCCCTTGTTGTTTTACCTTTGGATAGTAAAAAATAAATTCTGCCAGTAAATACCTTAAATACAGCCCACTTCCTGTTTCTTGTCTGGTAAAAAGCCTAGGTTTATGACATCATACGCATCTCAATCTCTCCCTCTTGTGAGAGTTTGCCAGGAAGGGAGGGGGGATGAGTCATAATAGGGCCAATGATAGCTGTGAAGGTGTGCCTCTGTGTGTCTGTGTAAATCCAGGAAGTGAACAGGCAGCAGCTTCACCTGCCCACAGTTAAAATGGTTGCAGCCAGACTCAGTGGAGGGAGAATTCTGCAGCATATTTGGCAAGTACAGAATCAAAGTATATATAAAATAATATGCAGAGTGATTGGAGGGAAGCTTGAAAATGGCAAAGATGTTTTTATTACAATTACAGGTAAGTTAGGTCACTAAATCTATAGGGATAAATATATTTTTAACTAAACCTCAGCTTCAAGGAATATTTTTTTTTTTTATCCCTTTCATAACTTGTGACAGGACAATAAAATCAGAAGCAGCACGCTGAAGAGCTCATCTCTGCTCTTCTCCTATTATCATGGTCCTTGGTAGTACATGAGCACTGTACCACAACTGACTGGCTCCTTGTGCTGCTTCACCCTATCTGAGCCCTGCTGTATAGGAGACTGCAAGAGGAAAGTCCAATTCAAGTATCTACAGTGCTTGCATTAAAAATATATTTAATGAAGAATTAAAACCCACAAACTACATAAATTTGTGTCTTTAATATCTGCCTGGAGTTCAGCTTTAAGTTAGATTCTAGTAGCTATTGCCTGGATAAGCTTCCATCAAAGACAGATAAGATAATTAAATCAATACACCATATTTATTTTATAAGCATGCCAGCAAGGAAACAATTTTCTGCAGCTGAAGGTAAAGCAATAAAACATTATGAGGCAGAGTTATAAAAGTCTTTTTCTGTCAAGTGTGAGTTAACTAAGTGGGGTCAAAAGAACAGTTGAGGTCTTAAAAAGGCATGTTTAAACAAAAGCATAAGGAAATGCACTGGACATGCGTCTGTCTGGGATTTCTTTAACACAGAACAATGGAAGGAAATTCAGATGTTTCTTCCAGCTGTAAATGTGACATTATGGATGTGTTTTAAAAAAAAATATAGACTATTTCCTCACTCACAATGTACAAAATGTCATTTATACTTTCCTCGCTATTTACTGTATGTCCGTTAAACGATGTTTGGAATAAAACATCACACCCTTCAGAGTTTAGGTAAAATAAATTGTGGATAGTGGTTAAGAAAATCTTTGGTTAGTAAGATTGCAAATTTTAATTGTTTAAAGCACGTTCTATAAAAAAAAAAAAAATAGAAAAAAAATAAAAGGAATGTAAATTGAATGTTTCTTTCATACTAAAAAAATGGTTTGCAAAACGTGACATAATATGAATCTTTAACCATTTGCCGACCGCCGCCAATATGTATACGTCGGCAGATTGGCATGGCTGTGCAAAGCAACGTATAGGTACTGTGAATGGCTTTGAATTTGCCGCTGTGCGGGCGTGTGCGCGCCCCTGCCGTGAGCTCCGTGACCGTGCCAGCAGGACCCAAGGACTCGATATCCGCTGGTGTCCCGTGATCATGTCACGGAGCTGTGGAACAGGGCATTTCCCTGCTCTGCCTTGTGACAGGACACTGATCGTCTGCTCCCTGTGATCGAGAGCAGGGATCAGTGTCGTGTCACTGGTAGCCCAGCCCTCATACAGTTAGAATCACTCCCTAGGACACACTTAACACATTCCTTGCCCCTTAGTGATTAACCCCTTCCCTGCCAGTGTGATTTACACAGTAATCACACAGTAATCAGTGCATTTTAATAGCACTGATCGCTGTATGAATGACAATGGTACCAAAATAGCGTCAAAAGTGTCCGATGCGTCCGCCATACTGTCGCAGTCACGATAAAAATTGCAGATTGCCACCATTACTAATAAAAAAATAATGATAAAAATGCCATAAAACGACCCCCTATTTTGTAGACGCTATAAGTTTTGTGCAAACCAATCAATATACGCCTATTGCAATTTTTTTTACCAAAAATATGTAGAAGAATACATATCGGGATAAACTGAGAATTTTTTATTTATTTTTTATATCTTTTTGGGGGATATTTATTATAGCAAAAAGTAAAAAATATTGCTTTGTAAATTCTGCAATGCACATTAAAATAGCTTTCAAAAAATGCTTTACTTGTAAAAAAAAAACACATAATGTCCTGCAAAGAATCAGCACCTCTAATTTTAGGTAAATTGTTTTTCTAATATGATGTTATCTTATTTAGCTTTTACTCGGTGGGCACTCACCAAATCCAATATGGTAGCACCAGGACACTGAGGTTAATGAGGTTTGATATTTCTATTTTTTATGGAATGTATAATATATATAGATACCTAGTTGTGTATTGGTCATTGAGTTATCTTACTGGCTACAGGTTTGCTTTCAGTGGAACTTAGGCTTCATAGGACGGTTCAAGTTGCAGGCATAATCTTAGGTAAAATGCTCAGCCAGGAAGCGCATTACCAAAAAAGGTTTCCTTAGTCATGATCGTAGAAAAGGTCATCATTTTGAAATGAAGGTAATATTTCAGGTTACCTGTAGAGCTGAGGACAGGATCTCTTCAATGATGCTGAGGATAATCCTAATTTGTTCTGATTCTTTTTAGTCTTCTTAAGAAGATCTCGGACACGTCCCCATGGATGGAGATCCAGCTAACAAGTAAAAACAGATGTTACTCCAACATCCTCAGCACTTAGGCATCATAGTTTGTATCTGTATTGTTATATGTATCAAAATACACTGCATTTGACATAATGACTTTGGAGTTTACATAGTACAATAGTACAATAGTATTACAATTTATACTCTACACATAATTACATTTGGTTTCACATGGTGCAGTGTTGCAGGATGCTCTGCGTTTAGTCCAGGCCTGACCCTCTATAACACTTATTCAAGGCGAACAGGCTAATCCTGCCAGAGAATTCAAGCTGCGCTGAAAAGCAAATACTGCAGGTTTAGGCATGTTGTGATATAATGGAGGAATGTCTAAACTTGCAATAGGGAAAGAGACACATTCCTTTAGTCAGAAGCCATGGCTGACAACCCTTGTAGTTCCTGTTCATTAATGTATTAAAGAATCACCCACTCAAACTAATATTTTTTATTTTTTTTGCTATATGTGGGGGAGGTAAAAAAACATTGACAATTTCTTATATCTCTTGGGGTTCTACTGTTGAGATATGGGATGAGTTCCTGGGTCTGCACACCAGCTGTGCAAGTTCTGAGGGGTTTTAAATTTCTACTGGATTTCGTACATATTTTATATTACTTTGGATGACATCCTTTGAGCTTCCTTTGCATTGATGTTATTGTCATTAATTAACCACTTAAGGACCGGACCAATATGCTGCTAAATGCCCAGAGGCGTTTTTACAATTCGGCACTGCGTCACTTTAACAGACAATTGCGACGTGGCTCCCAAACAACATTTGCGTTTTTTACTTTTTGTTATAAGAAAAATCAAATAAACTAAATTTTAGTCAAACATTTAGGCCAAAATGTATTCAGCCACATGTCTTTAGTAAAAAAAAATCACAATAAAAAAAAAATAGCTACCTAGCGGGAACAGCGACACTAATACAGCGATCAGAAAAATTATCGCTTAGTGACACTGGCAATAGGGAGTGAAAGGGTTAACTAGGGTGGTGATCAAGGGGTTAAAACTTTATTAGGGGGGTACGGGGGCTACCCTGAACCTAACACTAACTGCCAGTCACACTGACACTAAATGCAGTGATCAGTACATATATGATCACTGCATTCAGTGACACTGTGACAGGGGGGTGGGGGGGTGATTGCAAGGGGTTAATGTGCCTATGTGTGTGTGTGTCAGTGTTGTGTTGGTGCAGACTTACTGTGTGAGTCTTCTCTCCTCAGCGGTGGTTGAAAATACCGCTGAGAGGAGAGATTACATCACTTCCCCCTTCCTGTGTTTTACACAGGAGGAGGAAGTGACACGCAGGGGGAGCGCGCGGATTGGCTGGGAGCGATCCGAAGGGGACGGACAAAAACCAACAGCCGCCCCTCATTCAGGATCGCTCGGACAGCCACGGGGACCGCCGCAAGTACCGGGGGGTGTCCGATCGGACCCCCGACCAACGTCTAGGCAGGGACATACATGCACGCCAATGTGCCTGTAAGTGCCATTCTGCCGACGTATATGCACATGCAGCGGTCCATAAGTGGTTAATGTATTAAAGAATCACCCACTCAAACTAATATTTTTATTTTTTTGCTATATGTGGGGAGGTAAAAAACATTGACAATTTCTTATATCTCTTGGGGTTCTACTGTTGAGATATGGGCTTGAGTTCCTGGGTCTGCAGACCAGCTGTGCAAGTTCTAAGGGGTTTTCATTTTCTACTGCATTTCGTACATGTTTTATATTACTGTGGATAACATCCCTTGAGCTTCCTTTGCATTGATGTTATTGTCATTTATTAAAGAATCACCCACTTAAAGTGATATTTGAGATTTTTGTAGATGCTGGGTAAATTAAAAACATGATAGTTTCTTAGAACTCTTAGGGATTTCACTGGTGAGATCGTGATAGACTCGCTGTGCGCTTTGTACATCAAATCTAAATGGAAAGTCCATTTCAACAAGTAAGTACTGTATTCATTGGCGTATAACACTCACTTTTTTACCCTGAAAATAGAGGGTAAACTGTGCCTGCGTGTTATAGGCAGGGGGCTGTGTAAAGTTTTTTTCCTGAAACTTCCCTCTTAAAGTCAGGGTGCGTGTTATACGCCGGTGAGTGTTATACGCCGATAAATACGTTAATCAGATGCCAACCCTTAAGAAAAAAAATACAGGGGTTGCTACAAGCAACCTGCTAGTTTAAACTGTTTTTAATCAATTCAGTCTGTTTTAATAAATTATGAAATTATGCAGTAGCTGAGCAAAGAGTGGTGGGGCGTGACAAACGCCTGAAGTATTTGTCATGGAGATTTTCCAACATGCCATTCCAGCTGATCAAGGAAAGTTACAAAGAAAAAAAAGGTTGAAATAAAAAGCAGATGGGAAAATGGCGTGAGTCAGAGGATAAGGATGATTGTTTTTAAGAATGGACAGATCTATAACCTTAGTTGAATCTGATGAGGGATCTGTTTGCATATTACTGCCCCAATTTATAGTCAGCAGATGTTGTTATAAGAATCAGGGAGTTTGGATTTCTTGTCACACTCCAATTTTTCGTTCTGTAGCTGCTGCCTGTAGACTTGTGTGGACAGATCCTAATTGAAACAGTAAAATTTCTACAGATATTTAGATTTTTTTTCTAAAAAATGTCTTTTAGGACAGTAGGTTAAAACCAGATGCAAGGCCTTAATCAATGAGTTGAAATATCTGATAATCATGTACTACAGATCTTGAAGTGTGAGCATTAAAACCTCATAAAAGCTTTTCAGAGGACAAATTCAGAACATCAGCTGCATACACATCCCAGTTCCAGAATACTATTAGACCCATTTGGGAAGGTCACTTCAAAGACTATTTATCCAGCTGTGTGTTGTTTTATCTAAAAATACAGTTCAAGTTCCAGATGTCATCCTGTTCTAAATGCATCATTTAGTATCATTTTATTTTCCTATGCAGATGTTAGAACAAATACGTGTGTTAGGGTTTACTTGGGTTTATTCTAAAGTGATGCACCAGTCGAGCATTGCGATAATTGGACCAAGTAGGCACTATCATCAGAGCACTAATGATCATCAGAAAGCGTCAGAAATGCGTGATATCACACACAAGAGAAGAAGATTAGTGTTGAATTGGTGATTCCATCAAGTCAGCACTTTGAGACAGATTTGTCACTATTCATTATTCTTAGGCCGCAAACAAGGCCCATCAGACCGTTGTCCGTCGGACCAAAGTTTTAAAACTTGCTTTAAAATCGGTCCGATGGACGCCTGACTATCGGACCAAAACGTTGGTTAGTACACAAAAGCATCGGACCAAAAACCTGCGCATGCTCAGAATAAAGTCGACGCATGCTTGGAAGCATTGAACTTCAGTTTTTCAGCACGTCGTTGTGTTCTACGGCACCGCGTTCTGACCCGGTCGGATTTTGGACTGATGGTGTGTACACACATCAGACCATCAGGCCACTTTAGCGGTGACCCAATGAAAACGGTCCGTCGGACCATTCTCATCGGGTTGGACCGATCGTGTACGCGGCCTTAGAGACTTGAGTGTCTATGACCAACCTTGGAAGATCAGTATTTAAGATAGCAAGATATCAAAGCTTAAATAAGATACATCTTCTTCATCTGCAAGACCCGTGAGTGTCTCTAAACCAGTTTTGTATTTACAGGTATATATATAGATATATATATATCTAGATGTATATATTGTGTAGGTAAGTAAATAAGTACTTTAAATGTTTACAGTGTTTTTCTTTACCGTAATATATATTTTTTTACTAGTAATAAGCCTCTAAGCTTTCTAGCAAATTTGACATGTCAATTCCCCTAGCATAGCCGTCATCTTTTTTAGAAGTGTCTAACTGCTGTCTGTGCTGGTCTAGCTCCTACATCCCTCCTCTCACCTATCTATGTAACCTTTTAAATATCAGTAGGGGGAGAAGTTGAACTGCATACTATAGAGTGTCACTTGAGTGACAGTTTTGAGTCTGCTGGGGATGCTGACAACACATAAAAGATATCAACGCAGCAATCTTAGGGCATTGGAATGTCTACACAAGGGAGGCATTCAGAAGTAAATAGGAACAGGTACATCTGAGCTACTACCTCCTGTGCAATGCCTGGTGAGCCTCAAGAACACAGCACTCAGCCTGGGAAGTCTCTGCAAACCTCCATGTAATCCAGGCAAAAAAGGGAGAAAGGCTGGTGCCATGAAAGTTGGATGAAACATAAATTAATCAACAAAGCCAATGGGTTTACCGTTTTAGCCATCAAACCTTAATCATGGCTCAGGGTAAATAACATGCCTGAAATATGTAAACGCAGTAAGATGCACATATAGGGGTCAATTCACAAAGCTTTATTTTCAGATTGCGAGTGTTATTTTAACGATTTTGCACGTTATTGAAGCTAGTTCAATTCACTAAACGATTTAACGCTCTGAAAAATCATCAAATAACGTTTCCCTACACAGAAACTATATTTTAAGGTGTGGATCCTTATTAAAGAGTCAAATCGTTATTTTAAAGATTCAAATCGTTATTTTAAAGATTCAAATCGTTATTTTAAAGATTCAAATCGTTATTTTAAAGATTCAAATCGTTAAATATGTACAGAAGTGCAATTCACAAAGATTTTTTGGACAGTTATCAATCGTTAAGCAATCGTTAAATTAACACCTCCCTCAGGGTGGCGTTATGACATTTCCCAGGCGATATTTTGTTGTTAGAGGAAGCTTTTGGCGATTTTTGTAGTGTAGTGTAGTGTTGGGCAAGCTAGAACCGTGCTCTATTTGAACTTAAAATTATCCAGAGGCAAAGAAGAACACGTTAGAATGTTGTTCAGATTTATAAACGTGTATTTCGTTCACATACTATTTTGGATGACTTTTCTGAAACCCAGGTGATAGCTAAATTCCGATTATCATCTCCCATGATTTATTCTCTGTATGAGGAAATACACATGGCTTTAGAAAAGCACACACTAGAAGTTATGCACATCACATGCTCAATCTCCATGTGTATTGCTTGTGTCTCTCTCTTTTCCACATGCAGCTGTTCTCCTCCCCTTCTGCTCCCAGAATGCATCTCTCCAGCATTATTTAACGATCTTAAGAGTTATTTTAACGTCCCGAATCTTAATAATAACGTCTGAGTAGTTAGAATAACGTTTGGATAAAGAGTCAGTTGAAAACCATAACGACTGTGTTAAATAACGATTCTAGCTTTCGTGAATACCATGTTTGCTAGCGTTAAATAAGGAGTGCTAATTTAACAACTGAAGAAAACCAATAACATTTCTCTTTGTGAATTGACCCCATAGTCTCATGAGAAGATTTTTGTTAATGAATGGTCTCTTTAAAGTCTCCAGATACAGGCATAGCCCGGACCAGTGAGTGTGTATTGTAGACATTATCCATGATAGCGCTATTCAAAAATGAAGGATGTATAGATTAGGTACATCTCTGGGGGGGATTGTATTATGGATCCACAATCAAGCTTGTTTCTCCATTAACTGAGACATACAGTAGACTTTGTAGGGCAATACCATAAATATGTTTTAAAAAATGATTTACCTTTTTCATATCTTGTTCCAGTGGTGCGAAAGCTTCATTGAAATTTCTGTCCCAGCCCAGCTTACTTTCTTTGTCATCACATTTTAGTTTAGTGAAAGGCTTCCTGACTCCAAGTATGTTAGGACTTCTCCAACCATCTAACTGGACGTTGTTTCCTACAACAGTACACAGAGTTACAATGGTACAATATAATGTTGTAATTTTTACCTATATCATGGTCTACACATACAGCTGTAGGTTCAGTTACCAAACGAAATCGGACCTTTTTACGGATCGAAAAAAATTAGCACATGCTTGTAATACATCTATGTTCCATGTACTGTATACACCTGCAAAGTGGACATTTTATATAAAATTAATAAATAATAAAATGTTGTTGCTGGTCCTTTCAGAATGGTATAGTCTAGTCTGAATGTTAAACTGCAGAGGCTGGATACTTAGTGGAGTTAAGCCAGACAGGCACTTGAGAAAAAGGAAGCCACTGCCTGGCTCTGGTATGGGGACAACCGCCAGCCTCCTTTAGTTGTGCATTAAAACAGTTGATCTTGTATTTCTAATTTTGCAGCCAAATCAGGATAACACCCACCTTGTATTTGTTATGTGTTCCCATTCACGTAGCATAACATTTAAAAGGGTATTTACTTACTTTTTACTTACTTTACTCTTATTTAACTCTTTCCTTCCGTGTAATGTTAAAGAAGGGCGTGAGGAATAAGGTTTGTCATAATTAACCCTGTCTGTACTATGTTAGCAGATCTCCATTATCAGTTGTAAATTGCATGTGCAAAATTGTCTGTCCTAACAAAGGGTTAACGATCTCAAGGAATAGATGGTACACTGTGGGCTTGATTTACTAAAACTTGAGAGTGCTAAATCTGCTGCAGCTCTTCACCAGATTTAGCAAGAAAGCAATAAGCTTCCATGTTTTATTGTCAAAGCTTAACTGGATAAGCTGAAGTTAGAAGCTGATTGGCTACCATGCACTGCTGTACCAGATTTTGTACTCTCCACTATTAGTAAATAAAAAACTGTATGTTAATGCACAAAAAAAAAAAACCTCCCTTATCAGCACGGGTAGAATTCCATGTTTCTTAGCAGAAGAAACATTGTATGTGTCTTCTGTCTAGCAAATGTTTTCTTTGTGTACACTGCCAGTGATGCATGCGCAGAGTACAACCCCAGCATCTGTAGGGTTGCCAGTAAGGGAGCATGAGTTAGATCATTGTTGGCCACTCAATGGCTGAACATAAGGACATTGAAGTGGTTGTAAAGGCTGAAGGTTTTTTACCTTCATGCATTCTATGCATAATGGTATAAAACCTTTACCAAGCAGGTTCTCTTGTAGCTCCCCCTTAATACACACCTGAGCCCGATCTCGATCCAGCGATGTGCATGAGAGCTGCTGTCCGGGCTCTCTGTCTCCTTATTGGCCGAGGCTCAGCAGCAGGAGCTACTGGCCAGTAAGGAGGTCTTATGGACACACAGAGCTCTGGAGCTAGTACGCACGAGTGCCCCCATAGCAAATGGCTTGCTATGGGGCATTCAGTGGGGGGAAAGAGCCAGGTGCACCGGTGGGGGAGGAGGCACAGACCATTACACAGAGAAGGTAAGTATATATTGTTTGTTATTTTTAGTACCACTTTACGCACCCTCTAATGGGAGAGACACTAAAAGTATACAAGCACGTCAACCATAAATGTGTGCAAAAATATGCTAAACAGTTTAATAAATGTATAAGTAACGTTTATGGCATATTGGGCATACAGTTGCTAATCTCCTACAAAAAAATGCTAGTTGCCTAGTTGTGTGCAAGTATGCAGACCAAAAAAGTTGCAACTAGCATTACCAGGAGAACTCAGCAATGGTAACCTGTGTGACTACTTTCTTTTAACTTGAATTTTCTTCTTAAATTATGGATTATTTAATAAAACAATGATTAGGTATACCAGGAAAAGTATCTGTATAGCATGAATCGAAATTTGTCCAATTCAGCAGGGACCGGCTGAGATTTGATTAGTGTATGGGCAGGCTGATTGTATGGGCAGCCTGTCAGATTTTTTAATAAATTGTGGCTTTCGCGCCGCTACACAGTGAGTGAATAAAGATGAAATCAACCAAAATATACAGTGTTGAAATGCAGCAAAAACTAGCAGCTTTTACAATAAGCAGCAATAGTGAATAAATAAAATAAAGATCTTGCGCATAATCTATAAAACACACTAATATTGTGACAAAAATATATGTGATAAAGGGTGAGAAGTGTAAATAAATAAATCAATTAATTCAATCAATAAAGTGCTAATAAATCCAATGTGGTGTACCAATAAACAAAATCAAAATAAAAAGTCCATGTGACCGTGTCATAACGCGTAGGGATTGGTCGTGGGCAGACCAATCCCTACGTGAGACGGCGCAGAGGACGCCACTGTTCATTTTATTTACACTTGTTTTATTCATTTTTGATGCAAGCGCACATACACTTTAATAAATGTTCCCTTGAGGTTTATTACTACACTATTGGAGGCCTTCTTTTTTCCCCTTGTTTCCCTGGATCGAGACCACATAGGTATTCATGGGGGGGACCGGGGTAGCCTTTGGGCATTTGGATGGAGAGGCAGTGGTGAAGTCTGTTTGTGGCATGCCTTATGCAGATGGAGTTTATCCGCATTGCTGAATTGATTCTTCAGTGAGGTGAGCGCTCTGGGAGACCAGACAGACATCTTGCGGTGCACTTTTTTATTCCTCTCTGGGATTGGTGGACATTTGTTTCTTCTCCCTTTGCTTTATCTCACATGGACTTATTCTTTTGATTTTGTTTTTTGGTGCACCACATTGGATGTATTAGCACTTTTTATTGATTGTATTGATTGATTTATTTATTTACACTTCTCACCCTTTATCACATATATTTTTGTCACAATATTAGTGTGTTTTATAGATTATGCGCAAGATCTTTATTTTATTTATTCTGTCAGATTTTTTACTTTTCGATTACACCTAAAGCTGCTAGCAGTAATCGTGATCTGCCGGCCGGGAATGCTCCCCCGCCGGCAGAACACAAAAGCAATGTGGAAGGCATTTCCCCATCAACACAGACTTTGATGATGGGGGGAATTAAGTGATTTTCTTCCCTTCTGTAGTGAAATGAAAGAAAATTGAGTTTTCTATGAGCTGCTTTAATTTTAACAACCAACACAATTAATTCCGAAGACCAGAAACTCAGCAGTGACTTTATTAGACATTTCCAGGTTGCTACATCATTTTTAAATGCCTGGTAGATCTACGTGTACTTTTACCCCAGAGGAAATATTTATTTGTGTACGGCTAGCTTTACAGACGTAGTTAAAGAATATGCAGGCTTATAGAAGGTTATTATTGTGCATGTAAATGGTGTGCAAATCATCTTGAACAAAATATAGCGAAAACTACAGAGTATAAATGAAGCAGCCAGCGTTTGTGGACTGTAACATAGTAAAAGAGTCTCCTCTATTTTTCTATTGTTTAGTTGCAATTTATCAGGGTGTGTGAAAGAAGACAAACTGATAAGAAACCAACCTTTGTAGCCAAACTTTTCATAGTTAATGCCAATTTCTGGGATCATGGAGAGGTCAGATTGGTTTCCACTTTGTACAAACATACTATGCGGCCGGTTCCTCCTCATAGGAAAATGCTTCTTAGTCTCCTGGTACGGGCTGAGCAAAATATTCGCTGCTCCACAGGAGCAGTGCTGTCCAAAGTACTCCTACACCAAGGAGAGAGGAGGCATGTGAGCTGTTACATCTCAGTCCTTCGAGTCAGGGTTATGATATCATGCTCACATTGCTAGCATTCCTAAACTAAACCCCTTCTAATGGAATTCCTGGATCTTCTACATCACCAATTTCTTTATTCTCTTCTGGGAAAGCAGGCAACCTTAATTGATGGTTTGACAGTGTGTATATGTTACCATACATTTATGAAGCTGAGGTATGTTTATGTGGAAGGTTATCTAGATTCTAGGCAATCTGCTCTTTACCTCCTGCCAGTAATCTAAGCATTTAATGTGATAAATAATAGATACACGCATTATGGGCTTTCCACAGTGGTGGATAAATAGAAAGGTTGGCAGTGTAAGTGCTTTTCAGGCCACAGGTGTAATTGCCCTCCCCCCAGGATCACTGCTAATAAGTTAAGGTTTCCTGCATTGCTGTACATACCCCCCTATCCATTGAGACCCTGCGTAATACCAACTACCTGGCCTAACAGAAAAAAGTGATATTGTTCCAGTACTGCTTCTGAGCCAGTCAAGGATGGTGAACATAAATGCTTGAAGTTATAGAAGTGATTACTACCTACTACTATGTTCTTACCTATAGTAAACTGTTAGGCCCCGTACACACAATCAGTCAAAACCGATGAAAACGGACTGAGGTTCAGTTTCATCGGTCCAAATCGATCGTGTGTAGGCCCCATCGGTCAGTTGTCCTTCGGTCCAAAAAAAGAGAACTTGCTTGAAATTGAACCGATGGACGCCTGACCGATGGGTCAAAACCGATCCTTAGTATGCAAAGGCATCGGTCAAAAGGCCGCGCATTCTCAGAATCAAGTCGACGCATGTTTGGAAGCATTGAACTTCGTTTTTTTCAGCACGTCGTGTGTTTTACGTCACTGTGTTCTGACACGATCGTTTTTTTAACCGATGGTGTGTAGGCACATCAGACCGTCAGTCGACTTCGTCGGTTAACCGATTAATACGGTCATTCGGACCGTTCTCGTCGGATGGACTGATTGTGTGTACGCGGCCTTACTGTGAAGCATCGTACACTCGACTGGTTTTCCCAGCAGGAAAACTGCCAGGAGAGCTTTTGGCCGGGAAAACAGGACGTGTGTGTATGCCTCCTCGCAGTTTTCCCTTTAACAAAACAGCCGGGAATCCCAGCAGGAAAATAGAGAACCTGCTCTCTATTTTCCCGACAGGATTCCCAGTGTTTTTTTTTTCTGCCAGATCTACTACTTACCTATGGGAAACACTGCAAAGCAGTGCCGATGGAGCATACACACTACTGGGATTCCCGGCCAAAGCTCCATGGCAGTTTTCCTGCCGGGTTCTTGGCTTTCCCCTCGGTTTTCTCGGCTGACTTTTTACTGCAGAGAAAACTGAGCGTGTATACATGGCTTAAGAATACAGTTACTGAAGTTCACAGCAGCCAAGCCTACACTGGGCATAACCCATATATATATATTTATGATTATTATTATTTATTTATTTATCTAGCATATTACAAGATGCTTTTTTTACAATTTTCTAAGGGGCTTACACACATTATAAGAACAAAAGAGATTAAAAAGTGTTGCTTATCCTGAACTAACCTACTTAAAGCTTAAAATATATTACACAGTGCTTAAAATGGCATGTATTGATAATTGCTGCTGTAAAGTAATCTGTCACAAAGAAAAATATTTGTGTAAGAAACATCAGATCACTTAGGAGAGGACTGGGGTTAACGGAGGGCTGGGGTTAACGGGGGGCTTGGGTTAACAGGGGCTTTTGCCCCACAGGCCAGTACTATTAATATTCATTGGGTAGGAAAAGAGATACTATTCAGACCTCAATCACTGTGGGATCTGCAATCAGTGAAAAACACGTGGTAGTATTATAGCTACCTGCTCCCCATTCAAACTTGTGATCACAAGACCAGACAAAGTGAAGTCTTTTAGCCCCCTTTTCTTTTTTTTTGTGGCTCTAAGATATCAAACGACTATGTGCTGGTAGTTTCAAAGAAAGCTGATGCTAGAAGAGGTGAAAAAGTTTGGTTAAATTAGGCCTTTAAGATCACCCCCCTTTTTGTCAGACCTCCCAGCCACTGCAGCACAAGAACACTTCCTGCATTGTCTACTTTCTTTAACCCCAACAAATCTGCCCCTACCACTAAAGGGCTGGTTGGTCAGGTGTGGCATCAAGGCCAAAGGTTCCCAATCCTCCCCTGAAATGATTGTTGCCACTCTGTGTCTTCTGGACTGAATTTCTGGGCTAGTTAAGGCAAATCTGGTGTATTCAGCTTTACTGTTATGACTAATCTGAATTTTCTGCTAGACTTCTCATACATATATTTTGCTTTGTGGCAGGTTCCCTTTGGTTAATCCAACAAACGTATTCTTAATTATTGCTAAATAACTATTTTTCATTTGCTGTGTTAGTATATAATAAGCTAACAATCAAACACAATAGGATAGTGCACAGGAGATCCCGACACTTTCAATTTCATAATTAACTTTCATAGTGTATTCGAGGTTCTCTTACCT
The DNA here is from genome assembly GCA_029574335.1 of Rana kukunoris. Taxonomy (NCBI): domain Eukaryota; kingdom Metazoa; phylum Chordata; class Amphibia; order Anura; family Ranidae; genus Rana; species Rana kukunoris. The sequence goes on from CM056056.1 coordinate 98,217,918, forward strand.
CTTTCATTTGTTTCATTCTATCTTCCTTTTGTAACACAAAGATTTGTTTTTGCAGCTTTAAATTATGCTCCTGAAGCTGGCCAATTTTTTCTATAAGCTGGCAGATATGTTCCAAGTATCCAAGTCCTGAGCCGAGTGCCTTTGAGGCTCCTTGGTTTACCTGTTTCAAAAGTAAGATTGTATTAAATTCTCAAAAAAAACAAAACACACACAAAAAAACAAAAACAAATGATCAAATTATAAATTACCACTTATTTGCTCACACTATTTGCAATAAGGTACTGTAACGTGGTTTGATGCTTTATTCAAACCTAGCAAAGTCCCAAAATAGTATTGAAGAAGTTGGGTTATGATTTTTATGATAATATGGCTTATGGTGGCTAACTGTGGTGAGCAGTGTATATATATATACAAAATTGATCAAAACTGAGATTTGATGGTGCAATTTTACACCATTGCATTACTAGCCCAAAATATATTACAGTTAAAGGGGTTGTAAATAGCTTCCTTTACCTTAGTGCAGTCCTCCTTCACTTACCTCATCCTTCAATTTTGCTTTTAAATGTCCTTATTTCTTCTGAGAAATCCTCACTTCCTGTTCTTCTGTCTGTAACTACACACAGTAATGCGAGGCTTTCTCCCTGGTGTGGAGAAAGCCTCTTGAGAGGGGAGGGGGCGAGCAGGCAAGTCAGCACAATCTACTTTGCAGGTAGAGAAAGGAGCAGTGTGTTAGTGGGCGTCCTGACAGTCCTGCTTGCCCCCTCCCCCCTCAAGAGGCGTTCTTCACACCAGGGAGAAAGCCTCGCATTATGGTGGTGAGTTACAGACAGAAGAACAGGAAGTGAGCATTTCTCAGAAGAAATAAGGACATTTGAAAGCAAAATCGAAAGAATAAGGTAAGTAAAGCAGGACTGCACTAAGGTAAAGAAAGCTAATTTAGGGTAAAACATTTTTTTTTTACAACCACTTTAAGCTTATTTTAAAACCTCAATAACAGCATTGTAGGTTCACTCTATTTATGGTTGTCAAATCAGTGGCAGTGCGTCCACCCCCTCTATGACCAATGTATAGATTAATGCATTGCATGAATCTATTCATGGCCGCCGCTTCCACCCCCTATTCACCCTTGCTTGGCGCTCACAGTCCACCCAGGTGTGTTAGAAAAGCGAATAAATATTTGCTTTCCTAACACTGAACCACCCCTCTGCCAATCAGGTGCTCGGGTCTGTTACCCCTCTCCTGATTGGCTAAAACTACAGGCACTGTGATTGGATGCCTGACGGGAGGATAGGAAGGGCGGAGACGCATGGAGAATACTTGCATTTGATGGCACAGTGGCTGCATTTGATGGGCACGGTGGCTGTATTTGATGGACACAGTGGCTGCATTTGATGGGCACAGTGGCTGCATTTCAGGGGCACAGTGGCAGCGTTTGATGGCACAGTGGCTTCATTTGGGGGGCACAGTGGCTGCATTTGAGGGGCACAGTGGCTGCATTTCAGGGGCACAGTGGCAGCGTTTGATGGCACAGTGGCTTAATTTGAGGGGCACAGTGGCTGCAATTGATTGGCACAGTGGCTGTGCTTGATGGGCACAGTGACTGCAATTGATGGGAACAGTGGCAGCATTTGATGTTGATGGGCTCAGTGGCAGTGTTTGATGGGCACAGTGGCTGCGTTTGATGGGCACATTGGCTGCGATTGATGGGCACAGTGGGGGCAATTGATGGCACAGTGGCGGCAATTGATGGGCACAGTGGCCGCAATTAATGGACACAGTGGCTGCAATTGATGGGCACAGTGGCTACGTTTGATGGCACAGTTGCTGCGTTTGATGGCACAGTTGCTGCGTTTGATGGCACAGTTGCTGCGTTTGATGGCACAGTGGCTGCAATTGGTGTGTTTTTTTTTTTCAGTTTGTTTGCGAATTCCCAAAAATGTTGAGCACCAGCCGCCACTAGTTGTCATGGTGGAGTACAGGTTAACATTGCTACGTCTCGGTGAACTACCCATTCTTTTATCATTAGTGAAAGGTGGTAAGACATTCCATGATATACCCATCATCCAATGGAATTTCCTCTTGAAACACAAAGAATCCTTGTGAATCAGCCCCCCAGAATGCACACATTGCAGCTTGGGGCAAACTGATCCTTTAAATAATATTTCCTTTTACCCAATGTTTTATGTAAAAGCAATAGTGGACATTATTCTTGGGATATTCAGAAGCAAATCTTTTTTTTTTTTTTAACAAAGAGTAAAATAAAGCCTTTAGCACACTACTGAAAAATGACAAAGAGGTGTTTCTGAAAGTTAAAAGAAAGGATCACAGCATTTAACCAGATAAAACGTGTTACAAGGTTACATCAACAAAAGATGTGTAATGATGCATGGCACAGCCAATCTAATGATAGAGTGCTGGGAACAGGGGAGGCTCACCTTTGTGTTGAAGGGTCAAACGAACTACTTGTTGTCACCTTTGACCTACACACTGCAATTTCCAGCTAGAAGGATATTCCTAGGGAATGCCTAGTCAATTTATCTGTAGTCTAAGTCCATCATTTCTATGGAAATGTTCCCAGCAATAGAGATAACCTGGGATGTGGGTAACTGGTTTATCCTACTTTAAGTGGATCTGTCAACAGGAATTAAATTTGCCAGTCAAGTAGATGCATTAAAACGACCAAGAACACAAAATGTCTGTGTCATAAAATACTGAGATCTATAAAAGGAGAAATACATTCCTAATGGCATCTCTCATGAGTTACAAACATAAATAAAAAATACAGAAGTAGCAATAGGATTAGATTATGACACCAAATTTTGAAGTTTCTCAAAATAATTACACACCTCATCAATTTTCACCCTATAGCAATGCCAGGGACATAATAAAGGTTTCTGTATGGATTGTGGATACCACTGGCCAATCAGACAGGTTCAGGGGCAGACACATCCAGAAGATGCCAATATAAAATCACTAAAAGTATTGGGAATTTTTTTAATGTTTTTTGTTATGTATTGGTTGATATCTCTGTAAAAAAAAACACCTTTAAAGGTTAATAAACCCACAACAGTAAAATCAGTCCGTATATGCAGTAAAACATGCTTGTTATACTCATTGTAGAGCCTAAGGGGTAATCCTCTGCATTGTGTAAAAAGGCTGCTTGATCCTGTCTTATTTGCTCCACCCCTTCTTCCACACTCCCCAAACCATCTCATGATAGAACAGAGCCTTTTGGCCAAGCTGCACATGCTCAGTTTGGTGTGTATTGCTAGTGAAGTTTTTTTTGTTTGTTTTTTGGGAGAGTGCATGTGACCAGCACAGGGCCAATCAGCACTGTCCAGACAGAGGATCAGGGGTCCTGCAGCCTCATAGGACAATCAGGGAAGAATGGAAACTCCTCCTACAACCTTTAACCAGGACACTGATAGAAGTAACAACGCTGACATATACTGCTGATGAGAAAGGGTATTTGGCAGTTTATATTTACTAAAACTATTGCATTTCTATGTTCTGTGTACTGCGGGGGGCCAGATATAGTGAATGCAGGGTCCTGGGTTTAGTAACACTTTAGGGATGTATTCTACTGTTAATAAAGTGCCACTGGCCATATGCAGGGTGTCTGAGGTTCGCAATGTTCGCAATGTGCCAGTTTCCACCTTTGCCCACCACAGGAAATTCGTACGTGCAATTTTAAATAATGCTTTTTACCAAGGAACCAATTACAACACTTTGGCAGTGTGCTTTGTTTTTATTGTTCTTATAGAATGCACAGAATTTCTGCGGAGCTCCACACCCTACACCAGAAATTACACAGCTTTTTTTTTTTCAACAAAAGGAATACTAGTTCTTTCCTTGCTGCCAATGTCATCACTTTATAAAAATAACCAGGCTGATTTGTGGAAACAATCTTTGCTCATTCTCTTTACACTCTTCATCTCCTTCTACAAAAGCAGGAAGTGAACTCAAAGCGTTCCCATAACAAGCACAGTATTAGGGAAATGCCAAACCAATGACTTTCCGTTCTGTCCATTATGAGTGGACCAGGGAGAAGATCAAATGTTCAGCAACAATATCACCCAGGGCACCCGATGACTGCACAGGATTTACACAAATTCTTCACCTGGGTGAAGTTACACAAGTTCCGTTTTGGATTATTCAGAATGTAGAAAATAATGTTCTAAATATGTTGAGAGCACGCTGCAAATATTTTCTTCCATAATTGGCAAGTTCTGGACAATAGGACATCTGCTTTGTCTTTCACAGGATTTACAGGGGTCACCCTTTTATAGTATTAATGTGTCTATATAGGACGTGCAAAGATAGGTGCACTTTATGTAGATGCTATTTATTTCCCATGTAGTATAGCTTTGGTTAGGCCTATATTTATATATGAATTATACATATTGCAACCTACTGCAGTGGAATCAGGCAGCATGGTTTGAGAGGTAGCAATATGGAAAAAGAACTAAGAATAGAAGAATAGCTTTATTGTTTTTATTTTGTTAGATCTAATATTAAAATGTTTTACAGCTTTCAACATAAAAGAAGAAATCCTTCTAAATTGGTAATAATTGTTTAGCAGTTCCTCTACAATGCAGCACTTATGCCCCGTACACACGATCGGATTTGCCGATGAAAAAAGTCAGAACATAGAACATGTTTAAAACTCTTCTGATGGAAAAAAATCAGATGGGAAATTACGATCGTCTGTGTGAAAATCCGTCGGAGAAAAATCCACGCATTCTCAGAATCAAGTCGAGGCATGCTTGGAAGCATTGAGCTTCATTTTTCTCGGCTCGTTGTAGTGTTTTACGTCACCACGTTTTGGACGATCGCAATTTAGTCTGATAGTGTGTATGCAAGACATCTTGAACGGAATTCCGATGAAAAAATCCATCAGATTTGAGACCATGGGATACGCCGATCCTGTGTACGCGACATTAGATGTGCCGTAGCTCCCAGCAGGCATCATCATTCTATGGAGGAGAAGACCAACACTGCAACCACCTTGTGAATTGATTAGTTCCAGTGCATTGTGAACTTTGTAGGAATAAATGCAAAGCAGAACCTTGTCTTGAATGACCCTATCTCTGTGCCTGGAGTTTTTGTTTTATTATATTTTGCAGCACATTGCATTAATTATTGAACCAATCAATTTAATCTCTATCCAGTTTACTGTGTAATGTAGAGGCAGCTAGAACGGTTGATGAAACCCAGTATTCCCAGTTCTCCAGCTCTGAAGGTACTACGTTCTTTAAAGCAAAAACATCAGTGCCCAAACCAGACAATGTTCTTAATCTACTGTCTAATATCCAAATAAGGTTTCATATCATCGTGGACTGGTAACATGTCATGGGAATAAATTCATTGCCAAAATAAAAGATTTTTGGATCTGCAAGCCACTATCCTTGGGCCATATTAAAGTGTTACTAAACCCAGGACCCTGCATTCACCTTTTTTTATCAGCAGTTAGAGCAGTCTTGTGAGTGTCTGGTTAAAACTTGTAGGAGGAGTTTTCATTCTCCCATGATTGCCTATCAAGATGCAGGAGCCCTGACCCTTTGTCTGGACAGTGTTGATTGGACCTGTGCTGATCACATGCACTCTCCCAAGGAAAAAAAAACTCTCTAGCAATACACACCAAACTGAGCAGGTGCAGACTGTCCCCTGGCTCTGTAAATATCTGACTTTATATTGGATTCAGTGGAAGAAGGAGATGATCAGAGGATCAAACAGCCTTTTCACACAATGCGGAGGATCAACAATCCACAGTGAGTATAACAAGCATGCTTTACTGCATATACAGACAGATTTTACTGTTGTGGGTTTAGTAACACTTTAAGATTCTCATAGAAACTATTCAATACCTGCAATTGTGACCAGTTGGTCAATAGCCGAGCTTGCTAAACGTAAAGAAGAACTTGCAGATTAACTTGGAGCCTTTGAGTTAAACAAAAAGACAATTATTCCGGATATTCCAGTCTTTTAACCCATTGTAGCCCAGTAGCACCCAGAACATACATATTTGTAGGGTACACATGAGTATGTGTATTAAAGCGGGGGTTCCGCAGATTTTTTTTTTCTTTTTTGAATTCTTCTGCCGCTCTTACCTTATTTAAACAGCAGCTCGTGCGTCCCACTCTTCTACCCGCCAGCATTATTTATTACCCCAAAACGATATTTTAGATAATCCGGAGATGGACGTTTCCATCTTTACTTTGGGCACAGTGAAGCCCAGCAGGATCTCCTTCTGGGATACGGTGAATGCTGGTGTCCCAGCATTCACCGATCTATCCCGCGCATGTGCAGTGTTAAAGGCGAGCCGCGCTGTCAACACTGCACAGTTGCCATCGCAACGGCCGGTGTCATAATGACCTGCCCCGTTGTGCCGAGACACAACTGAACTGATCTTTTCTCACAGCGATAGCTCATAACGAATTGAGCAGCTGATGAGAAACAAGTAAGTGTATTACAGCCAGCCAGCCACACTTAAAATGGCGGAATTGTATCCGCCCCTGTCACATGACCTGCAAAATCACGCGAGATTTGCTCTGCTGTAGGAAAAAGATTCTTCTCCTCTGCAGTGTCACGAGACCCTGCAGAGGAATCCCAGCAATCAATGCGGCGACAAAGGGACACGCCCAATCCCACTGGATCCCAACCAGGAAGTGGCAGCTTACTAAGACAAAAGCAAGGTAAGCAATCGTTTTTAAAAATTTCAAAAAACGAATTGTTGAAAAACAGCCTGAACCTGTGTCTTGAAGTTTATCTTATAAATTAGGGTGAACCTCCCTTTAAGTATAAGAGAATAAATCATTGGTTACCCTATAATTTACTTAGGTTTGATTATCGCCCTGTATCTATGGGCATTTTAGCTAATTAAGTCATTATTATGCTTCTCTCTGTGGGAAGCACTTCATATTCCCAGAAACAACATAAGATCATAGCTCCCAACTGTCCCTAATTTCGAGGGACTGTCCCTTATTTGGAACAACGTCCATCTGTCCCTTTTTCCTCCTAATTTGTCCCTCATTTTGGTCTAATCTACAGGGAGTGTAGAATTATTAGGCAAGTTGTATTTTTGAGGATTAATTTTATTATTGAACAACAACCATGTTCTCAATGAACCCAAAAAACTCATTAATATCAAAGCTGAATATTTTTGGAAGTAGTTTTTAGTTTGTTTTTAGTTTTAGCTATTTTAGGGGGATATCTGTGTGTGCTGGTGACTATTACTGTGCATAATTATTAGGCAACTTAACAAAAAACAAATATATACCCATTTCAATTATTTATTTTTACCAATGAAACCAATATAACATCTCAACATTCACAAATATACATTTCTGACATTCAAAAACAAAACAAAAACAAATCGGTGACCAATATAGCCACCTTTCTTTGCAAGGACACTCAAAAGCCTGCCATCCATGGATTCTGTCAGTGTTTTGATCTGTTCACCATCAACATTGTGTGCAGCAGCAACCACAGCCTCCCAGACACTGTTCAGAGAGGTGTACTGTTTTCCCTCCTTGTAAATCTCACATTTAATGGTGGACCACAGGTTCTCAATGGGGTTTAGATCAGGTGAACAAGGAGGCCATGTCATTAGTTTTTCTTTTTTTATACCCTTTCTTGCCAGTCACGCTGTGGAGTACTTGGACGCGTGTGATGGAGCATTGTCCTGCATGAAAATCATGTTTTTCTTGAAGGATGCAGACTTCTTCCTGTACCACTGCTTGAAGAAGGTGTCTTCCAGAAACTGGCAGTAGGACTGGGAGTTGAGCTTGACTCCATCCTCAACTCGAAAAGGCCCTACAAGCTCACCTTTGATGATACCAGCCCAAACCAGTACTCCACCTCCACCTTGCTGGCGTCTGAGTCGGACTGGAGCTCTCTGCCCTTTACCAATCCAGCCACGGGCCCATCCATCTGGCCCATCAAGACTCACTCTCATTTCATCAGTCCATAAAACTCTTAGAAAAATCAGTCTTGAGATATTTCTTGGCCCAGTCTTGACGTTTCAGCTTGTGCGTCTTGTTCAGTGGTGGTCGTCTTTCAGCCTTTCTTACCTTGGCCATGTCTCTGAGTATTGCACACCTTGTGCTTTTGGGCACTCCAGTGATGTTGCAGCTCTGAAATATGGCCAAACTGGTGGCAAGTGGCATCTTGGCAGCTGCACTCTTGACTTTTCTCAGTTCATGGGCAGTTATTTTGCGCCTTGGTTTTTCCACGCGCTTCTTGCGACCCTGTTGACTATTTTGAATGAAACGCTTGATTGTTCGATGATCACGCTTCAGAAGCTTTGCAATTTTAAAAGTGCTGCATCCCTCTGCAAGATATCTCACTATTTTTGACTTGTCTGAGCCTGTCAAGTCCTTCTTTTGACCCATTTTGCCAAAGGAAAGGAAGTTGCCTAATAATTATGCACAGTAATAGTCACCTGGACACACAGATATCCCCCTAAAATAGCTAAAACTAAAAACAAACTAAAAACTACTTCCAAAAATATTCAGCTTTGATATTAATGAGTTTTTTGGGTTCATTGAGAACATGGTTGTTGTTCAATAATAAAATGAATCCTCAAAAATACAACTTGCCTAATAATTCTGCACTCCCTGTATATAGTTGTATATAAAATGCACTATTTAGCATTAAAAAAGTGTTTCCCAGTGCCAAACCTTTTATATAATTTCTAAATTGCTGCATTTGTAAATGCCAATAGTAAGTATAAAGTAATAATAGTGATAAAAAAAAGCAGGGGTGTGTGTCCTATGCCTACATACCTGCTAATAGGTGTCCCTCGCTTCTATCTCGAAACATTGGGAGGTATGTAATATGAACATATAAATTCCTATACTAAACCTTGGACTCCAGTTTGCTTCACATTGGGGGTTATTTACGAAAGGCAAATCCACTTTGCACTACTACCTCAAATCTACAGCGACTGCACTTTCAAGTGCACTGAAAGTGCACTTGTAGTGCAAAGTGGATTTGCCTTCCGTAAATAACCCCCAATGTGTTTCTGAATATCGTCCCAGCCCACCACAGTTATAATACATGGCTTCACAGGTCACTAGCTTATCTAAACAGGCACTGGCGTAGCGGGGGGCGGGGGGGGCAGGGGGGGCTGTCGCACCGGGCGAAAAATGGGGGGGGCGAATCCATCCACCGGCTCCGCGGAGCGCTCCGGAGCCTCGGCCTAGGAAAGTCCCCGGCTTCGGCCTAGCTCCGGAGCGGCGGCCATCTTGGTACACCCGGCGGCTGCCCTCCTCTCTGTTCACACCCACAGAGGAGGAGGAGCCCGCGCTTGAGGGAAACCACACACGCCGCTGTCTGAGGTCTGAGGTCTGCACTACTGGGGGTTACTGTCTGAGGTCTGCACTACTGGGGGTTACTGTCTGAGGTCTGCACTATTGGGGGTTACTGTCTGAGGTCTGCACTACTGGGGGTTACTGTCTGAGGTCTGCACTACTGGGGGTTACTGTCTGAGGTCTGCACTATTGGGGGTTACTGTCTGAGGTCTGCACTACTGGGGGTTACTGTCTGAGGTCTGCACTACTGGGGGTTACTGTCTGAGGTCTGCACTATTGGGGGTTACTGTCTGAGGTCTGCAATATTGGGGGTTACTGTCTGAGGTCTGCACTATTGGGGGTTACTGTCTGAGGTCTGCACTATTGGGGGTTACTGTCTGAGGTCTGCACTATTATGGAGGTTACTGTCTGAGGTCTGCACTATTATGGAGGTTACTGTCTGAGGTCTGCACTATTATGGAGGTTACTGTCTGAGGTCTGCACTACTGTGGGGGTTACTGTCTGAGGTCTGCACTATTATGGAGGTTACTGTCTGAGGTCTGCACTACTGTGGGGGTTACTGTCTGAGGTCTGCACTACTGTGGGGGTTACTGTCTGAGGTCTGCACTATTATGGGGGTTACTGTCTGAGGTCTGCACTATTATGGGGGTTACTGTCTGAGGTCTGCACTATTATGGGGGTTACTGTCTGAGGGCTGCACTATTATGGGGGTTACTGTCTGAGGTCTGCACTATTATGGGGGTTACTGTCTGAGGTCTGCACTACTTGGGGTTACTGTCTGAGGTCTGCACTATTATGGGGGTTACTGTCTGAGGTCTGCACTATTGTGGGGGTTACTGTCTGAGGTCTGCACTACTGGGGGTTACTGTCTGAGGTCTGCACTATGCTGGGGGTTACTGTCTGAGGTCTGCACTATGCTGGGGGTTACTGTCTGAGGTCTGCACTATGCTGGGGGTTACTGTCTGAGGTCTGAACTATGCTGGGGGTTACTGTCTGAGGTCTGCACTATGCTGGGGGTTACTGTCTGAGGTCTACACTATGGTGGGGGTTACTGTCTGAGGTCTGCACTATGCTGGGGGTTACTGTCTGAGGTCTGCACTATGCTGGGGGTTACTGTCTGAGGTCTGCACTATGCTGGGGGTTACTGTCTGAGGTCTACACTATGCTGGGGGTTACTGTCTGAGGTCTACACTATGCTGGGGGTTACTGTCTGAGGTCTGCACTATGCTGGGGTATACTGTCTGAGGTCTGCACTATGCTGGGGTATACTGTCTGAGGTCTGCACTATTGTGGGGGTTACTGTCTGAGGTCTGCACTATTGTGGGGGTTACTGTCTGAGGTCTGCACTACTGGGGGGGGGGGGGGGTTACTGTCTGAGGTCTGCACTACTGGGGGTTACTGTCTGAGGTCTGCACTATGGTGGGGGTTACTGTCTGAGGTCTGTTAAATAGGGGGGTCCGTGATTGTGGGGGGTCTATCTGTGATTGGGGGGATCCATCTGTGATTGGGGGGGATCAGTCTGTGATGAGAGGTCTGTTATTTAGGGGGTCAGTCTGTGATGGGGGATCTGTGATTGTGGGGGGGTCAGTCTGTGATGGGGGATCTGTGATTGTGAAGGGGGGGTCAGTCTGTTAATCCCTTACAGTAAGGGGTTAAATGATTAATCCTGCAATAATTTACCCCTTACATGCTGAAAGCCCTGAGAGGGATACATTACAGATCCTTATAACCAGAGTGGATGATTATACAAGGGGGGGGGGGGGGAGCAAAAAAATATTCTGCCCCGGGCGCCCATAACTCTGGTTACGCCACTGTAAACAGGTATACTAGCCTACACATGTCTTATTTCCGCAGGGAATGAAACCTTGTATACTGTTGCTGCTACTATTATGTCTTTTTGTGGAAATGCAGCTGGTAGCACAGCTGTACGTTTTGCCCCAGGTCAATAAATAAGGGATCCTTTTGATGTGAATGGAGGGGTGTCATAATCATCTAGACATGAGGAATGGACTAGGAACTTTACAAAGTGTTAATTTATTTCTTTTCGGTCTGCCTGACAGTGTCATCACCTCAGCTACATTAAACATTAAGTTAGCAAAGCCATTTCATCGCTCATTCACTGCCAGGCATCTGTCTGTTCCCGCCTATGCTTATCTAAGCAGAAAATTATGATAGAACTGGGAGGTTAGGCCTCTGCACTATTTCATTGTTACTGTAGTGCTGAAGCAGCAACATTTACTGATAAATTATTATCTAACATACAGTGAAGTGTATCTTTTATTCTGGATGTGACTAAATACTGGCAGGGACATAGTTCACGTACCCAGTGAAGGCATAATATACAGACAGGGAATTACATGCAATGCCGTACTATGTAATGCTGTTCTATTAAGCACAATGCTCAACATTGTCTGCAAAATGTACACTGACATATAATTTCTGTAAATATTAATATTACAGGTCATCTTCATAGGAATTGTTAAATCCCATTATTTCGGGGGCTGATTATTTACATATTATTTGAGATCCAGTGCCCTTCCTGGCCAACAATTTTATTTGTATTTATTTATTTATTACAGGTACTTATATAGCGTTGTCAATTTACGCAGGGCTTTACACATATATTGGGCATTCACATCAATCCCTGCCCTGCCCTGCCCTCAAGGAGCTTACAATCTAAGGTCCCTAACTCACTGTAGCGGTCTTCCCAACTTTCAAGGGCCTGATGATGACCCCCAAAGCCAGGGAGAACTGACATTCCTCCTCAGGGTGCAGGTTACTAGGCATAGTGGGTGTGCTGCAAGGATTGGGCGCCAGTCACTTTTTTGTAAAAATTAACATAGAGGTTTTATTTTCTCTTCAAAGAAACAGTGGGAGAGAGGATTAGGGCACAGAACACCCTTAGGCAAATGCTATAACAGCCAGGCAAACTCTGCACACAAAAATAGGGCTAGTTAGGCATCAATACAGAAAAAGGGCCTTTAAGATGAATGCAGCAATCTGTATATTGTAGCAACTGCTGTCTCCTATAGCAACAACTTCTATCACAGTAGATCCTCAAGCTCAGCTTGCTGTCTCTCACTAGACTTCTTGGACTCTCATCTACCTGCTGGATCCCTTGAGCTTCACCCACAGCTAACCACTGTACTTATCTTCAAGATTTACTTACAGCTACATACATCCTTCAAGCTTTATACACAGCTACCCACTGTATTCCTGGATGAGTCTCCACTGAAGCTTTCCCACTTACTTCACCATCCCCAGCTAGTAAACAATCTGCTCTGGTACTCCTTCAGAACTTAATTCCTTCCAAACTTACCTCTGGTAACAGGAGTGGTCATCCCTTCAGCACTTGCTTCTCCTTTACCTCTAGCAATGAACAGGCTCCCCTCAGGTTGAGCCTCTAACACACGCGGCTCAGCCCCATGGTTTGGGCTTAACCTTTGCTGCTCCTCCTTTGTGGAAACCTGAAGATAGACCTAGCAACCAATAGGACTCCCAGATAGGCCTCAGGCTTCAGACCTAGCAGGCAGGAGCTGTTTGACACACATCCACCCAGGCTGCAGCTCTGGGCAGGAAGAACAATGATCACCTGACTCCTCTTGAATAAATAGCCTATCCCAGCATGCAGAGCGGCCAAAAAAACTCCTGCTTATTGGCTGAGACAACTTATTTACCTATCACATGTTGACAGAAGAAAGAGACTACAAACTAAACTCAGGCTTAGGACAGAAATCAGAGGATCAAAGACTATCATACCATTTAGCCAGGCTAGTTACCACCTAGCACAACTAGATTTATTAGCAGCCCTGTTTAGGACCAGGGTGCTACATCACATTCATACATACAAATATTAGGGCCAATTTAGACAGTAGCCAATTAACATACCAGCATGTCTTTGGAGTGTGGGAGGAAACCAGAGGAACCCTGAGGAAACCCACGCAGGCCCAGGGAGAACATGCAAACTCTAGGCAGGTAGTACCGTGAATGTGATTTGAACCACTGACCTTAGTGCTGCTATGCGGGAATGTCAATATAATTTTCTCTTGTGGCTGATGACACACGGATGTATTTCAAGCATCAATTACCCCTACATTAATGTGTCACTAAGAAAACCATAATGATTTCCTATAAGATCACTAGCAGTGAATTTTGTAAAGCAATTTGCTGCTGAAGTGCTTGGTTATTGAGATTCCTCTGTGTTTCAGCTCACCAGCAATAACGCTAGTAACAATCACTCCTAATGCTTTTCTAGGAAGTATTGCAGCAATCTTTATGCTTATCTACAAATTGGTGATGGGAAGTGTTTTTTTAGCAGAGCATAACCCAAATCATCACTAAAAAGCAATGATTTCCTGTGCTGTTAGCTGCTGCCATCAATTATTTGTAGTAGCAATTCTCCTCCACGCAAACCGAAAGACGAAAGCTAGGACATCATGGACACCACCCACCATCCTTGGACAGATCATCACCCCAAGTACCAAGGTCAGAAGCCTGGGAGTAACCTTTGACTCTGAGATGTCGATGGATGCGCAAATAGGATCAGTAGTCAGCGGATCCCACCACCTTTTCCGCCTATTCCGCAGACTCATCCCCTTCATCCCAGAAGAGGACACATCGGTAGTAGTCGGAAAAATCATCAATTCTCGACTCGACTACGCAAACTCCCTCTACTTGGGTCTGCCAAAATACCAGATCTCGCGCCTACAAGTCATTCAGAACACAGTCGCCAGGTTGGTAACAGGAAAGAAACCCTGGGAATCCATCACCCCATCCCTGAGGGCCCTTTATTGGCTAACAGTAAAGGATGGGATCACATTCAAGACCCTCTGCCTCACCCATAAATGCACACAAGGAAAGGCTCCTCAATACTTATGCGAGAAAATAAAGCATTACACCACCCATCGCACTCTCCGATCATCTAACCCAGGAGTCTCCAAACTACGGCCCTCCAGGTGTTCAGGAACTACAATTCCCATCATGCCTAGTCATGTCTACGAATGTCAGAGTTTTACAATGCCTCATGGGAAGTGTAGTTCCACAGCAGCTGGAGGGCCGTAGTTTGGAGATCCCTGATCTAACCAAAACCTGCTCCACATCCCCAAATACAACTACAAATCAAAGGGAGAACGAAGATTTGCAGTCCAAGGACCACGGCTATGGAACGCTCTACCAGCAGACATCCGCATGGAAGAAAACCATCGGGCCTTCAGGAAGAAGCTTAAGACCCACCTCTTCTGAAGGATTAGGACGACGCCGGATGGAAAGCACCTTGAGGCGGTTTAGTTCGCATGTGTAGCGCTATACAAGTTATTCACTCACTCTTCACTCACTCAGCAATTAATCTCTGTGAAAAAAATCTCCCATGTGCCATCAGCCACAGTTGAGTACTGTTCAATTTTTTCTGTCGCAAGCAGTGGTGGCCGGTCCATAAGGGCCCCCCCCCCCCCCAAAGTTCCCAAAGTTAGTTTGGCAAAAAAGAAAGCTACTTTAACATGTTAAAAACTGTTAGTCACATTATAATTTATTAAAAAATAAATCATTCATATGTGTGTGCATTGTGCAGGGCGCAGGAATAATGGGTGTCTATTAGGTCCATAAAATGTCATGTGAGCATGTGATTAGAGGCTGAGACTCTAATTGGCTTGTTTAAGGTTGTCCTTGGGGCGCAGAGCACTGTGCCCCAAACCCTCCCACTTTTGATTTTAGTGAATCAATATTCTTCATTGCATCACTTCTGGTTTTCCGGCATCTCGTTCCATGGAACGCAAGGCATCCTCTGGTGAGTGCCAAGCTGGAGGGGTTTGTTTGCCCCCCCCCCATTTTTTTTAGCACCAGCTTCCACTTGTCGCAAGTGCACCAATACGGTTACAATCAACTCCATCAGCCACAACAAATTAGTCTGAACATTGAAAAAAAATGAATGTATGAAGAGACTTGGGGGTTTATTTACTAAAGGCAAATCCACTTTTCACTACAAGTGCACTGCAAGTGCAGTCACTGTAGATCTGAGGGGGACATGCAAGGAAAATAAAAAACAGAATTTTGCTTGTACATGATTGGATGATAAAATCAGCAGAGCTCCGCTCATTTCAGTTCCTCCCCTCAGATCTACAGCTACTGCACTTGCGGTGCAGTGGTAGTGCAAAGAGGATTGGCCTTTAGTAAATCAACCCTATATGTTAATTACCATATGCCTAGACAATTAAAAAACTATACTGTACATAGGAATGAGAGTATTCTTACATTAAACTCTGATCAGCTACAAAGCTCTGATCAGCTACAAAGAAATGACATTAGGGTGCCACGTAGATTCTTGAATTACTGATCATTTAGTCTAGGGATCCTTCTAAGTTGCTTTTTTTTCTCCTGGCCATGTGGCCACCCCTCCCAATGCCATCACATACAATGCAGGAACAGCGGCTGCCGTTGACCTCACATTGTACACGATGGTGTTGAGGTTCCTCCCACATTCCAGGGCTGGAACAAGGAAGATTGCGGGAGCTTAGAATATGATAAGTGTTCTTCTCTATTGCACCCCCCCCCCAGACAAAACAAACAGTAATTCAGAAATATATGGGGGTGCACACCCTAATTACTTTTTTTTAATATCCACCTGAAGATCAGTTTTCTGACACATTGATAGGTCTATTTATTTACATTAAAGGGGTTGTAAAGGTTTGTTTTTTTATTTTCTAAATAGGTTCCTTTAAGCTAGTGCATTGTTGGTTCACTTACCCTTTCCTTCGATTTCCCTTCTAAATGTTTTTTTTTCTTTGTCTGAATTTTTCACTTCCTGTTTCTCCTCAGTAAGCTTTCCCCCATCATCCATGGGGGTTAGTCAGCCAGAACGGCTTACTGAGGAGGAACAGGAAGTGAGAAATTCAAACAAAGAAAACAAAGAAGAAAAAATTTAGAAGGTAAATCGAAGGAACAGGTTAGTGAACCAACAATGCACTAGCTTAAAGGAACCTATTTAGAAAATAAACGAACCTTTAAGGCTGGTTTCACATATGACCACGCAGCCGCTCACAGCTGGAGTTCAGTGCGTCCTCGTTCACTGTTTCAGGTCCGATTTTTGGCTGAATTCAGACCTGAAACGGACCAAAAGATGCACAGGGCTCCTGTGCAAATCACATCAGAGCTGCTGCAAAAATATGTGAACCGGCTTCATAGAGAGTTGGTCACAATCTCCTGCTGTGCAAATTGGATGCAAGCAAAACTGCATCCAATTCGCACTAGTGTGAACCCAGCCTAAAGACTAACTCTAGCCAGTCTGTGATGCCATTGGAGAGATTTCCCTTCATTTACTGTCAGGGCAGGAAGTGATGGGAAGTTTTTCTACAATGGGTACGCAGACTGTAACAAAATATTTTTTGGCAGTAAAGTGGTGAAGGGTTAGAATCTTCTGCAGGTTATGTCTTCCCAAGCCAGTGACATCTGTTTCCCTCTTTTCTTGTCCAGATGTCACATATATCTAAAAGATTGTAGTTACCCCCTTAAGAACAAACACTATCCTTTACTGAGTCAAAGATTGTAGGACACAGGCTCTTCCTTTCTTGTGTCTATGCAGACAGGATATCCTCTTACTGTCATGCAGACCGTTTCCTCTGATCACAGTATACCTTCTAATCCTTCGCATCACTACAACATAAAAGATCACTTTTACATGTGCAATATAATTCAAGAGCATACCTGTAGTTGTGTTTATTATACTCCTGTAACACAACCTATGTAGACTTGTGCTTTGGAAACATTACTGGGGCACAAGTCACCAGAGAAGGAGATTTGCACCCAGAGCTCTAAGGACTTATGGTACACATTGCAATGTAGGATTCTCCATTCAGGCTTAGATTAACCCCTATTTATGTTAGCTAGACTAAAGCTGGCCATACACTGATCGATTTCCATCTGGATTGTTTAGTAAGTGATCCTCACACGTGATATCCTTCGACTGAAAAGTCAAAGGAGCCAAGAAGAAAATTCTTGGCCAAACAGTATCTTTGATGGTTGAACTTGATGGTCTTGTGTCTTTTTTCCATCAGACTAACTATGTAACTATGTAAGTAACCTGCATCCAATCAAATGCATGCATTGTTCGAGTATTTTGACAGCTGACAGGGCCTGCTGTCAAAAGACAATTGTTGGAATATAGTGGGAGAAATCAGTTAGTGTGTGGCCAGCTCAGGTTTTCTCAACACATAGGTTATCCATGATAGATCAATTAAATCCCTAAATAACTCTAGGTTAGTAGTTGAAAAGGCAGTTGACAGAGTGCCAGATTCTTCACTCCCCTGTTGACTTTTCTTTAACAGGCTTGGCAAGTTGTATGGAATTTGCACTGTGGTCTTTTGTAGGTATTATATTTTTCAGCATCGTTGAACCATAAAGTAAAAAGACAGCCAATACAGAATTTTAAACAATACAAATTACCTGAATGCCACAACATAAATGGAAGTGTTTGTCATTGTTCTAGATTCAATATATTTATGAAAATGTCAGGTGCTTTCCATCTTAAAAATGTTTCTTAGAATACAAAAACTTCAGTGCTATGTGTATATTACAACATAGAAAATGTGCACATGTACAGTATGCACTACTAGAAATAATGGGCTGCCCTATGCGTGACCAGGGCCGCCATCAGGGGGGTACAGGCATTACACCTGTAAGGGGCCCGGGGGTCCCCAGGGGCCCGGATGGGAACCACCCTTTTTTTTTTTTTTAGAGGTCCGAAGGTCCCCAGGGGCCCGGAGGCCACCAAGGGCCCCAGATGGCAAGCCCTTTTTTTTTCTTTTTTTTAATAAAAAAATATATTTTTTTAATATATTTTTCTTTTATTTTTTATTAAAGGGCCAATTTTTTTTCTTTTATTTTTTTAGAGGTCCGGAGGTCCACAGGGACCTGGAGATACCTGGAGATCCCCAGGGCCCCAGATGACAACCCCCCTTTTTTTATAAAAAAAAAATATATTTTTTATATATTTTTTTATTTCTTTTATTTTTATATATATTTTTATTTCTTTTATTTTATATATATTTTTATTATATATATATATATATAATATTATTATTATTAAAGGGCCCAGAGGTCCCCAGGGCCCCCGGATGACAATCCTCCTTTTTTATAATTTTTTTTTACTTTTTTTATTATTTTATTTCTTTTTTTTTTTTAATATATAGATGTATTTTTATTAAAGGGCTCAGAGGTCCCCAGGGCCCCATGTGTCAAACCCCCTTTTTTATAATTGTATTTTTTATTTTTGTTTATATATTTTTGTTATATTTTTATTTTTTATGAAAGGGCCCAGAGGTCCCCAGGGCCCTGGAAGGCAACCCCCTTGTTTTTTTTTTTTATATAAATGTTTATTTCTTTTTTATATACCAGACCAGAGGTCCCGAATGGAAAGCCCCCTTTTTTTGTAATTTCCTTTTATAAAAAAAAAAAATAAGGTCCCCGGGGCCCCAGTTGGCAACCACCATTTAAAAATATATATATATATATATATATATTTTTTTTTTCTCTCTTTTTTTCTTTTTATTAAAGGGCACAGAGGTCCCCAGGGCCCCGGATGGCTACCCCCCTTTTTTATATATATTTTTCTTTATTTCTTCTGTTTGTAAAGGGCCCCCCCGCTTCTCAATTTCATGTGGCAGCACCCCACCCCCCGGTTCTCTGCTCCAGGGGGCCCATGCCTGAAGCTGTGTAAGGGGCCCCAAAATTCCTGATGGCGGCCCTGTGCGTGACACACATTTCTGTCTGAGGAACTGCACTAGTGTAATAGTGAGTAGTATGAACACGATTTTAGGGTGTTTTGGTATGTTGAACGTTTATTTATTTCATTGGACGGTCTTAATATACAGTAAAACCTTGGTTTGCGAGCATAATTCGTTCCAGAAACATGCTTGTGATCCAAAGGACTTGTATATCAGAGCATTTTTTTACAGGGTATAAAAGAGAAGAGAGACACCTCTAAGTGTAGCAATAAGTTGCTAAATGTTGTACCTTCATTAAATGTAACCATATTTTATACTCAGTTGTGACATGACGCTACTCTTATATCAAGACATCACTTGTATATCAAGGCAAAATGTATTAAAACATTTTGCTTGTCTTGCAAAACGCTCTCAAACCAAGGTTTTACTGTAATGCATATTAACTTGTGCAATAATGTGCATCAATCCACATGCATTTACACAATGCATGAAAGTAAATGAGATCTCAATCTGGGATATAGGGCTAAAAAAACAGCTAAAATCCAAGTAGACACACTGCTGTATATATATTTTAACAATCTCCGCAGGACTCCCGATCACACCTATAGCCATTAGCCTTTGGAAGGCGGGTGTAGAGAAGGGAGCTTATGTAGAAATCAGGAGAAAGGCAAAATTAAATGTATATAAAGCTCCATATTGACCAATGAGGAACAAACAGGCAAAAATAAAACGGTAATTTCTGGCACGTTCTATCAAGTTTCATCAAGAGAAAACATCGTAAAAAACAAAATGTGTTGAGAATACAATGTTGGATTTATGTTTGCTTATTTGTTGCTTATTGCTCAATAAAGAGCTTTTTATCCATTTATGTTGGCCAGTTATCTATGTCTCTACACACGCTCCTTTTTCTACCTACTCCTTCCAAAGAACAGCTAGCTGCACAGCTATCTAAAGCAGGGGTCTCAAAGTACCAGCTCGCGGGCCATTTACGGCCCGTGGATCGGTAATAAATGGCCCGCGGATCGGTAATAAATGGCCCACGGTTCGCGGTAAATCCCCGCTCAACAACTCAGAGCCGTGGAACCCCCCCCGCTCAACAACTTTAATCTGCGGACCCCCCCTCAACAACTCCGAGCCGTGGACCCCCCCCCCCGCTCAACAACTTTGATCTGCGAACCCCCCCGCGCAACAACTCCGATCCGCGGAACCTCCCCCGCTCAACAACTCAGATCCGCGGACCCCCCGCTCATCAACAATGATCTGCGGACCCCCCCCCGCTCAACAACTTGGGAGGTATGCTCATTTGTCCCTCATTCTGAAGTTGAAAAGTTGGGAGGTATGCCTAATGTGCTCTGATGTGCCATGTGCCCCATGTACCCTGATGTGCCTCATGTACCCTGATGTGTCCCTGATGTGCTGGGCTCTGTACATCAGGGTACCCTGATGTTCCATGTGCCCTGTACTGATGTGCTGTGCCTGATGTGCTCTCATGTGCCCTGATATGCCCCATGTGCCCTGATGTGTGCCATGTACACTGATTTGCTGGGCTTTGTACCCTGATGTGCTGTTTCATGTGCCCTGTACCCTGATGTGCCATGTCCTGTACCCTGATGTGCCATGTGCCTTGTCCTGATATGTCCTGTCCTGATGTGCCATGCTCTGTACCCTGATGTGGCCTGTTGTGCTGTACCCCTATGTGCTGTGCTCTGATGTGCCCTGTACCCTGTTGTGCTCTAATGTGCTGTGCCCTGTACCCTGATGTGCTGTGCCCTGTACCCTGATGTGCTGTGCCCTGTACCCTGATATGTGCTGTGCCCTGATGTGTGCTGTGCCCTCATGTGTGCTGTGCCCTCATGTGCGCTGTGCCCTCATGTGCGCTGTGCCCTCATGTGCGCTGTGCCCTGTACCCTGATGTGCTGTGCCCTGTGCCCTGGTGTGCTGTGCCATGTGCCCTTATTTGCTGGGCTCTGTGCCTTGATGTGCTGTACCCTGATGTGCTGTGCCTTGATGTGCTGTGCCCTGATGTGCTGTGCCCTAATTTGCTGGTCTCTGAGCCTTGATGTGCTGTGCCATGATGGTGAGTGGTCAGTGTGTAGTGTAGTGGTCTGTCGGCAGTGTAGTGGTCTGTCGGCAGTGTGCAGTGTAGTGGTCAGTGTGCAGTGCAGTGGTCTGTGTGCAGTGCAGTGGTCTGTGTGCAGTGCAGTGGTCCATGTGCAGTGGTCCGTGTGCAGTGGTCCGTGTGCAGTGGTCCGTGTGTAGTGGTCCGTGTGTAGTGGTCCGTGTGCAGTGCAGTGGTCAGGGTTAATAATGCGTTTGCTGATACCAATACTAGGGTTTAATAATGTGTCCGCTGACACCAGTGCTGGGGGTTAATAATGTGTCCGCTGACACAGAGCTGGGGATTAATAATACGTTCGCTGACACCAGTACTGTTTTTGAAGTTTGAAAGTTTGCATGCGGCCCCCCATGGGATATGAAAACTTGTCTTGCGGCCCTCAGGTAATTTGAGTTTGAGACCCCTGATCTAAAGTTTATGGTATACAGGTTTTATATAGCGCCAACAGTTTGCGCAGTGCTTAACAAGATAAAGGCAGACATTATAGTTACATTACAATTTGGTACAAGAGGAATCAGAGGGCCCTGGTCACCAGAGCTTACAATCTAAAAAATGTTAATGTTGTATTATACACTTAAAGCGGAGTTCCACCCTTAAAATCACTTTTTTTCATTACATCCAGCATACTGGCGTCAGCGCTAGTATGCTGTTTTTTTTTTTTTTTTAATGCGCGTACTTACTTTATATCAAATCATTCAATTCCAGGCGCACCGCGGAATGTCGCCGCTATAAGGCGTCACGCCTTCCGGAAACAGCCGATTAGCATTCGGCTTTTCTCGGCACCTGCGCACAGACCCAGGAGCTGACTGCGCAGGCGCCGTATATAGCCGCGTCACGCCCTCCGAAAAAACCCGAACTAGGACCGGCTATTTTCGGCGCCTGCGCAGTCAGCTCCTGGGTCTGTGCGCAGGCGCCGAGAAAAGCCGAATGCTAATCGGCTGTTTCCGGAAGGCGTGACGCCTTATAGCGGCGACATTCCGCGGTGCGCCTGGAATTCAATGATTTGATATAAAGTAAGTACATGCATAAAAAAAAAAAACAGCATACTGGCGCTGACGCCAGTATGCTGGATGTAATGAAAAAAAGTGATTTTAAGGGTGGAACTCCGCTTTAACGCTGGATTAGAACACCTGTCATGTTTTTATTGTTGTCTGTGCTTCCATTAGGGAGATTTGTCCTCTCGATTTGTTCTGTTTACCATTATTATTGAGAGTAAGAAAAAAATTAACATTTTGGGTTGTCCCCAGAATAGTAATAGGAGGGAAATCTTCCAATGGGGACACTAGTGCTGACGACCCTGGTGATAACCAGGGATTTTCTCATTTCTCCCACTTCCTGTTTTGGCTAAGGGACAGGAAGTCTACCCAATGAGACACAAATGGCAGAAAAATCTGACCAGGTTTAACACCCCCCCCCCCCCCACCTTATGCAGAATGAACAAAAAAAGTTTTGCATTTAGTTCTACTTTAACTTAAGTACATTTGCCAGTAGTTCACTTTTTTGTTCACGTGGATTTTGACAAAGTTCTGCACCGAGGAGCTTAAAAAAAATGTTTACCAGTGTATTGTATAGCTGCTTGTGATATTTGGAGTTTTTTGTGTTTATTCCTTTGTGCACGTTCCATTGCCAGCACAAGGATTGGATACAACATTCACTGCAAACGTTTATTTACTGTCAATTTGCTGTAGGCCCAAGTTCATACTCTGTATTATCTACCCTTTGTTTCACATACAATTCTATCTGCACCTGTTTTAGTAATGTATCTACGTTTTGTATCCCTTAACTAACAAACATGACGTAACAATGATAAATTTACCACGATTCCCCCTTGGTTTTTGCAGAACCCCAATTCCCTGCGGAAGGCACAACGCATTGTTTAAGCTGGATTTCTTTCCATAACATCCTAGTAGTCAGGAATAAAAGGCACTGCTGGGAACAACATCACAGCAGGATTATCCCCTTCTTGTTCCTGGCTTCCTCTAAAATGAGGTTCAGGATATGCTCAAAGACCTGATGTTCTTACAGCCCGAGTACTGGACTATCTGGCCAAATAAAGATGAAGTCACAGCAGATAATAAGTTTAACATGCTATGTTTCAGTCTGTTTATCTCACAGTAGTGTGACTGTGAAATAAGTAAATGGGTAGTGTATTAAAAAAGGTGCAAGATATTCCATGGATGATAACTTTTACCCTGTTTTTGCACTAATAAAGATTTCATATGTGGTTATGGAGAAATGTGCTGGCTTTTCTACATTTTTTAAACAGAAACAATTGAGTACTGTCCATGATACTTTTTTTATTTGCACTAACATCCAATTTTTCAGGATTAGCCACCTTCTTCTCTAAATTTTTTAAGATATTAATAATAATTAATAATTAATAATACATTTTTTAAGATATTAATAATGATAATCAAGCTTTTACTCATATATAGGCTGAAGACAAAGGTCTGATAAGCCTGCCATTTTGCATAAGATTAAGTGTTAAGGCTTGCCGCAGGTTAGCCTGCATTTGTGGGAGGAGTCTGATGAGTACTTAAGGCTCCTCCCACGTCAGGTCCGGTGTTGGCGCCATTTCTGGTTTCCCACCCACCCGTTACCCCAGCTTCACACACTCCATTTCTCTTTGTTCTTTTTCTTATTCTCATATTCAGGGTATGCCCTCTTTTAGGCATACCGACCAGCTAGGCCCAGGCACACCTCAGGCCTTGGTTGATAGGGTGTTCACTTTCCATACTCGAAGACTCTGACTACAAGTTTAGTTACGTATAGCACAGTAAAAACCTTTGTCGGGGCACAATGACCAGGGGGTCATTGTCATGGGTCACTTGTGGTCCGATACAGTTCCAATCAGTGTGAGCGCACACCGTGTCTTAATACAGAACGCTTCATAGATCACTGAGTACAGAAGCAGGAATCCCTGTGGTCTAGTTGGCAGAGGTGATGATGTAAGTGTGCCCGGGAACACTGGCCAATAGCCCAATGTTAATGTGAACCAGTGAATTGGGAGTGGGGACAATCAAACCTGGGCATGGTTCTGTTCATCCATGCCCAGTGTGGGTGTACCCTTAGAGCAGAAGGTATTCACAGTTCTCATTCCATCACATATCCCAAAAATACGATTATTCCTTATTTCAGGACGGTGGGTGGGGCATGAAAATGATTCCTTAATGCACCATCATCCAGAACAGCTGATGTATAGTGCAGATATAGTCTCTTTCTATGGAGACATTTATTTCAAACTTGGCTCTATAATATTATACTATAGTTACACTATACACCAGCGTTTCTGTATGTGCATTTGGATGATGGGGCATACAGGAGTGATTTTCATGGCTTCACCCACTGTGTATATCTCAAATATTAAGAAGGGTTTACTGTGCTACAAACTGATTTATTAAAGCCCTGTATGATGTCTCGTAAAGTTAAGTATAGTAAATCGTATATTTGCCCACTGATAATGATGAACACTGTTTCCATATTTCCCTTTTCATTCATTTAACATTTGTACCCTTTAAACTTTAAACTTTAATAAACATATTGAAACGAAAAGTTAAGTATAGTAGGAGTAAAAAGCACCCACATACTGTATCTCACAAAATTGAGCACACCCCTCACATTTCTGTAAATATTTTATTATATCTGTTAATGTGACAACACTGAAGAAATTAAAATAAAGTAGTGAGTGTACAGCTTGTATAACAGTGTACATTTGCTGTCCCCTCAAAGTAACTCAACACACAGCCATTAATGTCTAAACAGCTGGCAACAAAAGTGAGTACACTCCTAAGAGTCGGTTCACACTGCAGTGGCACGACTTCGGGGGTGACTCTGCAAGTAGTCCTGAAGACGACTTCAGAGGCGATTAGCAAAATGACTTCTGTATAGAAGTCAATGCAAATAGCACAGTGCCGCCCCCGAAGTCGTACAAGAACCTTTTTCTAAGTCGGAGCGACTTGCGTCGCTCCTATTAGAACGGTTCTATTGCATAGAATGGGACGCCTGACAAGTCACCCCAGTGTGAACCGGCTCTAATGGCCCATACACACGATCCTAATATCGGCCGATGGATCGTACGACTTTTTTCGCTTAATAATCGCAAGTAAAATAAAATAGGTTATTAAACTCACGAAAATTCTCGTACGACAAAAAAAAAAGATCGGAAGTGATGTCACGTGTTGTAATGTATTTATATTGTATTGTCGGACAAAAATTTTCGCGCATGTCCGATCGAAAAATATCGGATGAACAGTTGTGGTGGGCTCTCGAAAGTAGTGTACACACGATCCAAAAATCGTACGATCCATCATCGGACGATCGTTTTCATCTGATATTCGGATCGTGTGTATGGACCATTAGTTAAAATGTCGAAATTGGGCCCAATTAGCTATATTTCTTCCCTGGTGTCATGAGACTCAGTAGTGTTACAAGGTCTCAGGTATGAATGGGAAGCATGTGTGTTAAATTTGGTGTTATCGCTCTCACTCTCTCATACTGGTCACTGGAAGTTCAACACCTCATGGCAAAGAACTGAAAAAAAGAATTGTTGCTCTAAATAAAGATGGCATTGGCTATAAACAGATTGCCATACCCTGGAACTGAGCTGAAGCATGGTGGCCAACACCATACAGCAGTTTAACAGGACAGGTTCCACTCAGAACAGGCCTTGCCATGGTCGTCAAAAAAAGTTAAGTGCATGTGCTCAGCGTCATATTCAGAGGTTGCCTTTGGGAAATAGACATATGAGTGCTGCCAGCATTGCTGCAGAGGTTCAAGAGGTTAGGGATCAGCCTGTAAGTGCTCAGACCATACTCCGCACACTGCATCAAATTGGTCTGCATGGCTATCGTCCCAGAATGAAGACTCTTCTAAAGATGATGCACAAGAAAGCCTTCAAACTGTTTGCTGAAGACAAGCAGACTAAGGCCATGAATTATTGGAACCATGTCCTGTGGACTTATGAGACCAAGATAAACAAATTTGATTCAGATGGTGTCAAGCGTGTGTCGCAGCAACCAGGTGAGGAGTACAAAGACAAGTGTGTCTTGCCTACAGTCAACCATGGTGGTGGGAGTGTCATGGGCTGGGGCTGCATGAGTGCTGTCGGCACTGGGGTGCTACAGTTCATTGAGGGAACCATGAATGCCAACATGTACTGTGAAATACTGAAACAGAGCATGATCCCCTCCCTTCGGGCACAGGACAGTGTTCCAACATGATAACAACCACAAACACACCTCCAAGACGACCACTGCCTTGCTAAAGAAGCTGAGGGTAAAGGTGATGGACTGGCCAAGCATGTCTCCAGACCTAAACCCTATTGAGCATCTGTGGGGCTACCTCAAATGGAAGGTGGAGGAGTGCAAGGTCTCTAACATCCACCAGCTCAGTGATATCACTTTGGGCCCAAATTTGGACATTTTCACTTAGATATGTACTCACTTTTGTTGCCAATGGTTTAGACATTAATGGCTGTGTGTTGAGTTATTTTGAGGGGACAGCAAATGTACACATTTATACAAGCTGTACACGCACTACTATACATTGTAACACATTGTCACTTCTTCAGTGTTGTCACATGAAAAGATATAAAAAAGATATTTACAAAAATGTGAGGGGTGTACTTATTTTTGTGAGATACTGTATATGTTCAAAACTGGAAAGACAAAATGTTTATCTTTTCTAAGTCAAGTAATAAATAGTTAGATGTCTCACTGAGAGTGAGCGGTAGTGAGACATTCTGTAAATCACTTCAACATAAAAGAGTTCAATGCTATCTTCTACAAATGCAATGGACATGTGGTGACAGGTATCTATCATACTTTCTATAGAAATGACAAAAACCTATCTCAACCAGACAGAGATCTTTTAACTTTTTAAAACCTCTCAGCCCAAAAAAGAGCACTTCCGTCAGAAACACCAGAAACGCCCAATACTGCCCCTCTCATGGTCCAATAGTTGCACTCAAAATGTTGTCGCCTGCAATAATTACAAGTCATATATAGAGTATCCCTTTTTATAGAGTAAAAATTATATTTCCCGTTGTGCTGCTGTCCTGTTGATTAGTCAATTTTCTTTCAGCCTACTCCTAGGTTTCCCCTAGAAGATGGGAAAGCAGAAATCTACAGGAGATCACTGAATTCCAGAGATAATAAGATGCAGAACTTTCAGTACATGGGGTAGAATTGGGCATTAATTGGGGTTAACATAATTAAATTATTCTTTCCTCGTATACCTCATTCCACCAACAAGCTTTAGTACAGACATGACTATAAGCCTAATTCTGCGTACACACAATCTGAAATTCCAACAAGAAAAGTCTGATGTGAGCTTTTAGTCGGAAATTGTGTAGGCTCCAACGGAATTTTTCTGTCGGAATTTCCGCCAAGAAAAATTTGAGAGCTGGTTCTCAAATTTTCAGACGGGAAAAGTTCTTGTCGGAAATTTCGATCGTCTGTATGCAATTCCAACGGAGAAAAATCCTATGCATGCTCGGAATCAATTTGACGCATGCTCGGAAACATTTGTCTCGGCTCGTTGTAGTGTTGTACGTCACCGCGTGTTCTTGACGATCGGAATTTGGTGTGACCGTGTGGATGCAAGACAAGTTTGAGCCAAGATTCCGTTGCAAAATAATCCACGGTTTTCTTGTCGGAATTTTCGATCGCGTGTACACGGCATTAGTTATTTTTTTCTGTCCCTCTAAACAACAAAAGTACTGTACAAGAACATGGGTGATGTAGGGGGATTCAAGCTTATTTCATAATGAATTGCTCTATGTTTTCATGGGTACAATTTTGAAAGTATTGTCATTGTTTACAATGAGGTTTTGTGGTCTACCTAGTCTATCTTTAAACAAAATGTGTTCATGCACGTTTAATATAATTCTGCAATTGATTTTTTTTCCCTTTCATGTTGCTAGAATAACAATGTGCTTGCTATTTCCTACACAGGAAATGATGGGGTTTGAGAGAATATGAGTTCCGTGAAAAGATATAAAAATAAAAACGTAGTGTCGAGTAAGTAAGCGCTGTCCATGCCTTTGTGTCTAGGTAGCCAGCTGGTATCCCCAGGCACAATTTCACCATCTGCATTTTAAAGGATGAGTAATTAAACCTTGGGAAAATGGTTATACCACATTTTAGGCAGCCACTTAAAGCAAAATTGTGCGATTGTAAAAAAATAAATAAAAAAATACTTACTTACCTATCTGATTCAGCATCGGTTAGATGGAGTAATAAAGGTTGGCAAATGCTCTTTTGTGTTTTGGATAAAGTGTGGAATGGTTAGAATTTCCAGGGTTCGTGCACAGCAGTGTTCTTTTCATACCTGTGTTAGGAATAATATGAGTACAGTTCATCTGTGGTTGAACAGTGCTCAGCCAGCCTACACAGAAGATACTGGTCAGCATACACAAGCTTTTAGAGGGAATGGCCTCACCTCCGCAGCATCTCCAGAATATGCTTCTTTTTAACAAAGCTTTTTATTCACTCCCTGGATATCTCTCGCCTGACAACTGCAACTGCCTCCTCTTTGGATTACCTTTACATAGGAATGCTGCTGCCAGACTCATCCACCTTACCAACCATTCAGTGTCTAGTATGCCTCTCTGACAATCTCTCCACTGGCTTCCGCTCACCCAATGAATAAAATTCAAAGTATTAAAAACAACTTACAAAGTCATCCACAACTCTGCCCCCAGCTACATCACTAACCTGGTGTTAAAATATCAACCAAACCGCCCCCTTGGGTGCTCTCAAGACCTCCTGCTCTCCAACTTCCTTGTCACCTCCTCCCATGCTCGTCTCCAGGATTTCTCCCGAGATTCTCCAATCCTTTGGAACTCCCTACCCAAATATGTCCGACTATCTCCTAATCTATCCATCTTTAGACGATCCCTGAAAACCCTTCTCTTTAAAGAAGCCTATCCTGCTTCTAACTAATACACTGTGTTTTTCCATCAGCTCATCCCCCACAGTTATTAACTTTTGTATCAGCATTCACCCATATATATTCTCCAGGGACACATGGAGTCAGTCTGTGGCTCCTGTCCACCACTGCAGATCGGATCACTCAACTATGAGGCATAGGCTCTTGTTGTCAGCCTAGTGCTGTTTCTAGACCCCAGCCAACTTACTACCAGAGATGTCTTTGTGCCTACTGTCTCGCCGGGGTACCTTTCCCTCGCCAGTTCGGAATCATTCAGTATTCCTTTTCCCACCTACCATGAGCTACTGCAAGCCGCCTAGGGACATCGCGCCTTGGGGCTTTCCTGGTGCTCTGCCTGCCATGTGGAGGATCACTCTTGGGGTCCATTCGAGAACATACTTTTTTAGCCCTTAAATAATCTCTGGTTCATATACAACTAGCACCTTATTCCTCTGAAGAAGACCCCACAAACGGGTTGAAACGTGTCAGGACTATGTTTGACATTTTTTGTATACCATTCATGTTCTTTTATGTCATTCTTTTGGTGCTTATCCCTCTGTATGTATATAACTTGACTTTGTATGGAGTACCAGAGGTTTTATTTATTTTTTATATTTTCTATGTTTTATGACTTTCAATGTACTAATAAATATCTTCTACTTTTTAAATTTTTTTTTATTTCCAATCAATTCAAATTCCTATACTTTACCAACCCTTCAATTACTTCGCTGCCTAAAAACCCCAATGGGGGAGTTCTTCCTATTATCTATTATTTTAGGGGTGAGCAGCGCGTTCCACACCCACTTTGTGTCCCTTTTTCCAATAACGTTTGTATCAATTGACCCTCCCTCTTAGATTTTAAGCTCTAACAAGCAACAACCTCTGATTCCTCTTGTACCAAATTGTATTTTACTGTAATGTCTGCCTTCATTCTGTAATGCGCTGCTCAAACTGTTGGCGCTATATAAATCCTGTATAGTAATAATAATAAAAAACATTAAATGGAAGATTTTGAGAGTTCCTCTGTTGGCCACTCAACATTTTTAATGATTGCAAAGACAACTCTGCAATTTTACAGCACAATTCAGCGTTCCGTTGAGGTAGATATTTTTATTTGACAAATGGAAATCAAAACTGTATTGTAAAACAACTAGATTACACAGACAGATTATTGCTTGTCTGTCTGATTTATTGCATGCATGTCTAATCGCCTAGGATCGAGCATAACGGGCATAGCACAAAACAAGTTACATGTTTCATTTTTCAATTGTCATGACGGATTACTTACTTAAAATAAAATGATAATGTTTTTTCAATGCATCACGGGTAGTCAAGCATTTTACCATGTCCCTGGATGGTATGTCACCTTAGAAATCTGCACATGTAGGGTCAGTATTACACAGAGGTTATCATCTGATCTACTATGAGTAAACTCAGAGAGTCACAGAGTAAACATATCATCCAATCCTTTAATACCGTTTAATTTCTTCAGTGATGTTTACTGTGTTCTCATGAGATTAATGTCATCTGAAAATAAATGTTTAACCAAGTACAATAAGTCCTGTCACAATTTTCTTTTTTTCTTCTACAGATAAATTACAAGATTGCTTTAAAGGCTCAGCGACGGTACAGTTTGAACATTAAACAAGCGTTTGTCTGTCAGCATTGAGGGCTGTACCTGAGCTTCTGAAGTATGCAAGCAAAAAGGGGCTGGAGGGGCGCCAAACCGTTCCTAAAGCCACATTCAACAATAATGTTTGTACTGACTTAAACTTAAATTATTTACACATTGTTGAAAAAGTAGATTGATGTTTATTCAGAAAAAAACAATGGAAGCACAAAGGTAATCAACTGACGCAGCAATGCATTCCCCATATATTTCAGGTATGCCATTTTTATAACTTTACAGAGGATTGTTTAAATATTACTAGGCAAATGTTCTTTGTGCATTGTGTCATATTGGTCTGTTCCATGTGACCTCCAATGGCCACTAATTAGGGACTGTTTAGAAAGGTGGAATGCTTTTGAGTTCATAAATCGGAATGTATGGATTGAGGTACAATGCTGGATCTAGCCTAATGACCGAAGTCAGGGGGCATTTACAAACCTACAATGTACATGACTTCAAAAGCTTTTTCTTGAAACATAATCCTTCCTGTTAAGATTAGGTACGGAGAAGCTCTAATTTGCTAATATGTGCTCTTCCTTCTTTAGACCTTATGCTTAAAGTGTATGTATAGTCAAAACCCTTTTTTCCTAGTTTTGTGTAGAGAAGTGAAGGATTATAACCCCTATTAAGTTTGTATTGCTTCTGTGTTGTCGCTGTAGAGAATAAAGCTTAAAGCGGTTGTAAAGGCTAAAAGTTATTTTACCTTCTGTGCTCAGCTCCCCTCTCAGCCCTCCTCATATTTACCTAAGTAAATGTGCATGGGAGCCAAAGCTCTCACAGGTCTCTCTCTTCTCATTGGCAGATGCAGATGCAGCAGCAGGAGCCATTGGCTTCTGCTGCTGTTAGTCACAGCCAGTGAGGTGGGAGCAGGGGGGCAGGGGCTAAGTCACGCTCTTTGTGTTTTATGGACACAGAGACGCGACTAAGGAGCAAGCACACATAAGTGCCCCCACAACAAGCAGCACTCGGCAAGGGGGAGGGGCCAACAGTGCTGGCAGGGGACTCGAGAAGAGGAGGATCGGGGCTGCTAGGTGCATAACCATTGCAGGTAAATATGACATGTTTGTTATTGTTGTTTAAATAAAAATAAAAAAAGTCTAAAGCAATACATGGTTTAAACTTTGGCCAGTTCAGCAGGGATTGGTCGAATTTCAATCCATGTAAGGGCCTGTGGTTGTCTACCGATCAACTATTGTTCAACTATCCTCTTGGTTTTTCACTGCTCGATTAGTGCTGTAGACTATAGAATGCAATGCTAATCAGTGTATTCTGATAGCGGGGAAGTCTTAAACCTCGTACACACATTAGGATATTCCGACAACAGTCAGATAATTTGACCGTCTGTATGCTCCATTGGACAAATGTTGGCTGTGCATGCTCTCAAATTGTCCGACAACAAATATGTTCCCTTGGATCATCCGATTGTGTGTACACAAATCCATTGCACTAAAGTCCGAACCAATGCTAAACATCAGACAACAAAAGCAGAAGTTGCTCAAAGGGTGGCGGTAATAGCGCCAACAGTTTGAGCAGCGCATTACAGAATGAAGGCAGACATTACAGTAAAATACAAGAGGTAGAGGTAGGGTCAATTGATACAAAAGTTAATAGAAAAAGAGCTTAAAAACCACATGGTTTAGTGTATGTTGGCTGAAAATGTTCTGCCGTCTGTATGCAGAAGAAGTTCAGGGCCAATGCCCCTTCGGACAAAAATCCACGGATTTGTCAATGGAAGTCTGATTGTGTGTATGAGGCTTAAGTCTTACCACTGTCAGAATATAATAGCTTAGCGGGGAGGATTGGCTGTGGATGGGGGAACCAAATACATTTTTTTCATTCAACAGGCTGGTCAAACGAATAAAAATAAAATAATAATCTATGGATGGCTACCTAAAAAAATAGATATTAAATGTTTATTCAGCAAATTATTTTACACAGAGAAGCTTACTTTTAGTTTTTTACACAGCTAGCCCACTTATTAAGGACAGTCCAAGTTAGCTAGGACCAGTCCATAATAGCTCACAGACAGCTCAGTCTTAATGCCAGCCTTGGCAAATTGTAAGTCCAGGTCCAGGATGAGTATATTACGTAGGGCACTTTGCCAACTTCATAATACTAAATCACTTTGTTTCTCTGAGCCAAAAAGTTCAGGTTTACTTTAACAGTGAAGTAAGCTCCATAAAACACAGCGTTCTGCCACATTCTACTGGTTACAATAACTACAGTTATCCGAGAAGCTCAAATATTTTCTTTTGTCAAAAAGACATGGTTTGTCAGATGTCCAGAATGCACTTTTTCAACAGGCCTAGCTGCCAATGATTAACTATTGTCATCCTCTGTAGGGTTAGTTTGCCTCTCCTTACTGGGGAACGATTCCTTCTACCTTTCAGGACTGCACACAGATACTCCTAGAAATGAAATTTCTTTGCTAAAATCTTTCTTTACCACTCAGACCACACTAAGAGAGAGGCGTTACGTGTGCCACGCTTGTTATGCTATGTAACCACCATTGTTAAATCACACTGAGGGGAAGGAGAGGTGCTTATTTCAACAACCTGCTAATTTGAAGGCAAGGTTTTACTGTACAAGACATTGAAAGACTCAGACAGCTGGCTAGAGATCCAAGCACTGGTTGATCAAAGAAATCTTTTGATTAGTCAGCAGCATTGTTTCCTTGATAGATATGGTGCTTATTACAGCAAACAGTCTAATATGATACTATCCTAAACCTGTAACTCATCTACAAAATATATAGAAAGCACAAGGGCTGCCAGTGGTACGTTATCATTGTTTCTTGATCTTTACAGTTTCTTACAGAGATGGAACATATAATGACAGCTTGATGACCTATATTTTATCAAATGATGGCATTAATAGGTTCTGGTGCTGGATGGCCCACATAAAACAAAGATTATAGTAAGATATTTTACCTTGGGCACCTCTGTTGTGTTGAGTACAGTATGGCCTTGCCCCAGCATTGTTAAAGCAAGGGTAAATAACACAAAAACATAAGCAATCAGTACAAGGGACATTACTTACCTTTTGTGTGTGTGATGTGTCCCTTGTGCTGCCTTATGCTTTAGTAGAAAGCTTTATACCACCCAACCCCCCACTGCCATAATCTTCTGGTGCAGCATGGGTTAATAGAACCAAGGAAGCTGTGACAGGCACTCATTAAGATTGCTCTTTTCGCCCAACTCCTCCATTCACAGAAGCTGTACTACAGCTTCTAGGAATTAAACACAATCTATGAATGAAGGATGGCAGATGACTGAAAGGTCCATCCCCTACATTTTATAGATTGTTTTTCATTCCCAGGAGCTGTGATAAGGCTTCTATTAATGGTGGAGCTGGGAAAAAAGTGCAGGTATATTCAGGCTCTCTCTATGATTGCCTGTCACAGCTCCCTTAGTTCTATTAACTCCTGCTGCACTTGAAGATTGCAGGGGTGGGGGGAGCTTTGGAGGATGAAGATTTCTACTAAACCTGAAGAAAGTAGTACAAAAGACACATCACACTGTAGGGGAAATAAGGTTCCTTGTGCTGAATATTTGTTATTTTTTTATTATTTAATTAAATTAGGCTTTTAATTGCCCATACAACAGGCACATAATGTACCCTACCTGCAGGTCACCCCTATTAAAGCATATAAGGTTGTTGGTTGTTTTCCATAGAGTGGGAAAGCTGTTTAGGTCCTATTAAGGGGATTACTCTTTACCTGCTGTTCCACAGACACAACAAGAAGTGTGAGGAAATCTCTTCAAAGTTGGGGGAAATCTCCTCTGAAACAGTTGTCAGAGAAACAGGTGACCCTATTAGAAAATTGTCCCTCCCCATCTGTTCAGTTGACAACCATACATTTTGGATTTCCCCTGACTTTATGTAAGAGTGTCTAAAACAATAAAAATATGTTTTGGCCCTAGATACACTTTAAGTTTACATTCCTGTAATCCTGAATATGAAATGACTTGGAAATAAAATCTAATTGTGCAGTATATGCAAGTATCTGTGCCAGCAGAATCAAAGAGACCAGCAGCACCAAGACCTAGACCTCATAGCAAAATCTAACCAAGGTCCAACCACTTATCACTCAAGTCAAGCAGCATAGATACTTTATGATACTTTATGATACACTCTTTCCCACACCTGTACAGTCTAAGAAGAGTTCTCAAGTTGAGTTCAAACATCCATTCCTGGCCTTAGGTTATCTACTAAATGATATTTATGTCTCTTTGTACAACAGGCTTCGTGTATGAACATGCTGCAAGTGAGAGCTATCACAGGTTTCCCACAACCAACAATCTTATTCAGTTCTGCATCGAAAAAAGAAAGAATAAGAGTTTAAATTTTAAAGGGGTGGTTCCCCTAAAAAGAAACTTTTAACATTGCCTGTGTCTTCTTAATAACATTTAGAATCGGCTGGTAGTTTAAAAAAAAAACACCCGTACATACCATTTTCGGCATGTACTCTCACCGCCGCTTCCGGGTCTGGCAGCCGGGGACAGGCATCTGATCGACGCATACAGCGCGTCACGAGATGCCGAAAGAAGCCGAATGTTGGTGCGGCTCTATACGGCGCATGCGCACCAACGTTCGGCTTCTTTCGGCATCTCGTGACGCGCTGTATGCGTCGATCGGATGCCTGTCAATGAAGCAGGCCCTCCCATCCCCGGCCGCCAGACCCGGAAGCGGCGGTGAGAGTACATGCCGAAAATGGTATGTACGGGTGTTTTTTTTTTTAAACTACCAGCCGATTCTAAATGTTATTAAGAAGACACAGGCAATGTTAAAAGTTTCTTTTTAGGGGAACCTCCCCTTTAAGTGTTACTCATGCCGCGTACACACGATCATTTTTCGGCATGAAAAAACATTGTTTTTGAAAAACGTCATTTAAAATGATCGTGTGTGGGCTACACATCATTTTTCAGGTTCTGAACAACGACAAAATTTTTTTCGAACATGCTGCATTTTTTAACGTAGTTTTAAACTAAAAAAATGTTTTAAAAAATTATCGTGTGTGGGCTAAAACGACGTTTTAAACCCGCGCATGCTCAGAAGCAAGTTATGAGACGGGAGTGCTCGTTCTGGTAAAACTACCGTTCATAATGGAGTAAGCACATTCATCACGCTGTAACAGACAGAAAAGCACGAATCGTCTTTTACTAACAAGGAATCAGCTAAAGCAGCCCAAAGGCGAATAGAAATTCCCCTTTAGAGTGCCGTCGTACGCGTTGTACGTCACCACGCTTTCTTCATAATTTTTTTAAAACGATGGTGTGTGGGCAACATAGGGCCAGATACAGAGAGCCGTAACTCCTGTCTAACTGGTGTTAGACTGGAGTAATTTCAAATTACGCGCGTTTTTTAGCTAGTCGGAAACCTCAAACCATAAATAGACGGCTGCGGGCTTCAATTAGACTGGATTACGTGTTCGTACGCCTTCGGATCTACGCTGCAATAAAATTGCGGCCACTGGGTGGACTTCCCGTCGTTTTCCGCGTCGGGGTATGCAAATGAGCTTTTGCCGGCGATCCCCGAAATTACGATTTTCATTCGCAATCTCTTACGGCACCTTTAGTCATCTTTTTTTTGCGTAACACTATACCAGCTTTTTGCTGCTCTAATATTAGACAGCCCATGTTAAGTATGGCCGTCGTTCCCGCGTCGAATTTCTACATTTTCCGACGTCTTTTATTATTTTTTACGTAAGTCGTCCGGGAATAGGAATGTTCGCAAACGACGCTACTCAAACAACGAATGACGTAACGACGTGATTTTGCGCAATGCACGGCGGGAAATTTCTGAACGGAGCATGCGCAGTTCGATCGCCGCGGGGACGCGCTTAATTTAAATGCTTCACGTTCCCCCTAATCGCGTATTTCGATTACGCTGCGAGAAATAGACTACGCCGCCGTAGCGTACGGGCAAAAATCTACCAGAATTCGGTGTAGAGCCTGGTAAAATACGGCAGCGTAGAGTATTTCGATTACGCAGCGCAACATTAAGTGTATCTGAATCTGGCCCATAGTTTTTATTGATGAAGTTGGAAAAACTTTCTTTTTTTGGACATGCTGAAAAATAAAGTTTTTTTCAGCATTTCATGCCGAAAAATGATCGTGTGTACACGGCATAAGAATCAGTACAGTTTCTGCTAGTGACACTTGGATACATGACGTTGAAAACAACAGATCCTAGCACATTGACACAATGGGGCTAATTTACTAAAGAATTTGAAAATGTTGACATAATAAAATGTGAGAAGTTTCACTTTAATTATCCAATCATGGAAGAAAATCCCTGCCATCTCCACATGCTTGGATAATTAAAAAATGGAAATTCAAACAATTTGTTGCAAGAACATTTTCAAATCCTTTAGTTACCGTATATACTCGAGTATAAGCCAAATTTTTCAGCACATTTTTTGTGCCGAAAATGCCCCCCTAGGCTCGAGTCTGTATACCTGCGTTAGCGGGTGACATACAATCAGACTGCGGGCGGGTGTCCAGTGTAAGAAAGCCACGCTGCATTATCACCCTAGGCTAAGCCTGCATTAGCCCGTGACATGCTGAGGAGGCGCAGCTTTTTTACACTGGACGCCCGCAGTCTGACAGCATGTCACAGGCTAATGCAGGTATGCAGATTGGATGACATTTTCACTTGCTAAACACTCGAATTGCTGCACGTAGTACAGAGGAAGAAATGAGCAATTATGATTGACTTTACATTCTCGTCTGAAATATTCCCAAATTCATTCCAGTTTTATTTTGCACATTTGTTCCTGTGTCCTCTTCAAACACACTTGCATTTGGGGAAGTTGGTACATAGCCTGGTATATAAAACATTCGTCAGCTGGGCTGCCCATGTGAAGCAGTGACAGCAGTGTCAAGCCTCACCCAGCGGCAAGGTTAAAAATGCCAAGGTCCGCAGTATTAATCACTGAGGAAAACCAAAACAGTGAGGCGTGCAAATGGGCACAGTGAGGCGTGCAAATTGGCACAGTGAAGCTGCAAATGGTCATTGTTGACCTTCTTTTCCACTTACAGTAGCTACTGCATTCTCGCCCTAGGCTTAGAATCGAGTCAATAAGTCTTCCCAGTTGTTTGTGGTAAAATTAGGTGCCTCGGCTTATAATCCGGTTGGTTTATACTCGAGTATATATAGTAATCAACTTCAATAAATCAACATCCCAAAACAATAAATTTGAGTATCACAAATTTACTAATAAACAGACAAAGCCTGGATGTCACACCACTTCTTCAAACTCAATCTATCCAAAACCGAGCTCATAATATTTTCTCCCCCACGTGCCACTTCCCGATTTCCCTGTCAAAATCAGTGGCACAACTATCAACCTGTTCCCGCACGCCAAGGTTCTGGGTGTAATCCTGCCTTTAGCTATCCTTTTGGTCCCACATACATTCACTGTCCACAGCTTGCCGCTTCAACCTTTGCGACATTTCCAAGAAACACCCCTTTGACACCACAAAACTTCTAATTCACTTCCTGATCTCCCACCTTTACTACTGCAACTCCCGCCTCACCTTACCGTTACATAGGCTATGCCCCCTTCAGTCCATCATGAATGCTGCTCCTAGGCTCATCCACCTTACAAACAGCTCAGTATCTGCTACCCCTCTCTGCCAATCCCTCCACTGACTTCCGCTTACCCAACAAATTTAATTCTGGATACTAACAATAACTTACAAAGCCATTCACAACTCTGCCCCCAGCTACAACATTAAGCCTGGGTTCACACTAGCGTGATCTCAAAAATCGCATGTGATTAGCACCCACACCGCAGGTGCCGATCACATGCGATCTTTGAGCAATGAGAGTTGTATGGCTGAACTTGCACTGGATTCGCACAGAAAATAGCGCATAGACTTATTTTTTCCCTGCACTAGAATTGGATGGCATGGGTGTTTTCACCTATGGGATTTGATTCCTTTGTGAGTTCACAGTTCACACTACGATGTGTGAACAAAACTGGGGGTCTCATTAACTTTTCTTAATGACACCCGCAGCGATTCGCACAAGGCAGTGTGAACTGCCTGCGGGAGAGGAGCAATGCAGGAACCGGCGCTGGAATTGCGCTGGTTCCCACATCGCACTAGTGTGAACCCAGGGTCAAGGAGGAGTCCAGCCAAAGCTTGTTTGGCTGGGCTTCTCCTATGGATCCTATGGATCACAGGAGTGCAATTGATTTTGCAGTCCTGTGACCTGTTTTCAGCAGAGAGCAGACTGAAGTCTGCTCTCTGCTGATGTCACGGATATCAGTCCAGGCACCACGTCATCCTGACAATGGGAGTCTGTATCCGCCAGTTGCCTGAACTGACACCCATCTCAGCCTCTCAGCGAGCCGATGAGAGCCAGAGACGGCCTGCTCGGCCCCCTCCACAGCTCATCGCTCCAATGAGCATGGAGAGAGAAGAGCAGAGAGCTGTGACTGACAGTCTAGAGCTCTCTGCTCACAGAGCTGTGAAAACCGAGTGATCGTCAGTGTTTGATCACTCGGTTCTAATTGGTAAGTATAAGTAAAAATAAAAAAAGAAACCCATACTACTCTGCCCACTTTCAGACGATCCCTGAAAACTCATCTCTTCAGAGAGGCCTATCTGGCCCCCACCTAACAAATGTACACTTATTTTCTCCATCAGCTTATCTCCCATAGCTATTACCTTTTGTATCTCTTGACCCTCTCTCTTAGATTGTAAGCTTTAACGAGCAGGGTTTTTTGATTCCTCCTGTATTAAACTGTATTGTACCGGTCTGTACCAGTACTGTCTCCCCTAATGTTGTAAAGTGCTGCATAAACTATCGGCGCTATATAAATCCTGTATAATAATAATAATAATCTTACTGGAGTCATTAACCGATTCAAGTAGCCTAAACTTTTTTTCTGTAAGAATGTAGATGGATTAGCAATCCCATTGGGTTTGTAATGCTGCATAGGCCCTATTTGCAAGATTGCCTTCAATTTCTGTTGTGTTATTGGGTAAAGAATTGAAGCGAATCTCTCCAATGGAAAACATACAGCAATAAAAGCACTGTTGTTTGAATGGTGTTATAATGTCTACTAGGTTTTTGTTTCCATGTGTCCCTGTTTGTGGAATTTACATTATTACAATTATTCCATTTGGATAGAAAGCAGAAAAACTGGCAGAAATATACTGTAAATCTGACATAGGTTGTATCGGTATAAACTCTCTCCAAAGCTAGAAAAAGGATTTATTAAACAAAAAAAAAATCGAATTATTGTTATTTTGGAAAATTGCTTTGTTGACCTGTATTTCTCATTTACGGTAGTTTTGTGATCCATAAACATATTCTAACTTCACAGAATTTATACATATAGCAGGCAACAACATAATCAGTTAGACATACATAATGTAGATATGTTCTTACCTCACTCAGTCGACAACATTCATCCATATATTCATCCAGACTGTCACTTGTTGGGCATCTTTTCAACTGATGCATACCCTGAATTTCATCAAATGTGTCCTTATAAAAGTCATTCACAGCTTTTGTATCTTCCTCTATTGCAGATGAGAGTGCTGTACAGTACAATGTGTTGTCTGTGCAGTCATTGTCATCACTGCATGGTGGCAAATCCAATTCTTCCTCTTCCTGGCAGTCAATAAAATCTTCTATGGTGTTTTCTTGGTCTTCAGCATTGTCTTTGACATTGTCATTATACTCCTTAGAGTGTTCAGTATTAGAAAGAAAGTTATTAGTGTCGTTTTCATGTGTACCTGCATTCATTCCCATGTGGCCTACAGTAGGTGAAGATGATGCGCTGAGCACCCCTGAATCACAGGAGGAATCTCTACTATGCATCACAAAACTCTTCTCTGATCCTTTAGGTGTAGAGGGTGAGTTGGCTCCACTTGGCATCTCAACTCCAGAATCCTCTGACTCAAACTTATACAGCCTCTTAAACTGCTGAAGGGGATCAGATGCCACCATCCCACATGTGCTGGATTCTTTTACTGGGACATCTGATGGACAGTCTGAAGCTGTGTCTGTGTGAGCTAAGGCGTCTCCATTTAAACTTTGAGATCCAAATTGGTCACTGTCATAATCATGTATTAATTTCTTCATGTGAGTCAGAACTACCTCTCCATCAGAAGAAATGCCTTTCTTTCCTGACAAAAAAAATAAAAAATACATATTCAGGTTACAGCTTCATTAGGTTACAGCAACAAAGGTTCACAGAATTTAGATGCTGGGCTTTACGGTAAAGCAGGGAGGCGGGGTGGGGGCAGGAGCTGGGCTTTAAACTTGTCAGTTAAGTGCAAATAATCTTATAAAATTGTGTTCATATTTTTACAAAGAAAGGGTAATTTCATTACTGATTGGGCAAGGATGGGTTGACTCCACCAACTTCCTACATTTCTCAAGGGTTCCATTGGCAAGCATTTAATTCAGCTTTCCAGCATGTAAATTTGAAACATTAGCTTTGAGGTGGAGCTGGCAATAAAATTTAGCTGTGCTCATTTTATAAATACAAAGATTTTCTGTATATCCTCAAATGGAGTATTTCAACTATTTTTTTTTTACCTTTTCTTTTCATGTATATGTGATGAATTTGACTGTGTAGCTCCAATACTGCAAATGAAATTCTGAAGAGCCTTTGAGAAATTCCATCATCAGTAAATGGACATAGTCTATTGGCTTACTTTCATTAAATGTGCCATCTCACGACTTTTATAAATGTGTCAAAAAATATTCATGACATACAACCATTTCACACATCACAAACACATTTTGTCCACCGTTTCCTTGGAGAAGCACTACAAATAGTAACATTGTTCATTATTAACCTTATAAAATCCTATACAATTTTATACAAAACTCTATTCTGTACTTTGCCATTGTGCAAAAGAAAATATCCATATACGTCATATCATTGCTTTCCTAAACACATTCAATCTAATGTACTCTTATGCGGCGTACACTACGACAAGCCGAGAAAATTAGGTTCAATGCTCCCGAGTATGCAACAAATTGTTTCTGAGCATCAGGGCTTTTTTTCTCAAACAATAGATGCTGGAACTCAACCACGACCTTCCACCCAGACACACACCATCCAAATCGCATCAAATAGTGCGTGTGGTCAGTCAAATTTAACGAACAGTAGGAGAGTCTTAAAGGGGCATTAAATACCAGAATTGCATTACATACAGAGTGCAGAGCTGTCACTTGTAAACACAGGTCCCCCCAAGGGTCTGAGCTAGAGGTGGTGGAACTGAGTTCCACCAAGTTCCCCCTGAAAAAAAGCCCTGCCGAGCATGCATTGGAATTTTGCACGTCGGAATTGCTACATACGATCGGATTTTCCGATAGAAAATTTCAGAACCCGCTCTTAATCTTTTGTTGGTGGAAATTCCGACAGCAAAAGTCTGATGGAGCATACACACGGTCGGAATTTCCATTCAAAAGCTCATATTGGACTTTTGCAGTGGGAATATTCCGATTAAGGCCGTGTACAGACGATGAGACATGTCCGCTCAAACATGTCCGACGGACCGTTTCCAGCGGACATGTCTCATCGGATTTTGGTCCGATGGCGTGTACACACCATCGGACGAAAATCCCCTTGTGCTGAGGACGCGGTGACATGGCGGTGACGTTGACGCCGCCACGTCATCACTCCAGGAAGTAAAATACTTCCACGCATGTGTCGAATCCATTCGACGCATGCGGGAGATTTTTGTCCGCTGATTAGGCGTACTAACCAGTGAACATGTCGGACGGACGGGTTTCCAGCAGACACGTTTTAAAGCATGCTTTAAAACTTGTCTGCTGGAAAAACGTGTCTGCTAGCCCGTACACACGGTCGGATATGTCCGCTGAAACTGGTCTGCAGACCAGTTTCAGCAGACAAGTTTGATCGTGTGTACGCGGCCTTAGTGTACAGGGCATAATACATTTTCTCTGCTGTCAATATTATCATTTTCACCCTATTATTATGCTGCAAACTCAAAATGTATTTCTCGTGTCATATTACTGGGAGAAGGAGAAGTGTCAAACTGTAGACTGATGCTAGTTGTTTGG
The DNA here is from genome assembly GCA_029574335.1 of Rana kukunoris. NCBI lineage: Eukaryota > Metazoa > Chordata > Amphibia > Anura > Ranidae > Rana > Rana kukunoris. The sequence continues at coordinate 98,260,719 of CM056056.1, forward strand.
CAGGAAGGTCCTTCACAAAGTTTTCCTCTTATTAATAACTGATCAGAAATACGGGAAAGAAAGCACCAAACCAGTTTTAGAGCTAGGAAATTATTAACCCCTAAAAAATGTTATTCTATCCATGGGTTCTAAGGGGGTCCTCCTGATCATAACTAAAATACTATGGCCCGGATTTACAAAGCACTTACGCCGCGTAAGTGTAAATATGCGCCGTCGTATCTGTGCGCTGTGCCAAAAGAACTAAGATACGCCTAAAAACTGGCTTCAGTCCACCAACGTAACTTGCCTACACCGGCGTATCGTGGGCGCATAGTTACGCTGGACGCATCTGGCGCTCCTATTGATTTCCTATTTAAATATGGAAATGAGGGAGATAAGTCGATTCACAAACGTACTTGCGCCCGGCGCATAAGATACGCGGTTTGTGCAAGTCACACATCTGGCGTAAAGTTATTTCCCATATATGAGGCGCAACTCATGCAAAGGTATGGACCAGGGAACACAGCCGTGGTTTTTTACGTCGTTTACATAGTACGTGAATAGGGCTGGGTGTAGGTTACGTTCACACCGTAGGCAGTGATTCGACGTATCTTAGCCAGTTGTTTCGACGTGATTGTGAGCATGCGCACTGGGATGCGGCCACGGGACGGCACATGCGCCGTTCGTTTTAAGTACTTGTCTGGCCCATTATTTGCATGGGGTCACGCCTCATTTGCATTGCTCACGCCCACTTCCACTTACGACGACTTACGCTTTCAAAACCCAGCATAGATTTGGGAGCAAGTGCTTTGTGAATACTGTGCTTGCCTCTCTGCGCTGCGTTGGCGTAGCGTATATTAGATACGCTACAGCGGCATAAATATGCGCCAATGTATGTGAATCCGGGTCTATATATATTACTGTATTCTTCCTTTTTCCCTTGTCATGATTTGGTCCATTTTGGACAATGTTGTATTATGCTTGAATCATTTTGCCTCATAAAAGGAACATTTACTATACTATATACTGTATATATATTGAGTTAGCAACTGAATGCCGACACATTAAATCAATAGCAATACAGTGTCATCAAGTGACGTTCAGATAGACTTTGCATGTAAATGTAAGGTTGCTTAAATGACAGCCCCCCCCCCCCAAATAAAAAACTTTTACAGAGGGGTGCCAAAAATGAGGCATTGTAGAAAAAAATACTTACCTCCGATTCCTGCTTGAATCCACTTTCTCTGGCAGTGGGCATTATTATTATCATACAGGATTTATATTGCGTCAACGATTTACACAGTGATTTACAACTTTGTGGTTAGACAGTACATATACAATACACTTTAGTACAGTAGGAATCAGAGGGCCCTGCTTTTTCTCCTGAAAAATCTAGGTTCTGAAAATCCCACAAGAATGTACTCTCAAGCCTCGTACACACAGGCAAGAATCTCGTCAGGAAAAAAACGTTGTTTTTCCCGACGAGATTCTTGGCAAGAATCTTTTGCCAACCTCGTGTGTAACCCCATCTGAGTTTTTTCATCAGAAATTCCAAGGAATTCCATCGGACTTTAGATATAAAACATGTTCTACATTTTTCCAAAGGAATTCCGATGTGATTTGGCCAGGCAAAAGCCTAATCGTGTACGCGGCATTACTTTTCAAAATAACTGGCAGAATCATAAGCAGTTAGGAGGGAAGAAAACTATTATTGCTTGATATAGGATACATCCAAGTTAACATTAATTACATTTCCTATTTTCTTTAGAGACACTCTTTTACAGGCTCTCACGTTTCTCTATAAACACTTGCATGTGCCCATATATTAAAAATGTTATGGTAAATGGTGTGCAGCCAACTTATATGATCAATGGGTTTGAGGAAACAACATGCATTGTTCTTTTTTTAGCCCTGAAGAAAAATTTAAAAAGTACTTCCGTAGATGTTCAGCAGAATACAATTGTGCTTCTCTATGCTTTATATCATCTATGTTGTGCAAATATCAGTATGACCTGTTCTTTCAGCTGGAACAATTATAGACATAGGAGCCAGAAATTGATGAATAGAGGGGCCCTACACAAGTTTTTTTTATTTCGAAAGCACAGGAAAATAAGAATACTGTCACACGTTATTACAACACCATTACCGTGTGCCAAGGCTGAAGCTATATGCATTCTTTTTTTCTTCTTTCTATTGATAGTTTAGTTATTTTAATTAACAATTGTTTTTATGATTAAATATGTTGTCCTTAAAAAATTCAGTAAGCTGTAGGTCACATGTTAGATGAAATTTACGATGTTATGCTGGTGCAGTTAGCCTACCATTTTGTCCTTATTATTATTATTATTATACAGGATTTCTATAGCACCAACGTTTGTGCAGCGCTTTGTTATTTTATTTATTCTCTATTCTTCTCTTAAAGTGTAACTCCAGGCATTTTATGAATACACTTTAAATAAAATGTATCATTAGAATTTTTATTTTACAGTTCTGTACCCTATGGAACAAAACACTAGTGCTTTCTAACCCTAGTTATGAGAACCGACCTGCAACAGGAAGGAGGTGTTGTTTCATAGCTCAGCTTGTCTCAGCTGTGAGTATGTTTCATGGACAGACAACGGCAAGAGTAATGCAAAGGGGAGGCGGGATTTGCCCTGTCTAGCTAGAAACTACCACTGAAAATACCAATCAAATTAAAACTTTGATTCACACCGTGCTGGTATGAATCTGATTGGTGACTCTACAGAAACTTAGATCACTTCTTAATTAGGGCAAATTGAAGCCGGACGATCAGTCGGTTTTTGTCGGACACTCTCCTGTACACATGGCCCGAATGTTGGCCAGTCTGTGTTGAACCAACCAATATTCACCCAGTGTGTACCAGGCTTAAGTTGGATGAATTTTCACTTAGCTTAGTAAATGAAGTTTAATTATCCAAGCATGTTTAACCAAAAATTCTATTTTTTTACTTGTACATGATTGGGTATTTATTGTAAAGTAAACTTTACTTAGCTTCTTCAATACCTAAGATAAGTAAAATAAAAATGTAGTAAATCAACCACAATGTAACTTGGTTAAAAACTGGACCCTCTATTCATATCTAGCCAACTTTTTTGTTAAACCATATATTGCAGTAGTGGTGGTGATAGTGGCAATGATAATATCTGTGACAAGTCAGATCTTTGGATATATGATGGATGCTAGTTGAAAACCAGTCTATTCATTATTGCAAGACATTGGTTAAAGGGTCACTAAAGGAATTTATTTTTTTAGCTAAATAGCTTCCTTCACCTTACTGCAGTCCTGGTTTCATGTCCTCATTGTTAATTTTTGCTCTGACGTTGCTGAAATTCTCCTCTGTTTTGGACACTTCCTGGTTGTCTGTTTCCTGGGGACCACAGTACTGGGAGCTTCTAGTTTCATTTTCCAAACCATCACTGCCCTATGTCTCTGTATAGCACAGATACAGGATAACATGCAAAAACGAAACTAGATGCAAAAACGAAACTAAAAAACTACAGGTACATTATATGATTGATTTTTATCTATTTTTAATCATTTTTAAAGGTAATCAGTTAACTATTATGTCTCTATACCCTGTAAAAAGTCATTTCAGCAAAAAAAAAAAATTCCTTTACAACTCCTTTAAGAATAAATACACTATCTATATTTTAAATACATTAGAAGCACTTACATTTGGTACTGTGCTAAGGGAATAGTTATTACCCAATTTGTGTTATATACTTGAGTTTAACTGTTATGTTAAAAACGATGGCCCAGATCCACAAAGGAATTACGCCGGCGTATCTCCAGATACGCCGCCGTAATTTCAAATGTGCGCCGTCGTATTTTTGCACCGATTCTCAAAGCAAGATACGCTGGAAAACATGGCTTCAGTCATCCGGCGTAACTTGCCTATGCCGGCGTATCATGGGCGCATAGTTACACTGGACGCATTAGACTTTCCCATTAAAAATATACAAATGAGCTAGATATGCCGATTCACAAACGTATGTGCCCCCGGGGCATTGATTTTACGTCGTTTACATAAGGCGTATGAGCGGCGTAAAGTTACCCCTGCTATATGAGGAGCATTCCATGTTAAGTATGGACGTCGGAATAGCGTCAAATTTTTTCGTCATTTGCGTCGTTTGCGTAAGTCGTATGCGTAAGTCGTACGCAAATAGAGCTGTGCGTAAGTTATGTTCACGTCGAAAGCATTGAGTATTTGCGACGTGATTCAGAGAATGCGCACTGGGATACGTCCACGGACGGCATGCGTTGTTCATTCAGCGCGTCATTTACGTGGGGTCACGATTCATTTACGTACAACACGCACACTACCAGCCTACTTTGAATCACTTACGCCGGTCCATTTACCCTACGCCGCTGTAACTTAGGGCGCAAGTGCTTTGAGAATTCGGCACTTGCCTTTCTAAGTTGCGGCGGCGTAGTGTAAAGAAGATACGCTACGCCCGCACAAAGATCCGCTCATGTCTATGGATCTGGCCCGATATCTTTAAATAAAATTCCTGTGTTTTTTCAGTAATGCATTAGTGAGAATGAAGTATTTTACAACAGAATGAGTAGAAATAGCATGGCTAATGCCACAAGTGCTAACATGTTATTACGGAGAGCAACGTATACACCTTTTGGATTAAGGTTTTGGGGAAATATGTTTAGAGCCTGCAGTTGTCCAACTGCATGCAGCGAATATTTTAACAGAAAACAGACAAAACAGTTCTTCCTTATGGTGTTTGTTTAGCTAAAACTCTCATTACATGATGACAGACATGAATGTGGTGTCTTTGTTGTCTTCTGTTTAAAGTCACTCCTTGAGTTCTTTGTGGATCATCTTAGGTCCGTGTTGATAATGTCTTACACAGTGTCATGCACTTTTTCGCAGGTCAGTGAAAATAGCATAGAAAACAACAGGCGTGCATTGCGTGGGCAGTCAATACAGGACAAGATTTCCTATGTGTCACTTGCATTGCTAAGTACCATACTAAATCCATTTCCTTTCTTGATGAAAACCTGTCAAAAACCCAAGCATTTCAAACTGAGCATATGAGTAAAAAAATGCAAATGCAGAAGTTACCAGTGAAAATGGCATGTCAAAACAGTCAGTAGATCCAAAGACATTGAAAGCAGGAATTAGCAAATTTAGACTTTATCCTGTAAGGCTCCATGCACACTGGCCTAAAAAATATTGCTTCTACAGGAGTTTTGTGTTCTGCCTGTAGAACCAGCTCAATGTTGTTCTATGTGTCCATCCACATTAGGACCATTACAGGCATATTTTGAGATCAACGTTTAGAGGCAGGAAAAAAAAACTTGTTATTCGTGTTTCTGATTGGAGCTTACTGGCAGAAAAAACATGAAACTCTCCTATGTTTGATGAAACTTTGTACAAAAAACGCTCTATATGAGCGATTTTTACTCCAAAGAGAACAGACCATTTTTAAGCCCAGTGTGCATGGAGCCTCAAAGAAAAGCTTGGCACCATGCACTCCTGAAACCTGTACTTTCCTTTTGGTCCTTTAATTTGATTTGCTTCTTCAATAGCTACTAATAATTTCTGCGATAAAGGGGGCAGGAACAATGTTGACATTTGCAGGAATATATATGATTTGTATATACTGTATTTATTGGCGTATAACACTCACTTTTTTACCCTGAAATTAGAGGGTAAACTGTGCCTGCGTGTTATATGCAGGGGGCTGTGGAATGTTTTTTCCCTCTTAAGGTTGGGGTGCGTGTTATACGCCTGTGTGTGTTATACGCCGATAAATACGGTAATTTCAGCTACTAATATCTACTAACTGTTCTTATTAAGTATGTGGTTTTTGAATGTAACCTCTGTTTATCTGGTCTTCACCTATCATATTCTCAGCCTAAATTGCCCAGATCCTAATAGGTTCATTTTAATGTTCTGCTAAAAAAAAAAAACTTCTTGTTGCAACAAAAGAAGAACACTTTGCTAAAACAGAAAAACAATTACATTAGCTGTACAAAAATATATCAGTCATTCCTACAAAAGCCACAGTGAGGTGATATTTATATACCAATGAATTGGTGGTTAAACCAATAGAGTAACAGAGTTAAAGACCACTGGTGGGACAATGGATCCTAAAACCACAACTCTCATACTATTTCTGAATGCTTATTCCTTGCTTTGTCATTGCACCGATAAAAGGATTTTTTTTATGGGTAAAAAACACTACTGTGCTCATAATTCTGTAGTATTGTATATTTGAATTAGGGCATTTACATACTATACAACCCTACCCCCTTTTTTAGGTGTTATTAGAGACCACAATATTACAGCATACAAAAGAATTCTAATGCACAGATAAGTAGATGTCTCTAGGGCACAGCACAGGGAATGATCGAGAACCTACTGGCAAATGCTATAAAAGAGTGGTAAGGACAAGAGGCATATGCTTTTTCACATTAATGTTATCGATTCAACTTTTTTCATGTACTAATAAATACATGTTGTCCCAGAATAGTCCACAGTTTACTGTTACCCATAGTTGTATAGCTATGAATAACAATAGATATTATGCGCAGTATAATTTGTATACTTAACCCTCTACTCTGAAAACTAGGTAAAGTGGTAGCCTTAATAAAGGTGCAAGCACACTCAAATGCTTACATTAACCTTTCAGTATTTCTCTTGGAAGCCCCGAGTCTTGAAGCTTGCAACTCTTATTGCAAAAATCAACTAAAGAAAGTACAGTTGACTGCGTAGCTTCATCAAAAACATATAATTTATATATATTTTATATTATTTGATTAGCCAGCTAACCATTCTTATAAGAATATATAAAGAGAATTTTTGTGGGACTTTTAAGGTGCAAGAAATACAAAAATGTAGATTTCTTACGCCTTAAAAGTCCCACAAAAATTCTCCTTTATATGTTCTTATGTATTAAGGGATGTGCGCTATTTCAATTTTTAGTGGCCCAGCCAAAATCTTTTCTCATTTTTATGATAACTTCAGGCATGAGATGGTTGCTGGCCAACCCTGCGGATTTGGCTAACAAGGGGCTTCTTTTTAGATTATTGGCAGCTGTGAAGAAGGATTTGCTGCTTCTATGGGTCTTTTTAGACCCAAGCATAAATTCATGTGATGATAAATTAGGTTTTAGTTTTGATTGCCGGTTGTGTTAGATGGAGAGGAACACTGTACACTAAGCCCCCATCAAACTAACCTTTCCTATAACCTAACACTAACTCTCTCTGTACCTAAGTGGGCCACCCACCAGTCCTCTGACACACCTCTTCCCCCAATGATTCAATTGCAAAAGAAATTACATTAAAATTTGGAGTTGAGCATTAGCGTTTTTTGCGTTTTCTCCTCCCCTGCACCTACAGAATCATAGCTCTGGACTTTTCACACTGAATTTCTATGCAAAAGTCTTGCAACTATTTTGTTCAATTGATTTTTTTCCCTCTGTGATATCAGTGTTGATGGCGTCTGCTAAGCACATAAACACACCCTTGTAGTAAAGGACTAAGCATGTGAAAATCAATTTTTTTTACAACATTTGATCACTGACCTAGTTCTGATGACTTAGGGTCATAGCTAATATTTGAGTTATTGATTAAAGTTTGGGGACTCTAGTGGTGAAATATCGTTACCTATATCTGGTCTCCTGCTGCAGCAGTTATCAGAATGTGTCATTCTGTTATGCCGCGTACACACGGTCGGAATTTCCGATGAAAAAATTCTGTCTGACTTTTTCCATTGGATATTCTGACCGTGTGTATGCCCCATCTGACTTTTTCGATGGATTTAGAAAGAGTACATGAGAACATGACGGAAATTTCATTGGTCTGTATGTAATTCCGGAGGAAAAAACATGCATGCTCCAAAACAAATCGACGCATGCTCAGAAGCATTAAACTTAATTTTTCTAGGCTCGTCGTAGTGTTGTACGTCACCGCGTTTTTGACAGTCGGAATTTGGTGTGTCCGTGTGTATGCAAGACAGCTTGGGAAAAATCCATCTGAATTTATTGAGAAGGAAAAAACGATCGTGTACGGGACATTAGAATTGTATTGTTATTTATATTATGGGGTATGTAGCAGGTAGAGTGAAACGTTAAGGTGAGAGAGAAGAACAGGGAATGCTGATGTCCTGAGATGTGGTGCAGCAGGTGGAGTGAGATTCGAAGGTTAGGGATTAGGGTAAATAACACAGGGATCATACCACTATAGCTCCTTTAGGAAGAATCACAAGTTGTAAAATCCCACAGTGCCATAATGAACACCTCTCATTGCCAGAGATTTTCATGATTGCTCATGGGGGGGGGGGTCAAAATTATGAGCTTGCTTGCTTTTATTCGGTTATTTATGGCCACCCCGATGCAAACAGTACAGTGTAATAATCTGATAGTACAAAAAACATTTGAAAATCCAGCGCTTCCATTTATACTCTTCTGATAAACTCTTATATCCTCAGTCTTTGCTGTATTTGGAGTATGAGTAAATCCCATCTGAACCCCTTAAAGGTATAATCACACACCTTTACTAGTCCATAGTGTGGAATTCAGTGGCTTAACACATGCACATAGTTAAAGTGTCTGGCTTGAAGAAGAGATAAGAAGAGATAAGATAATATGAGCATGTTGAGACCAGACTAGAAAGATTAAAGGATGAACTGTCAACGGTGTTTAGGATTTTAGAGGAAATAGGCAGTTTTAAAATCAGTGCTTTGGCAAAAACATCTTTCTCATGTTGTGCTATTTCCTTCTTCACTGTACAGACAACCCTGACTTTTAACACGATTTATCCATGTTGAAAGGATTTCAACAGATTATTTTCCTAATTTTGTGGCTTCAGACAAAAGACTGTTTTTAAACTATATGGTTTATGATCTGACTGAGATAAGATAATTTATGAGAGTGCTGTGTTTGGGCAGGCAGTGAGTCACTGTCATTAAACAGTTCCCAGTGCTATTTAGACAGATGTTGTGGGGTTTAGAAGGCATAACATTTGTTCAATGGCACCTTGCTGATTCCACTGTCCCTTTGATCAACTCGCCACTAAAATCATAAAAATACTGCTGTACAAACAGAGGTGATAGTGTTTAATCAGTGTGTATTCAGAAACTCAATTACCAACCATAGCTAGGTATTAATACATTATTTTATAACAATAATGTAAGCTTCATTGGCAAAATACAAATAAATCTAAATATCACCTAGAATTTTAAATGCCTAAATTGTTTCACTTTCCTTGGGTCAGAAATACATATCTGTTTCTTCATATTTAGGCTAGCCCTGCTGACCTCTTGTCTGAAAAACGCCAATTATATGACTGAAGAGAAGTTCAGGAATAATTAAACAAAAAATGATACTCACCTAGGTGGATGCATCTGTCCCCCGCCAGCTCTAAGGACTCGTACACACGATTAAATGTGTCTGTTCAAATCGGTCGGACCGACCGATTTGAACAGATCTGTCTGCTGGGATTTTGGTTTGCTCGCGTGTACACACGAGCAAACCAAAATCCCCGCCAGCAGACAGCGCGCTGACGTGTCGGTGACGTGGCGGTGACGTTGACGCCGCCACGTCACCGCACCAGGAAGTAAAACACTTCCGCGCATGCGTCGAAACCATTTGGCGCGTGTGCGAGAAGACATGTCTGCTGGTTAGCGTACTAACCAGCAGACATGTCGGGCGGACGGGTTCCCAGCCAACAGATTTCAAAGCATGCTTTGAAATCTGTCGGGTGGCCAAATCCGTCTGTTTGCCCGTACACACGATCGAATCTGTCTGCTGAAACGGTCTAGCAGACCATTTCCAGCAGACAGATTTGATCGTGTGTACGAGGCCTAAGACTTAAGCCTCGTACATATGACCGGTTTTCCCGGCAAGAAAACTGCTGGGAGAGCTTTTTGCCGTGAAAACTGGGCAAACTGCTGGGAATCCCGGAGGGAAAAATAGAGAACCTGCTCTCTATTTTCCCGCCAGGATTTCCTTTTTTTTTTTTTTACCAGGTATCTGGGGAATCCCAACCATATAGTCGGGATCTTTTCAGAGCCTGGACCGACTCTGTGACGTCAGCCGACAGCGGGTTTTAGCCTACCGTCGGATGAAAACGGGTCACAGGTGTGCAGAATGAACTTCATTCCTGTGATCCATAGGAGAAGTACAGACAAAAAAGCTTTGACTATACCTCTCCTTTAAATGTCGAATCTACATGCTTGTTCTCGGTGGGTGAGTTAAAGCGGAGTTCCACCAAAAAATGGAACATCCATTTTAAGTGGTGGTGATCCCCTGACATGCCATTTGGCATGTCATTTTTTTGAGGGGGGGGGTGGAGCAGACACCCTATTTTTAGAGGCATCCATCTACCACTTCCTCCTGGGGCTCTGGCACTGGAAGGAAGTTCACCTCTCCCCATCCCTCACTGCAATCTTCTAGGACACTTTACAGGTCCCAGAAATTTGGCCGGCCATTCACATCATACTTTAATGAGCTGCAGACATTGGGGCTAGAGATGCTAAACGTGCAATAAAACGCCATGAGGGACGCACAGCAGCTAGACACCCCTGCATGCAGAGGGCCTTAATATGCAAGCACTTGTTCTGCATGAGGAAATCAATTAGTAAAAAAGGAAAGGATATGGATGATAGTTATGGAGCCTGCCCCTTTTAGAAAAAAGTCAACAGTGGGTGCTAGTAAATTTCGATTCTGCCAGGTTTCCTTGAAGCATTCCAAGCCCTCCAGTGCTGGGCTTAACAGGTGCATTTTCAGCATATGAGATATAAATATAGGTTTGGGACATTATACTACATTTTAAGTAACCTTTTTTGTTATAAACAGAGAATAAATAATTGTCAGGTCTTATCATTATTAGTAGATTTTCTGTACAAGCATTGACTATACTGAATCCACTTTATGTCTCTAAATCCCCTGTTTTATCAATGTGTGCTTAAAGGAGCACTAAAGGATTTTTTTTAGCTAAATAGCTTCCTTTACCTTACTGCATTACTGGTTTCATGTCCTTATTGTTTGTTTTTGCTTTGAAGTTGCTGTAATCCTGCTCTGTTCTCCACACTTCCTGCTTGTCTGTTTCCTTATAACCACCATACTGGGAGCTTTCTCACTGCGGTCTAAGGTGTCTAAAACTTCCCAGAACCAATCAGATTCATTTTAAAAACAAAGCACTGCCCTGGATTTGTTTGTTTTTGTTCTGCGTGTCTATTTCTACTTTGCAGAAACATGAAGCCAGTTCAAAGGTGAAACTAACCTGCAGACACATTATATGATTGATTTTTATCTATTTTTAATCATTTTGAAAAGGAATCAGTTAACTTTTATGTCTCTATACCCTGTAAACAGTCATTTCAGCAAAACATTTTTTATACAGGTTTCAGTAAGGGTCTGTAAAATCCTCAAGCTCTCATACAGTAGGTGAATAAGTGGAATATTCCAATTTCAGAGATTAGCGAGAGTATGCTAGATCACTTGGCTGGCTTTTCCAGAGGTCGCTGGTGTTATTGTTTTCCATTAGTCTGGCTCAGATCAGGTTGTAACTCTTATAATGAATACTGCTGTTCTATGGAGAATTTCACACCTTGCTAGAAGAGATGACATTTCAAAAAACTGGATGGATAGGGTGAGCTGAGACTCCATCTGATTTATCACTTGTTCCCTAACAGTTCTCTTCCTGCAATTCTCAGGATTTACAAAACCAAGTTCTTTTTGCATACACCGTTATGCATATTAAAAAAATTAGAAAAACAACCGTCATTTAAATCACATACTAAACTAAACACTGCCTATAGACCGGGAGATGAGAAGGAGAATGATGGACTGCCAGGAGATTAAAAAAAAACAAAAAAAAAAGATGTTCTGTGATAAAAAAAAAGGTGTTGCCAAAAAGACACCAAAGCCTTGTTCCCACTCAATCATATCAGGTGATGATTGAATCTGATGCATCATTTGGAAAGATCAGACCATGTAGGGCTACACTATTATAACCCTAAATTTCCACGATCTACAAACCAACAGGACAACGGGCAGCACTAGGATATTTAAATCGCCCAACATTATGTTACATTGAAAAATAACACAAGTTCGTCTAGTTCAACAAATAAAAAAAACACACAATCCCATTTACACAATCCTTCACCCACAGTTGGTTTGCACTTAGTAATAGCGCTGTGCCACTTTATTGAGAAGAGAATATGAGATGAATCGCTCATCTGATGCACTGACTGACGTTTTATTAGTGCTGTTGCTTGAAAATCCATTAACTGCAGTAGCGTTTCTTGGCACAGCCAACATTAGGTTAACATTCAGAACATAGTGTTCTTACTTTTGTTATTAACGATAAAAAAAAGGAAAAAAAAATTGAGATATAACATCACTAATCTATCATCCACCAGCAGTCTATAAGATACTAGTAATGTACAGCAAACCTGTACTTCTGGCTCCGGATATCGGGAGAAATTCATGGCAGGTGGTTCACTTGCTCTTACTCATTACATTGCTTTATAAACCAGCAGTGGACCTTTCAAAGTTCCTCGACATTTTTGCACTGCCATTTCCAATATGCAATTCAATACATACCATATGTTCCACAGTAAGTGCACATGATTCCTAAACAAACTTTGATATACCTTTAATAAGTAACACCTAAAGCTGGCCATACACTATACAATTTTCTTGTTCCATTTCCTTTAGATTTGCCTTCAACCATGTACAGTAGTGCAAGGGCCTGCCTGATTGCATGTAAATTGAAAGGTTTAAGGTTTGACCTCATATTATATGGTTTTGGTTAGGGTTGTCCAGATACCGATACTAGTATCGGTATCGGGACCGATACCGAGTATTTGCGGGAGTACTTGTACTCGCGCAAATGCTCCCGATACCTAAATAGAATACTTTTTTTTTGTATTTATCAACATGTTCTGTGAAAATTCTTTGAGTTTTTTACTACTGCGTGACAAGAAAATAAAACATTTTTATTAATTTTTACTCATTTTTATTCTTTTATAATGTCTTGAGTTAGAGTTCTTCATAATTCTAAAGAAAATATCCTTAGTCTGTATTGTGGTTTGAAAACTGTCACATGACATTTAAAAAAAGTATCGGTATTCGGTATCGGCGAGTACATGAAAAAAAGTATCGGTACTTGTACTCGGTCCTAAAAAAGTGGTATCGGGACAACCCTAGTTTTGGTAAATCTAAGGGAAAGTTGTACAAGAAAAGTGTATGGCCAGCCTTACTTAGGATTTGTAACTTGATTTAAAGCTTTATCCCACTAGTGAAGCTGTGTTTGGCCACAAATTAAAGATTTATTTTTTTTAATCTTTATTTACGCAATCCTGTCTGTCAAACATTTAGTAACTCGCCCACTTATTTTTTGTTCAGTGTGACTTTTTGCACATTCATACTGCACTCAGAACTGTGGTGGGATTTACAACAATGAAGAGACCTGCCCTGTGTTCCTATTAAAGTGGTTGTAAACCCTCTGTGGGAAGTTACACCTACAGGTAAGCCTAGATTAAGGGTTACCTGTAGGTGTTTGCAATATCTCCTAAACCTACATGGTTTAGGAGATATTTGCCAAAAGGAATACAGTTTTGTCTACGGTGAAGACAACGTCGCAGGTGCACTGAGAATGCCAGTTTTCTCAATGGCTAATGCCGGCTCCCGCGCGAATGCGCGGAATGACGCCTTCGCCGCTTTGGCCAATCACATTGCCAGAGCGGCAATACCTGGAAGTAACCTTCTGGAGAGAAGTCTGCTGCCGGAGGGGGAGACGAGGACGGCTTCGATCTAAGGTAAGAAATTCATAATGAACTAGTATGCTAGTCATACTAGCTCATTATGCCTTTGTCTTGCAGGTTTATTTTATTTATTTATTTATTTGGGGGGGGGGGGTTACAACCGCTTTAAAGATTTATTTATATAGGTATTGAAAATATAGGAACTTTTGTGCATGACTGGTTGCTTTGAAAAAAAATACAGATGTACTTGACTTAATCACGTCTTCTGTGTCCAAACTGTAAACTTAAAGCGGTTGTAAACCCTATAAATAAAAAACCTGCAAGACAAAGGCATAATGAGCTAGTATGCACAGCATACTAGCATATTATGAATTACTTACCTCACATCGAAGACCCCAGAGCGGTCCTTGTACCCGCCTCTGGCCAGTGATATCTCTCCTGGGGGTTACTTCCGTGGCTCCAGCGCTGTGAATGGCCGGAGCCGCAATGATGTAAATTCCCGCGCATACGCGCGAGAGCTGCCGGTAACGGCATACTCACTGAAGCAACGGCACGTGTGCTTCAGTGCGCATGCCTGATGACATCAGCACATGCAGAGGACAGGGGATATCTTCTAAACTGTTCAGGTTTAGGAGATTTCCAGGGTAGCTACAGGTAAGCCTAATTATAGGCTTACCTGTAGCAAAAAGTGGCCTGTAAAGGGTTTACAACCACTTTAAGCTGGCCATACATAAATTGATCTCTAATGGAAGTCCTTCAGCAAATTGAAGGACTCTTCCCTAACAGCTTTTGTATGCAGACAGCCACAACACTTGTGGCTATATGAATATCCAAATAGTGACTACATCTGATTGGATGCAGCCACTGTTCAGCTGACAACTTTTTCCCCGCTCTTTTGATTTTTCAATTGAAGTTTGTTGATCCGGTTGCTGCTGACAAGGCCACCCATGGCTGCAATTTTGGCCAATTCAGTATTGTATGGTCAGCTATAATAAGGTTAATTTGCTAAAGAAAGTAAGTCGTTCACTTAAAAAATTGAATGTTCGTAAATGAGGTGAAGCTGTGTTCAATTAAATGCAATAGAAATAAAAATGTTTTTTTTTTGGGTAGAACATGATTAAAGCAGAGGTTCACCCTAAATATAAGATCTCCCATGTGATTCAGCATACTGGCGTCAGCGCCAGTATGCTGGTTTTTTTTTTTTTTACTCGCACACTTACTGTATTATGCCGGAATTTCATTTTTTTCCCCCGCGGTGGACGGCTCTAGTATTGCTCGTCACATCTTCCTAAAATACCCGATATGGACTCGGGTAATCTCGGCGAAAATGCGGCGCCTGCGCACAGACCTAGGAGCTGACTGCGCAGGCGCCGTGGACTCGGAGAAATATGGCGCCTGCGCAGTCAGCTCCTAGGTCTGTGCGCAGGCGCCGCATTTTCCCCTTGAGATTACCCGAGTCCATATCGGGTATTTTAGGAAGATGTGACGCGCTATACTGGCGCCGTCCACCACGGGGGAAAAAAAGAAATTCCGGCATAATACAGTAAGTGTGCGAGTAAAAAAAAAAAAAAAACAGCATACTGGCGCTGACGCCAGTATGCTGGATCACATGGGAGATCTTATATTTAGGGTGAAATTCCGCTTTAAGCATTCTAAGTCAAGACAACTTCACCTTATTTACTAACATTCACTTTTCAAAGTGAACGTACACCTTGCTAAGTGAACAGTCTGTATTCTTTAGTAAGTGGACCGCACTGCCTATATTTAGCTGCTGTAACTTCTATCTGCTTTCCATATATATTCTAAATCAGTGCGCAGCTCACCCTCAGTTATTACATTTTTTATCACTTGACCCTTCGTCTTAGATTGTAAGCTCTAATAAGCAGGGCCCTCTGATTCCTCCTGTATTAAATTGTATTGTAACTGTGCTGTCTGCCCTTATGTTGTAAAGCGCTGTGCAAACTGTTGGTGTTATATAAATCCTGCATAATAATAATAATGATATCGCAGTATTATGCTAAGTTGCAATTTGACCTTAAAAACATAAAACCGTTCCTTCTGTTAAAAAAAAACATAAAACTGTATAAATAAAAAGAGTGTAAAAACAAAAGGCAGCAAATATATCCATCAATATGCCAAACTCTTAAGACATACCTCTCTTCCAATGTGGCAGAATAGCAAAGGTCTTATGCCAGTTAAACATTGTCTCGCTCCAACAAAGTCAGTTCTGCGGTTTCTGCACGTCTCCAGAAGGTAGGGACTTAACAAGACCTGGATCTCCCCTCCACAATGTTACTCTTTTTTTCTAATGTAAAGCTTTTAAATTCTTCTTTTTCCTCTATGAGTATCCATGATTGTCAGCATTGCTGATCTCTCTCCCCGCACAATCTGTACAGCCAGCTATGTAAAAAGGAGCCAGTTTCCAGCTGTAAGGAGAACTGGAGGTTGGATTCTTGTCTCAGCTACAGAGGAAACTCAACTAAGAGCTCAATCAGTGCTGGCTTTTTCAGAGGCTGTGTTTCTGAACTGTAGGTGGCTCCCAGCCAGGAGTGAGTGAAAAAAAAAAAGGGAGCAGCCCATAGGAATTTATCTCCCTTGCTTGATAAGCCAAGATGACTAGATGGGTTGAAACCAAGTCTGTTATGAGTGCACCCCTGAACATGCCTCAGATATTACACAATTATTAGCTGTACTGTTCAAATAACGTTAACATAAAAGAAGTAAAATATGCGTAGTGAAGTATGTGTCGTAATCGGCTGTAAAATCTCCTACAAACAGAGATGCTAGATACGGTACCTGTCGCTAAATGTTCTTTTATTGTATGGGTTGTGTACTGTATAAAGAATATAGCCTCTTCCACACGGGCGAAAAAAACTGCATTTGTGTTGCTATTTTATTTTTATTTTTTTAAGATCTGAACACCGGTGCATTTTTCATCTGGGATGGGACAATGCACGCAGCTGCTGAAAAATAATGCTGCAATGTATCCCGATCAGTAAAAAGAATGGACCATTTGTATGTTTGCGTGCAGGATTTTTTGCGTATGCGCAAGTGTATAGCTGAGCATATATGCGTAAATTGCAATACTGGCAGCTTGAAGAGGATGAAGAAGAATTTAACGTGTGTACAAGCAAAGTCAAAAGTGTGCGCAGCCTAGTGCATTAGGGTGTGTGCCCCAAAGCCCAAACACACACACACATATATATTATATATATATACATGGCAGTGGGAAGTGGCAGTATAGCACTGGATGTGTCAGTAGGGCAGCGATTTATTATTATTATACAGGATATATATAGTGACGACAGTTTACGCAGCACAACTTAAAGGCTTTGTAAACCAAAATGTTTTTTCACCTTAATGCATCCTACGTATTAAGGTGAAAAAACACCTGGCAGTCACCGGACCCCCCTGTTTTACTTATCTGAGCCCCGAATTTCCCAAGGAAGGGACAGGCTGTCCCTCTCTCCACAAGGTCTCGGCTCTTGATTGGATAGATTAATAGCAGTGCAGCCATTGGCTCCTGCTGCTATTAATCAAATCCAATGAGATGACGGGCGGTGCCTAATCCGGAAATTGGGTCCCAGGACACAAACCCTGGACTCGGGAGCGCGCCAGCAAGGTAACCCCCAGGAGAGCGCTTCTCCTAGGGGATTATCTGATGCAGGGAGGAGCCGCGAGAGCCACCGAGGGACCCCAGAAATCGGTGTTCGGGGGCCACTCTGTGCAAAACAAACTGCACAGTGGAGGCAAGTATGATATGTTTGTTATTTTTAAAGAATAAAAACATTTGCAGCTTTACAACCCCTTTAAGGAGTAGACAATACAAATACAAAACGCTTTAATATAGTAGGAATCAGAGGGCCCTGCTAGTTAGAGCTTACAATCTAAGAAATTGGTGACAGCAGTTTATTTCTATCCTACTTCTAATTTATTATTTTTTACAAAAAAAAAAATTAAATAATTTTTACAATATTTTTATTATTTTTTTTTTAAAGTGGTTGTAAACCCTGTTACACCACTTGTACCTACAGGTAATCCTCAAGGTTTACCTAAAGGTACTGTAAATATCTCCTCAACCTTCATGGTTGAGGAGATATTTACCATATACGATTGTGCATACAAGCTCATTATGCCTTTGTCTTGCAGGTTTTTATTTTTAATTTTTTTATATGGATTTACAACCACTGTAAGAGCCCCATTGGGGGGCTTTGGTGAAATATCAGGGTGTCTAAACAGACCCCCAATGTCTCCTTTTTGAGACAGAGAAAAGGGTCTGAGGACAGAGATTCCCCAGTCCCTTTCTCTTCAGCCAAGCAGCATGGGAAATCTGCATAGTACAGGGGGCTTAGGGTGTGCCCAAGTTCTGCATGCAGAACTTTTGGTGCACTTTCAGAAAGCGCAACAAAACTGCGACATAATAGAAGTCTATGGGAAAATGCAGCTAACCTGTATAAAAGCCACTGCGCCGCACCTGCGCCACAGCCAAAGAGCAGCAGGGCAGTGTGTCTCTACCCTAAAACATCCATTTCAAATAATTTATGAAACCATTCAGCAAGTTATTAAAAATGTTACTTAATTTGCATACAATGTATTTTTTCCTTTTGCATAGAATAGGAAATTAAAACAGAAAGTAATAGGAAATCTCTCCAAAGTGAGAGAAAAATTATCTTTTATGCAGATGTCACCAGAGCAAGAGTCTCGTAGATTGTACTATTTTCCCTTTATTCCTTTTCAGGTAAAATCTCAAATCTCTCAACAGATTCTGTGGCAATGACAATGGTCACCAAAAAAACAGCACACAAACAACAACACGATAAGGGTTTTTAACACTTTCAGGGTTCGTTCACACTTAGGAGGTGCGTCCAGGCATGCACTTTTTTTTTGCATGTTCCTGTGTGTCACATTTTAGGGCAATCCATTCATTTTAATGGGCTGCCTTAGGCATGAGAAAAGTGCAAAAAGGGTTATGGTATGTTACTTTTTATAAATCACGCTACACAAAAATGCATGTACGCATTAGAATACGCAAACACACGTACGTTTTCTAGATGCGTGGGGTGTCATCAAGAAAATAATGGCACATGTATGTATCTGCACAAAGACAGTGCTTTTCAGTGTAGTGTGGGAAAATGCATGATTTTGCATGTGTTCCCACACTGCACCTGGTGTGAGCAAGCCCTTGCACACTAAAAAATACAGCTTTAGATACACCTTTAGGCTACTTTCACATTCAGACCGCTTTAGTGTCACTTTACGGGCGGGAACAGGGTGCTTTTAACCCCAAAGAAGGGGCTAACAAGGGGTTAAAAGCGCCTGCAAAGCCCATTGTTTTTAATGCTCAAAGATGCTGCTTGCATCCTGCAAGTGGCTGTAAAAAACATGCTAGTACTTATTTTGTTCTTTTTTTTTTTTTGCCTTGGGCTTTCTATATGTGAGACACAGCAAGCTGTCAAAGCATTGGAAGTACAAACAAAAGGGACTGTGGTGGTCTGGTGCAATACGACAATGCCTGGAGAAAAAGCAGGCGTGTTCTGCAGTTGTCTGTGCTCTATAAATCACATATATTCTCAACCAGGATTCCATGGACCCTGAGGGTTACTCCAGATGTTATTAGGGGTTCCTTGAACTGTGGCGGGTTGACCTTCTATCTGATGGTACTTGCATAGTTCTGAGGCCAGGGCCACCTGTTAGAGTCAATTGCATGACACCAATGATCTTTTTAGCTGTTCCTAAGAAGGGCATTTTTCCCACTGGCCACAAAAGTAAGGGGCAATTTCCCACTGGTTTCATCAGGGGGTTCCCTGAGACATATAATTTATTTTATAGGGTTCCTCTGGGGTAAAGGTTTTAAGAAAGGCTGCCATAAGTCATACAGTGTCACATTTTGCCATTTACTTTCAAGTACCGTATATACTTGAGTATAAGCTGAGGTACCTGATTTTACCCCAACAAACTGGGAAATCATATTGACTCAAGTATAAGCCTAGGGTAAGAATGCAGCAGCCAATGTAAGCGGAAAAGAGGGTCAACAATGGCCATTTGCATGCCTCACTGTGCCTATTTCAGCATCACTGTGCCCAACCTCACTGTACCCATTGCCACCTCACTGTGCCCAACCTCACTGTGCCCATTGCCTCCTCACTGTGCCCAACCTCACTGTGCCCATTGCCACCTCACTGTGTCCATTGCCACTGTGCCCATTGCCACCTGACTGAGCCCATGGCAGCTTCCCTGTGCCCAAGTCAGTGTACCTGGAATTCTTACAGGCTGCGGGCATTCATTCATTGTTTAAAAGTCGCTGTCTCCTCCTGGTCCCGTTTCCATGATAGGTGTTTCCAAGTAGCCTATCACGGACGTCTTCTCATTCCTATCCCAGCAGACACTATGTTCAGTGTTCTGCCTATCACGGACATTCTCTTGTCCCAGGATGAAAAAACGTCCATGATTGGCTAAACACTGAACACAGTGTCTGCTGGGAAACCAAGTCGAAGGTTGAGAGGACATCCGTGATAAGCGGAACACTGAACACAGTGTCTGCTGGGAAACGCCTATCACGGAAGGGACCAGGGGGAAGTCGTGACTTTTAAACAATGGACACTCGCAGCCCTTCAGGTACACTCACTCGAGTATAAGCCGAGGGGGGTATTTTCAGCCCTAAAAAAAGGGCTTAAAAATTGGGCTTATACTCGAGTATATACGGTATGCTGAACAAGAATTGACTTTATTCTGACTTACTGATGTTCTCACTTGTTGCATGATTGTTCCAGGTCAGTACTTCAGGCATAGCTCCCAACTGTCCCTGATTTTGAGGGACTGTCCCTCTTTCTTCCTCAGGTGTCCCTCATTTTGGTCTGATCTGTATAGTTACAACACTTTTAAGTACATAATGGGGTTTATTTACTATCACTGGAGAGTGCAAAATCAGGCCCCATCTGCATAGAAACCAATGAGCTTCCAACCACAGCTTGATCAATTAAAGCCTGGTAATAAAAACTGGAAGATCATTAGTTTCTATGCAGAAGTGAGCCAGATTTTGCACTCTCCAGCGAAGCGATAGAAAATAAACCCCATTGTGTACTTAAAGCGGAGCTCCACCCAGGAAAACAACATTTTCCCATGTTGTTAAAAAAAAAAAAAAAAAAATACTCACCCGAAATACCTGTTGCTATGCGGAAGTCCGTAATCTGCCTCTTCCACTCCGCGGTGCCTTTTCTTCTTGTCCTTCTCCTTGTGCTTTCTGGGAACTGTGTGTGTTCTCAGAGAGCAGCGCGCCCATTCACAAGCCAGCGTGAGACTCACGCAGGTGCAGTAGGAAATGGGCAGGGAAGCCGTACGGCTTCACTGCCTGTTTCCCATAGTGTGAATGGAGGCGCGGGACCCGGAGCGATCGTGGGACCGGCATCGGGGGGGGGGGGGGCCGTCAGCGCGGGTGCCTAGGACAGGTAAGTGTCCTTATTTAAAGTCAGCAGCTACACTGTTAGTAGCTGCTGACTTTAAAAAAAAAAATCGCGGCTGGAGCTCCGCTTTAACCACTTCAGATCCGCGCTATGGACAAAAGACGTCTACAGTGCAGACCTGAGGTGCCGGGTTGACGTCTTTGGACGTCATGTTATTGTAATTCCCCACGCGCGCCACTGGGTAGCGCAGCGGGGAAAAACAGTGCCGTCGCATCGCTGAGGATTTGATGCGTGTACCCGGCGGCCGCGGTGTCGGTCAGGTACACGCGATCGGCGGTGACAGAGCAGGGACATGGAGCTCTGTGTGTAAACACAGAGCCCCACGTCCTGTCAGGGAGAGGAGACAGATGCTGTTTCCCTTGTACATAGGGACACAGCATCGGTCACCTCCCCCAGTCACCCCCCTCCCCCCACACAGTTAGAACACACCCAGGGAATACATTTAACCCCTTCCTCACCCCCTAGTGTTAACCCCTTCAATGCCAGTCACATTTATACAGTAATTAGTGCATATTTATAGCAATGTACGCTGTATAAATGTAAATGGTCCCAAAAATGTGTCAAAAGTGTCCGATGTGTCCGCCGAAATGTCGCAGTCCCAATAAAAATCGCAGATCGCCGCCATTACTAGTAAAAAAAAAATCATAATTCTGTCCCCTATTTTGTAGGCGCTATAACTTTTGCGCAAAGCAGTCGCTTATTGCGATTATTTTACAGTAAACTTTTCCCTAGAGAGCCATTGCTGAGCGCCTTCTGAAAGTGCTAGTTGCCTGGCTATTATGCAGACCATCTGAATTCAACATATTTGAATCACAGATGTGAAATAAATGCCCAGTTCAGGAAAAGTGCAAAGAGGAGAAGTGTCAGTGACTCACAAAATGTATTTTGCATTAACTTAATTAGCGTGAGTAAATGAATATTTTTTTTGGTGCCACAGTCACCTTCTGGCCTATTGGAGAATTTCTATATGCCTTTACACAACAAAAATTACGGTATTGGGAGATTCTACAATCAAATTGTGACTTGAAGTGTAAACATCATAGCTGGGTAACATCGGATGAAAGATGCCAAGCGTGGGCGTAGCACAGTTATGTGTCGTTACTGCAACCGATAACTGAACTGTGGATCATCAGGGCAAATAAGGTCATTGATGGAGCGTTTTTTCCTTGTTTGATTATTAAACAAAGTGTGATGTAAACAAATAAAAGCATTTTGCACAAACACCAGTAAAATGATGAAGTAGTTGCTCTGTAATGCCACAGATTTCTTAAAATGGGTTGTAATCATGACCAAGAATCTAAAGACAATAATAAAACAACATATATGTACAAAATCAAGAAGACAATTCATACAGGTCAACTAAATCTAATTCGAATTATATATATGTCAAAGTTCTAGGACTGAACAGATTGAAGGTGGATTTTCTGTCCAGTTATCCCAAATGTCACCATATATAGAGTATGGCCCCTTTCACACTGGGGCATTTTTTGGGGGGTTTTCGAGCGTTTTTCAGGCGCTTTGGCGTTAAAAAAGCCTGTAAAGCGCCTGAAAGAAGCCTCATCTGCAATCCCAATGTGAAAGACTGAGTGCTTTCAGAGCCCTTTCACACTGCCAGCGCCCGAAAAAATCTGGTAAAGCACCGCTAAGGCCCCTTTCACACTGGGGCGTTTTTTGGGCGTTATTCAAGCATTTTTCGAGCGTTTTTCAGGCGAAGCCTCATCTGCAATCCCAATGTCAAAGCCCAAGTGCTTTCAGAGCCCTTTCACACTGCCAGCGCCCAAAAAACGCTGATAAAGCTCCGCTAAGACCCTAACGTTTTAGGGCATTTTTGCAGTGCGTCAGTGTAAAAGGGCAAGGCGTTTTAATTCATTTAAATGGAGAGGGGCGTTTTTGGAGCGTTTTTTTCAGCGCCCAAAAGCTGCTCCAAAGATGCTGCTTGCAGGATTTTTCTCAACGCCCCATCAGTGCAACGCTTCAGTGTGAAAGGGCAAGGCGGTTTTTACAGCTCTTTCAATTCATTTCAATAGAGAGGGGCGTTTTTGGAGTGTTTTTTTAAGCGCCCAAAAGCTGCTCCAAAGATGCTACTTGCAGGATTCAGTGTGAAAGGGTCCATTGAGATGCATGGAGAGCATTTTAATAGCGATATTTTTAACGCTAAAGTGCTGTAAAAACGCTTCAGTGTGAAAGGGGTCTAAAAAGTTACATAGGTGCAACATACAGTATATATATATATATTCAGGAACTTTTGTATGCTTTGGAACCCTGGTGCTTAACCTTCATTTTTAGAGCTCATTCACATGAAAGATGTGTACTGTGATATACACTTGTTTTTATCTGCTCTAGAAGTGACAGCACCAGTGCCCAGCTCAGGGCCGCCATCAGGGGGGTACAGGCATTACACCTGTAAGGGATCCGGAGGTCCCCAGGGGCCCAGAGGCCCCCAGAGCCCCAGATGGCAACCCCCTCTTTTTTTATTTATTTTTTTATAAAAATATATATTTTTTAATATATTTTTCTTTTCTTTTTTAGTAAAGGGCCAATTTTTTTTCTTTTATTATTTTTTAGGGGTCCGGAGGTCCCCAGGCGCCCGGAGGCCCCCAGGGCCCCAGATGGCAACCCCCTCTTTTTTTATTTATTTTTTATAAAAAAATATATTTTTTAATATATTTTTCTTTTCTTTTTTAGTAAAGGGCCAATTCTTTTTCTTTTATTATTTTTTAGGGGTCCGGAGGTCCCCAGGCGCCCGGAGGCCCCCAGGGCCCCAGATGGCAACCCCCTCTTTTTTTATTTATTTTTTATAAAAAAAAAACATTTTTTAATATATTTTTATTTTATTTTTTATTAAAGGGACAATTTTTTTTCTTTTTTTTTGTAGAGGTTCGGAGGTCCACAAGGGCCCGGAGGCCCCCAGGGCCCCAGATTGCAACCCCCTCTTTTTTTATTTATTTTTTTATAAAAATATATATTTTTTTAATATATTTTTATTTTATTTTTTATTAAAGGGACAATTTTTTTTCTTTTAATATTTTTTAGCGGTCCAGAGGTCCCCAAGGGCCCGGAGGCCCCCAGGGCCCCAGGTGGCAACCCCCTCTTTTTTAAATTTATTTTTGATAAAAAATATTTTTTAATATATTTTAATTTTATTTTTTAAAGGGCCAGAGGTCCCAGGGCCCCAGATATTAACCACCCTTTAAACAAGAAAACAATATATATATATACATTTTTTTCTCTTTATTAAAGGGCCCAGAGTCCCCAGGGCCGCGGATGGCTACCCCCTTTTTTTATATATATATTTCTTTATTTCTTCTTTTTTTGTAAAGGCCCCCCCCCCGCTTCTCAATTCGCAGCAGCCCCCCCCCCGCTTCTCAATTTCAGGCGGCAGCAACCCCCCCCCCCCCCGGTTCTCCAGGGGGCCCATGCCTGAAGCTGTGTAAGGGGTCCCATCATTCCTGATGGCCCAGCTACCCGTACTAACCAATGACAGGCTGCGCCTATAAGGCGATAACCGCACATCTGAGCGGCACATGTCCATCCCTGTATCCCTGCCTCTATGGGAGTGAGTCCAAAAGTGGCCTGTAGGCAGCACAAATGTGAGTGTTGATTTATAAAGGGGCTGTAATAATAGTGGTCTTTAGCAGTCTCATGTAATGTGTCTCCAGTCTATGACTGTCTATTGAAGCATATCCCCCAGTCTCCAACAACTTTCATACCATATTCGCAGTCCCTGGCCATCTTCTCTAGCACGTCTGCAGGCTCCGACCATCTCTTGTAGAATACATGTAGTGTTTAACCATCTCCTGTTACATGTCTGCAGTCTATAACAGCTTTCTGTGGCATAACATTGACTGAATATTAAGTGTGACCCATCCTTGAAAAACTTTGATGAAATATCAGGTATGTCCAAATACTCCTAACACTCATGAAACATTTCCTTCAGAATGCAGGAATCCAGCTCTTCCCCGATTCACCTGTACAGAGCAGTACACTGTAATAAAACCGGCTCATTACAGATCTTATCAGCCATTGTGAATTTACACACAGACTCGTTTACAGCAAACTTATAAAAGTGTTTATGATATTCCTTTAAATACCATTTCAGTATCCTTACTACTACCACAATCCCTAAATTACCCTTTGCCACAAAAACATTAAACACGATTGCCTACCTAGTGTGTTTTTTAGGACATCATCTATTAGTCTTTTCAGGTTACCAATGATATTCATGATTAGAAAAAGATCAATATCACCTAAATCAGCCCTGAAAATTTTTCACTCGCCTGCTCGCATTCGGTGAGTGGAAATAAGCTGAGGGCGAGAGTGGACCAGGGGCGGAAGCAGGAAGGAAATTGCCCGCCGAGCCGCTCTGTTGCCTTGTTGAAAAGGCTGCACTGCTTCTACCAGTAGCAAATAAACTGTTGGGAGGAGAGCCAGCCAGATCACGCAGAGGGAGTATCTCCTGTTGTGACACAGAATGGATCTGAAACGCCAGCTGCTGTAAAAAAAAGTCCCGCCTCCTGGACCACCGATGATTGACAGCATACTGGTCCAATGCTGGAAAATTGAATCAGTGTGCTGTCTTTCATAGGAGCCAGTCCAGAAGACAGGACTTTGTTTGACAGCAGCCAGCGCTTCAGATCCAAACTGTGTTATGTCGGAAGAGCTTTTCTCTGTGTGATCCGGAGCTGCTCTCCCCTCAACTCCTCGCTGTGATGCCCATGCAGTGATGGGCTACATTGATGGGCACTGACAGGTTGCATTGATGGGCACTGATGAGGCTGCACTCATGGGCAATAATAGGCTGCATTGATAGTTACTGATGAGACTGCACCAATGAGCACTGATAGGCTGCACAGATGGGCACTGATAAGGCTGCACTGATGGCACTGACAGCCACTGAAGCAGCACTGATCAGCTGCACTGATAAGGCTGCACTGATGGGCACCAATAGGCTGCACTGATGGCCACAGATGAGGCTGCACTGATGGCCACTAATGAGGCGGCAGTGGTGACCACTGATGAAGTGGCGCTGATGAGGCAGCACTGTTGGGCACTGATAAGCTGTTTTGGGGGCAGAATGAGGGGTGTGGCTGTGTAGGGGTAGAGTGGGGCAACTGGTAACTCTTAAGGCCTGGCTAGTAGCTCACAACTTGAAATTTTGAGCATTGACCTAAAATTATTGAACTGAGAAATATCAGTTCGAAATTAGGATAAACTGGCAAGAGGATGCTGTGAGTAGCGAATACATGTTAGATTCAGTAACATGTGGCATCCATATACAGCTTACTTAAAGCAATGGTAAAGTCCGAATTGTGCTTAGTGATGAAACTATTTTCTCAATTGCAGTCTGCTATAAGCAACTATAAATGAACATAAAATGTACGTAGTCATAACATAAGACATAGCATTCTGGCTTAATGGTTAACACAATGAACTTAAAGAAGAAGTACAGAAAAGCTTGTTTGGTTGTACTTCTCCTATGGATCACAGGGGTGCAGCTTGTTCTGCACTCCTGTGACCCGTTTTCAGCAGACAGCGGTCCAGGCTCAGGCAAGATTGCGACAATGAAGTCGCTGAGAGTCTGAGCAAGCCTGACAGTCACCAGCTCTCTGCTCAGGGAGATCTGAGAACCAAGCGATCAGCGGTTTTTGATCACTCGATTCTCAGTGTTAGAGCCGGTGGGGGACAGATGCAGCATTGGACCAATGCTGCATCCACCCAGGCAAGTATGATTCTTTAAAAAAATAAAAAAGCCATACTTCTCTTTTAAAGCACTAAACCAAAAAACAAAAATGTAATATATTGCAGCTTGCAATTTCTTAGATAAGGTAGTTGCATTAGTTTTCTTTTTGAGGCTTTTTTGTCTTTTATTTTCACCCTGTCATTAAGTTTATTATTTTCAACTTCCTTTAAAAGTGTTATTGAACCTGACAAAAAAAAAACAGTTAAGATTTTTATGACAGAAGAGATCCTATTGGTCTCCTCTGTTGTAAGTGCTTCTCCCTCTATCAGTATTATTGTACACTGAGCAGTGCATGCGTAGTTCGGCATCATTTTACGACATGCGCCGGAATGATATCACGACTTGGCCAATCAAGTGGCAAACAGTCCAAACCCAGAAGAAACAGAGACAATGGAAGTACCCATGATGACAGCCAAGAGCACTGATACTCTGCTCTTTAGATAGAGTTTTGTCATGATATGTGGTGTATTAGATTAAAAAGGCAAAGCAAATGAAAAATTTGTAACTATTAGGTTCTTAGATCTTTAGTATAGATTGTGCTAAAACACATCAGCAACAATATATCTGTGCCACATGAAACCATATGGAAGAAAACGTCAAGTTATCAAATGCATGACTCCAGTGCTCAGAATCGCACTTATCATTCCAGAATGCAGCATGATACACAAAGCAAACATTTGTATAAGCTTAAAGAAACATGGAGCAAGCAAGATCCATTGGGCTTACACAGTATATATAAACCCAGCTAATAAGTATTCTCTGCTTCTTAAAAGCTGGGAAATCAGCCGCTTCCCAGTGTGTCTTCAGGATCTATTCAGGGAAATGTGTTTCCTTCTGGGAAGAAAACATTGCTGACTCACCAAAAGCCAAGCTGAGCAGAGATAAGGGGGTTGTGGAATCCAAAATTTAAGAAGTGATTTAGAATACACTTGGGATATAAAAATATTCAGGCTGCCAAATGTGCGGAAACAAAGAGCAAGAGGGAAGAATGTTATGGAAAATGGGTCATGTTATCCAGTCTTGGTGTCATGCACACATAGCATTACATGTACAATGTGGTATAATTACCTGGCATTGCTGCTGTAGAACTCTCTGTATCCTAGAACAGTTGTGAACCAGAAGAATTATGGACTGTAAGTAGCTTATTATGCGACTTAATGTACAATATCATTAGTTTCTATTTGCATAGTGCCTGTCTACATACAGACTTGTACGTCATACCCGGCACGGCGCTAATACCGTAAGGACAAGACCTTCAGAATGTCCATATATTATCTTACGTTGGGAAAAGTAAGATAACCCTCAAGGGTTACATTTTGCAACTCAATACTTGTTGTTTAAATTGTTTTGTATGTTCATTTTTTCATAGATTTAAAAATGTACCAAATTTTGTAAGATATTTTGTTGCAGTTAATCTCCAAAAGGGAACACAATGTGCACGGTCATTGCTTGTTGTCCTAGAATTGTATCAAGCTTTCTTGCTGTCCTAGAAGTGTATCAGGTTGTATTGCTAAAAATTCACTGATGTCAGCAAATTATTAAGGTCTTTTGCACAGAAGATAAAATCTTGTGCTAGCCACAGGTCTTTTATTAATAAGGCCAATGCCCCAGGCCAGTACACAAGCAGGGGCTTGCCTTCCATATTATCTACAGCAGGGGTGTCCAAACTTTTTTTTCAAAGAGGGCCACATTTGATGGAGAGAACATGCTCGAGGGCCGATCATTTTGCCTGACATTCTTTGAACCATTAAAATTTGATCTAAGTGTGTTTGCCCGAGCACTAATACACTGCCCAACGAGAATTCTCTTGCCTTTGTAGCTGTGTGTGGTGAAGAGATGAGCTAAGGCGTGTTATTTGGATATACCGTATTTATATATCTCTTTTGTGGCCCTAACAAATCCCTAAGTGCTGCTCAGGACTAAGGTTGAGCTTGGGCATGTTATTTGGATATACTGTATTTATCAGCGTATAACATGTACAGGCTTACCATTGCCATTAAAATGCAGCCTCACCATTGCCATTAAAATGCAGCCTCACCATTGCCATGAATGCAGCCTTACCATTGCATCAATGCAGCCTCACATGCAGAGGTGTATTTAGGTTTTGTGCTGCCCTAGGCCTGACTAAACTTGTGCACCTCCTAATTTAAATATGACCCACCTCTTCCGGTCACGGCCACACCCTGTGTTGTTTAAGACCCGCCCTGAAATTTTCGAGTGAGGACACTAGTTCTGAGGGCCTGGGGGAAGGGGGCAATGGATTCCCTTCATTTACTTAGATTTCCTCTTACTTCCTGGTTGCCCATAGAGCAGGAAGTGAAGGGAAATCTTTGTAATGGGACAGGCATGGTAAAAGTGTTGCCTATAGTTCTACTTTTAGTAGATGGTGCAGCAGAAACATATAGCACAGTGAGGAAGGTTTGTGGTCCAGGATGACAAAACAGTCAAAATTGGAAGCGCCCCCCCCCCCCCCCCCCACAGTTGCGGAATGCCGGCTGCACGCATACTAGAAGCAGCGCGGTCGCTTTATTGGGGCGCTAGACTAATAGACTAACAGTGTAGCGCAAGCCGGCGGGAACTCTTTTCGTGCTGCCCCCCTGAAAAAGTACTGCCCTAGGCCTGGGCCTTGTTGGCCTAGGCTAGGATACAGCTCTGCTCACATTTGCCATGAATGCAGCCTTACCATTGCTATCAGTGCAGCCTGATTGATGCCTATCTGCAGCCTCCGAGGGGACCGGGAGGGACAAGTGCCGTCAGATTACAAACAGGAGAATTTCTTGTTTACTCGTGGCCTCTTAAATACAAAGTTCTGCCTCCTATGATAAACAGAACAGTCATCCAATGGCATCCCAGGAAACTGATCTTCCTATTACAGATGCCGCCAAGTAAACAGGAGATTCTCTTAATGTAATCTGACGGTGCACGTCCTGTCCCCTCCGAGGCAGTGCCGGGGCACAGGGCACATGTAAGGCTGCAATGGCTATATATATCAAAATCCCCAGGGGGGCCATATTAAGTCACCAGGGGGGACGCAATTGGCCTCCGTGCCGGACTTTGGACATGCCTGATCTACAGTGTGCACTACACTGCAAGGGTTATCAGATTGCCATTAAAAGAGGAGATGATGGCCAACACCATAAATTGTTATTAATGTAGATTGGATACCTTTGGTGGCCAAAAATAGCCAATTTTTTTCAAGCATTGCTCAATTGCCTTTTTTCATACCTGAACAGAGTTCTCAAGTGTTGAAGTCTCGCTGGATTGTAAATAGGTAGGTATAAAATTTGGGGACACAGATTGGGGGTGGGTTGGATTTAGTGCACTAGAAACGCAACTACACTTAAGGATGAAATATAGTCATCTATGGCCTGTTAGGAGAGACAGCATATCTTCATTATTATTCAAAGACAATGATTAAAGGTCCAAAGGGCACCCACAGATACCCAAAGCCGTGGTTTAGTGACACCAATCGGACAGGTTAGAAGAATACCTTGCACAATCACTGTTTGATTCAGGATAAGCTGACTTTACAAATTGTCTACAGAGCATCTCATCTCTCTTTTGGATTTAAATTGGAAGTTCAGTCAAAATCCAACTAAGGCTAAACCTATGCTCACCCCCATTTTAAGCCTATTCTATCTACCCTGTGAAAGAAAAGATGCTTATACCTACCTATTCTGAAGTCACTCAGTGCCAGCTTAAAGCAGAGCTCCACCCTAAGCTTGACACCTTTCAGGGGGAGGGGGGTGCAGATACCTGTCTAAAGACAGGCATTTGCACCCACTTCCTACCACACAGTCTGCGGGTAGACTGCAGGCAGGATGTCACCTCACCCCCCCCCCCCGTTCTGTTCTGAGAACACTCGGCTCCCAGAGCACAGTGGGAGCCAATCAGCAGGCGCAGAGCAACTCGCGCATGCACCATAGGGAACCGGGCAGTGAAGCCGGAGCGCTTCACTTCCTGGTTCCCTCACCGAGGATGGCGGGGGGGCAGCAGAGTGACGAGCGATCGCTCCTCCTCTGCTGCGGACGGCCCTGGACTCCAGGAAAGGGAAGTGTGCCGATATTAAAAGTCAGCAGCTGCAGTATTTGTAGCTGCTGACTTTTAACCACTTGAGTCCCAATCACGTCCCTGGACGTCCTCGGCTTTGTGCGGTGATATCTGAATGATGTCTTCTGCCGGCGATTCTGTGCACCAGAAGAATGATCAAAGTGGCGGTTCCGCCGCTCTATCGTTCTTCTAGGCAGCGGGAGCGACGTCCCCCCCCTCCCGCCACCATCTGGTGCTTCCCCGGGCTCTCCGTGCCATCGGGGGCCCGGAGAGCGAATCGGCCGACGCTCATTGGTGAAGCATAGCAATGACTGGTGACCAGACGGTAAAATCTCTATGACCGTCGGACGTGATGACGTGATTACGTCACGCCCGGTACCCGGAAGTAAACAAAACCGCTTTCGCGGCTGTCGGCATGTAATCAGTGATTTTTTTTTCACCGATTTCATGCTTGTAAGCCTGTAGGAGAGATGTGGGGGCTTATTGACCCTAGATCTCTTCATAAAGAGGACCTGTCACAGTGATTCCTATTACAAGGGATGTTTACATTCCTTGTAATAGGAATAAAAGTGATAAAAAAAATGTAAAAAAATGTGTAAAAAAAAAAAATGAAGTAAAAAAAAAAAAAATGTAAAACGCCCCTGTCCCGATTGCTCGCATGCAGTAGCGAATGCGCATGCAAGTCCCGCCCACATATGTAAACAGCGTTCAAACCCCACATGTGAGGTATCATCGCGTGCGCTAGAGCGTGTGCAACAATTCTAGCACTAGACCTCCTCTGTATCTTACAAATTGTAACCTGTAAAAAAAATTAAAGAGTCGCCTATGGAGATTTTTAAGTACCGAAGTTTGGCGCCATTCCATGAGGCGCAATTTTAAAGCGTGACATGTTAGGTATCTATTTACTCGGCGTAACATCGTCTTTCACATTATACAAAAAAATTGGGCTAACTTTACTGTTTTGTTATTTTCTAATTCATGAAAATTATTGCGCAAATACTGTGCGAGAAAAAAAGTTGCAATGACTGCCATTTTATTCCCTAGGGTGTCTGCTAAAAAAAATATATAATGTTTGGGGGTTCTGATTAATTTTCTAGCAAAAATGTATTGATTTTTACATAAATGAGAAAAGTGCCAAAATAGGCCTGTTAACGAAGTGGTTAATATTTTTTTTTTCAGCGGACATCTGCTTTAACCTCCCTGGCGGTATGATTCTATCTGGAATTACATACCAAAAGCGGTACAATTTTTTGCATGGAAATTTGGCGTTTTATACTGTAGGCCTGCAATTATTAGGAATAACTCGCTTAAATCTGTCCAAACAAGACATCCCGGGTATGATAAAGTTTGAAAAACAAAATCATTAATTTTATTATAACAAATAACTATAAATAATTATAACAAATGATAATGTAATTATAATTAAAATTATTCAATAATGTAATCAAATCAAAATCACTGAAATTTGCTCAGTTGCAGAATTTTCGCTGTCATTATTACTATTTTTTTTTATGACGAATTTGCCCACAAATCGCTATCGCTCAATTCTGCAAGTGATTATAATTTATTATCGCTGTTTTTTAGCTGCTCTAAAACCATTTTTGACATAAAGGGACACTTTTGGTTGCTATGGACAATCTACAGTTTGCAGGGAGAAAGAACAGTTTTTATTATATAAAAGTACATGTAGTGCACTGGGCAGACCACTAGGGACAAGGGGTTGTGTATTTTTTACATACAGTACTGTAATCTATAAGATTACAGTATACTGTATGTAATGTGTTTGTTTACTTTTTTGAATTTGGAGCCGTTCTCTGCCCCCGTACGTTGTAACGTCGCAGGGAACGGAGATCGGTGGCACACGGGCACTGTGTTAATTTGAGCGAGGACCCGCTCGCTCACACAGCGGGGATGCATCGCAGGATCCAGGGACAAGGTAAGTAACTTTGTCTGGATGCTGCAAGGTAAGCCTCGCCGCTGCACACTCTGCACATCTACCCCAAGCGTGACTCGGGGTTACCGATCCTAGCATGGAAAAACCACCCCGAGTCTCGCTCAGGAATACCGCTAAGGGGGTTAAGTGTAGTGGAAGGGCAGCTGACATTGGATGCCCCATAGTAAGCCTAAGGGTGACATCATTTGCAGCCATTGTCAGCAATCTCTCCTCTACACTGAAGCCACAAAAGAAGAGGACATGTGACCAGACCAGCTTCAGAAAAGGTAAGTATAAGCATCTTTTTTTCAAAGGGTAGCTATTATAGTCCTATGCCGCGTAAACACGATCGAACATTCCGACAACAAAACCGTGGATTTTTTTCCGACGGCTCAAACTTGTGTTGCATACACAAGGTCACACAAATGTTGTCCGAAATTCCGAGCGTCAAGAACACGGTGACTTACGACGAGCCGAGAAAAATTAAGTTAAATAGCCAGTGCGGCTCTTCTGCTTGATTCAGAGAATGCGTGGATTTTTGTGTGTGGGAATTGCGTACACAATTTTTGTGTGTCGGAAAAATCTCAAACATTTGTAAAACAAAAGGCTATACAAGTAGTATGTAGCAGTTGCATCATCACACATTGCTTCAACAGTGTGTGATTGAGTAATAGGGCATTCTATCTATGTAGTTTACACTAAAGGGGAGCTATTTGTTCCAACTGTTAAAACGGATCTTGCACCTAATATTTAGGTTTTGTTTTTTATGTGGGCTCCCTCTCTCTTTGCTGATAGGGGAGACCGTCTGGGTTCCTTCTGTTCAAGCTAAGCAGCTCCACCTATCAAATGTTGACAGTGTTTTAGTGCAGTTTTTCCTGAGGTTTCCACACTCAGTGGGCAATTGATGGTGAAGGGGTTCAGTGCTTTGCCAACATTTACAGAGGTACCTATGCCCATGGCAGGTCACTTCTCTGCCTGCCTTTGGGATGGTGCTGTTTAGTAGTCTTCTTCCACTCAGAATTTTTTCTGATTTTAGTTTTAAATGCCTTTAATAATTCAAAGCCAGCAGGCCTGACCTTAAACTCTGTGAGTCATATTTTCTGACCGGTGTTTCAACCCAAATCATCTCCATACCCTCCAATACATTTATCCGTTCTTCCTAATCGTAATCTGTGGTCTGCTTTTGGCATGTTAGACAATTCCTTGTTCATACTTAAAAGGAGTTGTAAAGAAAAACATTTTTTTGCCTAAAATTTATGTCTGCAAGGTAGACAGACAGAATAGTGTAATGATTCTGTAAAAAAAACAAGTAAATACATATTAAATTCCTTCATCTATATCACCTCCGTCGTTCTAGTTTCTGTTCTCTCATTCACTTCCTGGTTTGCGGCGCTCGTTCATGTAAGAACTACATTTCCCAGTATGCATTGCGGCAAGCCCAGTAATTCACACCTCCTTAAAAATCTCTAACACGTAGAGAACGTCCTGCTGCACAGATGTAGTTCCCAGGAGGGGGCGAGCACATCACTGACCACCGCAGTAAAGCCTCCTTTCACGGTGGTGAGTAACAATCAGACAAGCAGGAAGTGAACAGAACAGAGAAGAAATAGAGCAACTTCTGAGCAAAACGAACAATGAGGAAGTGAAAAGGCGCTGCCAGGATCGAGGGATCGATAGGCAAGTGTCCTTATTAAAAATCAACAGCTAAAGTGTTTGTACAAAAAATTGCGGGTGGAGTTCCGCTTTCAATAATTTTGTATTGGAAAGAAGTATTTAATATTGAGGATACAGACCAGGTTTAGAGACAATGGGCAAGTCTCAGCGGTGAATTGGCTGGCTACCAATAAGCCACATATACAGACTGGGTGTAGGTTCTGTTTTTGGAAACATGCATTTTAATCTCTAACATATGAAAAACTTTAATTGTCAGAATTTTGCACATTTCTTTTAAGCCGGTGAAGCTAGAAATATGGTTGTCACTCTGATTGTAGTACGTTGTTGCCCTTGAACAAGTATCTAGGACAGATGTTTGGGCTTTACAGACTTACCGGTAACTGGATGCATGCTTGGGTCAAGTCAATCACTCACCAGCTAGTACAATCAGGATCTGGATGAGAGCCCTGGTACTTAGAACAACTTAGCAGTGGCAGTTCCTCTTTTTTCTATCCTCAGAGGTTCCCTTAAGCCTGGGTTCACACTGCCCGCGACTTCAAAGTTGTGCGACTTTAAAGTCGAATCCCAGCGTGACTATGGTACGACTTGCATGCAACTTCTTTACCAGAAGTCAATGCAAGTCAAAGTCAGACCAAAAGTAGTGCAGGAAAGTTGGAGCGACCCAAGTCACACAGATTAGAATGGTTCTATTGCATAGAATGGGGGCCAACTGGGGTCAGACTTCTGATGCGACAAGTGATCCAAATTCGGAGCGATTGTTACATCAGTGTGAAGCCGGCCTTAAGGGCTGGTTCACACTGCTGTATGGTGCAAAATTGCATGTGATTCACACCGCACTGCAGTGCAAATCACATGTGATATCCGTGTGATGCGATACAGATAGTATGGCTGAAATTGCATTCGGAATAAACTCGCACAGGACCCTTTTTCCGGTCCGCACCAGAATTGAATTGCATGTTCACACCTATGGGATCCAATTCATGTCTGAACTGACAGTTTGCAGTGCGATATGCAAGCTGAAATGGGGGTGTCATTAACAATGTATTGACACTCCCTAGTAGTTCGCATTTGGCAGTGTAAACTGCCATGCGAGGCGGGTGTGATGCAGCAACTCACAGTGGATTCACAGGCTGCCCGCATCGCACTAGTGTGAACCCAGCCATCAGATTTTTGTCTCTTTGATTTTCATCTACTTATGGGTTCCTCTATACCACAGTGTGGCCCTGTAGGCCATGTGGGATCTTATTACCAATTAATGCAAAACATTCATTTCTGATAGGTGTGGATTGTCCATCACTGGACCACAGTGAGTGTTCTTTAAGAAGGGTGCATTTACACCTGCGAATGCACCTTGCCTGTGATTAGTGAGTGAGTGAAAAACTTATATAGCACAGCACATGCAAACTAAATCGCCTCTGGGCGCTCATTGTTCCTTTCTCCTTTGTAATCAAAAGAGATGAGTTTTGATCTTTCTTCTGAAGGCTAGGTGGTTCTCCTCCAACCGAATGCTGGTTGGTAAAGCGTTCCATAGTCTAGGACAGGGATGGGCAAACTACGGCCGGCGGGCCGTCTAAGGCCCGGCGGACCTTTTAATCTGGCCCACGGAGCAGTGTTGCCTGATCCGATACCTGGGAGAGAGAGGCAGCGTGTAATGCATGTGTCCGTTTATAATGCTCAGACGGCAGCCATCCAGTGTATAAAAGCCATGCCGCCTCCTCGTCTGTGATAGGGGAACACTCCCAGCAAGTGAGTCAGTGTTCTGCCTATCATCCTCATCCCATAGACGAGGATGAGAGGATGTCCGTGATAGGCTGAACACTAACTCACTGCTGGGAAACTGAGTTCCCCTATCACAGTGGAGGAGGAGGAGGAGGAGGAGGAGGCGCAGCTTTTGTACACTGGATGGCTGCCGTCTGAGCATTATACAGGGACACAGGCATTACACGCTGCCTCTCTCTCCCAGGTATCGGATCAGGCAATGCTGTTCATTCACTTGTTTTTTTTGGGTGTTTTTTTATAGTATTGTTTTATTCACAAGCAGCAGCTATTAGGTATTCATGTATTAGACCTGAATTAATTTTTTTCAGTTTTTTAGTGCAACAGTAAACAGGTGATTCTTTCAGTCCTTTTGTTTGATTTTCTAGCATTGATTATATTCCAACCAGTGTGCTGCCATGGAAGCTATTAACTTTTTAAACAATCAAGGTATCACCACAGGATGGTCTTATGGACAAAGTGTTTATGGACGAATGGTTAGATTTTTTTAATCGGGCTGGTAGAGAATTACAGGTGTTAGTTTTTAAAAGGAAACAAGTTAAATTGGACTGTGGATTATCAGTGATTTTAGGTATAATGGTGCTGTTAACCAGTACAGGGTTTCTGCTGTCAGACAGGCACAGGCAGCAGTTTCCAGACAAAAATGGCAGTGGTGAGATTGTAAAAAATCATTGTATGCAATCTCTGTCTGCTGTCTCTGATATCTCCTTTATCTTGTCCGTGTGAGGGTTTTGTAAAATAAAATTTTTTATGCTTTTCCACCTTAAATTTAATTACCATTTAAAGCGGATGGCCCATTAAAAACAATATATTAAAAGCCAGCAGCTACAAATACTGCAGCTGCTGACTTTTAATATTAGGACACTTACCCGTCCTGGAGTCCAGCGGCGTCCACAGCAGAGGACGAGAGATCGCTCGTCACCCTGCTGCTCCCCCCTCCATCCACGGTGAGGGAACCAGGAAGTGAAGCACTCCGGCTTCACTGCCCGGTTCCCTACGGCGCATGCGCGAGTCGCGCTGCGCCCGCCGATTGGCTCCCGCTGTGTGCTGGGAGCCGAGAGTTCCCAGCACACAACGGGGGGGCGACGGGATGTCGCCAAAAAAACAGACTTTTGCCCGAGACTGCGGGCCGGAAGTGGTTGCAGATACCTGTCTTTAGACAGGTATCTGCACCCCCCCTCCCCCTGAAAGGTGTCAATTGTGACACCGGAGGGGGGGAGGGTTCCGATCAGCGGATCTTCACTTTAGGGTGGAGATCCACTTTAATGTTACAAATTTAAATTAAATTGATATTAATTCACACATACACACCGTCCATCTACTCTTGGTCCAGCCCCCGGGTCCAATATGTGAACCCATTGCGGCCCTCGAGTCAAAAAGTTTGCCCACCGCTGGTCTAGGACCTTGGAGCGCAAATCTTATTTCTCCTTTGGACTTGTATCTGGCTTTGGGTATCTGGAGCAGATTTTGGTTGGTGGATCGCAGAACGCGATTGGAATTGTGAGCTTTTAGTTTCTCGCATTGATATTGGGGAGCCTTCCCATGAAGGCACTTATGCGTCAGACAGAGGGCTTTAAAAGCAATTCTGTCTTTTATTGGCAACCAATGAAGGGATCTCAGCGAAGGTGAGATTGATTCCCATGTTTTTTTCCCAGTCACAAGTCTAGCGGCCGTATTTTGAACGACTTGCAGACGAGCGATTTGGTACTTTGGGAGTCCAAGATAGAGGACATTGGCATAGTCCAGTCTGGAGTTGACAATTGTTCCCCCCACGACTGCTATGTCTTCTTTAGAAATAAAAGGAATAAAAGGAATAAGTCAGCAGTTCCTACTATTGGCTTCAAGTAGGCGGTCCCATTGAAAGCAATGGGAGGCTGCTGTCTCACACAGCTAATCAATCCCACCCGCATGTAATCTCTGAAGATTATATCATATGTAAGTGATTAGCCCTGGACACATATTCTGTGGTCTTTATTTTCAGCCCTGTGACTGGTATATTCAAATCTCCTTGGACTCAGCTAAAAATAACTGCCATTTTTGTGCGTGTAGTCTAATAAAGAAACAATACAGATGCATAAACCATTTGAGCTATATATAGGTTAAAACAGTTCAAAAACAGACCCATTTTTGTTAAACACAGGCACACAGGGAGCATGGAGGATAAGTGCGTATGCACTCTGTATGACAATAACAGAAGAACAATAGGGCTGGATGTTTGCAATCCTAACCTAAAAATATCAAATTAGTTTAGAATAATAGGATGCTGCCATATATACATATTTTACTAAACTTTATAATTGTGGTATAGTGAACTTATTATGCAATTCTTAAAATAGGTATATGAACTAATTTTAGCTAAATATATATATGGAATAGCCAATAGCAAGGTGCAGGAGGGAAGGAAGCAAGTATCAATTTTAGAAGATAATTTTAATTTTTGATTAAATTCTTACAACCCAGTGAGCGCTGGTTTACACTATAACTTGCATTACACAGGAACCACAAAAGCATTCCTGTGCAATTCACATGTGATTCTGTGCGGTTCAATTCGAGCCCATAAAAATCACAAAGCATTGCACCAAAAAAACTGCAGCCACCTTTTTTGTAGCTGCATTGTAACCACGTCACATGGTCATTTTGTACCATGTGATCGGGTACGGACAAACCACACTGCTATGCATTGCTTTTGGCGTGTTAGCGTTGTATTGACAGCTGTAGCGGATCGTAAACACAGTGCGATTGCAATGCGGGGCGAAAAACACGCAAGGATTGCTGCATTTCCTGCACCGCATAGAGTATGCGTGAACCTAGGTGTAATTACAGTGCCTTGAAAAATTATTCATACCTCTTGAAATTTTTTACATTTTGTCATGTTACAACTAAAAATTTAAATGTTTTTTATTGGATTTTATGCGACAAAGCAACACAAAGTGGCGCATAATTGTGAAGTGGAAAGAAAATGATAAATGTTTTTCAAATTTTGTGGGGCGTGCATTTGTATAAAGCCCCTCTGAGGCAATATATTGTAGAACCACCTTTCACTGCAATTACAGCTGCAAATATTTTTGGGGATGTCTCTACCAGCTTTGCACATCAGTGAAGTTTTTTCCCATTCTTCTTTGCAAAATAGCTCTGTCAGATTGGATGGAGAGCATCTCTGAACAGCAATTTTCAAGTCTTGCCACAGATTTTCAATTGGATTTTGGTCTGGGCTATTCGAACACATGAATATGCTTTGATCTAAACCAGTGGTCTCCAAACTACGGCTCGGGGCCAGATGTGGCCCTTTGCTTGTTTTTATCTGGCCCTTGGGGCACTATTTCATTTACTGATACCAACAATGGGGCACAATTCTTCTCAATGATACCAACAATAGGGCACAATTCCTCCCACTGACACCTATGATGGGGCATGATTTATCCCAATGACACCAAAGATGGAGCCCCATTACTCCCACTGAAACAAATGATGGGGCATTATGTTTTTTCCACTGACGTCTGGACCTTTTCTACTTCCAATAGCCACAGTCTGGCCCCCCTTAAGTCTGAAGGACAGTAAACTGGCCCTTTGTTTAGAACGTTTGGAGACCCCTGATCTAAACTATTCCATTGTAGCTCTGGCTGTAAGTTTAGGGTCATTGTCCTGCTGAAAGGTGAACCTCCTCCCCAGTCTCAATTCTTGTGCCCTGTATTTGGCTCTATTCATCTTCCCATCAACTCTGAGCAACTTCTCTGTCCCTGCTGAAGAAAAGCATCCCCACAACATGATGCTGCCACCACCATGTTTCACTTTGGGGATGGCGAGTTCAGGGTGATGTGCAATGTTAGTTTTCCGCCATACATAGCGTTTCGCTTTTAGACCAAAACGTTCATTTTTGGCCTCTTCTGACCAGAGCACCTTCTTCCCTGTGTTTGCTTTGTCCCCCACATGGCTCCTCGCAAACTGCAAACGGGACTTCTTATGCTTTCTTTATGCTTTCTTTCAACAATGGCTTTCTTCTTCTTGACACTATTCCATAAAGGCCAGATTTGTGGAGTGGAAAACTAATCAATGTCCTGTGGACAGATAATCCCACCTGAGCTGTGGATCTCTGCATCTCCTCCAGAGTTACTATGGGCCTCTAGGCTGCGTCTCTGATTAATGCTCTCCTTGCCCGGCCTGTCAGTTTAGGTGGACAGCCATGTCTTGGTAGGTTTGCAGTTGTGCCATACTCTTTCCATTTTCAAATAATGGATTGAACAGTGCTCCGGGAGATGTTCAAAGCTTGGGATATTTTGTTATAAACTAACCCTGCTTTAAACTTCTCCACAATTATATCCCTGACATGTCTGGTGTGTTCCTTGGCCTTCATGATGCGGTTTGTTCTCTAAGGTTCTCTAACAAACCTCTGAGGGCTTTACAGAAATGCTGTATTTATGCCAAGATTAAATTACACACAGGTGGACTAGTTTACTAATTAGGCAACTACTGAAGGCAATTAGTTCCACTAGATTTTAGTTGGGGGTATCAGAGTAAATGGGCTGAATTCAAACGCCACACTTTTCAGATATTTATTTGTAAAAAAATTGGAAAACCATTCATCATTTTCCTTCCATTTCACAATTATGTGCCACTTTATGTTGGTCTATCACATAAAATCCCAATAAAATACATTTACGTTTTTGGTTGCAACATGACAAAATGTGGAAAATGGGGTATGAATACTTTTTTAAGGCTCTGTATTTAAGTGCAGGTTTGTTTCAAGCACTAACTTTGAGAAGTAGCTCTTTGGAGAGATTGAGCAATACCACACATCAAAGTTTGCATTCGTCAGCTCTGATCTGTCTTGTGCCAAGCTACAGAATGAGGAAAAATCTTGGACAGCCGCACTTCGGAAACATCTCTTGGTTGCCTTTATTGGTAAAACAGGATAAAAACACTACAAGCCGCAGCAAAAATAGGACACACAGCTGACACGTTTCACACGTTTCAACCAAGAGATGTTTCCGAAGTGCGGGTGTCCAAGATTTTTCCTCATTCTTTTGCTATAGGCATTGTCAGCCCTTGTGGTTTCTGAGAGGAGGCTAAATACCAAGCAGACCCACCAGGAGCGGTAACTCCCCATCCCTTGTGCCAAGCTACCATGGGTTTCGATAGACTCGTTCAAGTATCAGTGAAATAGGTCAGTTGGCTGGAGGACTAAATTAATAGGACATTGCCACTGAAAGAAACCAGAGTAACATAATACTGTGGGAATATTTGATTTTTAAGGTCATTAAAATATAATAAGGTAGACAATATAAAATAGGTCAAAAGAATCCTGAGAGAACCCTAACATAAATAGACGTATTACCTCTGCCGACCTCATTCTAAAAATGCTAGTTGCTTGGTTGCCATTGTGTTCAGTACTTTCTGAACTGCAGATCTAAAGTTTATCCCAGGTCAGGTATTAAAGTTATTTAATTTAAAATGACAGCCAGACAAATAGCATTTTCAGAAGGATGTGTTAGCAATGGCAGCTCAAGCACGGCTCTGATAAAGCAGATGTTTAAAATGATAGTGTTGCTGTATGTTATGACATGTCCACAATGTATTGATGCAGACTTGTAATGTTATTAAAAGCTCCACTTTCACAGAGATTGTTCAATGTTTTTGTGTATAGAGTATTTCCTCTCTTTATGTGTTACACACAAAATTGTGCCCATTTTTTCTAAATCCTCGTTGCGACAGCCCAAAAAAAGTCAGCTTACATTTCAACACAATAATGTGGGGTCAACTGTTTAGATACAGTCCTGATTACTATTCCGTATACATCGATTCCTATGGCTCAATCGCAGGCGCCTGGTAGAATTAAAATACGAATGGAAAAACTGAAAGGGGATAGTCCAGTGTGTGACCCTACATAAAAAGGGCCTCTCCACTACACAAATAAAAAAAAATGTTTTCTCAGATTAGCTAGGTATAGATTACAAATTAAACAACACTCTTTTTGCGCATAAGTATGATGGGCCGGTTTAGGCAAGAGTAGTGGTCCACTTCACCAGAGGTATTGCTTCAGGCTTTGCTGCCCTCTATGGTGGGGGTGTCCTTGATATTTCTAGAAAATGAATGGAAAAGAAAAGAAGCACACCAGCCTAGTGCATTATCCTCCATATATTTATTGAAGATAAAAATAATAAAAACTCTCCAGATCCTGGGGGGACAATGCAAGGGCCCTTGCTGGCTGAAGCCTCCGGCTCTAAAGAGGTCAATCCTTTAAAACATGTCAGGCAGCAGGGATCCCTGCATGATCCCCCCAGGATCGGGAAACTTTAGATTCCAGGGCTTTTCAAGCTGCAGAAGATCTGCGTTTTTAGGCGTACTTTTATCTCATGCTTGTGAGTAGTTTTTATTCTTTTTATCTTCAATAAATACTGTATATGTGAGATAATGCGCTTGGCTGGTACATTCTCTTTTCTTTTCTTTCCATTTTCTACAAATATATTAAACATTGCATTATAATAATTTGCATTCTTACTTCTATCCAGCAGGTGGAACTTTAGGCTTCTTTTTACATTTTCCAACTTCTCTCTTGTCCTTTTTTTTATATAACTGTCATCTACAGAGCTCAATAGCCCGAATTCAATTTTAAACACACAGGTAAATAAGTTGGAGCATAGATCTCTCTTAAATGAATGGCTTTTTGGACAATGTCACTCAGACAGAGCAAGTCTTAAGATAGGAATCTTTTGCTATGCTGTTTCTTTAGATAACCCATAGGACTCTGAAAATCCATTGTATTACATGTTTATATGTAAAATAAAGATTGTACACTCATAGTAAATATAACAGATACAAAGTCAGCCCCCATTACAGAGACATCTGTGCAGTTTTTGCACAGATGTCAATGTAAATTAGGGTCCGAAATTGCAATAAATAGTACAGAAACTACTTTTTTTTAAATCGGTGCGGCGCCGCATATGCTGCCAACTTGACATGTTATTTGACATGTCAAAACGCACGTCAAAACGCACCAGTGTGAACCAGGGCAAAACTTTACAGTGCTTGTCACCAAATTGCTTGTCACCATATCACATTGTCTTCATAGAGAATTCAGCATGAGATGAATCAGAGAGGCTGAAATGCAATATAACATATTAGAGTAACCAGTGGCATTGTCTATCTAAGTATAGATCCATTAATCCACCTGGAGGTGGGGATTAAAGTGGATATAAACCCTCCATACACCCAGTAAAGTGACCAGCCTCAGTCGATACACAGAGATGAACCAAATCTCCCTACATATGTTTTACATGTATATCTGCTATCTTCAGCTTTATATACTGTTTAGATCGTGTTAGGAGATTTGTGATGTCTGGGTATACAGCCAAGATAGCTAACATTACTGAATAGAGGAAAGGCACACACCCCCTCTCATCATAGGCAGAGACTCTCAGAGGTGTTTTGTAATAGGACCTGCTCTCTGCTACTCTATTTTAGCAACCTCCCCTGACAGAAGATTCAGGTTGCTTTTGTCTAAAAAGTCTAAGAATTTGTCAGGAGTAATAACAGAGGAACGGTTCCGGAGCGAGCTACAGCACTTAGCCCATTGAAGAGACATAACAAAATACTGCAGATATATGTGCCCAGCTCAAGTTTCATGAATCAGGTTTACATCCACTTTAAGTCACCATACAATAGTACACTATGAAGTTGGAATTTAGGAAATTCATAATGCCTATAACAATGGCCCTGGTCTGCACAAAGTGCACAATTAAGTCTACAACAAGCATTTCAATGTAAACGATAGGAAATGCCTTTATTGTCTATAACCGTATGACTTATTTCCATAGGAAGTGTGATTCCTGGGTGGACTTTGTGGGAAAATGA
Source organism: Rana kukunoris (assembly GCA_029574335.1). Classification (NCBI taxonomy): domain Eukaryota; kingdom Metazoa; phylum Chordata; class Amphibia; order Anura; family Ranidae; genus Rana; species Rana kukunoris. The sequence continues at coordinate 98,304,932 of CM056056.1, forward strand.
ATGAGGTCAGAAATACAACCTAGTTTTGGGAAAGACAGAATGAAACATGAAAACTGCAGGTAGTGTCTAATCTTTAGTAAATTAGAAGGAAAATTTCACTTGTGATATTGCACATAAATAATTGCACCACAGGCCAATCTAAAATATAAAAAGGTTCAGAAAATAACCAACCATTTCTATTTGGAAGGAATCGATTTCTAATACTGGTAACAAACATTTTTTTGTTGCACATCCCAGTGTTTTCGTTAGCTTTGCTGCAATCAGCAATTCATTTTTGATGAGATACTTTCTAAGAGTATAACATAAACAGACAGATGCTGAGGTGCACGTTTCCTTTATTTACCACACTGTTTATGGGACATACCCTCCCACTTAGTTGTCTGCTTGAACAGAAAATAGGCAGTCTAAAGCTTCATACACACGATCAGATTTTCCACGGACAAAGCCTCTGACTTTTGTCTGAAGGGCGTTGGCGTGAACTTGTATTGCATACATCTGGCAAAGAATTGTTGGCCAAAAAACATGAATCAAAGCGTTTTTTCAGCTCTTTAGTTCTACACTTTGGGCAACTTCTGCTAATGTTGTGTTATGGTGAGCATTGCTTCTAAGCATGCGTGTTTGTACTTTGGATTTTTTTCCAACGGACTTATGTCAGCTAAAAATGCGACAACAATTGTCTGATGGAGCATACAAACGGTCGGATTTTCCGACAACAGCCTGCCATCACACAATTCCCATCGGAAAATCAGATTGTGTGTACTAGGCTTTGGTTTCAGGAGAACAGAAGCAGGTAAGAAGTGAAGTTCATTAGAATGTTTACAATGTTTATAATTAATTCACCTGCTTTTTTTTATAAAAATTTAGATGAGTGCTTATATTTAAATCCATGGCCGGCGCTTCCATAAGGCAGCTTAGGCAGCTGCCTTAGGGAACCAGCATAGGGAGTTAAAATCCAAATCCCTAGCCACTTGCCAGGGATTCACATTTTATAAATACCTATCCCCCCACAGGCAAACTAAAACTTCCATGCTGCCCCTGGTAGGAAAGAGGGGGCAGAGTGGAAGTTTATGTTTTCCTGATCTTTAGTAGGCTGCTGAGAGAATATGGAAAGTGCAGTAGGCAGGCGGGGCATAGCCGCTGTCAGAGAGAATCAAAGGATGCAGAGGAGGGCGGATCGGTCGGCGGATCCTAGGTGTGTGCAGGGAGGGTGCTGGGTCCCTCTGTCAGGCAAGCTCCGGTCAGGGATGGACGGTGTGCGCCTGGCTATGCGGGTGAGTCAGGTCGGGTGGTGCAGTCAAATAATTAAGGAAGGGTGGAGGAAGCGATGGAGTCCCCACTCTTTGCTGCTGTGGCTGCCACCTGAGATCCTAGTGGAGATCTTATCCTTCATGCCTGGAACACAGCTAACCCTCCTGGCCCTGGTGTGCCACAAATTCCACCACTGACATCATCTAGAGGTGGACCTTCATGACTGGTAATATCTGGGGGATTGGTAAACCAAATATGTGTCTGATGGGGGAGGGGGTGATGGTGGAGGGGGTGATCAGGCTGGGGGGTATTATCAGAGTGGAGGGATCTGGGGGTGTGATCAGAGGAAAGAGGGATATCTAGGGGTGTGTGATCAGATTGGGGGTTTGTGGGGAGGTGTGATCAGGTTGTGGATATGTGGGGAAGGGGTGATCAGGTTGAGGGTATGTGGGGGAGTGGTCAAAGTGGGGAGGGGTATCTAAGGGTGGGATCAGGGTGAAGTTATCTGGGGGGTGTGATCAGAGTGGCGATTGGTGCCTGGAGGTGTGGTCAGGGTGGATTTATCTGAGGGGTGTGATTTGGGAGTTTGTTTATGGGGGTGTCTGGGTGTGGGGCGATCAAGGGGGTATATGGGAGGTAGGATGTGATCAGAAGGTCATGCACCGGGGTATGCTTGAAAATGCACCTTCGTCTGACAAATTCTTGCACCGGCCCTGTTTGTACCCCATTCTCTAGCCTGGGTAACAGCAATTTGCCTAAGGTCAATGCTACAAGGTCGAAGTGTGGCTAACTTTGCTTGCCACACTTCCCTATCAGCAGAATACTGAAAAAAAAAACTTCTGTTATCGCTAATGAGAGTTACTCCATCGCTGCCTGACACATGGGTGAAACTGGGTCGCTAACAAGAAAGACATATTGTTGGTTCAAGCAGCCAGGGAGCAACTCCAAAGGATAACAAAATCTCAATATTAGTGATTCTGTTGCTGCCATGCACGTAACACAATACTGTATAAAGGGTGTACAGAGACGGAAACATCGGTTTGATATATTTCCCTTTAAAGCAGTATTAAACCCAAAACCAAACATGTAACATATTGCAGCTTTTTTAATTCATTAGATGTGGTGGCTGCATTCGTTTTTATTTTTTAGGCTTTTTCTCCTCTGTCTTAACCTGGTGATCTGACCAGTAACACACCTCTTGTATTAGAGTGCCCCCACTCTGGATGAAGAAGCACAGAGGGCACCTTTGGACAGCAGCATTGTCAGTTTGAGCAGAGGGGGAGGGGGTGTTAGATGTGCTAGGTGATTTAAATACACTAACAAATTGAAGCCAAACTCCAACCAATGCTTAAAGCCGCGTACACACGATAATTTTTCGGCATGAAAAAAAAATAAGTTTTTCCAACTTCATCATTAAAAACTATGTTGCCCACACACCATCGTTTTAAAAAAATGATGAGCAAAGCGTGATGACGTACAACACGTACGACAGCACTCTAAAGGGGAAGTTCCATTTAAGTTCCCATCTCATAACTTGCTTCTGTGCATGCGCGGGTTTAAAACATAGGGCCAGATTCAGAGAGCCATTACGCCTGTCTAACTGGTGTTAGACTGGAGTAATTTCAAATTAAGCGCGTTTTCTAGCTAGTCGAAAACCTCAAATCATGAATAGACGGCTGCGGGCTTCAATTCGACTGGATTACGTGTTCGTACACCTTCGGATCTACGCTGCAATAAAATTGCGGCCACTGGGTGGACTTCCCGTCGTTTTCTGCGTCGGGGTATGCAAATGAGCTTTTGCCGGCGATCCCCAAAATTACGATCTTCAATCGCAATCTCTTACGGCACCTTTAGTCATTTTTTATTTGCGTAACACTATACCAGCTTTTTGCTGCTCTAATATTAGACAGCCCATGTTAAGTATGGCCGTGGTCCCCGCGTCGAATTTCTACGTTTTCCGATGTCTTTTATTATTTTTTACGTAAGTAGTCCGGGAATAGGAATGTTCGTAAACGCCGCTACTCAAACAACGAATGACGTAATGACGTGATTTCGCGCAATGCACGGCGGGAAATTTCTGAACGGAGCATGCGCAGTTCGATCGCCGCGGGGACGCGCTTAATTTAAATGCTTCACGCCCCCCAATCGCGTATTTCGATTACGTGGCGAGAAATAGACTACGCCGCCGTAGCGTACGGGCAAAAATCTACCAGGATTCGGTGTAGAGCCTGGTAAAATACGACAGCGTAGAGTATTTCGATTACGCAGCGCAATATTAAGTGTATGTGAATCTACCCCATAGTTTTTAATGTCGTTTTAGCCCATACACGATCATTTTTTACAACCCAAAAAACTAAATTATTTAAAACAACGTTAAAAAATGCAGCATGCTCGAATTTTTTTTTTTTACGTTTTTCAGAAGATGAAAAACGATGTGAAGACCACACACGATCATTTTAAATGACGTTAGAGTCAATTACAGCAACAAGTGTTATTGTTTTTTCATTTTGAGATAAAAAATGTAATTATAAATAAAAGCTGATCGTTGCAATCATCCATCAGTGGTAAATGGTTTGTCTCATCTCTGTAACTGCTACATCTGCAGGAGAGCTTGTTCTTTAAAAAAAAAAAAAAAAAAAAAAAAACAGAAATATTGGCTTAATTGGTTTTCTTTTTAGGCTTTTCTTTCTTTAATTCCCCCCGAATTAAAGAAAGCAAAGCCTAAAAAGAAAACCAATTCAGCCATGACATTTAAGAATTAAATTAAATGTTTGCTTTTGGGTTTAACTATCATTATAGCAAATAACTCATGCATTATATGTTAGTAAATTGGGCCTTTTTTGGTCAGGTAAAATTCCCAGTAATGAAAAAATAAGGGTTTCAACATTGTAATGCTTATTTAACGCTTTGCCGCTAAGCGTATGCACATATGCATACTTGGCTTTCAGTGGTTATACCGGGATGCTGCAGGCATCATCCCGGCAGGGCCGCCATCAGGAATTTTGGGGCCCCTTACACAGCTTCAGGCATGGGCCCCCTGGAGCAGAGAACCGGGGGGGGGGGGGGGGGTGCTGCCGCATGAAATTGGGAAGCGGGGGGGGGGGGCTGCTGCCGCGAATTGAGAAGCGGGGGGCTCTTTGGAAAAAGAAGAAATAAAGACAAATATATATAAAAAAGGGGGGTAGCCGTCCGGGGCCCTGGGGACCTCTGTGTCCTTTAAAAGGGTGATCTGACTGATCTAGAGAAGATCTGTGTGGGGGAGTGGGCCAAAATCCCTCCTCCAGTGTGTGCAAACCTGGTGAAAAACTACAAGAAACGTTTGACCTCTGTAATTGCAAACAAAGGCTACTGTACCAAATATTAACATTGATTTTCTCAGGTGTTCAAATACTTCTTTGCAGCTGTATCATACAAATAAATAGTTAAAAATTCATAAATTGTGATTTCTGGAATTTTTTTTTTGATTATGTCTCTCACAGTGGACATGCACCTACGATGACAATTTCAGACCCCTCCATGATTTCCAAGTGGGAGAACTTGCAAAATAGCAGGGTGTTCAAATACTTATTTTCCGCACTGTATATATATATAAAAAAAAACAAGGGGGTTGCCTTCCAGGGCCCTGGGGACCTCTGGGCCCTTTATATATTTTTTTATATTTTTATTTTTTATTAAACAAAAATAAAAAATACAATTATAAAAAAAGGGGGTTTGACACATAGGGCCCTGGGGACCTCTGAGCCCTTTAATAAAAATGCATCTATATATTAAAAAAAAGAAATAAAATAATATAAAAAAGTAAAAAAAAATATAAAAAAGGAGGATTGTCATCCGGGGGCCCTGGGGACCTCTGGGCCCTTTAATAATAATATAAAAAAAATAAAAGAAAAAAAATTGGCCCTTTAATAAAAAATAAAATAAAAATATATTAAAAAAATATATTTTTTTTATAAAAAAATATATTTTTTTATAAAAAAATAAATAAATAGGGGGTTGCCATCTGGGGCCCTGGTGGCCTACGGGACCCTAGACCCCTAAAAAAATGGCCCTTTAATAAAAAAAAATAAAATAAAAATATATTAAAAAATATATATATTTTTTATAGAAAATAAATAAAAAAAGGGGGGGTTTCCATCCGGTGCCCTGGGGGCCTCCGGGCCCCTGTGGACCTCCGGACCTCTAAAAAAATAAAACAAAAAAAATTGGCCCTTTAATAAAAAATAAAATAAAAATATATTAAAAAAATATATTTTTTTTATAAAAATATATTTTTTTATAAAAAAAAAAAGGCTTGCCATCTGGGGCCCTGGTGGCCTCCGGGCCCCTGGGGACCTCTGGACCTCTAAAAAAATAAGAAAAAAAATTGGCCCTTTAATAAAAAATAAAAGAAAAATATATTAAAAATATATATTTTTTTATAAAAAAAATATATATTTTTTTATAAAAAAAATATATTTTTTTTTATAAAAAAAAAAGGACTTGCCATCTGGGGCCCTTGGTGGCCTCCGGGCCCCTGGGGACCTTCGGACCCCTAAAAAAAAAAAAAAAAAAAAAAATTTTTTTTTTTTTTTTTTTTTTTTAGGGTGGTTCCCATCCGGGCCCCTGGGGACCCCCGGGCCCCTTACAGGTGTAATGCCTGTACCCCCCTGATGGCGGCCCTGCATCCCGGTATGATTTTTTAGAGCCGGCGATTGGCTTTCCAGGGATAACAACTGATATGCCTAAAAGCCCCCCCTCCCACCACCTCCGCTGCTCTTACCGAGACCCGATCTATGATACGCGGCCTTCAGTACCCAGAGAGCGACTGAAACAAACCTGTTAACGGCTTTGATTTAGTCTCTTCAGTGTAAACACAGAATCGACGTCATGACGTCACTTCTGGGTTTCTCGGCTGACAATGGCGCGGTTTTAAAAAAAATACACAGTATTCAGAATCGCCGTTTTCAGCTATCTGTATACTTTGAAGAGCAAAGGAGGGATTGGGGGTCTTTTAGACCTATTACTGTCACAAGGGATGTTTACATTCCTTGTGACAGCAATAAAATTGATCAAATATTTTTTTTTTTTAAACAAAATTGTATATTATTATAAAAATAAATAAGAAAAAAAAATTAAAGCGCTCCTGTCCCCATGAGCTTGCGCAGCAAAGAAAACTCATACGGAAAACACCGCTGCGCAAATACTGTGTGACAGAAAATATTGCAACAACCGCCATTTTATTCTTTAGATTCTCTGGTAAAAAAATCTATATGTTTGGGGGTTCCAAGTAATTTTCTAGCAAAAAAAAACGTATTTTAACTTGTAAACACCAAATGTCAGAAATAGGTTTAGGCATGAAAGGGTTAATGCAAAATAAAATAAACAAATTCCAGATTGGGAAACATTCCAGAAAACAAAAAAATGGCGTCTGCAAATGTTTGGGCACCCTGCAGAATTTATAGCATGAATGAATGAAAACTTGTATAGCGCGGCACATGCGAACTGAATCGCCTCTGGGCGCTTGTTGTTCCTGTCTCCTTTGATATCAAAAGAGAAAAGTCTTGACCTTTTTCCTAAATGCTAGGTGGTTTTCCTCCAACCGAATGCTGGTTGGTAAAGCGTTCCATAGTCTGGGACCTTGGATCGCGAATCTTCTTTCTCCTTTGGACTTGAAGTTGGCTTTCGGAACCTGGAGCAGGTTCTGATTCGTGGATCGCAAAACGCGATTGGGGTTATGCGCTTTTATTATTGCGCATAGATAGAGGGGGGCATTCCCATGGACACATCTATGCGTAAGACAGAGAGCTTTAAAAGCAATTCTGTCTTTAACTGGCAGCCAATGAAGGGCTCGCAGTGAAGGTGAGATAGATTCCCAGGGTTTTTTCCCTGTCACAAGTCTGGCGGCCGTATTCTGAACGACTTGCAGACGAGCGATTTGGTACTTGGGGAGTCCGAGGTAAAGGGCATTTGCATAATCCAGCCTGGAGTTTACAATTGCTCCCACCACGACCGATAAATCTTCTTTAGGGATGAACGGAGTGAGTCTGCGTAGTAGGCGCAGTAGATGGTGAGATCCGCTGACTACTGACCCTATTTGTGCGTCCATTGTCATAAAGGAGTCAAAAATGACCCCTAGGCTTTTGACCTTGGCGCTAGGGGTGATGAGCTTGCCCAAAATAGGCGGGGGGGTCCACGCTGTTGAAAGTTGATTCCTACGCTTGGCGTGAAACAGGAGAAGTTCTGTTTTCGCTCCATTGAGTTTAAGATAACTCTTTGTCATCCAGTCCTCTATCAAAGAGAGACATGTCTCTAGATTGAGGTGGTGATCCTGTCTATTGCAGATGCGGAAATACAGTTGCGTATCATCTGCATAAGAGTGGTAGAGCAGTTTTTGGCTGCTGATAATCTCAAAAAGAGGACGAAGATATATGTTAAACAGCACTGGTGACAGAGGCGATCCTTGAGGGACTCCGCATGTTACTGTGCGTTTCTCAGACGTAAAAGGTCCTAACTTCACTGTTTGCGATCGCTTTTCCAGAAATGAGGAGAACCAAGATAAATCGCCTTCTGCGACTCTGGCTACTTCAGCAAGCCGAGTCAGTAACAGTTTGTGGTCTACAGTGTCGAAAGCGGCACTTAGGTCCAACAGAACTAGAAGACAAGATTCTCCTTCGTCTGCGGCCTTGAGAACATCGTCCCATACTTTCAGCAATGCTGTTTCCGTCCCGTGTCCGGGACGGAAGCCTGATTGCAATGGGTCAAGTAGCTTGTAGGTATCTAGATGCTGTTGCAGCTGTTGTACCACTACTTTTTCCATTGTCTTTGAGAGTATGTTGAGGCTTGTTATGGGACGGCGGTGGAGTGGGTCCTTGGGGTCCAGGGAGGGTTTCTTCAGAATGGGTTGGATTATACCCTCTTTCAACTGTGAGGGCACTATGCCCTCCAAGAAAGACTGGTTGATAAGCTGCGTGATTGGTGGAGCCAGGATGTAGGCGCATTCCTTCAGCAGTTTTGTGGGGATAATGTCATTTGGCGCTGTGCCATTACGCAAAGCACCAATGACATTCTTGGTGGTCTCAATGGAGATGGGTCCCAGGGTAAACTTACCTGATATAGGAGAATTACTATGGGTGCTGTGTGAGAGGCTGCAGGGGGGGCTGAGGGGGGAATTGTTTTGCTGAATGCTTTCACGGATTGCCTCGATTTTATCAATGAAGTAATCCGATAGTTCATTGCAAAATTCTTGTGTGTCCGAACTGGGGGCTTCAATGCATCCTGGTTTCATGGTCTGGGTGACCATCTTGAAGAGTTCGCGGGGGCGGTTTAGGGCACCGTTGATAGCCTCCGAAAAATACTTTTTCTTAGCTTGGAAAATTCCTTTGTGGTATTTTCTTGTAGTCGCCTTGTAGATGGATAGGTTTAGCTCTGACGAACATCTTTTCCAGGCAAATTCTGCCCTTCTGCACTCTTGCTTCAGTAACGACAGCTGGTTGTTAAACCAGCTGCGGTTGTTTTTCCGAATGCGGGTTCTTCGTTTCGGCGCTACCAAGTCGGCTGACTGTAGCATGGCCGAGTTTATGGCTTCCAATGTTTCAACGGCCGTTTGATGCGGCTGAGTTGTTTCTATTTTTTTCCTTAAAGTAGTTTTGAAGAGTTCCGAGTGGAGCTTCTTCTGACATCTAGTCCAGTGTGTTATCCCTGGATTTGATGTTTTTGTTGCGGGGGGGATGGTGGAAATACTGAATATAATTGCATGGTGGTCTGTCCATGGCAACTTTTCATTTTCCAAAATTTTTATTTCCAGAGCTTGTCTGAAAATAAGATCAAGTGTGTGACCTGAAGCATGTGAGGGTCCACATACTAGTTGCTGTAATCCTAATCCTTGGTCCAGGTGATCAATACAGGCGTCGGCAATGGGGTCTTGTGAGGCGTTGGCCCAGAGATTGAAATCTCCGAGCAGCAAAAGATGTTTGCTGTTGAGGGTGTAAGTGGAGAAGAAATCCGTCCATAATGATAGCAGCTGCGATTTTGGGCCGGGCGGCCTATAGCAGAGCAGAATGTGGACGGTCTCCTTTGAATTTGCTTGCAGTTGCAGAGTAAGGGATTCCATGAATAGAAGAGGGTTTTGGCGGACTGGTTTGGTAAACATAAGATGAGTCTTGTAGATCACCGCCAGGCCGCCTCCTCTTTGCCCTATTCTGTTTTCCGTTATGATACGGTAATTTTCTGGCACCAGTTCTCCTAGAATGGTGTTACAGTCGGCTGTGAGCCAGCTCTCTGTAATAAAGAGACAGTCTAGATCCTTTTGTTGAATGAAGTCGCGGATTTCTAGTCGGTGTTTTACTGCCGATCTTGTGTTAATCAAAGCACATGATATGTGCTTGAGCTGGGGTAAATGGCTGAAATGTCTGACCGTCGATCTATGATCGATTCTCAATAGTCGCTCAGTTCTTAGGGCCTTTTTGGTGATGGCTGGCAGTATTGCGGCACATTGCCTCAAGCTCCAAATGGTTTCGGCAGAATATTGCCGACATGCCATGATCGCCAATACACCGGGGGGGGAGGTGGAGATTTGGGGCAGTGGGGAGAGGAATTGGCTATTTCCTCTCTCCTGGCTTGGTCCAGAGGAAGGCAAAAAACCCTTGCGGCGCTCGGCCAATATGCTCCGGTAGGGAAAAAATTCCTTCCTGACCCCTGTAAGAGGCGATCGGGTAACCCCTGGATCAAGCTTCTGTACGTTGGGGAGACGGGGGGGCTGGGGCTGAGAGGGTGACCCTGTTGCTGGACTGGTGGGATGGCTGCCTGCTCAGGCGGTGGGATGAGGGCTGACTGATCGGGTGCTTCTCTAAGAACTAGGGGCCGAGAGGGTGAAAGCAGGGCCGAGTGACTGTCCTTCTGGGGTAAGGGGGGTTCCCTGGAAGCTGGATGAGGATAGCAGAGGCGTGGGGAGCGGCGCGCCGTTAGGCCGCAAGTGAAGCCGCGGTCTTTCCTAGACCGCGGCCCTGCGATTCAGGGCGGCCTGGCGCGGTGCTCTCAAAAAAGCCCCAGAGCGGCGGAAATTTGCTCCGGGAGGTGGCGGGAGGGGGCCCCTGAAGAGGATGGAGATGTGGGAATGCGGGGGGTCAAAGAAAGGAGCGCTGGAGATCCGTATTGCTGCGGCTTTATCCTGAAAAGGACGGCCGTCAGCAGCTTTATTGGAGGGCTCTTACCTGCGGAGAGCCAGGGAGCTGTGCTGGAGGAGAGGAAAGGAGAGATCAGAACGGGGCACAGGATATTCCAGGGCTGGAAAACTGGAGTGTGGACTGGGCTAGCAGGGCTGGGAGGGACTCTGCCTGTCTGCCTCCTACGCCTGCCTGGAGCTAAAGCACACACGCTCCTACTCCTAGGAGACGTGCGCCGTTGGAGCTCCTGTAGCTAATCCACCTGCCTCACTGACTGACTCACTGTCTCCACCTGCCTCACTGCCCTCTTTGCAAAGCCGCGACCTGCCAGTGTCATGGATTGTTCTCAATCATCATCTAGGAAGACCAGGTGATGTCAATCTCAAAGGTTTTAAATGCCCAGACTCATCTGACCTTGCCCCAACAATCAGCACCATGGGTTCTTCTAAACAGTTGTCTAGAAAACTGAAACTGAAAATAGTTGACGCTCACAAAGCTGGAGAAGGCTATAAGAAAATAGCAAAGCGTTTTCAGATGTCAATATCCTCTGTTCGGAATGTAATTAAGAAATGGCAGTCATCAGGAACAGTGGAAGTTAAAGCAAGATCTGGAAGACCACATTTGAGTGCATGATACCTCCAGAAAGATCTGGCAGACACTGGAGTTGTGGTACACTATTCCACTATAAAGAGATACTTGTACAAATATGGTCTTCATGGAAGAGTCATCAGAAGAAAACCTCTTCTACGTCCTCACCCCAAAAATCAGCGTTTGAACTTTGCAAATGAACATATAGACAAGCCTGATGCATTTTGGAAACAAATTCTGTGGACCGATGAGGTTAAAATATAACTTTTTGGCCAGAATGAGCAAAGGTACGTTTGGAGAAGAAAGGGCACAGAATTTAATGAAAAGAACCTCTGTCCAACTGTTAAGCATGGGGGTGGATCAATCATGCTTTGGGGTTGTATTGCAGCCAGTGGCACAGGGAACAATTTCACGAGTAGAAGGAAAAATGGATTCAATAAAATGTCAGCAAATTTTGGATGGTAACTTGATGTTATCTGTGAAAAAGCTGACGTTAAAGAGAGGGTGGCTTCTACAAATGGATAATGATCCTAAACACACCTCAAAATCCACGGGGGATTACATCAAGAGGCGTAAACTGAAGGTTTTGCCATGGCCTTCACAATCTCCTGACCTCAACATAATTGAAAATCTATGGATAGACCTTAAAAGAACAGTGCGTGACAGACAGCCCAAAAATCTCAGAGAACTGGAAGACTTTTGTAAGGAAGAATGGGCAAAGATACCTCAAACAAGAATTGAAAAACTCTTGGCTGGCTACAAAAAGCGTTTACAAGCTGTGATACTTGCCAAAGGGGGCAGTACAAGATATTAACTCTGCAGGGTGCCCAAACTTTTTGTTTTCTGTAATTTTGAAAGTGTAAATGATAGAATTAAAATCTAACTTTTTTTTACATATTATAAGAATGTCTAATCTGTAATTTGATGCCTTTTGGAGATTTTCCATCTTTCCTTGGCTTCGTTATGCACATTAATACAAATTTTTACCTGGAGTGCCCAAACTTTCGATGCCCACTGTATAAAATCCCAGTAAAATGCATTTATGTTTTTGGTTGTAACATGACAAAATGTGGAAAATGTCACGGGGTGTAAATACTTTTTCAAGGCACTGTATGTAGCACACCGTTTAATTAAGATCATAGATGTTTAAGACACTTGATTTTTATTTTTGCCCAAGTGTGTTGTTGAAAAGGCAAGGTGTGGTCATTCCAGCTGCGGCGCTGCCTATGTTATAAATAATCTCATTTGGCCGCAAGTCCAGTAGGTTACAGAAAGAGCTTGTCAACAAGTGGAAAAGTTTCCTGCAGAATTTCAAAATAATGGTTCAAAAAAGCATATAGCATAAAGCACAGGAATTTGTTTAAACAACGTTATCTTATAGAATAATTTAAACACTTGTGAACTTTGAGTCATAAATCACATGCATACTCCCAGTCTTACTAATCAGTGTTCTCTGGCACAACATAGATGCAGCCAGCACACCTTAAAGTGAACAGTCACTTGATAAAATTCCAGCTGGCAGATCAGTGGTGAGTGAAAATTAGTGTGTTTATTCAATATCGATTTTTTTCTTTTAAAGGCCCATACACACGATCGGATATTTCGACAATTGTCCGATGGACGTGCTTTGTCGGATAATTATCCGACCGTCTGTAGGCTCCATCGGACAATTGTTGTCGGAATTTTCAACAACAAATGTTGGGTGTGCATGCTTTCAAATTGTCCGACAACAAATGTGTTCCATCAGATGAAAATCCAAACTACAAACATGCATGCTCCGAACCAATGCTAACCATCAGACAACATTAGCAGAAGTTGCCCAAAGGGTGGCGCTAAAGAGCAGAAAAAGCATTTCGTTTTATGAATGTTGGATGAAAAAGTTCTGCCGTCTGCATGCAAAACAAATTCACGGACAACACCATTCGCACAAAAATCCACGGATTTGTCCGATGGAAGTCTCATCATGTGTATGAGGCTTTAGGGGGATTGATGGAAATCCTAGTCCCCTGTTTAGCATCCTGTATTTTATGGACAAATTCAGGACAGTGTTTCTCTCATTGCATTCCTAAGCTGAATAAAACAGAACTACAAGACAGAGGTGAGTAAACTGGTTCACAATTTCTATGAATAATGAATTGTTCTGTTAACACAACTGAGATATTCACTGGTCCAAGTTTCATATGACTAGTCCACCATCCTGAACAGGTGGCAAGACACCTGGTGCTAACTGGCATATATTATTATTATTATTATTAAGGTACTTATATAGCGCGGTCAATTTACGCAGCGCTTTACATATACATTGTACATTCACATTAGTCCCTACCCTCAAGGAGCTTAAAATCTAAGGTCCCTAACTCACATTCATATAGCAGCTAAACTTATGGGATTTTCTTCTACTAAGCAGTTCCAACTCATTTTAGCAATCACAAAATAAAAAAAATAGGTGATTGCCAGCAAGTGAAAATACAGGCTTGTTCATTTATGGATAGAGTAGGGAACGGGTTATAACCGCTGTCAGGTTTTTGCTGCTATCTTGCTCCCTGTTGGGGAGATCTTTACTCTTTTCTTGTACAAACCAATGGTAACCACCCCAATCTATAACTAGCCTTTGCAGCAAGGAACACCTTGAAGAGCAAATCACATCAAAAACAAGCAAAAATTGCCACCGCTCTTACCAGTTAGCCTTTACTAAAACCAAATTAACCTTCTAACAGTTTACATTAAAAACAATGGGTTTAGTCGCACACATACGTGTAAGCTGCAGTGGTCACATCAAGACAGCCCAGTGTATTGCAGTCCTAACTCTATAATTTCGAGAGTCTCCAAAAGTAGAGCACATATAGCAATGGGTGAATTAAAGGAGGGAGCTCAGCCCTCCTTAAAGGGGTTGAAAAGGTAAAAAAAATGTCCCTAAATAGTTTCCTTTACCTTAGTGCAGTCAGGGCCGGATTTGCTCTCCCTGCTGCCCCAAGGCCAGATTCCGCAATGCACCCCCTCCATGCCAACCGAACCAGCCCCCCCTCGCCCAAATCAACTGAGAATGGTAACAGGATGGCAGGGGGAGGCACAGTTAGTTCAAATATTTTTTGTTTCTTTTTTTTTTACTTTTTTATCACTTATTTATTTATTTTTTATTTGTAGCTTGTTGTTTACTTTTTTTTATTTTTGTATACTTTTCTTTAATATTTTTCTTATTCTTTACTTTTTAATTACTTTTTTATTTTATTTTAATTATTATTATTTTTTTTCACTTAACTTTATTGCTATCACACAGGAGAAAACAATTGAAGCTGACAGGTTCTCTTTATTGAACATGTCACCTCCAAAACAGGAGTCCTAGCACTGTGCTAGAACTCCTGTCACAGCTGAGATGGGAAGAGCATCGGCGACATCGCAGCAATCACTTGTTAACGAGTGAGTGGATTCCCCCACACTACAATTAGTCCTGCCAGAAAGCAACTTACCGCCCTTAACTGTATGTTCCAGCCGTCAGGGGAATTCATGCCGCTGCCGCCCCTCTGTGCCCTGCTGCCCTGAGGCCTGGCCTCGGTGGCCTTGTGGGAAATCCAGGCCTGAGTGCAGTTCTCCTTCACTTACCTAATCCTTCCATTTTGCTTTTAAATGTCATTATTTCTCCTGAGAAATCCTCACTTCCTGTTCTTCTGTCTGTAACTCACCACCGTAATGCAAGGCTTTCTTCCTGGTGTGGAGAAAGCCTCTTCAGGGGGAAGGGGGCAAACTGGAGTGTCAGGACGCTCACTAACACACAGCTCCTTTCTGCAAAGTAGAGAGTTTCCCGACTTGCCTGCTCGCCCCCTCCCCCCTCAAAAGGCTTTCCCCACACCAGGGAGAAAGCCTCGCATTACTGTGTGGAGTTACAGACAGAAGAATAGGAAGTGAGGATTTCTCAGAAGAAATAAGGACATTTAAAAGCAAAATCGATGAGGTAAGTGAAGGAGGACTGCACTAAAGGTAAAGGAAGCTATTTAAGAAAAAAAAATTACCTTTACAACCCCTTTAAATCTACAGGGACACCCAGCAAGGGCACAGTGGCAGCTGAGCTAACCGGTACATCCCCATGGTAATCTACCAACAAATGGCAAACACCCCAACCTTTAACTAGCCTTTGCAGCAAGGAAAGTCTGGAAGAGCAACGCACATCAAAATGTTTTTAATGGGCTTTGCTTTGGGCACTGGTGTGCAGTCAAGTTGGAATAGAAAGGAGCCATCTCCAACATCTCCAAACTGTTCCCACAAAGTTGGGGGCATGAAATTGTCCAAAGGGTCTTGCTATGTTGATGCCTTTAGAGGTTCCTTCACTGGAACTAAGGGGCCAAGCCCAACCCCTGAAAAACAACCCCACACCATAATCCACCTCCACCTAATGATTTGGACCAGTGCACAAAGCAAGGTCCATAAAGACATGGAAGAGCGAGTTTGGGGTGGAGGAACTTGACTGGTCTGCACAGATTCCTGACCTCAACCTATGGGATGAATAACACTGCGTACACACGATTGGACATTCCGACAACAAAACCATGGATTTTCTTCCAATGGATGTTCGCTTAAACTTGTCTTGCATACACACAGTCGCACAAATGTTGTCGAAAATTCTGATCGCCAAGAACGCGGTCACGTACAACAGCACTAGAAAAGGGAAGTTCAATGTCAAGTGTGCCACCCTTTGGGCTCCTTCTGCTAATCTTGTGTTAGTAGAAGTTTTGTGAGAGACGATTCGCGCTTATATGTCATCTGCTGCTGTTCCCGATCTCTCTGAGTCTCAGAGAAATCAGTTTCTCAGAACTCTGTGGGAATATCAGCAGCAAAACAACTTCATTATTCTAGCATAATAAAGAAAAAGAGAATGCGCTGCATTAAAAGATTTTAAAATTTGCAGCGTGACGAGTGTGCTATCTCCATTATGAATGCTAGTTTTACCAGACCGAGCACTTCCGTCTCGTACTTGGTTCAGAGCATGCGTGGAATTTTGTGCGTCGGAATTGTCTACACACACTCAGAATTTACAAGAACAGATTTAGTTGTCGGAAAATTTGAGATCCAGTTCTCAAATTTTTGTTGTTGTAATTCAGACAGGAAATGTCCTAAGGAGCCTATACACGGTCTGAATTTCCAACAACAAGGTCCCATCGAACCTTTTTTTGTCGGAAATTCCGAGCGTGTGTACGCAGCATAAGAGTGGAGACTGCGAGGCCAAGCCTTTTCATCCACATCAATGCCTGACCTCACAAAGGCGCTTCTGGAAGAATGCTCAAACATTCCCATAGACTTTGTTTTTCCTGACGAGATTCTTGGCAAGAACACTCCTTTCAAAAGAACCGCGGTTCTTTTGGAAGGCGAGAATGTGGTGACGTCACCGCCATCTTGCTGCACCCTACCTATGTCTAGGAAGCTACCGCGCAATGCGTCAGTTATTTCAAGCATTCACGGGTTTCTGCGGTGACACTCTCGGGTTCTCGGCAGGAAAACACTGCCGAGAATCACGACAAGACATTAGAGACATTTTCTTGACGAGAAACCTGAAAGCCTCGTACACATGCTCAGCAAGAAAGCTCTGCCAGCAGTTTTCTTGCTGGTGCTTGCTGAGTAAACCGAGCGTGTGTACGAGGCTAGACTCCTAAACCTTGTGGACAGCCTTCCCAGAAGAGTTGAAGTTGTTATAGCTGCAAAGGGTGGGCCAACTCGATATTGAACTCTATGGACTAAGACTGGGATGTCATTAAAGTTCATGTGCCCCAATACTTTTGAAAATATACTGTAGGTGAATGGTGGGGTAGAGATGCTGGGCCAGCACCGATAGTAATAATTAGACATCCTAGATGAGGAAAGAACCAAAGCGTGTACAGAGGGAGGGGATGATGTGCTACTGAATTTACACTTCTGGGAGTAATCATATTAAGATAAAAGGCTTACAACAGTTTAGGTATAAACTAGGGAATATGTGATCCTCCTCATAGCTACATAGTTGCACTTTCACCGAAACAAATAACATGTTGTTATAAAGGATAAAACAAAATAGAAAATAGACACTTGGAAACCTATTCCATTGTGACACTTTTTTGATTTTTATCTTGCCAGGAAATTCAGTCTTGGATGATATGAGATATAACAGGAAGAAAAACAAATATTAGTTTAGGGTCTGCGTTACTGGTTAGTGTGCTGGCTTCCTCTGGACAAAAACTGTTCCATGGACAAATAGAGGTCTCTGTGTACTGAAAGCTGTGCCGATTCTTTGTATTTACAGCTGCATCCTTTTTGTTTTTTCCTTTCATGTGACCCAGTTTGACGAAGTCCAGAACTGTATACACCCAAGTGCAGCTAAAAAACATTACCTAATATTTTGTAGAATATTACATTTATTACATTTATAGGCATTGAACAGAAAAAAAAAAAGATTGTAAAAACATAAAGAGTCATTCAATCCAAGAGAGACATTTTTGTTATAGGACCAGCCTGTTGGAGTGAGCCACCCCCTGATTTTTTGGGGGTATGGACTTAAATATATATATTTTTAATCTATGTGGATGCAGCATTGATCCCCCCCACTGGCTCTGCACTGAGAACTGAGCAATCAAACTCTGCTGATTGCTCAGTTCTCCCCTCTGCTCTAAGCAGACAGCTGAGACTGTTACTGGTTCTCTGCTCTGTCCCTCCAGCACTCACTGGAGTCCAGGTATCTGGGTGGATCCCTCTTTTCGGAGCCTGGACCTGACAGTGGACTCTAGCCTGCTGTTGGCTGAAAACAGGTCACAGGAGTGCAGAACTAAGAGCTCTGTGACCTACAAGAGAAGTATAGCCAATTTAGCTTTAACTATTCTTCTGCTTTAAATGTCTTGGACATTTCATCAATAAGTGCCTCCTGCTCTAATTCACTGTCTGCCTGCCTGAAAGTTTTGAGTGTTCCAGCTTCTCCTGTTTGCTTCTCCAGTGAAATATATTACAGATCACACAGAGACAGTTGGACTCTTCATTATTTTCATAGCAGGTGTGCAGACACAATCACAGATAGCTCTCCAAAAGAGTCCTTGAGAGATAGAAGAAAATGTCAAGTGATTTATCTCTTCAGCAAATACTGAAAAGTGAAATACACGATTTGGTTGGACTGAACCCAGCCAATTAGCCTCACCACATTCCCATGCCTCGTACACACGAGCGGGTTTTCCATCGATTAATAAATTCCTCTCAGCCTGCCTTGCATACACACGCTCAGACAAAAGTCCGCCCATCCAAAGTGCGGTGGCGTACAACACGTAGGACGGCACTATAGAGAAGTTCTATTCCAACAGCGCCACCCTTTGGGCTGCTTTTGCTGATCCTCATGTAAAGTAAAAGTTTGGTGAGAGACGATTTGCGCTTTTCAGCGCTTTGCAGCGTGATGGATGTGATATCTCCATTATGAATGCTAGTTTTACCAGAAAGAGCGCTCTCGTCTCTACTTGATTCTGAGCATGCACAATTTTCTGCCCGTCGGACAACCATACAGACGACCGTTTTTTTCGTGGGTGGGATTTTTGGCCTGAGGGGAAAAAAAAGAGATCATGATCTCTTTTTTTGTCCAGCAGTTTTCCCGTCTGAAAAACTGTGATGGAGCATACACACGGCCGGGATTCCCGACGAAAAGATGTCATAGCAGTTTTCCTGTTGGAAAAAACGGTCATGTGTACAAGGCATCACTCTTGAGTAACTGTGGAATAAAACAAAATCCCAGGAAGACTTCACCCTGTATAAATCTGCCAAAAATACAATTCCTGTCTTCACACTGCCAAACAGTACTATTGTATCACTCTTATTACCACCCTCTAATGCAGTCCTTATTTTAAGAGTCAGCAGCTGCAGTATTTGTAGCTGCTAACTTTAAAAAAAAAAAAAATCTGCGGAACTCTGCTTTAAGGAGTCATAAATAGTGTTCACTAATCAGCAGGGAGCATGGACTTTGTTCATTGCAGAGCTATAGATATGACTTAGCAGGGGGATGTCAGACTTCTGCAGAGAGACCACTGCATACTTAGGGAGTCATGGGTCCTTGCTAAATAAAATACACTTTATGGGCCAGATTCAGGTAGAGTTAGGCTGGAGTATCAGTGATACTCCAGCCTAACTGTCACTTTGAGCCAGCGTTTTTGTTTTCTGTAACCAGAAAACAAGAAATGCCGGGTTGGAGTTCCTATACGAGTGGCGTAATTGTATTACGCCGTCGTATCGGAACTTCAATTTTAAAAATGGCGCGCGGAGACCCACCTGGTGGGTAGTAGAACCCTGGCTCTTAAAAAACCCTGGGTGGCCGCCCACTATCACTCTACATACTCCACCTTTGCCAGAGGGGTGAGCATATTAGTTAACAAATCCCTCCCCTTCAAGCTCCTGGACCTGGCGCTGGACCCCGACGGTAGATATGTAGTTATCAATGCTAAAATTCTGTCTCAGACCTGGTCTATTGTGGGTCTCTATCTGCCCCCCCCAGCCTCCTTGATTCTATTAAACAAGATAACTGCCATTCTAGCTGACTTTGCTTCGGATCACATGATAGTGCTGGGTGACTTTAATATGGCCCCTGACCCGAGCGTGGACAGGATGGCGGGTGTGGGTCCCTCTTCCCCGGGACTGGCTTCCTGGGCTGAGGCCTATGGCTTGACGGATATCTGGCGGTGGAAACACCCTCAGGAGCGGGCCTACACCTGCCACTCTGCCTCATACGCCTCCTTTTCCCGCATAGACCTGGCCTTCGCGGGCCGGTCAGTTTTGTCTAGGGTCAGAGAGGTTAAGATACTCCCCAGGGGCATCTCGGACCATGCTCCCCTCTTGGTGAAGTTGGGTGGCCCGGGGACCCAGACCGGACTGTGGCGGCTGTCGCGGTTTTGGATTTCAGACCAGGATGTGGAGTCCCAATTTGCGGGGGTGCTTGACAGCTTTTGGGCCACTAACTCAGACTCGGCCTCTTCGGCCGTTGTTTGGGATACTTTTAAGGCCTTCACTAGGGGTCAATATCAGACCATTATAGCTCGAGTTCGGCGGGGGAGGCGTTCTGCGCTAGATGCGGCTGAGGCGGCCGCCTCAGCACAGGAGGCACTGTATGTTCGTTCCCGGGATCCCCATCACTACATTAGACTGCAGTCCCTTACTGGGGAGGTTATGTCCCTACGCACCTCCTTGACTCAGAAGAAGCTGCTGGCCCAATCCCAACGTATATTTGAGCAGGGCGAAAGATCGGGCAGGCTCCTCGCTTGGCTCTCCAGGGAACACTCGGGGGGCATGGCTGTCCCCCAGATAGCCGGTCTCGACGGAGGTCTCCTGTACACCCCGGAGGAGATTAACTGTACCTTTGCCGCCTACTACCAGCGCCTCTATACATCACAGGTGACCTTTAGGGATGAAGATCTGGCCCTTTACCTTGACGAGGTTGACATCCCTGTCCTGACTGATAAATTTAGAACCACCCTTGACAGGCCCATTTCCCTAGACGAAATACTCAAGGCACTTAAGACCATGCAACCGGGCAAGACCCCTGGACCTGACGGCCTCCCTGTAGAACTCTACAAACAATACCCCGACGTGTTAGCGGCCAGGTTCCGGGAGATGCTGGTGGCTGCTGAACGCCTGCACTCTCTTCCCACCTCCATGGGCGAAGCGGTGATTGTGGTCATTCCAAAGCCGGGTAAGGATCCTTCCCTTTGCCCCTCCTACAGACCCATATCATTACTGAATGTTGATGCCAAACTGCTAGCCAAGGTCCTGGCTATTCGGTTGAATACGGTTATTACAGCCTTGGTGCACCCCGATCAAACGGGTTTCATGCCAGGTAGGGGTACCGACATCAACCTTAGGAGGCTCTTTACTTGGCTTTGGTCCCAACTTTATATCCTGGGTTAAGCTTCTCTATGACGCCCCCCGGGCCAGGGTCTGTACAAATGCGTGCCTGTCGGACCCATTCCCGCTGGGGCGCGGCACGAGACAGGGCTGTCCCCTCTCTCCGGGTCTGTTCGCGCTGGCCATAGAGCCCCTGGCGGCTCTTATCAGGGCTGATGGAGAGATTCAGGGGATACGGGTTGGCCCCTTGCATGAAAAAATCTCCCTTTATGCCGACGATACCCTGCTGTACTTAGCTGACTCGTCCGGATCCCTTGACAAGGCCCTGGCTCAATTTAACCGCTTCGCTGGCTTCTCTGGAGTCCGTATCAACTGGGACAAATCGGAACTCTTCTCGCTCCATCCCTCCCCCACTAAGTCTACTCCTCAGTTGCAGCTCCACTGGGTTGGGGAAATCAAATACCTGGGGGTCAGGGTCACTGCGACGCTGGACGACTTCATGGCGCGCAATATTCACCCTTTGATGAGACAGGTCACCGTTAAATTCGCAACGTGGCGTTCGCTCCCTCTGACTCCGGTGGGTAGGATTAACCTCATGAAGATGGTACTCCTCCCCAAATTTTTGTATTACTTTCGGAATACTCCGATCCACCTCCCGAGGGAATTCTTTAAGAAGCTCGATAGTCAGCTGGGGGCCTTTGTCTGGGCGGGGAAAACCCCTAGGATAGCTAAAAAAACGTTATACCTGCCCCTATCGAGTGGAGGCCTGTCGCTTCCAAACTTTCAACTATACTACTGGGCGGCTGTATTGGTTACTGTCCGGTGGTGGTTCGCCCAACCTAAGCAGAATCCGGCGGTTACGTTGGAGGCAGCTATTTTGGGCTCATACGCCGCTCTGAGTAACCTCGCATTCCGTGGTTGCCGTTCGTCCCCTTCGGTCACGATCCCCATGACAACTACCATCAAGGCCTGGAAGGACGCTAGGGAAATATATGCAAAACCCTCCCATGTCTCTCCTCATACCCCTCTTTGGGGTAACCCCCTACTACCCCATTTCTACTCCCTTCCCGACCCCTCTGCGTGGGCAGGTAAGGGGATAACTACCCTTAAACATATTGTTTCTGACGGCACTCTCATAACTTTTCAGGAACTAAGGGACCGGTACTCGATCCCTCTGCAGTGGACGTTTCGGTACTGGCAGCTCAGACACGCGTACGGGGCCCAATTCCCGGACAGACTCACACTCCAATCAGACTCGGTCGAGAGACTCCTGACATCACGTACTATGGGGCGACCACTATCTACCCTTTATCTTTATCTGACGGTGGCATATGACTCTGGGTTGACCCGCACATTTGATAAGTGGAAGGCTGATATACCTGACCTGGATGACGAAAAGTGGGAGGAATGCGTCTCTCTGTTCATCCCGTCACTTATAGCAGCTAGGGATAGGTTTATCCAAATCAAGTTCTTACATAGAGCATACTATACCCCTCAAAGGCTGGCCCGTATCTTCCCCCAACGAGACCCCCTCTGCCCGCGCTGTAGGGTGCAGGAGGGCTCGTTCTGGCACATGGTCTGGTCTTGTCCCAAAATCCAACCCTACTGGGGCCGGGTGGCCGAGGTCTTGGGCGAGGTGTCTCAGCTGCGGATCCCGTTGGAGCCCCTGGTTTTTCTCCTGAGCCATTTGGAGGAGTTCCAGGGGGACAGATACTCCAAGCTGTTTCTTACCTTCTCCCTCTTCTATGCCAGGAGGGAAATCCTCCTTAAGTGGAAGGCGGCGGATCCACCGACGGTGGAATCGTGGACCCTATCTATCAATAAAGTGCTCCCGCTGTACAGGATCACGTATGAGAGTAGACAATGCCCGGCGAAATTTGACAAGGTGTGGTCTGCGTGGATTGATGCCAGGGGTTAGCTGTGGTCTCTGGTTGGTCGATGTACTACTTCTATATGACAATAGCTGATCCCTATTGCCTTCTCCCCCCCCTCCCCTTTTTCTTTTCCTTTTTTTTTTTTCCCCTTTCTCTCTCCCCAACCCCCCCCCCCCCCCCCCCCATCTTGACACTCTGGTTTATCACCCCCCCTTTTTTCCTGTACTATCCTCAGGGGGGGAGGGGGTTCTGAAGTAAGCTCCGGTAAGCTTCCTATTGTTAGTGTGGGGGTTTGAATGTCCAGTTTTTTCCTTTCTTTTCACCCTGCCAATATGTAGCGGGTAGGGTAGGTGCTCTGCTCTACATCCTAATAGTCCATCCTGATATTTGTATTGTGCTGTGCTTTTGTGTACATGTGATGCTGTAACCCTGTTTTTTTTTCTCTCAATAAAACATCTCTGTTAAAAAAAAATGGCGCGCGGGGCGTTCCCGCTGATTAACGCCGAGAATATGTTAATCAGCGGGAATCGGAAATTCACGATCGTATTCGGGCGCGACGCAGTGACTTTCTGACGTTTCCGTAAGAGATACGCGGCGTAAAGATAAAGCAGCCCCCTAGTGGAGTATCCTATGTTAAGTATGGCCGTCGTCATCGCGTCGCAAAAAAAAAAAATTGAATCGTTTGCGTAAAACGTCCGTGAATGGGGATTGAAAGAATTTGGAGCGTTCGCCGCGGGATTGCGCATAGTTAACATAATACACGCCCCCTACCCGCCCAATTTGAATTCCGCCGGCTCATTTTCGCTACGCCGCCGCAACTTTAGGAGCAAGTGCTTTGTGAATAACAGTACTTGCTCCTAAAGTTACAGCGGAGTAACGTAAATGAGAAACGTTACTCCAAAGTAAAGAAGCGCCCATCTACCTGAATCTGGCCCTAAGATTTTAACATCTTGTTTTGATGTGCCTGGAATGTGAATAAAGCTGGACATTCAGTTGGGCCAGTTGCCAGTAGAGCCCTAGCCATAATGTGCAATTTTCTAAAACAGGTGCAGTGTTATCAATGTGACGTGCACCATGTCTTAACCACATTCCCTGCCTTTAGCAGAATGATGGCCAGGTGGGGCATCAGTTATGCTCACTGTGTGTCATATGACATCCAGCAGGATAAGCCCCTAGGGCGCCCTCATGAGGGCACGCAATGCGGCGATGGGTAGTGCGGTGTGTTGCTGTGGCACACAGCATATCCGATCTTGGTAAAGAGTTATGACATATGCTCATTACCATGTGATCAGTTGTGTCCAATCACAGCTGATCACATGGTAACCAGGTGGTGCCGTTTATCAGCTTTTCCTCTATTCTCGCTGGCAAGGCGCTGGTGGAGGAGAGCCAATCAGCAGCTGTTCTGACAGGGGGGTCTGCGCTCATAATCAGTGCATCGATTATCAGTGCAGGATCTTTAAGGATGCCCACTATTGCCAACCCATGCCCACAAGGGATGCCAACCCGTTCCCACCAGGGATGGCAATTAATGCTTAATTCAAGGATGGCAGTACCTACCAGTGCCCATCAGTAATGCCTGTCAGTGTCTCCTCATCAGTGCTGCCTATCAGTCCTCATCATTGCCCATTAGTGCCCGTCATTGCCACCTATCAGTGCCAATCAGTGCCACCTATCCGTACCCACCAGTGCTGCATATCAGTGTCACCTATCAGTGCTGCACATTAGGGCCTCATCATCCGTGCCCATCAGTGCCACCTTATCAGTGTAGCCTCATCAGTGCAGGAGAAAAATTACTTATCTACAACATTTTCTAACAGAAATGTTTTAAATTTCAGTTGCTTAGCAATAAATAAAAAACCCAGCGATGATTAAATACCACCAAAAGAAAGCTCTGTTTGTGTTGCATGACCGCGCAATTGTCATTCAAATTGTGAAAGCGCTGAAAATTGGCCTGAGCAGGAAGAGGGTAAAAGTGCCCAGTGTTGAAGTGGTTAATGTGTTTACATGCAGCATGATAATTTAAAAATAATTAATATTCTAGTTTAAAGATAAGATTTTCAGAACCAAGTAGCTTAAGTTAAAACCTACTTAGTGAATGACTCAAGACGGAATGTCCTTCTATTGTTCCATAAAAAAAGCTATAAAACAATTTTTGTTTTTGTTTAGATGAAGTTTTGGTTACAATCTGTAACCTCAGGAAAGCCGATAAGCAATAGGAAAAAATGTGTAAATGGGAAAAATTATGAAAGAGAGTGTATAATTCATGACATCAGCAGGCAGAATGGAAACTCAATGAAATTACAGGAAACTATTTTAATAAAACGCATATGCCATTTAATAATCTGTGTGTGTAGTGTATGCACATTCTGTGTCTGTTTGTCTATTACTTACATTACCATAAACTGCCGATACCAAGTGAAACTAAAGTCACTGAAACAGAAAATCACAAGGATATAGAGGTTTTTTTCTGCTGGGGAGACATGCCAAAAACCTTTTCCCATAAAACCATTTTTGTTTTCTATGTACACTGCATGGCGCATGAACCACACAGTATAGAGTCTATAGGGAAATGGGCTCTATTGATGCTTTTCTGACCATAAGACAGCCTGTCGGAAAGTGTGGTGTATAGACTTTTGAAACACTTTTATACTAATGTGCATTAAAGTGTTACTAAACCCAGAACCCTGCATTCACTATATATATAGCCTTCCACAGTACACAGAACATGGAAATGCAATAGTTTTAGTAAATATAAACGGTGAAATACCTTTTCTCATTATCAGTATATAGCAGTCTTGTGACTTCTAGCAGAGTCTGGTTAAAGCTTGTAGGAGGAGTTCTTCACTGATTGCGCTATGACAGTGCTGATTGGCTCTGTGCTTTTTGACATGCACCCTTCCAAAAAGAGAGAAAAAACGATCTAGCAATACACACCAAACTGAGCATGTGCAGCTTGCCCCCAAGGCTCTGTTCTTCAGAAGATTGTTTTTCAGGCTCTGTGTTTAAAAGTTAAAAAACATTTTTTTTGCTAGAAAATTACTTAGAACCCCCAAACATTATATATTTTTTTCCTAACACCCTAGAGAATAAAATGGCGGTCATTGCAATACTTTCTGTCACACTGTATTTGCACAGCGGTCTTACAAGTGCATTTTTGGGGAAAAAAATTACTTTTTTGAACAAAAAAAAATAAGACAACTGTAAAGTTAGAATAATGGAATAAAAGAAAATGTTCCGCGCCAAACAAAATATATATATATATATATATATAACGATAAAGCTGCTACTTAATAAACAAAATAAAAATTGTCAAGTGATAAGGTACAAAAATAAGTGCGCTAATAACATATAATAAGACACAATCTAATGTGCTACATAAATACTGAAGTCCATAGACATACACTAGAAAGTAATATCCATAAATAGTGTTGTCAACAATCACCATACAATGTGTAATAGTGTATTGGTATAAAGTCCCATTGGTGCAATACTGTAGTTGTTGAAAACTTAAAATTCTTCCAAAATCTTGAATAGGTGTATAGAAACTTCCACCACACTCTAATGATTTCACCCAAAAGTGCTCAATAGGTATATGCGCTTACCAGAAACACCTGACTTCTCTAATTAAAAAGAAAGTCAGAAACAGCCTTAGCAGTATTGTGACTGCAAACACATCGGTGATACCAGGATAGCTGATGTTCTCAATCCCAGATTGGATACGGTGACATAATTAAGAGAAAAAAAATTCCATAGCATAATACTGCTTGAATTATTAAAAATAGGAACATAAAAAAAGCCAAATGGCCTCTTACATTAAAAAGATGCCAGACCCGGCATCAAGGCTGCTCGCTTGTAGGTCAAGGTAGTCTGTTCCGCTTCAATCGCAGCTATGCTGCCTCGCAGCAGCATGTAGCGGCGTGCGTTCCACTCCGAGACTCCAACAACCAGATGACCGGATGTTTAGGCGTATCATGTGACTAGTTACGCTGCCAACTAGTCACATGATACGCCTAAACATCCGGTCATCTGGTTGTTGGAGTCTCGGAGTGGAACGCACGCCGCTACATGCTGCTGCGAGGCAGCATAGCTGCGATTGAAGCGGAACAGACTACCTTGACCTACAAGCGAGCAGCCTTGATGCCGGGTCTGGCATCTTTTTAATGTAAGAGGCCATTTGGCTTTTTTTATGTTCCTATTTTTAATAAATCAAGCAGTATTATGCTATGGAATTTTTTTTCTCTTAATTATGTCACCGTATCCAATCTGGGATTGAGAACATCAGCTATCCTGGTATCACCGATGTGTTTGCAGTCACAATACTGCTAAGGCTGTTTCTGACTTTCTTTTTAATTAGAGAAGTCAGGTGTTTCTGGTAAGCGCATATACCTATTGAGCACTTTTGGGTGAAATCATTAGAGTGTGGTGGAAGTTTCTATACACCTATTCAAGATTTTGGAAGAATTTTAAGTTTTCAACAACTACAGTATTGCACCAATGGGACTTTATACCAATACACTATTACACATTGTATGGTGATTGTTGACAACACTATTTATGGATATTACTTTCTAGTGTATGTCTATGGACTTCAGTATTTATGTAGCACATTAGATTGTGTCTTATTATATGTTATTAGCGCACTTATTTTTGTACCTTATTATGCGAGTAAATTGATACCCAACATGTCACGCTTCAAAATTGCGTCCGCTCGTGGAATCTTTTACCCTTAAAAATCTCCATAGGCAACCTTTAAAAAAATTCTACAGGTTGCATGTTTTGAGTTACAGAGGAGGTCTAGGGATAGAATTATTGCTCTTGCTCTGACGATCGCGGCGATACCTCATCTGTGTGGCTTGAACACCATTTTCATATGCGGGCACTGCTCACGTATGCATTCACTTCTGTGCGTGAGCTCGTCAGGATGGGGTGCTTTAAAACATTTTTTTTTTCTTATTTATTTTACTTAATCTTTTTTATTTTAACACTTTTTTTTTAAAAAAAATGGTGTCACTTTTATTCCTATTACAAAGAATGCAAACATCCCTTGTAATAGAAAAAAGAATGACAGGTCCTCTTAAATATGAGATCTGGGGTCAAAAAGACCTCAGATCTCATATTTGGAATTAAATGCAATAAAAACTAAAAATAAATTGTCATTTAAAAAAATTACAACAAAATTTTTTCCCTTTAAGGCGTATGGGCAGAAGTGACGATTTGACGTTGCTTCCGCCCTGCAGTGATATGAAGACAGGTGGGGGCCATCTTCCCCTCCCTCCTCTCTATGCATAGCAAGGGAAAGGACCGGATCGCCTCTGCACTGCTGGCGGCTCTGGTAAGCAGCAGGGGGCACTGGAGAGCGACGGGAGGGGGGCCCTCTCCAGCCGCCGATAAAAGTGATCTTGCGGCGTATATTGCGCTGCAGAGACCACTCTTATCTTGTAGAGGACCGCACACTGAAGAGGATACTGGGGTTATGGTAGCTAGCTGCTACCATAACAACAGTATTCCTCTTCAAACACATCATGTATAATGACGGTGGGCGGTCCGGAAGTGGATCCACCACTAAGGCCGCGTACACACGATCGGTCCAACCCGATGAGAATGGTCCGACGGACAGTTTTCATCGGTTCACCGCTGAAGTGGCCTGATGGTCTGATGTGCGTACACACCATCAGTCCAAAATCCGATCGGGTCAGAACGCGGTGACGTAGAACACAACGACGTGCTGGAGTCAGATGGGGAGCAGAAATGTGGGATGATGGAAAGCTGCCATGCTGTCCTCAGAGCCCAGAAGACCAGAGAATTGCCAAAATCTGAGTTTAACACACTATTATGGACTTAACCTAAACAGGTATGCTGGGCCAGCCACAAGTCTAAGTAAGGGACTAGGGATGTTAGGGGAAAGTCTGTGCTTTTTTTTCTGAACTGTTACCTGTGATTGTCATGTTAATTTATTCTTCGGTAAAGCTTTTTGAACTTTGCCCTTGCCTGATCTGAAGTTAAAGGGGTGCAATGTAAGTAACCAGCAGACATAGTCTACAGTTTGGACTGGGGTATGAAGACAACAGTACAAGATGCAGTTCTGATGCAGTGTGCACTGTGAAGATACAGTGGTTACTCTAGCAGCCGGCCATTAAGCATGTACATGTGACAGGTAAGATAGGTAAGATAGCCTCTTGCAGCACGAGAGATGTTGTCAGCACTTCCACAGCGATCTGTCTCCCATAGCAATG
The DNA here is from genome assembly GCA_029574335.1 of Rana kukunoris. Classification (NCBI taxonomy): domain Eukaryota; kingdom Metazoa; phylum Chordata; class Amphibia; order Anura; family Ranidae; genus Rana; species Rana kukunoris. The sequence goes on from CM056056.1 coordinate 98,333,840, forward strand.
ATAATGGATCTGAATCATCGACATCCTAACAGTGCTGTGGAGTCGGAAGTCGAGGAGTCGGAGGAAATTCTGGGTACCTGGAGTCGGAGTGGGCAAACAATGCACCGACTCCGACTCCTAATAAATTTAGATTGGAATTAAAAAAAGTGATAACCTTCAGAAGTTAGTGGAGGGTGTTCTAGAAGATTTTGAAATGAAAAAGGAACAGATTTTATGTGTTGTGACAGATAACGCTTCTAACATGAGCACAATTAAGAAGATGAACGCAGATGAAGAAGGTAACAAACAGATATTAGAGTTAGAGCAAGACAGCTCTGCAAGTATTGGGGACATTTTTTTTAGACAACTTTGTTGAAGAAGCATTGAAGCTTGCTACTATTCATCATATGCGATGTGCTGTTCATACACTGCAACTTTCCATAAGAGATGGATTAAAAGATTGCCATGCAGCTACACTAATTGGCAAATTACGGCAAGTAACTGTTGCAGCCAGGGCCCCGAAAACAGATGCAATTTTGAAAAGACAAGCAGGAAAAGGATCCATTTTGGATCAAACAACTCGCTGGGGAAGCATTTATTAAACCACTTTGCAACCGCCCTATAGAGAAAGTACGGCTACAGGGCGGTTGCTTGATTCTAAGTGGCCGTTAATTAACGGCCTTTTAGAATCGCGCGATCACTTGTCAACAAAGAGGCGTCATGTGCTGACGCCGGTTCCTCCCTCCTCTCTCTGTACCGATCTGTACAGTGTGAGAGGAGAGGGGAGGGAGCGGATGGCAGCGGCAGTGCTGCGGGCGGGATCTGTGGCAAATGTAGTCACAGATCCATCCATCCCTCCCTGCTCAGCCATCCCTGCTGCAATACTCTACAATACTCGGTAATACCTCAGCTGGGCATACTCTGGGCAATACTCTTCAATACTCTGGGCAATACTCTTCAATACTCTGGGCAATACTCTTCAATACTCTGGGCAATACTCTGGGCAATACTCTGGGCAATACTCTGGGCAATACTCTGGGCAATACTCTGGGCAATACTCTGGGCAATACTCTGGGCAATACTCTGGGCAATACTCTGGGCAATACTCCCCAATACTCTGGGCAATACTCCCCAATACTCTGGGCAATACTCCCCAATACTCTGGGCAATACTCCCCAATACTCTGGGCAATACTCCCCAATACTCTGGGCAATACTCCCCAATACTCTGGGCAATTCTCTGCAATACTCTGGGCATACTCTGGGCATACTCTGGCAACACTCTGGGCAATACTCTGGGCAATACTCCCCAATACTCTGGGCATACTCCCCAATACTCTGGGCAATTCTCTGCAATACTCTGGGCAATTCTCTGCAATACTCTGGGCAATTCTCTGCAATACTCTGGGCAATTCTCGGCAACACTCTGGGCATACTCGGCAACACTCTGGGCATACTCGGCAACACTCTGGGCATACTCGGCAACACTCTGGGCATACTCGGCAACACTCTGGGCATACTCGGCAACACTCTGGGCATACTCGGCAACACTCTGGGCATACTCTGGCAACACTCTGGGCATACTCTGGCAACACTCTGGGCATACTCGGGCAACACTCTGGGCAACACTCTGGGCAACACTCTGGGCAACACTCTGGGCAACACTCTGGGCAACACTCTGGGCAACACTCTGGGCAACACTCTGGGCAACACTCTGGGCAACACTCTGGGCAACACTCTGGGCAACACTCTGGGCAACACTCTGGGCAATACTCTGGGCAATACTCTGGGCAATACTCTGGGCAATACTCTGGGCATACTCTGGGCATACTCTGCAATACTCTGGGCATACTCTGCAATACTCTGGGCATACTCTGCAATACTCTGGGCATACTCTGCAATACTCTGGGCATACTCTGCAATACTCTGGGCATACTCTGCAATACTCTGGGCATACTCTGCAATACTCTGGGCATACTCTGCAATACTCTGGCAATACTCTGCAATACTCTGGCAATACTCTGCAATACTCTGGCAATACTCTGCAATACTCTGGCAATACTCTGGGCAATACTCGGGCAATACTCTGGGCAATACTCTGGGCAATACTCGGGCAATACTCTGGGCAATACTCTGCAATACTCTGGCAATACTCGGCAATACTCTGGGCATACTCCGCAATACTCTGGGCATACTCCGCAATACTCTGGGCATACTCCGCAATACTCTGGGCATACAGCGCCCCTGTCCCCGTGAGCTCGCATTCAGCAGAAGCGAACGCATACGCAAGTCCCGCCCACATATGAAAACGGTGTTCAAACCACACATGTGAGGTATCTTTATATAATGTTTTGGGGTTCTATGTAATTTTCTAGCAAATAAATTATGATTTTTACATGTAGGAGAGAAATGTCAGAATTGGCCTGGGTGCTCCCTGCATGTTGGGCCTCTGTATGTGGCCGCACTGTGTAAAAGTCTCACACATGTGGTATCGCCATACTCGGGAGGAATAGCAGAATGTGTTTTGGGGTGTAATTTGTGGTATGCATATGTGTGTGAGAAATAACCTGATAATATGAAAATTTGATGGAAAAAAAATCTTGATTTTGCAAAGAATTGTGGGAAAAAATGACAACTTTAAAAAACTCACCAGGCCTCTTTCTAAATACCTTGGAATGTCTTCTTTCCAAAAAGGGGTCATTTGGGGGGTATTTGTACTTTTCTGGCATGTTAGGGTCTCAAGAAACGAGAGAGGCTGTCAGTACATCAGGTGTGATGAAATTGATCAATTTTCAGTAATTGGTACCATAGCTTGTAGACCCCATAACTTTCACCCAGACTAAATAATATCCAACATTTTTTATTTTTTTTACCAAAGATATGTAGCAGTATACATTTTAGGCCAAATTTATGAAGAAAAATTTCTTTTTTTGCAAAATTTTATAATAGAAATGAAGAAAAATTATTATTTTTTGCAAAATTTTGTTCTTTTTTCATTTATAGCAAAAAAAAAAAAAAAACGCAGAGGTGATCAAATACCACCAAAAGAAAGCTCTATTTGTGGGGGAAAAAAGGACAAAAATGTTGTTTGGTTACAGTGTTGTATGACCGAGTTATTGTCATTCAAACTGTGAGAGCACCGAAAGCTGAAAATTGGTCTGGTTATTAAGGGTGTTTAAGTGCCCAGTGGTCAAGTGGTTAATGGTGAAGCATTTGCTTGAACTTAAAGTGGATTTCTCAGATCTTGATTAACTCTGTGTGGCAAGACTGGGCACAGATGATAGGAAATCTTATACTCTACATTGTGACATAAAAAAAAGACTTTAATGACTTTATAGAAAAAATGGACAATGAAAATATTGCATTAACTGAAAGCCAGTGGACACAAACAAAAGAGCTGGAGAACCTTCTTTCTCACCCCTTCACTGTCACCAAGAGGTTACAATGTGACAATCTAACCCCGGGTAAATTCCTTTTGGAATGGAAGAGTCTATTATATCGCCTGAACAAAAATGGAGGGTTTGATAGCTGAGGGCATTGTATCTTCAATGATGAAAAGAAAGAGTGTTTTGCTGGAAAATTAAATCTTGTTAGCGGCTATTAATGTCGACCCAATGAGCCGACTTTTGTTGAACAGTGAACAGACTGCTACTGGGAAAAAGGCCCTCTATGATGTAGCAGTTTGCATGAAGGGATTACAAGTTGTTCACAATTGAGACCCAGGACGAAAGTGGCAATTTAGTTGCCATTTTCCAGTGTCTCTGTATGCTACTAGACAGCGCCTCAAGATATCTCTTTTTACGGATCTCAGAAAGCCTGGAAGCACAAGCCTGGTGCAAAACTACTTCTGGTGTGCCTGTTATATCTATTGACTTTATTTCAATATATATCTGGAAAAACAAATGGCAAAATAGTTGAATTTTCATTAGGTATCAGGTGATGATGGGAACATCTTTTGCAATACTGTACATACCATCTTTTTAATCTTCTACAGAGCAGTTCCATGATTACACAGTTCTAGCTCCTTTTACTAGATGTGCAGCCCAACAACGGGTATAAATTTCACAGAGCCCCAATGCCATCAGCATCCACTGGTGTCTTCCCCTCAACCAGTTGCAGCAGCCCCTCATTTGTTCTGAGAAGATACAGTTTAGTGGTCACGCAATCGTCCAGAAGAAAAATAATAAAAATTATTTACACTGATATTCCTTACAATCTGATTCAGATTGCAGCATGCAAGGGCAGTGGGAAGGGAAAGTTCCTAAACATTGGTTATTTTAACCTTTGCTTCTACTTTAAAACTAGGAAACAAAGTCACACAAATATAATAAATAAGGCAGGCATTGTCAAACTTTCCAGGAATTTGATGGAGCCAATGAAAAGTTCTTTTCTCACAACTTATCAAATAAAAAATAATGGTATAATTGAAGGTACTTCCTGATTTTCAGTAATCAGTGATTATAACAGGGTTATATAGACATTTTTGTTGGCAGCAAGAGTAAGCTTGTTTTTTCCAGTCTTCGTGTAGAATCCAAAATCCAATGGAAAGGTCCGTTACTGGTTTCCCCTTTAAATGGACAATAGATTGAACTTCAGAGAGTACAGTTGCTGTGTTTTTCCATATGTAGATGTGCAAATGCTCCCCCTTGTGGCCATTTGTATGTCAGCGTTTTCAGTTCGCTACATTTGGCCGTTTACAGTGATGTGTTTTTATGTGTTGTAATGCACTGTCGGCGCATTGTGTGTTTTAGACATGCTTTGTCTGGGACCTATAAAAATGACCATCGATTCCTATGTAATATACATGTTGCTGAAAACTGAACCAAATATGCAGCGATTGGACATATTCAAACGTGCCATACCTTCAATGTGTCTTCACCCTAAAACTGCAATATATTGCAACTTACCGGTCCTCTTTTTTTCTTCATTTCTTTAAACACACTTCCTGTAACTGGGTGACTTTGTTCATTCCTTCAGTGTATCTATGGAATGAGCCGTGGTTGCCATCTTCCTTTATTCATCTCCATTACATAGGTATATTACAAATTTCCCTATCCCCTAAGTAAGATAACAATGGTTTTGCATCCAGGTCCGATCACAAGAAATGACAAGGGCCCTGCATTTTTGGCAAAATTAGCAGGTATTTTCTAAAATTCTTAGATATGTCCATAGCCTGAACATTTTTAATAAAAAAGCAGTGACCACATATAAAGACTAATAAGCTGCAATATACATTACTTTGCAAAAATCCTAGGCAGGTGTGAAATTCTGTAAATTAAGTATGCTTTCAGAAATAGAAGCTTTAGTAGTTTATCAATTAGCAAAATGGAAAGAAAACAAACAGAAGAAAAATGATGATTGACGATTCCTGTCTCCTAAGCTAAGGAACACAAGCCCTGACTAAGTTTACCAGGTGAAATAGATTTTCTGTAACCTTTCCTAGAGAGGTAGTTTGAATGAAGCAGAAGGGAGGCTGTATTGTCTCCAAGACCAACGTTGGTCAATTTGTGCAATATCCCCTGCACTTGACTCAATAAGGGCCATTTTTTTGGAGAAGACAAAAAGATGCTGGGGAGGTTCACCTCCTGCTGCTTTCATCACCTGCAGAGCTTGCAGTTCTGATAGTAAAATTTACGTATCACTGTTGGTACCATCTGGTCATTATCTTATAACCCAACTGTTGGAATTTGTTTGAAATTGGGGACAGTAAAGTATAAGATTTTGTCACCTTGTTCCAGGGTAAACTGGGTATTTAGGTCTCTCTCCCATCTCCGAAGAGGAATGGAGCCGTTAGCAGTATGTATGATTGTGATACTGAGTGATGCAGTATCCCCTCTACAATACATATATTTTTAAATACATGTCAATTGAAGATTTTCTCTAACAAGTTCAAAAAGTGTCTGACTCAGCCATGACTAAGCACTGAATTATTGTGAAACGCGTCGCTATCCATTTTCCCGATTTTTGCTGTGTCTTTGTGCTACATTTTATACTGTTTTTATCAAGAGTTCTTTTGGAGTGCGGCTGTCCATCCTTTAAAACTTCTACAATTTGCCTAGTGCATTGCCAGCACCCTTGGTATCCTGAAGAGTTCGTAATTGCTTAGTAGACCCACCTGGAGCGGTGACTCCCTTTTCCAACTCATCTAGGCAACAGCAATTTGAAGAGATATAATCTGGTTGAAAAAAAAAACACAAGTCACAGTTCAACAGAGCGTATGTAGTTCCTCTAGTAATCGAATACCGTTGTCTATACTAAAGTATTTGAAGTGTTATTGCATTAGATCCCGGGAGGTTGAGGAGCCCTGGTTCAAAGTCCGGGTTAGCAATTCCTGGGTTCATAGCACTTATATTTATGGCAGTTGGAGAGAAAAGGTTGGAGCCAGTCGCCAACTGTAAGGTCGGTCCTATGATGGAGTGTCAATTTTTTCAACTTTTTAAAACATAGTTAAGGGCTGAAGGATAGTCAAGCTAGAGATCATTATTTACATAGAAGATAGTTGCCTATATATATGGATATGCTGATCAATATGACATACGCTCTTTACTTAATGTTATAATATCCTATGTACCCATGTGCATAGACCGAGTTGCTCAGATTTATTTTTAACACATAAAGCAGGGCAAGTGCGCATTTAGAGACAATCAACCTGCTCAAAAGGCTTTGTAAGTAACAAAAGCATAGACAGTCAAAAATAAACACTGAAAACGACATTTTGTTTGCATTCATGTTTTTCTGCTGGGAAAAATAAGTTGTATTTTTTGCACATCACATTTGTTAAGGTGGCCAGGAACTGTGGAATGTTTAAGCATTGAAAAGCCAGAGAAAATAAGTCTGCAGTTGTTTTGCCAGATAATTCTGGTGTACAGAAACAGCTTAAACAGTGCTTCTACTATAGTGTACTGGATTATCCAAGACTTTCAATTATAGTTGCGTTTGTGTCACATCACCTTATATTTTTCATAGATTGCAGTTGTGATATTTGCATGCAGTGCATTTTGCTGCCTACTCAAAAGGCCATGATGAAGGTTCCACTCTCCTGCTACTGCACTTTCCAGTTAATTATTTTACATTATGAGAAAAACTTTTGGGGAGAGTTTGATTTTGTCATTTGATGCTGTTATAGCCACAGCATATGCAAGACGGAATTCTTGCGAGAATATCACTGAGATAAGAATGTGAACCGAGTTTAACCCTTTCACGACTAAGCCTATTTTTGATATTTGGTGTTTACAAGTTAAAATCCGTATTTTTTGCTAGAAAATTACTTAGAACCCCCAAACATTAGATCGTGGCGATAACTCACATGTGTGATTTGAACACAGTTTACATATGGGGGGGCAACTTCTGTATGCATTTTCTTTGCTGCGTGAGCTCACAAGGACAGGGGCGATTTAAATTTATTTTTTCTTATTTTTTCTTATTTATTTTATCTCTATATTTTTAAATTGTGTTTTAAAAAAATAAAATAAAAATTGATCACTTTTATTGCTGACACAAGGAATGTAAACAACCCTTGTGACAGTAACAGGTACTCTTTATGGAGAGATTGGGGGTCTAGATTGGTCACCAGTCATCTCTATGCTTCCTAGCCTGCGCTGGACGATTCTTTCTCCGGGCCCCCGAAGGCATGGGAGAGCCCGGAGAAGCACCAGATGGCACCGCCTATAAGAACGATTAAGCGACGGAACCGCCGGCACTAAGGAATAATATCTGAATGATGTCTCTAGCTGCAGGGATCATCCAGATATCACTGCACAAAGCCCAGGACGTCATATGACGTCCACCCAGGATGGGAGATCCCATCTGTGGACGTCAAATGACTATGGGCCAGTATTGAAGTGGTTAAAATGTATATAATATATATATTTTTTTCTATGGTAAGGTTTTTGATTTTTACAACATTTCATTCATTTGTTACTCGTATGTATTTATGTATTACAAGTCTATCCTTCAGCTTTGAAGGGCTATAAAGATGAATGAGTATGACAATTACAAGTAGGCTGCTTCCACTGATAACATTTTTGTTTCAAAAAAAGTGTAGATGGGTTTCTAAATGCAGAAAACATAACTGGCTTGGAATCAGAATCTGGAAAATTATTCCCATACTTACCATAATTTTCCTTTCCTGGGAGCTCATCATGTCAGCCTTATGAATGGGTCAGCTCCACTCCTCTGAACCCACAGGACAACCCCTGCACAAATAAAAAGGAGGGATTCCCCAAACCCCACAGTTCCTAACAACACCTTGCGATAGAACACCAAAGCGGGAAACCCTAGGCCGACCTAAAGTCCCAGAAAAGAAAAATTACTGTAAGTATGGTAACAATTTTCTATATTCCTGGGGCTAATCATGTCAGGCTGCAAATGGCATATAGCTAGCATTAAAAGAAAGGAGGGGGATCAAGAAAAATAAAGAGAAACAAGACACTAACATTCTGTAATGTACACAGATCACCCATAGCAATTAAAGCAGAGTTCCAGTCTTTTACTGTTTATTAAAAGTCAGCAGCTACAAAAAGTGTAGCTGCTGACTTTTAATAAACAGGCACTTACCTGCCCCACAGTCCAGCGATGTGGCCGCCCGGAGCTCCGCTCCGCCAGCGACTCCATTCATGGAGTGGGCACCCGGCCATGACAGTTTTCGGCTTCACAGCCGGGCACTCACTGTGCCTTCAGCCATGCAGTGCAAAGGCATGCCTGACTGCACACAAATTGAAAGTGTTTAGGTTTGATCTCATACTTCATTAATAGCCAACATGCAACCAGGCAGGTGCCCGGAGAGGCTGAACTAGGCAGGAGAGGTAGGAATCTTCATTATTCTTTCTTTACTTATTCTTTCAGTAGCAGGAGAGCTGTCTTGGAGCGAGGACAAAAAAGGAAAGCTGGAGTATGGGGAATCCCTTCTTTATATTTTAGCAAAGGTTTGTTCTGTGGGGTCTCAGGGGTGGAGCGGACCTATTTGTAGGCTGACATTATTAGCCCCCGGAAAGGATTTTTTTTCCTATTGGAGTAGAACCAGATGGTGCCAAGTTATCACACCAATGTTTTTTTTTTTTGTTTTTTTTTTATGGGGAGAAATGTCTTTCTTTATTTTTGGGCCAAGTTATCACACCAATGTTTTTGTTTCACCCCACCCTCAGGGAGGTTGTGTTCTTTGTTAAATTACGCTGGCGCAACCAATTCTTGGCCCATGATCTCCTCCTCTCCCTGTTCACGGCCAAGCCCTTGAGAGAGTATGAAATGCAGAAGACATGGCATACCCAGCACAAACTCTAGCATGAGCACGCTGCTCTGACATGGTTTCAAACCGGTCGGCTGGTCAGAACACACTTACAACAGAAAGCACACCAAATCCAGCTATACCTGCAAAAAACGCACTGAAAAACAAATACGAGCAGACGGGACAGCACTGCAAAGCAGAAACGACCCGACAGCCAGCACTGAGTGCCAAATACGATCCCACATGCACACACTGAACCCGATAATACAATGTGTATAAAGCAGGGAGACTGAAAATCGCGAATCGGCTCTAACCAAACTTTCACTAACACGCAGGAACACGAAATTCGCAAAAGCAGACTCAAGGGTGGCGCTGAAGGCTTTGGCCTTCCCCTTTATAGTGACGCCGTACGTGGTTTACATGTCCGTGTTCTGACATGATCGGTTCATTAACCGATGGTGTGTAGGCACATCAGTCCATCAGTCAGCTTCATTGGTGAACCGATGAAAAAGGTCCGTCGGACCGGTCTCATCGGATGGAACAATCATGTGTACGTGGCTTAAGAGTTGTTCGCTTTGTTTAGGATGAACTATGAAAGCAGATTTCCCATTTATTTATTTTGTCCATTGGTTGAACTTGAGGGACATATTTCTTGTTTCAAAGTAAATATATTCATCACTAGCACTCTTACTTTAGTACCCCTTAACCACTTAAGACCCGGACCAAAATGCAGGTAAAGGACCTTGCCCCTTTTTGCGATTCGGCACTGCGTCGTTTTAACTGACAATTGCGCGGTCGTGCGACATGGCTCACAAACAAAATTGGCGTCCTTTTTTCCCCACAAATAGAGCTTTCTTTTGGTGGTATTTGATCACCTCTGCGGTTTTTATTTTTTGTGCTATAAACAAAAATAGAGCAACAATTTTGAAAAAAATGCAATATTTTTTACTTTTTGCTATAATAAATATCCCCCCAAAATATATATAAAACATTTTTTTTTCCTCAGTTTAGGCCGATAGGTATTCTTCTACCTATTTTTGGTAAAAAAAAAAAAAAAAAAAAATCGCAAAATGTATAGCGTTTACAAAATAAGGGATAGTTTTATTGCATTTTTATAAAAATTTTTTTTTACTACTAATGGCGTGACTGCGACATTATGGCGGACACTTTGGACAATTTTGACACATTTTTTGGGACAATTGTAATTTTCACAATTTAAATTGCATTGTTTACTGTGAAAATGACAGTTGCAGTTTGGAAGTTAACCACAAGGGGGCGCTGTATGGTATGTGTGTTCACTGTGTGTGTTTACACTGTAGGGGGGTGTGGCTGTAGGTGTTACGTCATCAATCGCGTCCCCCTATAACAGGGATGACGCGATCGATGCTGCCGCCAAAGTGAAGCACGGGGAAGCCTCAACTCAGGGGACCAATCGGGTCCTCGAGTCCCGCAGTCCCGGAGCTTCGGACCGGGTCACGGGAGCGCGCCGCGGGCGCGCGCCCGTGACCCACGGCTGGGTACTAGAACCAACGTATATATACGTTGATGTGCCCAGCCGTGCCATTCTGCCGATGTAAATGTGCAGGAGGCGGTCCTTAAGCAGTTAAATCACCTTTCCCTTATTGACTTTATATGGAGACAAATTTGTATTTTGGAGAAATTAAGGGGTTGTATCTGATCAGGTCTATGAGAATTACTAAGAGCAAACTGGCTTTTCTGGTTCATATTAGGCTGGGCATAGATGGATCAAAATTTAGCGGTGTCCCTCTACGATGGAATGTATGCTAGCAGGCCAGGTAAAAATAAAGCACATAAAAGCATAAAAAGGGAGCCAAAGGTACCGATCACATCTAACGGTAGGCTGCAATATATTACATTTTGTTCTTGGGTTTAGACAAGCTTTTACTCAAGCTTTGCATAAATATTGTGGGTATTATTATTATCATACAGGATTTATAAAGCACTAACAGTTTGTGCAGCACTTTACAATAAAGGGAGACAGTACAGTTACAAAGCAATTCAAGAGAAGAGCCTTAGGAGTCTGCTCATGGGAGGGTTGTGTGTGTGAATAAGTGGTGTCTTACCACTCTCCTACTAGATTACCCTTAACAGGTTAATTTGCAGCTTTTTTAGATATGCTATTTGGTGCTAGAGTTGTTCTTTATGACTAATCTACATAACATAGTCACATTTAAAGTGTTACTAAACCCAGGACCCTGCATTCACTATATTTGGTCTCCCACAGTACACAGAACATGGAAATGCAATTATTTTAGTAAATATAAACTGCTTAATACCTTTTCTCATCAGCAGTTAGAGCAATCTTGCGACTTCTATCAGTGTCTGGTTAAAGCTTGTAGGAGGCGTTTCCATTCTCCCCTGATTGTCCTATGAGGCTGCAGGACCCCTGACTCTGTCTGGACAGTGCCAATTGGCCCTGTGCTGATCACATGCACTCTCCCAAAAAAAAAAAAAAACCTCTCCAGCAATACACACCAAACTGAACATGTGCAGCTTGCCCCCAAGGCTGTGTTCTATCGGGATATGGTTTGGAAACAGTGGAAGAAGGGGAGGATCTGTGCATACAAGATCAAACAGCCTTTTGATACAATTCAGAGGATTAACCCCTTAGCTTCCACAGTGAGTATAAAAAGCATGCTTACTGCATATACAGACTGATTTTACTGTTATGGGTTTAGTAACACTAATATTGATGGAAAACAAAAACACCACAAAATGTCTGCTGGTAAGAGGCGGTTCACACTAGGGCGACGCGACTTCCAGCACGACTTTCAGAGGCGACTCCAACAGGACTTGAAGTCGTCTCCAGGACAGGAGACATTCCAGTGGCCAATAAAACAACAATCAGCTCTAGGAGAGGGAGGGGGAGGGAGGGGTTTGCCTGAGAAATGTAGGTTATCTTGCTGGAAAGTCGCTTTAGTTAAGACAGTGATCAGACTTGGAGGCGACTTCCATTGAAATCAATGGGTACAAATCGCCTAGAAGTCTGATTGAAGTAGTACAGGAACCTCTTCTGAAGTCGGAGCGACTTGAGTAGTGTGTATTAACACTGCTCCCATTCACTTCCATTGTTTTTCTCTACAGCGCGTCTTGGGACGACTTGAGGCGACCTCAAGACGGATCCCAAGTCGCCCCAGTGTGAACCGACTCTAAAGGTGCAAAGTCACAAATAAGCGTGGAAACTGTCTGGGGTATTAACAATGTGTGGCACAGGCTTCATGGCTGCAGCACTCTTCTAAGTTGAGAAAGCAGAGCAGATGCTGCTGTTAAAGCGGTTGTAAACCCGCATCAACATTTTTTATTTTTTTTCTCCTGCAAGGCAAAAGTCATAATGAGCTAATATGCACCGCATATTAGCTCATTATGAAATACTTACCTCGGAACGAGGTGTGTAGAACTTACCTGGTCCACGCCGAGCGAGATATCATCTTGACTCGGCGTGCCTTCCGGGTATCGCCGCTCCAGCGCTGTGATTGGCTGGAGCGGCAATGACGTCACTCCCGTGCATGCACGCGGGAGATTTAAATTCGGCAAGGTCCGGCGGCAGCCGGTCCTTTCGCCGTGGAATCTCCCCTGCGCATGCGCCGCTTATTATAGGCTTACCTGTAGGTAAAAGTAAAAAAAATGGGTTTACAAGCACTTTAAATAACAAAAGGGGAGCAAGCCTCCTTGTAATTCAGGAGCAATCTGCCATGTGTCCCCAACAGAAGGTTCTCCTAAAGATACCAGCAGCAGTCAGTAAAGCTGAAGGAACAGACAGAAGTTAAGTAACTGGGATAGGGGAAGGACACTCTGGATGAAGGAGCAACAGAGACATCTTTGGACAGCAGCATTGTCAGTCTGGGCGGAGTTGAGTGTTAGGCCCCGTACACACGGCCGAGGTTCTCGCTGAAAATCAGCGAGAACCTCGCTGGAATGCACATTCCAGCGAGGACCTCGGCCGTGTGTACGGTCTCGGCGAGCTTCCCGTCGGGAAGCCCGTCGAGCCGAAATAGAGAGCACGCTCTCTATTTCCTCGACGGCCCGCCTGGAAGAATGGCTGGTTGCCATTCCCGACGGGCGGGTCGCCGAATCCGACGGCCGGGAGAGAACCTCGACGGGCGGAACGATGTGTTCTGCCCGTCGAGGTTCTCTGCCGTGTGTACGGCACCTTAGATGCACTAGCAGATTTAAATACACTAAGCCAAACCTCAGCTAACACTTTTTAAGTAATTATTGCAACAGGTGTTTCCTTTTGGAATAAGGTTTTACATCAATAAATAAAATATGATCATTGTACCCTGTCAGTGGTACATATTTTGTCTCAAACCTCTAACTGCTACATCTGCAAGACAGCTTTTTCAGTTGAAAAACAACAGTCTCACTGGCAGGATCACCAGGTGAAAATAAAAGGAAGAAAGACTAAGAAAGAAAACAAATGCAGCCATCAAATCTAAGAACTGATAAGCGGCAATGTAATAAATGATTGCTTTTGTGTTTAATACCGCTTGAAGCCAAGCCAGGTAATAACCCAGGGAAGACAATCTCTGCTACTGAATAAAAATAGTCAATAAAGTGTTAAACTGCACAAAAGGAAAATAAAAAGATCTGCTGAGCAGAAACTGTTAACAAGCTTTACAGAACATATTGGTACATAGCTAGGCACAGTACTGTATTATAGTGCCATCTAGTGAAGAAATGCTGACAACTCATGTCAAATCAGATGAGTTTTGTAGATATTAAAGGGAAGGTTCCCCTAAAAAGAAACTTTTAACATTGCCTGTCTCTTCTTAATAACATGTAGAATCGACTGGTAGTTTAAAAAAAAAACGTCCGTACATACCATTTTCGCCATGTAGTCTCACCGTCGCTTCCGGGTCTGGCGGCCGGGGATGGGCGTGCCTACTTAAATGACAGGCATCCGATCGACGCATACAGCGCGTCACGAGATGCCGAAAGAAGCCGAACGTTGGTGCGCATGCGCCGTATAGAGCCGCACCAACGTTCGGCTTCTTTCGGCATCTCGTGACGCGATGTATGCATCGATCGGATGCCTGTCCCCACACATCATACCCGGAAGCGGCGGTGAGACTACATGCCGAAAATGGTATGTACGGACTTTTTTTTTTTAAACTACCAGCCGATTCTACATGTTATTAAGAAGAGACATGCAATGTTAAAAGTTTCTTTTTAGGGGAACCACCCCTTTAAAGTGGAACTTTAGTCGCTTCAGGCTGGCCCCTTTTGCAGGTATAGCTATGTAAAACATAAAAAATAAGTGTAATGGTGAACACAACTGCACTGACATCGAGAAATTCCCCACTGCTCCCAATTCTGGGCAACCGGGCGTTTACATCTGGATTGAACCAATCAGAGACGCTCTTGACAGAAGGCAAAGACTGTGCTTTACACTATGTCGAGCGAGATCGATGGCCATCGATCCAATCACTAACGAATGATACTGGTAGCTTTTTAACTTCCGTTCTGGAAAGCTATACGATTACACCACTTCATCCACTCAATACCAGACCCAGTACAATTTAAGCGCGATTTGACAACATTTGAGGACTATTGTAGATACCACAGAGATCTGTCCCAAGTACTGACCAAAACGCAGGGCCGATCCTAGGGTCACAGGCGCCTGGGTGCAGAAATATTTCTGGCGCCCCCACAAAGGGGGCATGGTCATCTTTACCAACTCCTCCCCTTTACAAATTTTTCTATGGCAATGACTCAAACACAGAGATGCTCCTCTAAGAAGTCTTTGTTGCCCTGGGATCCTCCCATGATCTTTTAACAATAAAGAAAATACTGGAAGAGTGTACACTAATGAGACCTGGAGGGGAACCTCTCTGATACTGTTAGAAAGTGCCCCAAAACATAGTACAGGAGATGGTCAGACTGTAGACATGATACAAGCAATGGTCAGAGACTGCAATCATAGTACAGGAGATGGTCAGAGAGTGTAGACATATTACAGGAGACAGTCAGGGACTGGAGAAATAATACAGGAGACAGTCAGAGACTACAGATATAATACAGGAGATGGTCAGAGACTGCAGTTCCTATTGACATAAGTAGATAATGGCCGATCGGCTCTCACCTGACCAACAACAACAGTTCCTCTGATCAGGAGTCAGCTCACTCTGAATTGCCCATGGCTACTCCACTGGGTAGAGCCCAGATCTGTATCCTGGCAATGACTCCATTCCTTTCTCCGCCAGGGATGGCACTAGGCTGTGTGGCTTTCCATCTGGTGGCGCACGGCAGCGGGGTTCTCTCTCAGCACTGTCCTCTCCCTCTGGAGTCCTGGGTGCACTTCCCTGAAAGCTTTCCTGGGGTCCTGGCTCTCTCTCTCTCTGCCATTCAGTACAGACTCCCCCAGGACAACCCCCCCATTAGTACAGACCCAGCCGAGGACAACCCCCCATTAGTACAGACCCAGCCGAGGACAACCCCCCATTAGTACAGACCCAGCCGAGGACAACCCCCCATTAGTACAGACCCACCCGAGGACAACCCCCCATTAGTACAGACTCCCCCAGGACAACCCCCCATTAGTACAGACTCCCCCAGGACAACCCTCCATTAGTACAGACTCCCCCAGGACAACCCCCCCATTAGTACAGACCCCCCCAGGACAACCCCCCATTAGTACAGACTCCCCCAAAACAACCCCCCATTAATACAGACTCCCCCAGGACAAACCCCCCATTAGTACAGACCCACCCAGGACAACCCCCCATTAGTACATACCCCCCCAGGACAACCCCCCCCATTAGTACATACCCCCCCAGGACAACCCCCCCCATTAGTACAGACTCCCCCAGGACAACCCCCTTAAGTACAGACCCACCCAGGACAACCCCCCATTAGTACATACCCCCCCAGGACAAACCCCCCTTTAGTAGAGACTCCCCCAGGATAACCCCCCATTAGTACATACCCCCCCAGGACAAACCCCCCTTTAGTAGAGACTCCCCCAGGATAACCCCCCATTAGTACAGACTCCCCCCAGGACACTCCCCCTATTAGTACAGACCCCCCCAGGACAACCCCCCATTAGTATAGACACCCCCAGGACAAACCCCCCATTAGTACAGACCCACCCAGGACAACCCCCCATTAGTACAGACCCACCTAGGACAACCCCCCATTAGTACATACCCCCCCAGGACAACCCCCCATTAGTATAGACACCCCCAGGACAAACCCCCCATTAGTACAGACCCACCCAGGACAACCCCCCATTAGTACAGACCCACCTAGGACAACCCCCCATTAGTACATACCCCCCCAGGACAACCCCCCCATTAGTACAGACTCCCCCAGGACAAACCCCCCATTAGTACAGACTCCCCCAGGACAAACCCCCCATTAGTACAGACCCACCCAGGATAACCCCCCTATTAGTACAGACCCCCCCAAGGACAACCCCCCATTAGTACAGACCCACCTAGGACAACCCCCCATTAGTACATACCCCCCATTAGTACAGACTCCCCCAGGACAAACCCCCCCATTAGTATAGACACCCCCAGGACAAACCCCCCATTAGTACAGACCCACCCAGGACAAACCCCCCTTTAGTACAGACCCACCCAGGACAAACCCCCCTTTAGTACAGACTCCCCCAGGACAACCCCCCCCATTAGTACAGACCCCCCAAGGACAACCCCCCATTAATACAGACTCCCCCAAAACAACCCCCCATTAATACAGACTCCCCCAGGACAAACCCCCCATTAGTACAGACACCCCCAGGACAAACCCCCCATTAGTACAGACCCACCCAGGACAACCCCCCATTAGTACAGACCCACCTAGGACAACCCCCCATTAGTACATACCCCCCCAGGACAACCCCCACCCATTAGTATTCCGGCTCCCCCAGGACAACCCCTTTAAGTACAGACCCACCCAGGACAACCCCCCATTAGTACATACCCCCCCAGGACAAACCCCCCTTTAGTAGAGACTCCCCCAGGATAACCCCCCATTAGTACATACCCCCCCAGGACAAACCCCCCTTTAGTAGAGACTCCCCCAGGATAACCCCCCATTAGTACAGACTCCCCCCAGGACAATCCCCCTATTAGTACAGACCCCCCCAGGACAACCCCCCATTAGTATAGACACCCCCAGGACAAACCCCCCATTAGTACAGACCCACCCAGGACAACCCCCCATTAGTACAGACCCACCTAGGACAACCCCCCATTAGTACATACCCCCCCAGGACAACCCCCCATTAGTACAGACTCCCCCAGGACAAACCCCCCATTAGTACAGACTCCCCCAGGACAAACCCCCCCATTAGTACAGACCCACCCAGGATAACCCCCCTATTAGTACAGACTCCCCCAGGACAACCCCCCCCCCCATTAGTACAGACCCCCCCAAGGACAACCCCCCATTAGTACAGACCCACCTAGGACAACCCCCCATTAGTACATACCCCCCCAGGACAACCCCCCCATTAGTACAGACTCCCCCAGGACAAACCCCCAATTAGTACAGACTCCCCCAGGACAAACCCCCCATTAGTACAGACCCACCCAGGATAACCCCCCTATTAGTACAGACTCCCCCAGGACAACCCCCCCCCCATTAGTACAGACCCCCCCAAGGACAACCCCCCATTAGTACAGACCCACCTAGGACAACCCCCCATTAGTACAAACCCCCCCATTAGTACAGACACCCCCAGGACAAACCCCCCATTAGTACAGACCCACCCAGGACAAACCCCCTTTAGTACAGACCCACCCAGGACAAACCCCCCTTTAGTACAGACTCCCCCAGGATAACCCCCCCATTAGTACAGACTCCCCCAGGATAACCCCCCATTAGAACAGACCCCCCAGGACAACCCTCCATTAGTACAGACCCCCCCAGGACAACCCCCCATTAGTACAGACCCACCCAGGATAACCCCCCTATTAGTACAGACTCCCCCAGGACAACCCCCCCCCATTAGTACAGACCCCCCCAAGGACAACCCCCCATTAGTACAGACCCACCTAGGACAACCCCCCATTAGTACAAACCCCCCCATTAGTACAGACACCCCCAGGACAAACCCCCCATTAGTACAGACCCACCCAGGACAAACCCCCTTTAGTACAGACCCACCCAGGACAAACCCCCCTTTAGTACAGACTCCCCCAGGATAACCCCCCCATTAGTACAGACTCCCCCAGGATAACCCCCCATTAGAACAGACCCCCCCAGGACAACCCTCCATTAGTACAGACCCCCCCAGGACAACCCCCCATTAGTACAGACCCCCCCAGGACAACCCCCCATTAGTACATGGCAGGCTGTGGCAGAGGCGCTCAATCTCAGCTGGATCAGGCGGCAGCGCAGCTGTATTAGTGTCTGTTGTGTATGCTCTGCTCGGCGCTCGCTCCCCCACGCTGTCTGAAGATGGCAGTGGCAGAGGTCACGGTGGGTGGAGCCGAGCGGCCGTGTGACGGCACGTCGTCACATCCCGCTCGGGTCTCTGATTGCTTCGGCGGCTCGGATTAAAAAAATAAATAAAATAATTTCGGCGGCTCGCTCGGCGCCTCGCGGATGACAGCGCTGGGTGCGGGGCACCCACTGCACCCCGTGTAGGATCGGCCCTGCCAAAACGTATACCCTACTTAACACCCCATCAATGCAGTCAGATCTGGTGTTTTTAGGAAAATGGGGAGAAGATCTAAAGCAGACTTTTACTGACGTGTAAATACAAAATATCCTCAGATTCTCTTTAAAATCGTCCATCTGCACTAGAATACAAGAAACAATCTATAAGATTCTGACAAGGTGGTACTATACACCTCAGTTACTACACTGAAAACGAGGGTTGGGATGTGAAGGGGAACTGAGAACACTGTGGGACTGCTTTAACCACTGGGCCTATCCTGGCACTTCTCTCCTTCATGTAAAAATCACAATTTTTTAGCTAGAAAATTAATCAGAACCCCCAAACATTATATATATATTTTTAGCAGACATCCTAGGGAATAAAATGGCAGTCATTGCAACTTTTTTTCTCACACGGTATTTGCGCAATAATTTTTCAAACACCTTTTTTTGGGAAAAAAAAACGGCTTCATGAATTAAAAAATAACAAAATGCTCTAGTGCGCCTGCCGCAGTTGTATTACGATAAGGGCAATAAAGCACAAGCACTACTAGCAAGGAAACTGGCGGACCTCTCACTCGCCTCCACCCCACATCAGATACAGGACAGATCGGGTAACATCCTATCCCACCCCCAAAGTATAGCAGACGCGTTCGCCGAATTTTATGCAGACCTATATAATAGGCTGGAGATACCCCATAACCCCCCCTCCCCAGACTTGCTTGACAGGATGACGCAATACCTTACTCAGTCGGGCATCCCCTGGCTACAGCCAGCTGATCTTGTCGCTCTCAACGCCCCTATCACTGACGAGGAACTGACTCAGGCCATTAAAGCCCTACCTGCCCACAAATCCCCGGGACCGGACGGACTGCCATACGAATACTACAAGACCTTTCTTCCCATCCTTCTCCCATGCATGACCAAGCTATTTAACGCATTTCTACACCAGACCCCAATCCCGACGGACATGCAGCGCTCCTTGATTACCCTGATCCCTAAGCCCGACAAGGACCCTTCGTTGTGCGCCGGCTATAGGCCGATAGCCCTGCTGAATTCAGATCTCAAGATATTCACAAAGGTCCTTTCGCTCCGCCTTAATGTTGTGTTGCCTTCCCAGGTGGGCTTTGCACCCCTCCGCCAAGCAGGAGACAACACAAGAAGGGTGATAGACCTTATCGACGTGGCGAGCAGGGAGGGCACGGAATCTCTGCTCCTGAGTCTGGACGCAGAGAAGGCGTTTGACCGCCTGGGATGGCCCTTCATGCTTGCCACTCTGAGACACATGGGGTTCAGGGGTCCCTTTCTCCGAGCGGTCCATCACCTTTATACCAACCCAGTCTCGCAGGTGAAGACCCTCTTCGCCACCTCATCCGCTTTTCCTGCTACTAACGGGACCCGCCAGGGGTGCCCGCTCTCCCCCCTTCTTTTTGCCCTCTGCGTCGAACCCTTAGCGGCGACGATCCGCGGCCATCCGAGTATTCGGGGAATCCCAGTGAGAGGGAGGGAGTTTAAAATCTCCCTCTTCGCTGATGACATTATTCTCACCCTGACCCATCCTCGCATCTCCCTCCCCAACCTCATTGCCGAACTTGAACGCCATGGAGCCCTTTCGGGTTATAAAACAAACGCCTCCAAATCTATGGTTCTGCCACTTAACCTGCCCAAACCGGAGATCCTTCACCTGCAGTCTGTGTTCCCGTATAACTGGGAGCGAACCTCCTTAAAATATCTAGGAGTCCAGCTGACCCCGACATTTGCCTCCTTGTACCAGGCCAACCTCCCTCCCCTGTATAAATCGATCAGGGAGTTGATCCAAAAATGGAAATCCCACCAGATATCCCTCCTAGGCTGAATAGCGGCTGTTAAAATGGTAGTTCTCCCTAAATTGTTGTATCGCTTCCAAACCCTTCCGATTCCGATCCCGTATGCTCATTTGCGCATGCTACAAGCAGATCTTCTCCGTTTTGTGTGGAACCACAAGCGTCACCGGATCCCACGATTGGTCATGACGGCCGCGAGGACTGAGGGGGGCCTGGCGTTCCCTGACCTGGTCAAATATTACCAAGCATTCCAACTACGGGTGATAGTTTCATGGTTCCCCCAGAGGTCCTACAATAAGTGGACAGAGGTAGAAAAACTCTGGCTAGCGCCAGTCCACCCCAACAGCCTACTCTGGAGTGCGGATGTGGAGGTCGAGCCTGGACGGTTGCTGGGCTCTATGCAGCAGCTCCGACGCATTTGGCGAAAGCTGGCTCGAGATCTCAGACTCAAATCTGAGAGCTCGCTGCTGACCTCCTTCCTCTACAACCCCAAGGTTCCCACGAGCCTCACCCACCAGATGTCGTGGCCCTGGGCCTCGCGAAATCTTTTTCATTTCGGACACCTGGTGGACCCTAGAACTCGCACCCTGCATCCGTTCGCTGACCTCCAAGCCAAACATGACCTCCCACGACAGGCATTCTTTAGCTATCTACAGATCCGCCATTACGCTCACACAATAGCCCCTCGTTTTCAATTCTCCAAACCATCCCCATTCGAGCGCATTATACTAGGAGGTACAGCCCGTAGGGGACTAATATCGGACATATACAGAATCCTGAATGAATACTCCATACAAGACCGAGGTAACCACGCTTACATGCTCCGATGGGAGAAGGAGCTAGGGGAGGAGATACCGGAGGAGGCATGGAGGGCGGTCTGGAGGCAGGCAGCTAAAAGTTCCATTTGCACCCTTTATAGGGAAAATACATACAAAGTACTCTTCTTTTGGTACCTGACTCCAGACGTCCTCCATAGGGTTTACCCCTCCACATCTGACCGCTGTTGGCGTTGCCACCAGTCCCGAGGCACCTTATTTCACATATACTGGTCGTGCCCCCTAATTGTCCCGTACTGGTCTTTAACACAGAACCTCCTGTCCCGCCTATTTGGGGTACCCATACCCCTCTCCCCAAAGCTGTTTCTCCTCGGCCTGTCCCAGCCGCAAATGGCCAAACCCTACAAGAAGCTACTTCGGCATATACTTACTGCAGCAAGATGCCCGATAGCCCTTCACTGGAAAAAGCCACAGCCCCCATCCCAGGAGGCCCTCTATGCTAGGGTCAAGGACGTGGAACTTATGGAAAAGATGGGCACTCTTGCACGAGCACTCCTGTTGCCTTTGTACCTTTATATACGCGCGCATTGCTACTATGTTTTGTATTGAACCTTTTCGAAATAAAAAAAAAATATTTGAAAAAAAAAAACAAAACAAAACAGTAAAGTTAGCCCAATTTGTTTGTAAAATATGAAAGATGATGTTACGCCGAGTAAATAGATACCTAACATGTCATGCTTTAAAATTGCGCACACTCATGGGATGGCGCCAAACTTCGGTACTTCAAAATCTCCATAGGCGACGGTTACATTTTTTTTACAGGTTACTACTTTCGAGTTACAGAGGAGGGGTTTGAACGGCGTTTATATATGTGGGCGGGACTTGCATGCGTGTTTGCTTCTGCACATGAGCTACCGGGGATAGGGGCGTTTTAAAAAAAAATGTTTTTCGTTTTTATTTTATTTTCTAACAAAAAGTTTTTTTATTTAAGTAAAACAAAACAAAAAACAAAGAAGTCACCAGGCAATAGCACAAATAAAGAGCAGTGAAAACAATAGCAGTAAGCATATAAATTCTCATACGTACAATACAGTGAGATGATGAGCATCCATGCAATAATACAATCTTCCGGAAGGCAAGAAAACCAGTGGTACAAACATGAATCAACTGAGATGCAGTAATAAAGAGCACCACGAACTCCCGCTACATGGAATAGGTGAATCAGGAACCATACAGGTGCCAGGTAGGGGCTAGTAAAGACGGACTGGAATTCCTACTCCAGGGCAAAAGGGGAGACCCCCACCACTGCACCAAAAGGCGCAAGACAGAGGGGGGAGGAAGGGGGGGCGGGGGTTAAGGCAAGCCTCAGAGCACACAGCACAGAGAGAGTTATGACCAGAGCTGCACCCTAGAGAATCCCCACATGGCTCCCACATCAGTCAACCTTGTCACTGAAAAAGGACAATTAGTCACTCCCAACACCCCATCCACCTAGGCCAGATCCAATTGCTCCTGCCGCCCAAACATTATCAAAGTGAGTTTGTATAGAGGAAGGGCCCCATTTATTAAAGCTTTCCACTGCTGTACTGAGGGGGAGAGGCCTCCTTCCACCATATCAAGATTGCCTTCCTAGCATAGAAGGCTGCAAAAAAAATAAAGAGCTTCTTTGATTGGGTACCATTCAGTGTATCAACTAAGCAACGGCAAAGGGTCACAGGTCAAATGCACCTTGCTGACAGATCTAATGACAGTCACTACCCCCTGCCAGAAAGATTGTATCACTGGACAGGACCAGACGACATGAAAAAAGGATCCCTCCTCCCACCACATCGGGGGCAGACAGGGCTCCGTTGCAGGTATATCTTAGCCAAGCGCTGGGGGGAGAAGTAAGCTCTATGTAAAAATGTAACCTGAAGAAACCTGTCCCTGGCAGAAACCACCAGGGAGAGGTACTGCTGAATCCCCTCCTTCCAGTCGTCATCAGCCAGCGCCGGAATATCCGCCTGCCAAACCGAAAACAGCTGAGAGACCTTGGAGGTGTCCAAACCCACCAAAAGAGAGTACAAGGCGGACAAGGGCTTGGTCTTGTCCGCCGCAACCAACAGACGGTCAACCCCCGTAGTCTCCAACACCACTAGTCCAGGAAACTGAGATCTGAAGGCGTGACGCAGATGGAGGTATCTAAAAAACATCTGATTCGGCAGCCCCCTCCCCTGCTTCAACTCATCAAAGGTAAGGAGTGCACCTGACGGAGCTACATCCGCAAGTGTCTTAACCTCAAAACTGGCCCACAAAACAGGATCAGGGATAGAATGGAAGTGTGGTAGCCGCGGGTTCCCCCACAACGGAGTATGCAGGGACCAGCCATTAGGCTTCTGAACCTTGGTCCGAACAACCTCCCACACCCTCAGAGTAGTCCTCATCGAGGGGGTAACATAAGGATTCGACCCGGATCCACGGTGCATAAGATTACGCAGCTCAGAGTAGGAACCAAGCAGTTCAGCTTCAAGAGTAGCTGCCGGGTTAGCTGGCTCCTTCGATAGCCACCACCTGAGTGTAACCAGGACCGCAGCCCAATAGTACTTCTGAAAGCAGGGTAGGGCCAAGCCACCGAGGGTGATCGGCAGCTGCAGGGTGGACCTGGCAATCCTAGGGGTACCACCCTCCCAGATAAAGGAGAGTATGCTATCCAATTTTCTGAAAAACGCATTTGGAATAGGCACGGGGGTCTGTCTAAAAATATACAAAAATTTCGGCAGGACGGTCATTTTGACCAGATTAACCCGACCAAACGGGGTAAGGGGTAGTGACCTCCAGGCAGTACACCTCTGGGTCAGGAGGGACAAGATCAGAGTCAGATTGAGGGGAATGAACTGTTTCAGATCCCTGTGGCTCTCCACTCCCAAATACCGAAACTGTGAAACCCGCCGCAGAGGAGTGTCCATTGTGATCGACGCCTCCGAGGGATGTAGAGCAAAAATGACAGACTTCCCCCAGTTAATACATATGTCAGAGAATTTGCCAAAAATATCAATAAGTGCCAGGGCCGCCCCAAGGGAAACAGAGGTGTTGTGCAAGTATAGCAGAGTGTCGTCCGCATAGAGAAATTTTTTCTTGGACCGGACTTATAGGGATACCAGAAACCGCCTGGAGGGATCGAAGAAGAATCGCAATGAGTTCAATGGCCAGAGCAAAAAGGGCAGGGGACAAAGGGCAGCCCTGCCTAGTGCCCCTGTAAAGGCAAAAGGGCAGGGATAGAATGGAACCTGTGCGGACCCTAGCAGTGGGCGACCTGTACAGGGCCTGCATCCACAATATAAACCTGGGACCAAAGCCAAACCTCCGCAGGACCTCCCACAGGTAGTTTCATTCCACCAAATCGAATGCCTTTTCGGCATCGAGGAAGGCCACTGCGTCGGCCTCGGCCAGGAAACCCCCTGTGCACCCAACACCGTATACAACCTATGGAGGTTTATATCCGTACCCTTACTGGGCATGAAGCCGGTCTGGTCCTCATGTACCAAAGTAAGTATGACAGTATTAAGTAATCTAGCCAGAACCTTAGTAAGGACCTTAGCGTCTGTGTTTAAGAGAGAAATGGGTCTATAGGAGGGACAGAGCTCAGGGTCCTTACCTGGCTTGGGGATCACCACAATGACCACCTCAGCCATGGAGGGAGGGATATTACCATCTCTCAAGGTTGCGACCATCATAGCGTGGAGCCTGGGCCCCAGCAGCTCCCCATATTGCTTATAGAATTTCGGGGGAAGACCATCCACTCCCGGCGTTTTCCCTGCTTGCAGGTCCCCCAGGGCCTGTTGCACCTTCTCCAAAGTTATTCCACTATCCATGTAAGCACTAGCCTCATCACTAAGGGTTGGGAAGGTCAGCTGCCCCAGAAAGGAGACCAAGTTTTCCTCCATGTAGGCCACCCTAGACAAGTACAAGGCCTCATAATAGGAGGCAAAGCATGCGTTGATAGCCACCGGATCCACCCCTATTGACCCATTAGCATTCTGGACGTGAGCAATAGTAGCAATAGGTTGCTGCTCTTTGGCCAACTAAGCCAAGAGGCGCTCTGTTTTTTCCCCCAGCTCAAATATGCGTTGTGTCTGGGACAACTGTCGTTTCTCCGCCTTGGCCACCCGGAGGAGCATAACCTCACGGTAGGCAGCCTGCATATCCAAGTACGTGACCGGATTTTGTGTGGTGACGTACTGGGATTCCAAATCCTGAGCTTTGGCCTCAGCCTCCTCTAGACAGATCGTAGCATCACGCCTCGACCGTGAGATAGAGGCCTGATAGCACCCCCGAGTGTAAGCTTTGAAGGCATTCCACCTGTTGCCCACAACCATGGACCCTGCATTAGTTACCCAAAACTCCGAGATGCATCGTGAAATATCAGCAGAAATTATCTCATCAGAGATCCAGTAGCGAGAAAGTCGCCACAGTCTCTCCGACGGAGTTGTCTGAGCCCTCAGACCAAAGAGCACAGCGGCATGGTCTGAGATACCCCTAGGGAGTATTTGAACCTCACAAACCCTTGAGAGTAAACCCCCACTGACAAAGACCAAGTCTATTCTGGACATTGCCCTATAGGAGGTGGAATGACGGGTGTATGCTTGGGCATTCGGGTACTTCCCCCACCATATATGTCCATGAGACCATACAGAGAAGCCCAACGTTGCAGGGGAGAATCAGTGTTAGGCCTCGTACACACGATCAAATCTGTCTGCTGGAAACGGTCTGCTAGACCGTTTCAGCAGACAGATTAGATCGTGTGTACAGCCAAACAGACGGATTTGGCCACCCGACAGATTTCAAAGCATGCTTTGAAATCTGTCGGCTGCAAACTCGTCTGCTGGTTAGTACACTTACCAGCAGACATGTCGTCTCGCACCAGCGCCGAATGATTTCGGCGCATGCGCGGAAGTGTTTTACTTCCTGGTGCAGTGACGTGGCGGCGTCAACGTCACCGCCACGTCAGCGCGCTGTCTGCTGGCGGGGATTTTGGTTTGCTCGTGTGTACACGCGAGCAAACCAAAATCACAGCAGACAGATTTGTACAAATCGGTCGGACAGACCGTTTTGAACAAATCTATTTCCTCGTGTGTATGAGGCCTTAGTATCAGAGGACAGCCTGTCCAAAGACGGGTTCGGGACCATATTAAAATCACCTGCAATGATGAGATTATCCGTGGGATACGTGGCTAGAACAGGGATCAGGGACTATAGGAGAGATATTGTGGCCGGCGGCGGTATGTAAATGCCCAAAATTATCATTTCCACAGTATCCACCACAGCATGCAATAACACATATTTACCCTCAGGGTCAGTCCGTACATCCAGAGTGGTAAACGAGAGGGACCTATGCACTAGTATGCTGACCCCCCCTAGCATAGCTTGAATACGTGGCATGGTAGGAGTGATCCACCCACTGCTTCCTCAGAGCAAGGACCCTACGCCCCACCAAGTGGGTCTCCTGGAGTAGACATATATGGGGGGAATAGGCCATGACCAGGGATCTTTTTATTTTGTCATTCAACCCACGGACATTCCACGAGAGTATCTTTATGGGAGCCATAGGAACAGCATCTTAATATGACTGACAGCAGGGTAATAGTGGAGCCAATGCAGGGGAGGGTACCCAACTGGCCACAGGGATGCAAACATCGCAACGACATTGGACACCCGGCTTGCGCTTCCAGCGCAGGGCCACGCGGGTGGCCAAGGTGTCTCACTGCAAACATTAGCCTGGCATAAAAAACGATGACATAAGAAAAGAAAAAAATGGAAACAAAAAAGAAAAAGAAACAAACTGAACATCCCAACCCCCTGACCCTGCATGCCCGCAGAAAAAAAACGGGGTGTATAAAGCCCAAACCAACCCCATTAAACCGTAGGAACGTCTCCTATGAGGTCAAGTGGCACAAAGCCCAGGACGTATTTTCTCGTACTGCGGTGGGCAAGTGGTTAAAGGGGGAACTGTTATGTAAAGAGGGACTGTGGAAACTGATATAAAGATATAAAGGAAGGACTGTGCTGTAAAGGGGGTTGTGACGTAATGGGAGACTGGGGACTGACTGCATGAAGCCCCCCGGTCCCTGCAAACATTGTCTGCCATGAAAAGCAGTCCCTGGTGCCAAAAATGTTGTGGACCACAGCTATAGAACAATGATTTTTTATCACGTTGTTATGGGTAAAGTTTCACTTTAAAGAGGGTTAAAGGATCACTAAAGAAAAAAATTGTATTTGCTAAAATGCCCTGCAGTAGCCTATAAAGACATATTAGTTTAGTGATTTAAAAAAAAAAAAAAAATTAAAAGCGATTAAATTCCATGGTATCTCTTACCTGCATCTATCTGGTTTCGTTTCTGCCTTGCACTTCCCGATTTTCGCCGCTCGTTCGTAAGAGCGACGTCGCCGTCATGCTGGGAACTACATTTCCAAGTAAGCTTTGCGCATCGCGCATGCACAGTTAAAAAAAAAAAAAAACAACGTACTCCATTATGAATGGTAGTTTTACCTCCCGTCTCCTAACTTGCTTCTGGGCATGTGCGGGTTTAAAACGTAATTTTTTATGTTGTTTTGCCCACACACGATCATTTTTTAGGACACAAAAATGACTTTTTTTTTTTTTTAAATGGTCGTTTTTTAGAAGACATAAAATGACGTTTTGCCCACACACGATCATTTTAAATGACATTTTTAAAAATGTATTTTTTTCATCACAAAAAGTGATCGTGTGTACGCGGCATAAAAAAAAAAAATGGTCCACTTTAGAAAATACCGTATCATTATAAAATAAAGCAAACAAATTCACAGTTTTTCACAGTGCAATGGCAACACAGGCTTACATTTTGTTATGAAAATATAACATATACATACAGTACAGACCAAAAGTTTGGACACACCTTCTCATTCCAAGAGTTTTATTTTCATGATTATGAAAATTGTAGATATACACTGAAGGCATCAAAACTATGAATTAACACATGTGGAATTATATACATAACAAAAAAGTGTGAAACAACTGAAAATATATGTCGTCATATTCTAGGTTCTTCAAAGTAGCCACCTTTTGCAGCAGACACATCTCTAACTGTTAAGAGGAGACTGTGTGAATCAGGCCTTCATGGTAGAATATGTGCTAGGAAACCACTGCTAAAGAAAGGCAACAAGCAGAAGAGACTTGTTTGGGCTAAAGAACACAAGGAATGGACATTAGACCAGTGGAAATCTGTGCTTTGGTCTGATGAGTCCAAATTTAAGATCTTTGGTTCCAACCACCGTGTCTTTGTGCGATGCAGAAAAGGTGAACGGATGAAGTCTACATGCCTGGTTCCCACCGTGAAGCATGGAGGAGGAGGTGCTTTGCTGGTGACACTGTTGGGGAATTATTCAAAATTGAAGGCATACTGAACCAGCATGGCTACCACAGCATCTTGCAGCGGCATGCTATTCCATCCGGTTTGCGTTTAGTTGGAGCATCATTTATTTTTCAACAGGACAATGACCCCGAACACACCTCCAGGCTGTGTAAGGGCTATTTGACCAAGAAGTGATGGGGTGCTGCGCTAGATGACCTGGCCTTCAGTCACCGGACCTGAACCCAATCAAGATGGTTTGGGGTGAGCTGGACCGCAGAGTGAAGGCAAAAGGGCCAACAAGTGCTAAGCATCTCTGGGAACTCCTTCAAGACTGTTGGAAGACCATTTCAGGCGACTACCTCTTGAAGCTCATCAAGAGAATGCCAAGAGTGTGCAAAGCAGTAATCAAAGCAAAAGGTGGCTACTTTGAAGAACCTAGAATATGACATATTTTCAGTTCACACTTTTTTGTTATGTATATAATTCCACATGTGTTAGTTCATAGTTTTGATGCCTTCAGTGTGAATCTACAATTTTCATAGTCATGAAAATAAAAAGAAAACTCTTTGAATGAGAAGGTGTGTCTAAACTTTTGGTCTGTACTGTACATGTAAACATTATGTAGGGAGATTGGTTTCATCTCTGTGTATCATCGGAGGCTGTTCACTTCACTGGGTATATGTAAGGATTTACATCCACTTTAAATTGAGCGTGGGGTGGAGGAATTATTTTTGAGGGTGATTATTTCCACCTAATGTTATTTGCCAATTGTTTGGCATCTTTAATAAAGTAATTTTTTACCTGTCATACTATATGGGCTGCATATAGTACCTGCATTCTCTGGGGTGTTCTTTGCCCAATTGTTTGTTTAGGGTAAGCAGGCCTACCTCTGCTCACACCTCCAACCTTTGCACAAGCCTCCCCAATTGCTTAAAGCTTACCTCAATTGTAAGGGACGTAGGGCAGACCATTTGCTGTTGCTAGTGGAGGTACCAGGGGGTGTGGATGGTGCTGAGGGTGGAGCCAAATGACACAGGTGCTATCCACAACAGCCCACAAAATGTAGTCCCAGGTAAGATAATTGCAGAAATGGCAGAGATGCCCAAAAGCAATTTGGCTGGAAGGCAGACACGGTCACATCAGATGCTAAATTTGATGTCAAGGCAAGAGGGAAGCAGCGACCCACAGCCAAACCATGGCCCAGTGATTGAGAACCACTAGTATAAGGTACAGTATAGAATAAGTGGATACAGGGTAAGGCAAGGAATGGCACATTGATTGCATCTTATAAATTTGAATAAAAGGCAGACAGTCTTCTGTACTTTACAATAGTAAGAATTTTTATTTCAACTAAGCAAGTGCAGTATTAAGCCGGGTACACACTATGATTTTCTGGGTTGAACAAAAATGCAAAGTTAGTATAGTGATCTCCCCTGCTGAGATATTGTATTCTGACAGGGGGATGCGCCCCCCCCCCCCCCCCGAACACTCTGATTTTTTTTTTACTGGTCAATGTCTCCCGTCTATCGGTCCGTGTGTACCAGGCTTTAGAATATGGTGTGTTGTTAAACAGAAGCTTTCTAGGGGTGGCTAGAAAACAGTGACAAGAGAACAGGAAAGAGTAAAGAGCTTCCTAACATTCTATGCATGGGTTAGATGGGATAGCAATAGGATCAGCATGGGTAACATAAATGGAAACATACATGTATGTAAGAGAAGGAAAATCCAGAAATTATCCAGAGCTTTATTACATATGTAAGTTTAGCAGCAATAATATACAATGCTCAGGGAAAAACTGATATGAAAACTGTCTGGTAATAATAAACAGATGAGTAGAGATCATATTGCAAAGTGGCTCTATTAATCAAAAATATGTGAAAAAATACATATAGCCAACTCAAATAATAAAGAAGAAGAGGGAGGGAAACACCTGCAGGAAGCCATAACTCTTGACAAGTTTTTGCGCTGAAGACGACTGTAGAAAATTTGTAGTTACCAGAATCTTTTACATTTCTATTTTTGTAGATGTACAGCTACTTCCTTTAGACTTTGCATCATTTTTTTTCCATTTTATTACATACCCCCATCCTGGAGTCTTTTTGTTTGGGTGGTTGCCAGAACTTCTCAACAGGGGTCATCTTACTTATAGCTAAACTACCACTGATATAAGCTCATTTGCCCATGCACTTGGGGATTCATAAAAGTTGTCATCCCATAATAGAAGGAATCCCAGCCCAGACAGCTTTTAATTGATCTCTTAATAAATTCTACCAGCTATCCCCCTATAACAGGCAGTAGCGGATGGTGTTTTAATTTGGGGGGGGGGGGGGGGCAGCAAACAACCACCCATTCCCCTGAGCAACACCCACCCACTCACAGCTGTTTGCCGGTCGGCTCCTCCATGTTTGCGACCTTTTGCCAAATTTCAGGCTTCAAACAAATATATAAAACTGTAATTTTTTGTGAAGAATCAACAACAAGTTTTGCAAATCGAGAGACTGACATTTTTGCCCATTCCTCCTTGCAAAACAGCTCGAGCTCAGTGAGGTTGGATGGAGAGCTTTTGTGAACAGTATTTTTCAGTTCTTTACACAGATTCTCGATTGGAATCAGGTCTGGACTTTGACTTGGCCATTCTAACACCTGGATATGTTTATTTGTGAACCATTCCATTGTAGATTTTGCTTTATGTTTTGGATCATTGTCTTGTTGGAAGACAAATCTCCATCCCAGTCTCAGGTCTTTTGCAGACTCCATCAGGTTTTCTTCCAGAATGGTCCTGTATTTGGCTCCATCCATCTTCCCATCAATTTTAACCATCTTCCCTGTCACTACTGAAGAAAAGCAGGCCCGAACCATGATGCTGCCACCACCATGTTTGACGATGGGGATGGTGTGTTCAGGGTGATGAGCTGTGTTGCTTTTACGCCAAACATAACGTTTTGCATTGTTGCCAAAAAGTTTGATTTTGGTTTCATCTGACCAGAGCACCTTCTTCCACATGTTTGGTGTGCCTCCCAGGTGGCTTGTGGCAAACGTTAAACGACACTTTTTATGGATATCTTTAAGAAATGGCTTTCTTCTTGCCACTCTTCCATAAAGGCCAGATTTGTGCAGTATACGACTGATTGTTGTCCTATGGACAGAGTCTCCCACCTCAGCTGTCGATCTCTGCAGTTCAAGTTCATCCAGAGTGATCATGGGCCTCTTGGCTGCATCTCTGATCAGTCTTCTCCTTGTATGAGCTGAAAGTTTAGAGGGACGGCCAGATTTGCAGTGGTCTGATACTCCTTCCATTTCAATATTATCCCTTGCACAGTGCTCCTTGGGATGTTTAAAGCTTGGGAAATCTTTTTTTTATCCAAATCCGGCTTTAAACTTCTCCACAACAGTATCTCGGACCTGGCTAGTGTGTTCCTTGTTCTTCATGATGCTCTCTGCGCTTTAAACGGACCTCTGAGACTATCACAGTGCAGGTGCATTTATACGGAGATTACACACAGGTGGATTCTATTTATCATCATTAGTCATTTAGGTAAACATTGAATCATTCATTCAGATATCCTCACTGAACTTCTGGAGAGAGTTTGCTGCACTAAAAGTAAAGGGGCTGAATAATTTTGCACGCCGAATTTTTCAGTTTTTTTTTTGTTAACAAAGTTTGAAATATCCAATACATTTTGTTCCACTTCATGATTGTGTCCCACTTGTTGATTCTTCACAAAAAAAATCAGTTTTATATCTGTGTGTTTGAAGCCTGAAATGAGGCAAAAGGTCGCAAAGTTCAAGGGGGCCGAATACTTTCCCAAGGCACTGTAGTATGTACCATCCACCCTAGCTAAGACTAGGTTCACACCTATGTGGGTGCGGGACGGCAGGTAAATCATACACATTTCTGCACCTGCAGCAAAAATGTGCTGCTGTTTAGCAGACGCATGGGAGTGCCATTCAATTCTTAACCACTTCCCCACCGAGCCATTGTAAAATGACGTCGGTGGGGACCCTTCGTCATATGACGTCCTTGCATTTTTTCCGGCCACTAGAGGGCGCGCACGTTCCTCGGGACCCGATGCGCGTGCACGGCAGTCAGGATGACCGCTGGGCACCCGCGATCTCCCGCAATCACGGCAGAAGCATGGATCTGTGTGTGTAAACACACAGATCCATGCCTGTCAGCGGTGAGGAAACTGATGTGTGTTCCCAGTTTAGGCCAATATGTATTCTTCTACATATTTTTGGTAAAAAAAAATCCCAATAAGCGTGTCTTCATTGGTTTGCGCAAAAGTTTTATTATCATACAGTTAAAAGGTACATACAGCTGAAAAGGTACTTTAACCACTTACCGCAAACCGCCGCCATTGTTGTCCTTTGACGCCAAATACCATTGTTATTGAAGCATCTAGCTGCCATAACCCGGGTATTTTCAGCAACGGAGGGCAGTTCTCTTTAGGATAAAAGTGGTTCGCTGCAATATCACGTTTATAGAGGGGGACCCTCCACGCTCCGGTCATCTCCAGCGCTTACCGGAGCCATCAGTCGAGGCAGAGACGATCGCGTTCTCTCCCCTGACAGGCCTGAAGTTGGGTGAGGGAAAGTTTGCCTACTCGGCTCCATAACATTGAATGGCGGAAGCCCAATGGTCTTACAGAGTAAAAAAAAAAAAAAAATTATAAATCACTGGGACCAAATGGCTTGCACCCGAGGATACATAGGGAACTCAGTCAAGTAATTGCCAGACCATTGTTCCTAATTTTTAAGAACAGTCTACTGACTGGAATGGTACCAGCTGATTGGAGAAAAGCCAATGTAGCACCAATATTTAAAAAGAGCCCAAAATACATCCCTGGGAATTACAAACCAGTTAGCCTAACATCAATAGTATGTAAGCTCTTGGAGGGGATGATAAGGGACTATATACAAGATTTTATTAATGATAAATGGTATCATTAGC
Organism: Rana kukunoris; assembly: GCA_029574335.1. Taxonomy (NCBI): domain Eukaryota; kingdom Metazoa; phylum Chordata; class Amphibia; order Anura; family Ranidae; genus Rana; species Rana kukunoris. Next base: position 98,367,591 of record CM056056.1, read on the forward strand.
AGTAATCAGCATGGATTCATGAAGAATCGTTCTTGCCAAACCAATCTATGAACCGTCTATGAGGAGGTGAGCTGCCATCTAGATAAAGGAAGGCCCGTAGACGTGGTGTATCTGGATTTTGCAAAAGCATTTGATACAGTTCCCCATAAACATTTACTGTACAAAATAAGGTCCATTGGCATGGACCATAGGGTGAGTACATGGAGTTTAGAGGGTGGTGATAAATGGCGAGTACTCACTTTGTACGGCCGCAGGGTGGTTCTAAATCTCCTTCAGACCAGTGGGGGGGGGCACATCGCTGAGATGCCGATGCGCATGCCTGGCAGCCGCGATGTCCGCCAGGCACTCGCGATCGGCAGTTACAGGACAAGGACATGGATCTCTGTGTGTAAACACACTGATCCATGTCCTGTCAGGGGAGAGAGGAGACCGATCTGTGTCCCTTGTACATAGGGACATAGATCGATCACCTCCCCCAGTCACCTGCCACAGTTAGAACACAATACAGGGTGCATATTTAACCCCTCCCTCACCCCCTAGTGTTAACCCCTTCAATACCAGTCACATTTACACAGTAATTAGTGCATATTTATAGCACTGGTCGCTGTATAAATGTGAATGGCGCCAAAAATGTGTCAAAAGTGTCCGATGTGTCCGCCATAATGCCGCAGTCCCAATAAAAATCGCAAATCGACGCCATTACTAGTAAAAAAAAAAAAAAATTCTATCCCCTATTTTGTAAGCGCTATAACTTTTGCGCAAACCAGTTGCTTATTGCGATTTTTACGTATTGGCCTAGACTAAGAAAAAAAAGTTTTTTTTTTAATTGGGCTTTTATAGCAACAAGTAAAAAATATTGATATTTTTTCAAAATTTACGCTCTTTTTTTGTTTATAGCGCAAAAAATAAAAACCGCAGGAGGTGATCAAATACCACCAAAAGAAAGCTCTATTTGTGGGTAAAAAAGGACGTGAATTTTGTTTGGGAGCCACATCGCACAATTGTCAGTTAAAGCGACGCAGTGCCGGAAGCTGAAATTTCACCTGGTCAGGAAGGGGGTATACGTGCCCAGTAAGCAAGTGGTTAATCACTGGGGGGGAAAACCTCTGGGGGAATGCAGGATGGAAAAGGACCTAGGGGTCCTAGTAGATGATGGGCTCAGCAATAGCATGCAATGCCAAGCTGCTGCTAACAAAGCAAACAGAATATTAGCATGCATTAAAAAGGGGATTAACTCCAGAGATAAAACAATTTTTCAGCTCTATAAGACTCTAGTGCGATCGCATCTGGGAGTATGCCATCCAGTTCTGGGCACCATTCCTCAGGAAGGATGTACAGGAAATGGAGAGAGTACAAAGAAGGGCAACAAAGCTAATAAAGGGTCTGGAGAATATTAGTTATGAGCGTGAACGTATCCTAGTGCGCATGCTCCAAATCACATCGCAAATAGTCAATGAAAACGACGTGAACGTAACTTACGCCCAGCTCTATTCTGAATCGGCTTACGCAAACGACATACAATACGACGCAGTCCCGACGTCCATACTTAACATTGGCTGCGCCTGCTATAGCAGGGGTAACTTTACGCCGGACTTATGCTTACGCAAACGACGTAAAAAAATACGATACGTTTGTGAATCAGCGTATCTAGCTCATTTGCATATTCAACACGTAAATCAACGGAAACGCCACCTAGCGGCCAGCGTAAATATGCAACTTAGATATGACGACGTAAGAGACTTACGCCGGTCGGATCTAACACAAATCTATGCGTAACAGATTCTAAGAATCAGGGGCATAGATACGACCCCACTCACTCAGAGTTACGACGGCGTATCAGGAGATACGCCGGCATAACTCATTGCCGAATCTAGACCATTTTCTCTGGAGAAGACGCTTGAGAGGGGATGTATCATACTGGTGACCCCACAATAGGGATAAAAAAAAATTGCGGAAGGGACCCTTCGTCATATGACGTCCTTGCATTTTTTCCGGCCACTAGAGGGCGCGCACGTTCCTCGGGACCCGATGCGTGTGCACGGCAGTCAAGATGACCGCTGGGCACCCGCGATCTCCCGCAATCACGGCAGAAGCATGGATCTGTGTGTGTAAACACACAGATCCATGCCTGTCAGCGGTGAGGAGACTGATGTGTGTTCCCAGTACAGATTTCTTCAATTTAGGCCAATATGTATTCTTCTACATATTTTTGGTAAAAAAAAATCCCAATAAGCGTGTCTTCATTGGTTTGCGCAAAAGTTTTATTATCATACAGTTAAAAGGTACATACAGCTGAAAAGGTACTTTTTTAACCACTTACCGCAAACCGCCGTCATTGTTGTCCTTTGACGCCAAATACCATTGTTATTGAAGCATCTAGCTGCCATAACCCGGGTATTTTCAAGATGGTTTCAAGAAACTATTAAATAAGCACCTGAACTACCACAACGTACAGGGATATACAATGTAATACTGACATATAATCATACACATAGGTTGGACATGATCGACTTGTGTCTTTTTTCAACCTCACCTACTATGTAAGTGTCAAAAAGAGGCTTGGTCCTTAAGTGGATAATTGAGCTAAATAATCCAGCTGAACCTCAGATTACGAGCATAATCTGATCCAAAGTATGGAAACTAAAAGAGTTTGTTCCGCATTGACTTCAATAGGATGCATTACCGAATGTGGCCAGAGGTGGGGGGCGCCAGAGAGCGCCAAAAAACTTCTGAAAAGACCCGAGGACACTTTGGCTCGTTTCCTGCGCCCACGTAGCTCAGGCCAAATGAGGTACTGCAGGCCAATGTTCAGCTTTTATCGGCTCCTGCGCCCCGTACCTCAGGCCAAATGAGGTACTGAAGGCCTATTTAACTTGAATTCTGCTCATCTTGCGAGTCAATATTACCAAATCGAGTCAGATTAAAAAAGTTGCTTGTAAATCAAATTGCTGTCAAACCAAGTTACTCTTAAACCAAGGTTCCACTGTATATTATTATGCTATGTTATAACATAATAATGTATTATTTATACTGTGAAATTACTGGTTTGAAGTCATAACTTCAAGCTTCAATAATTTGTCCGTTAAAGGATCACTAAAGGAATTTTTTAACCTTTACCTTACTGCAGTCCTGGTTTCATGTCCTCATTGTTCGTTTTTGCTTTGAAGTAGCTGTAATTCTGCTCTGATCACCACACTTCCTGCTTGTCTGGCTCCTTATGAAAAATCTCATGGCATCTTTTCACTGTGGTCCAAGCTGTCATTACTTTGTGTCTAAAACTCCTCAGAACCAATCAGATTAATAAAAAAATAAAAAAAAAATAAAAAACACACCGCCCTGTATTTGTTTGTTTTTGTTCTGTGTGTCTCTTTACTTCACAGAAACATGAAACCAGTTTAAAAATGAAACTAAACTGCAGGCACATTATATGATTGATTTTTATCTATTTGTAATCATTTTTAAAAGGAATCAGTTAACTATTATGTCTCTATACCCTGTAAACAGTCATTTCAGCAAAACATTTTTTTTCCTTTAGTGACCCTTTAAGTCACTTGCTTGGAGTACAGTTTTTTTAAATATAGTAAATGGCCTTAAAAACAATATATAATAGTTATTTGTATATTACTTAGTTATGGTAATTAAAGTGGTTGTAAACCCTTAGGCACACGAGGAGACATGTCCGATGGACCGTTTTCATCGGACATGTCTTCTAGAATGTTTTGGTTTGATCTGTGTACACACGATCAAACCAAAATCCCAGCGGACAGACAGCGCGTTGACGTTGACGCCGCCACGTCACCAAACCAGGAAGTAAAAGGCTTCCACCCATGCGTCGATTTCATTCGACGCATGCAGGAGATTTTGGTCCGCTGGTTAGGCGCACTAACCAGCGGACATATGCGACAGACAGCTTTCCAGCAGACAAGTTTTAAAGCATGCTTTAAAACTTTTGTCTGCTGGAAATCTGTCTGATAGGCCGTACACACGATCGAATCTGTCCGCTTCAGCAGATATGTTTGATCGTGTGTACGCGGCCTTACAGACCACTTTTACCTACAGGTAAGCCTAGATTAAGGCTTACCTGTAGGTGCAAGAAATATCTCCCAAACCTACACGGTTTAGGAGATATTTCCAAAAGACAACGGCGCGCAGGGGCACTGAGCGTGCTGTTACTAACGGCAATCATGCCATTAGTGGAGGCACACATGCACATTTGCGCGGGAATGACATCATCGTGGCTCCGGCCAGTGACACCGCCGGAGCCGTGATACAAGGAAGACTCTGGGGGAAAGATGGCGGCGGCGAGGAAATGCAAGAAAAAGCTCATTATGCCTTTTTCTTGCAGGGTTTTTTTTTTTTAAGAGGGTTTACTTCCTCTTTAACCCCTTGCCACCCAGGCCAATTCTGACACTTCCCTCCTACGTGTAAAAATCATCATATTGGGAAAAAAATGGTGGTTGTTGCAACTTTTTACATCACACAAGTTAGCCTAATTTTTTTTGTACAATGTGTAAAATGATGTTACGCTGAAAAAATTAGACATGTTATCCTTTCTACAATCTTTATTGTCATCTTTGCTAGTAATATGGCTTCCAGCATCAACAAAAAGTGTGACTGAAAAACATCTTAATACGGAGCTCCACCCTCAAATTGAACTATGCATCAGTAGTTTCAAATAATGTCATTAACAGAGTAAAAACATTTTTTTTAACATGCCTCTAAATCCTTGTTGCTAGGTAGAATAGCTAATCTGCCTTCTTCCTGCACCGCGGTGCTTCTCTTATCCTACCTAAGCCGCACAGACTCCTGGGAAATCAGTCTCCCAGGAGTCATTTTAGCTAGGGGCTCTTTGCATGGCGAGTGAGCAGGGGAGAATGCCAGCATCTTACCTCTGCCTGCCATCTGCATGTTGGATTAAGGCTCTGGGGGAGGTACAGTGTCCATGTCCTCTCTGGGGAGGGTAGAAGCCGCATCTGCATTAGATCAGTAATTCATTGTAGCGTGACCTGCTTGAGCGGCAGCATTTTAGCACTTGTTCATGGAGCAGCACAAAAATCATTGAGGCGGCGTGGTGCGGGCAGTTTAAACAGGTCCCTGGTCATGCCCGAGTGTTCCCCGGTCTGTTCTCCCGCGATTACACTCTATTGCGGGTCAGACAGTCGCTGTGGGTTGCGGAGCATAAGGCTGCATTCACACTATAACCTGCGCGTCCCTCACCGGGAATATCGGCGACAAATGTGAGGCGTTTTGTAGCGCGATTTGCGGCTACAAAACTCCTCGTTTTTAACCCCCTTTTGGAGAGGTCCACTATCTCATATGCCGAACGCCGAAGCCGCCGGAAAAAAAAGCTCTGGGACTTGTTTTGAGCTTCAGGCGTCCGGCGTTTCAGCGTTCGGCGTGGAGATGTGAACCATCTCCATAGAGGGGAATGTTAAATTTCCCCTCTGGCGTATGCGGTGTCGGGCGTATATACGCCTAGATGTGAATGGAGCCTAAGAGCAGTGGAGTGGAGCTCAGGACTTGATTATCAGCGTTGTCATAACAACAGGTTTCCCAGCATGCACCTCAGCAAGAAATACAGGAAGGAAAACAACCTGGGCTTCAGTGCTCTCACATAACATGGATGCGGCCAGATACTGAGAAGGAGAAGATAAGGCAAGTGCGCACATAGATTGCTTTAAGGACTGGGAAGACATTGCTCTGTTTTATTGACCATTGACTGTGACAAGTACAATATAGCAAAAAAAATAAATTATGACCGGAGCACCCCTTTAACCACTTCAGGCCTGGAAGGATTTGCCCACTTAATGACCAGGTAATTTTTTGCGATATGGCACTGCGTCGCTTTAACTGACAATTGCGCTGTTATTAACTGCTTAAGGACCGCCTACTGCACATTTACATCGGCAGAATGGCACGACTGGGCACATCAACGTATATATACATTGATTCTAGTACCCAGCCGTGGGTCACGGGCGCGCAACCGTGACCCGGTCCGAAGCTCCGGGATCGGGACCGCGGGACTCGCGGACCCGATCGCCGCTGGAGTGCGGCGATCGGTCCCCGGAGCTGAAGAACGGGGAGAGCCGTGTGTAAACACGGCTTCCCCGTGCTTCACTGTGGCCGCAGCATCGATCGTGCCATGCCTGTTATACGGGGACACGATCGATGACGTCACACCTACAGCCACACCCCCCTACAGTTGTAAACACACACAGTCAACACACAAATCCTACACCGCCCCCTTGTGGTTAACTCCCAAAATGCAACTGTCATTTTCACAGTAAACAATGCAATTTAAATGCATTTTTTGCTGTGAAAATGGCAATTGTCCCAAAAATGTGTCAAAATTGTCCGAAGTGTCCGCCATAATGTCACAGTCACGAAAAAAATCGCTGTTTGCCACCATTAGTAGTAAAAAAAAAAAATTATTAATAAATAGCCAGTTACACTTACCGGTAGCTGTATTTCTAGTAGTCTTACAGGACGGCACCCTGAGAGATGACTGGCTTTACCTGACAGGAAACACAATCAAAAAGAGGTTTAAAAACCAAGCCCCTCCCTGTGCTCCTCAGTTTGTAGATAAAGTAAACCCACCAGTGCATAGGAAATTTTCCCACAAGGGAATACAAACCAATCATGGATTAGAAAAGGGTGGGAAGTAGGCCTGCCGTCCTGTAAGACTACTAGAAATACAGCTACCGGTAAGTGTAACTGGCTATTTCTCAAGACGTCTTCCAGGACGGCACCCTGAGAGAGAAGCAAGTAGCTTCAGGCCTACCTTAGGGCGGGACCACTGCCTGAAGGACTTTTCTACCAAACGACAAGTCCTGTGGTGACAGCAGTTCCACTCAGTAGTGTCTTAAAAACGTGTTCTGGCTTGACCACGTCGCCGCTCTGCAAATCTGCTCCACTGAAGCTCCTGCCCTTTCTGCCCAGGAGGTTGCTAGTGACCTGTAACTTTGGGAGCGGCCATACCAGCTTTAACATAAGCTAAGGAGATGGTCTGTCTAACCCACCTAGAGATGGAGGCCCTAGAGCAGTGTTTCTCAACCTTTTTCCAGTCGGGGCGCCCTTGAAAAGTATTTTCAGTCTTGAGGCACCCCAGTCCAAGACTTGGTTCACGTCGCTGTGTGTTGCGGAACACGCGCAAAATCACGCTTGTTCTTGACACACAGACAAATGCTCTGCTCTTTAGGGGTGCCATTAATTCTTAATGGTGCCCCATCCATTGGCAAACATGGGTTGCTTTTGTTGTGGTACAAAAAAAAAAAAAGGGTCGGGGACTTCTTTTCCCGCATTACTGCGGGTAGGGAAATGAATGGGCTGCCCTACACGCAGCACGCATCCACACAGAACCAAGATCTTGTTCACATGTCAGGCTGGAGGGGCAGTAAAACCACATGGTTGAGCTGTTTTTACCACCCCCAACTTTTGCATCTTTAGCTGCAGAGGCAACAGCTGGGGGTGTAAACATGTTGCGGCTGCAGCTGGAGGTATACCCAGGGTGCATGGGGCTGCAATGCAAATACCCCGCAACTGTGTGCATTGCATTTATGGGCTTAAAACAGGTGGTGAGGAGGCAAGATATGCCTCTTTACTGTCTGACAAATGCCCCTAAAAAGCGACATGAACACAAATTGCTTTTTCAGAGGAGCAGCAGTCCTTGCTGCTATCTCGAACAAGCCCTACAAAAGTAGTTCTGATGGTACAGAAATAGGGGGGTCAGGATTATTAGTAACATACATACAGACAGATGCGCACGCACACAAACAGGCACATGTAAAAACACACACATACACTGAAAAAAAAACTGTCAGAGCTGCACAACAACCAATCAGATCCAGAGTGCTGTAGCCATGAATGGAGGATGTGGGGTGTCAGTGACTGTGACAGCTGGTTATTCATAGCAGAGCCCCCCTCACCACCTTACCCTTGGCCTCGCAGTCAGCGCAGTACTTGTTGTCCTCCTCCCTCAGCATACGAGACAGGATGGCCTGGTGCTGCTCATTCAGCTTCAGGGCCTTCTCCCTCTCTGAGCGGGTGGCCATGTCGGTCACGGTGGCTCTACTCTTTCTTCTTCCTCCTCAGGGAAAAGCACGCCAGGCAGCTCTCACTTCACAGAAGCAGTGCGTGCGTCCGACCCTCCCATAGCAACCGATGACGTATTCGGTTGGCAAGACGCGGTCGGGAGGCCCGCACAGCCAGAACAGCTTCCCAACTGCCGGAAAGTGAGTTTTACACAGCGGAACGGCACCGCTGTAAAGACAAATGATAACGAAGTGCCCAGCAGTAGTGTTACATCAGATAGCAGCCAAAGCTGCCAATATTTGGGGTCATTTTGCCACGGCACACCTGGGGACTCTTCACGGCACACCAGTGTGCCGCGGCACACTGGTTGAGAAACGTTGCCCTAGAGGCCTGTTGACCCTTTTTCTGATCAGAAAAATTAATTAATAAATGAGTAGAGTGTCTAAATTCTTTGACCCTCTCTAAATAAACTACGTCTAACATCCAGACAGTGAAAGGAAGCTTCCCTTTCGTTCTGGGGATTTGAACAAAAAGAGGGGAGAATTATCTCTTGTGACCTATGAAACTTCGTCACTACCTTGGGGAGGTACAGGGGGTCTGGACTTAGAACCACCCTGTCCTCAAACAAACGAAAAAACGGCTCTTTGATTGAGAGCGCCTGCATATCACCTATCCTTTTGGCCGTTGTAATTGCCAAAAGGAAGGCAAACTTAAAGGTGAGCAACCTAATAGGGATACTGTCAATCGGTTCAAACGGAGACTTAGTTAGCTGGTCTAACACGATTGACAGATCCCAGGGCGGAATTCTAGAAAACCGCAATGGGGACAACCTGTCTCTGGCTGTAAAAAATCTTCTAATCAGAGGATCTGAGGATAAGCGTCTATCCAGAAAATAAGACAAGGCCGCCACTTGAACCCTAAGAGTCCTTGTGGCTAAGCCTTGGTCCACCCCGTCCTGGAGAAATTCAAGGATGACAGCCACTTCTGGTTGGGAAAACTGTCTAGCAGAGCACCAGCGTGAAAATACCCCCCAGTACTTGGCATAGATGCGTCTAGTGACTTCCTTCCTGCTGGCCAGAAGGGTATCAATAACCTCTCCCTCAGGCACCCCCTCTCAAGCACCAGGCCGTCAGCTTGAAGAAGCCCGGGTCTGGATGATAGAGTGGACCCTGACAGAGAAGGTCCTTCCTGATAGGAAGAGGTAAGGGAGAAGTCACCGACCTGCGTTCTAGAGAAGGGAACCAGGTCCTCTTGGGCCACCAAGGTGCGACTAGAATCAAGTTCCCCTCTGCCAGACTCAGCTTCTGTAGGACTCTGGGAAGCATGTTCAGGGGAGGGAAGGCATAGGCCAGATGAAATGTCCAAGCTTGGGACAATGCGTCCACTCCCTCCGACCCATGTTCCCGGGAAAGAGAGAAAAACCTCTTCACTTTCCTGTTGGCCCTGCAGGCAAAAAGATCTACCTCTGGGCTGCCGAAGTGTTGACAGATTAGGTTGAACACTTCTACATTTAGTTCCCATTCCCCCTGGAGAATGGGCCGGCGGCTCAGGAAGTCTGCCTCCCAGTTGAGGGTCCCCTTCAGGTGAACTGCCGAAAGAGAAAGCACCCTCAGTTCGGCCCAACCCAGGATCTCCAGGGACAATTCTAGAAGGGTGCGGGACCTGGTGCCACCCTGATGGTTGAGGAAGGCAACCACGGTTGCATTGTCGGAAAGAATCTGGATCTCCTTGTCCAGTATTCTTTCCTCGAACGCTTTTAAAGCCTCTCTTACCGCTAAGAGCTCGCGGTAATTTGAAGAGGTCCCTCTCTGTCTTTGGTTCCAGGATCCTTGGGCCCGCAGTTCGGCCAAGTGGGCTCCCCACCCCCAGGCGCTGGCGTCTGTGGTAACCCGAACGGGGTCGGTCTGACTCCATGAGAGACCCGACTGAAGATTCTGTGGGAGAAGCCACCATCCTAAAGAGGCTTTCACAGGCTCTGGAATGTTGATCCTGAAGTCTAAGGATTCTCTTTTCCCGTCCCAGGAGGAAAGGAGGAAGGATTGGAGGGGTCTGGAATGGAGCTGAGCCCATGGAACTCCCGGAATGCTGGAAGTCATCAGACCCAACACCTTCATGATGAATCTGAAGGAGTGGTCTGTCCCCTCCAAAACTGACCTGACCACTGTCATGAGACCCCGAATCTTGTCCTCTGGCAGAAAGAGCTTCCTTTCCAGAGAGTCTATTAGAAACCCTAGATAAGGTTTCCTCTGTTCGGGAATGAGCGAGGATTTCTCTTTGTTGATGATCCAGCCTAGGGACTCTAAGGTGGTCATGACCGTGGCCAGGTCCGCAAGGAGGAAGTCCCGATCCTGATTGTACAGGAGCAGGTCGTCCAGATAAGGGATTATTGAAATCCCTTGCAGGTGCAGGAATGCGATCGCCTCCGCCAGGACTTTTGTGAACACCCTTGGACTGGAGGCCAGTCCAAAGGGAAGGGCGGCAAATTGCCAATGCTGCACTCCCTGGGGGAAGGCGATGGCAAACCTGAGATACCTTTGATGGCCCGGAAATATAGGCACATGAAGGTACGCGTCTCGTAGGTCGATAGTGACCATGAAGACGCCCCTCAATAATAGTCTCCTGAGGCTGTAAATGCTCTCCATTCGAAACCTCTTGTGGAGGAGACAAGTATTGAGGGGCCTTAGGTTGATGATTAACCGGTATTTGCCTGAGGACTTGGGGACCACAAAGATATGGGAGCAATTGCCCATAGCTCTCTGGTCCACAGGTACTTGAACTATCACAGCTTGCCGAGCGGGCTCTGCGATGTTCTGCAAAAGACCTGCCGCCTTGGGAGGATCTCTGGGTAAATGAGTCAAAATAAACTTTGGAGGTGGGGCCCGACTGAACTCTAGTCTGTAACCCTCCCTTATGATTTGTAGGATGTGGGGGCTCCGAGTAATACCCTCCCACCTGGGAAGAAATTGGGAGAGTCTTCCCCCGACCTTCCCGTCATTTGGTCCTTAACACTGGGCTTGGTGTTGGTAAAGAGGATACCACCTTTCTGCTTCTCTTTTCTAACCCAGCGTTTATTGTTCTCTCAGAGGGACGATTTTTACCAAATGACCCCTGGGGGCCTCGAAAAGGTTTCCTTCTGGACTGTTTAGTTTTGGAAGGGAAATGTATCCCCTTTTCTGAGGACCTGGTCAGCGCCTGATCCAGACCTGAACCGAAAAGAAGGGAACCCTCAAAGGGAAGACCACACAGGCGATTTTTAGACGCCAGGTCCCCGTTCCACATTTTTACCCATACTGCTCTTCGGGCTGCATTAATGAGGGCTTCTGTCTTTGCGGTTGAGCGTACCGTTTCTACTGCGGCGTCGGCTAGATACGCCACTGCACTCCCTATGAGTTGTAGGGAATCTAAAATGTCCCTAGACTCTGGCCCTTGAGGAAGATGCTCTATTAACTTGTAGATCCAAGCATCCGTGTTCCTTGCAATGCAGGCCGAAGCCAGAGCAGGGCCTAAAGCTGCCGTATTGGCTTCCTAGGCTCTACACAGGGAGGTTTCAGCCCGCCGATCCATGGGATCTTTCAGGTTGCCTGCATCCTCAAAGGAAAGATCCGATTGCTTGGAAACCTGCGTAAGAGGGGCGTCTAATTTAGGTGTCTTAAAAAATCTAGATTCCTCCTCCTCTTTGAAAGGACACCGCCGTTTTCAGGTCCTAAACTTTACCAGCTTTTTCCTCGGAATCAGTCCTCGGAATCAGAGGCTACGGACCCCCGAGATTCCTGAGGTACCCGGAAGAATTGAGGGGAAGAATAACTTTCCTGAGATGAGGTCCCTGCGGTGGGGGGTTCCACCTCCCTGCTCTTAAGAGAACCCTGTAATTCTTTAAGGGTGGTGAGCATTTGTGACTGAACCTCTAAAAATCCTTTCATGACTTGAGAGGTTTCTTTCCCAGCTAGCTTCTGAATGCATTTGTCACAGAAGGGCTTAGAACAACCTGGGGGTAATTTAGTGTTGCAATAACCGCATCTTTTAAACCGGTTAGGCTCTCTAGAAGAGCGGCTAGCACCCCCCTGGGCAGTGATATTCTCCCCTAGGAAAGGAACACATACACAGTAGTCAGCACAAACTTTACACAGGGGAAATATTGTCAGGGACCCAGCCCCCCCGTATCCCCAGTGCAGGAAATTTAGAAGACTCACCCCCAGTGGCTTCTACCACAGCTGTGGCCATTGATGGCCGGTCCTCTCGCTCCATGTCGCGGAGGGAACGGGCGCTTCTCTCTCTCGCTGCTGCGTGTGCTGAGTCTCCGGGTACAAACAAGAGCTCCAACAGCACGCTGACGCCGATGGGAGCCGCCATCTTTACGGCGCCGGACCCGGAAATGACGCGAGCACGCGTGACGTCATCGCCCTGCTTCGGCCGAGACGCCGTCTGATCCGGCGCCAAATCTGAACCTGCTGTATCCTTAGCATGGACAGCGCCTCACCGACCCCAGCAGCCAAGGACCCAAGGCACCCGGTGAAAGCCTAGCTGCAAACCTCCAAGGTAAGGGGGAAAGGCTTGGCGAGAGAGAGGTCTCCAGCCATCTGGTGCTCCAGGATAGCCACTATCCCAAGGAGACACCAGTACCCAGGGGGGGGGATCTTCCTGTTCTTCGTGGCCCCCTGAGTAAGAAGGGACCCCCTGGGAGAAGTGCTATCCGACCGGACCCAAAGGCTACGCAGTGCCTGCGGTCTGGTTCCCAGGGGGGACCACCAGCCCCAGGCCTTAGGTCAGGAAAAAATAAAAAAACATTTCGCTTTGGGGAAACAATCAAGAACTGAGGAGCACAGGGAGGGGCGGGGTTTTTAAACCTCTTTTTGATTGTGTTTCCTGTCAGGTGGAGCCAGTCATCTCTCAGGGTGCCGTCCTGTAAGACTACTAGAAATACAGCTACCGGTAAGTGTAACTGGCTATTTATTAATAAAAAAATGTTTACTACTAATGGTGGCAAACAGCAATTTTTTTCGTGACTGCGACATTATGGCGGACACTTCGGACAATTTTGACACATTTTTGGGACAATTGCCATTTTCACAGCAAAAAATGCATTTAAATTGCATTGTTTACTGTGAAAACTACAGTTGCAGTTTGGGAGTTAACCACAAGGGGGCGCTGTAGGATTTGTGTGTTGACTGTGTGTTTACAACTGTAGGGGGGTGTGGCTGTAGGTGTGACGTCATCAATCGCGTCCCCGTATAACAGGCATGACGCGATCGATGCTGCGGCCACAGTGAAGCACGGGGAAGCCGTGTTTACACACGGCTCTCCCCGTTCTTCAGATCCGATCGTCGCATCGTTTCCTGTCAGGTGGAGCCAGTCATCTCTCAGGGTGCCTTCCTGGAAGACGTCTTGAGAAAAATGCAATTTTTTGTAAACGCTATAAATTTTGCGAAAACCAACCGATAAACGCTTATTGCGATTTTTTTTACCAAAAATAGGTAAAAGAATACGTATCGGCCTAAACTGAGAAAAAAAAAAAAAAAAAAAGTATATATATTTTGGGGAGATATTTATTATAGCAAAAAGTAAAAAATATTGCATTTTTTTTCAAAATTGTCCCTCTATTTTTGTTTATAGCGCAAAAAATAAAAACCGCAGAGGTGATCAAATACCACCAAAAGAAAGCTCTATTTGTGGGGAAAAAAGGACGCCAATTTTGTTTGGGATCCATGTCGCACGACCGCGCAATTGTCAGTTAAAACTACGCAGTGCCGAATCACAAAAAGAGGCAAGGTCCTTTACCTGCATTTTGGTCCGGGTCTTAAGTGGTTAACTTTCGACCAACTTAAAGCTAGACATGATTTGCCGAGCACACAGTTTTTTCATTATATTCAATTGCGGCATGCGTTCACGTCTCAATTTAAATTAATGTCCATAGCGCCGGTCCCCTCAGATTTGGAGAACTTACTCTCCACAGAAGACCTTCCTAAGACTCTTTCGGTTTCCTATAAAAAAACTGTTCGCCTCCAGTCCAGGGGCGGTTGCCAGGTGCAGAGACAGGTGGGTGGCTGAGGTGCCTGATATTCAGGGAGAGGACTGGGATGAGATGTGGACCCATCCGTTCCAGCACCTTGTGGCAGCTAGAGATAAGGTAATCCATTTCAAGTTTCTGCATAGGATCCATTATACGCCAGCCAGGCTGGTGGCTATATACCCATCGGTGCCAGACGAATGCTGGAGATGCACTTTTGCTCCTGCAGCAGCGGAACACGTGTTTTGGAGTTGCCCTCGGATCAAGCAATTTTGGTCAGAGGTCACCTCTTGTAGATCAGAAGTTTTGTTGATTCCTAGCCCAATGACGATAAGAACTTGCTTACTGGGGTTGGTGGAAGATGTTGTACCATCCAGGGCTCACCGGACCTTGCTTAACATCCTTTTGTTTTATGCACGGAAGGCCATTCTGTTAAACTGGCGCAAGCTGGGGGCACCTGATCTGTGCTTCTGAAAGCGCCTGGTCCATTCAATGATGCCATACTATAAGGCGACGTACCTTTCCAGGGGGTGTGGCAAAAAATTTGACAGGGTATGGCAAGCTTGGTATAACTCTGACCTGACTGTTGGATAGGGCCTGATGGCAGAAGTGGGCTTCTTCATAATTCTCAATGCTGTAGTTGGAGGGCAATGACCGGGTGGTATGGGGTACCATGCTTGATTTCTATGGAGGAAGGGGTGGTGGGGCTGTTAGAGATTTTCCAGTGTTTTCATGGGAGAGAGAGTGGGAGCTGAGCAAACAGGTGGGGGGGGGGGGGTTTGTGATTCTGGGTCCTTTAATGTTTTTCTTTTTTGTACTGGCTGGTCACTGACCCAGTGTTGTGCTGGGTTGGCTGTCTTTTTTGTTTCTGTTTCATTTGTATGTTGTCAAAATTAATAAAAAGAAATTGGCAAAAAATAAATTAAAAAAAACTGACAATTGGGCAGTAGTGAGCAAAAAAAAAACGAAATAGTGTATTTGCACAAAAGTTATAGCGTCTACAAAATAGGGAATAGATTTATGGCATTTTTATTATTAATGGCGGTGATCTGCGATTTTTAGCAGGACTGTGACATTGCGGCAGACAGATCGGACACTTAACTGGCATTTTGACACTTTTGTGGGAAACAGTGACAATATTACAGTAATGAGTAAAAAAAAAAAAAATGCACCGACACTGTACTAATGACACTGGCAGGGAAGGGGTTCCCTGCAGGTGTTTTCTAACTGTATGGGGGGTGGGCTGCCTGGGAAAACACACAGATCCATCTTCCTGCATAGCAGAAAGACAGGATCTGGATGATCTCACGTGAGAACGGAGATCTGACTTGTTTACACAGGCAGATCCCCGTTCTGTTACTGCGGGGAACAATTGCGGGTGGCCAACAGACATTGAGTTCGCCTCACTTGCTGGACAACATAGATTTCCCAAGCCGACGTAGAACAGGCATTTGCGGGAAAGAGCCGACCTGCCGCAGTGCAATGACAGTGATCCGTGGGAATGAGCCGACCTGCCGCAGTGCAATGACAGTGATCCGTGGGAATGAGCCGACCTGCCGCAGTGCAATGACAGTGATCCGTGGGAAGGAGCCGACCTGCCGCAGTGCAATGACAGTGATCCGTGGGAAGGAGCCGACCTGCCGCAGTGCAATGACAGTGATCCGTGGGAAGGAGCCGACCTGCCGCAGTGCAATGACAGTGATCCGTGGGAAGGAGCCGACCTGCCGCAGTGCAATGACAGTGATCCGTGGGAAGGAGCCGACCTGCCGCAGTGCAATGACAGTGATCCGTGGGAATGAGCCGACCTGCCGCAGTGCAATGACAGTGATCCGTGGGAATGAGCCGACCTGCCGCAGTACAATGACGTTGATTTGTGGGAACGAGCCAACCTGTCGTAGTACAGTGACAGCGATTCGCAGGAACGAGCCAACCTGTCGTAGTACAGTGACAGCGATTCGCAGGAACGAGCTAACCTGTCGTAGTACATTGACAGCGATTCGCAGGAACGAGCCAACCTGTCGTAGTACATTGACAGCGATTCGCAGGAACGAGCCAACCTGTAGCAGTGCATCGACAGCGATTTGCAGGAACGAGCCAACCTGTCGTAGTACATTGATGGCGATTTGCAAGAACGAGCAAACCTGTCTCAGTACATTGACGGCGATTCGCAGGAACGAGTCAACCTGCTGCAATACAATGATAGCGATTCGCAGGAACGAGCCGACCTGTCGCTGTACAATGACGGCGATTCGCAGGAACGAGCCAACCTGTAGCAGTGCATCGACAGCGATTTGCAGGAACGAGCCAACCTGTCGTAGTACATTGATGGCGATTCGCAAGAACGAGCAAACCTGTCTCAGTACATTGACGGCGATTCGCAGGAACGAGTCAACCTGTTGCAATACAATGATAGCGATTCGCAGGAACGAGCCGACCTGTCGCTGTACAATGACGGCGATTCGCAGAAACGAGCTGACCTGTCGCAGTACGATGACGGCGATTCGCAGGAACGTGCCGACCTGTCGCGGTACGGCGGCAGCTAGTCGGCAAGTGGTTAAAGGGACAGAGTTTGTAAATATTTGTGCTAAATGGGTAGAACTGCAATCACAGACGTAATGAGAATGGAATACATAACTTATGAATATGTAACCTGTGTGTATCTGGCTCCGATACCAGCCACTTACCTCATCGCACCTCCCTGCTGTGACTGACAAAAGTTGTATAATATGAGCAGAGGGCCCCTCCCCCATACAGGACATGTTCAGACTTTTCCCTCCAGCTGCCAGCACAGCAATAGAAGAGAATTGTCTGTTCTACAAAAGAATAAAGAGAACTATAGGGTCCTCCATCTCTCCCTGAGGTGCCTTCTTACCTCCTATCTGTCAGCACATCACCCCCACCCCAATACACGGCTATGCCACACTTCCCCACCAAAAAGTGTCACATGACTCCACCGAGCAGGAAAGGAAAAAAAAAACTCGCGCCGTTTGCACACAGCTGAGCCTGCTCTCGCGATGTTTCCAACATAGGGGTGGGCGGGTGTGGAAAACTTCAAAGGAAAAGGGGCGGTGTTTGTCGGCCTTTTCATTGGGACGCGTGATCTGTGGAGGGATTTGGCGCGAATTAGTCGTTGTGGAAGTGAGTGTGAGCTGTGTGAACCAGGACCGCACCATGCCTGCTGTGGAAGTGCCGCTCGCTGACCCCGGTAATGTCATCTCCTCCCCGGTCTGTCCTCAACCCGTCCACACAGCACGTGCTCCTTGTGTTCTGAGGGGTTCTGTAACTTTCGTGAGGGAAGGAAACTTTTAGTGAGAGGGTTGTATTGGCTGACGTTCAAGGAATGCTAATTATTTGGCTGCTTACTAAGCTAGCATGGCATGTAGATGAGTAGCACTGGCTTGGCTCAGACTTTAGAAGTCTAATGGTAGCAGCCAGGTGAGGAGCATTTTCCAGAGAGGTCAGCAGCCCCCATACTTCCAAGCTTGGTGAGGTAATTTGAGGGGGGGGGGGCTTTCACCTTTGTACAACTTGACATGCAACATTGCACATGGTTTTCTAAAGTTAACCTTCTGTCATTACTACTGGATGGGGAGCAAAGGAAGATCACTCCGCCAGGGAAGGCAAGGTGATAGGCAGGTGGCTGGCCAGGATTTGAGCCAAGGCAGAAGAACATGCAAGCGAAGCTGAAGAAATATTCCCTCCGCTCAGACCAGTACATGATCATCAGAAAGGGGCATGGATAATGGGGGGATATAACCCCCCCCCCCATGCTAGTAGGCACGGTGGAGCAGGGGTGTAATTCTAATTTTTTTTTTTTATTCTGCACTGACTTTCTTTGAAATTGCCCCTGACCCCTATTAAATACAATCTGGGGACAAAACCAGGGACAGACTTGGTCTGGGGACAGTGTCCTCAATCAGGGGACTGTCCCCTGAAACTGGGGATGTCTGGTCACCCTAGCTTAGATGCATCCTTGTGCATTGTCTTCAGTTGAAGTCGTAGGTAAAGCTGCGTCAAAGTCACGCAAGGATGTCGGCTTCAAAGTCGCGGAGGTGTGAACAAGGATTTAGGGTCTGACTTGTGAGAACCCCCCCCCCCCAAGTTGCAGGACATGGGAAATGCCATGCATCTCACTGAGAGCAGTTCTAATTGAAACTATTGCAGTCATTGTGACTTGAGAAAAGGTTTCTGCTCCGTTATGATCTGATTTTGACTTGAATGTCGGAGGCTGTAAGTCTTATCAAAGTCACTTATCAAAGCGGATGCCCCAATAAAAATATTAAAAGCCAGCAGCTACAAATACTGCAGCTGCTCACTTTTAATATTAGGACACTTACCTGTCCTGGAGTCCAGCGGTGTCCGCAGCAGAGGATGCTGTGAAAGGTGTCAAATGTGACACCGGAGGGCGGGAAGGTTCCGATCAGCAGAACTTCACTTTAGGGTGGAGATCCGCTTTAAGTCGTGTTTAAGTCAGACTCCCGTTGCACTGAAAATCATGCAACTTTGGAGCTGGCTAGTGTGAAAGTCTTAAAGGGGTTGTTAAGGTTTTTTTTCCCCCCACCTTATGTGCATTTTATTCGTTATGGTGAAAAATAAACCTGGCAATGACATTCACCACCTAGTGCGCTCGCCCCTAATGTCTTCATCTCCACTCAGTCTGGCTGTTTGGCTAGATTGGATTGGTGGCAGTGCAGCCATTGAGGCAATGGCTCCGCTGCTGTCAATCGTATCAAATGATGCGGCACGCCGGGGCAGAGTGAGTCTCTGGCTATAGCTCCCATGAGGGGGGGGGGGGGGTTAGTTCTTGGGGGGAGGAGCCGAGACAGCCACAGAGGATTGGGGCCACTGTGCAAAACAAGCTGCACAGTGGAGGTAAGTATATATGTGTGTGTATAGCATCGCTATTTTTAGCACTGCTATAGCGTCTATTTGGCTGCTAGTGGTGTGGTTTTAACCCCCGCTAGCGGCCGAGAATGGGTTTAAACCACTGCCATAGCCGCGTTGTCCATTGATTTCAATGGGCAGCAGTGGTAAGGGAGCGGTAAATGCACTGCTCCAAAGATGCGGCTAGCCTTCGGGCTTTCACACTGAATACTGCAGGGCAGGATTTTTTTGGTGCTATTTTTAGCACTAAAACGCCTGAAAAACACTTTGGTGTTCCTTTAACTCTCAAAGGTTGCATGGAAGTCATATCTGAAAGTGTGGGGTTGACTTTACAGAGGGACAAGTCACACCCATTCAACTTTGCACCCCAAAGTTGCCCAACTTTGAAGTCCTACAAGTGTGAATTGCACCTTTTCAGGAATGCAGCACAATCAAGTGATCGGGTCTTCCTATAGGGCCCATTCACATCCTATGTAGCCCCCTGCTGTATGTCTTTTGGGGGGTGCAGGGATTTTTTCCTTATCCTAGGTTTACATCTGTGTGGCTGATGCAGTTTTTCAGGTGTTTTTATTGCATTTTGCTTGTTTTTGGCTAGTTTAAACGGTTGGTGTTGCAAAGATATTTTGTGTAGAAAACAAAATCTAAAGCCCATAGATTTCTTTGATGCAATCCTATTGAAGTCTGTGAAGCGGAAAAAACTGCGTAGATATGGGACTCGTAGAAAATGAGGTTAAATGAATTGCAGTGCTTTTCTGTAGGTCTGCACATGCTCCACGCATGGATGTGGACTGAGCCTTAAAGCGGATCTCCCACGCCAAGAACGTGTTTTTTTTTATTTTTTATGGCTCTTTAAGAGTTAAATCACCAGAATTGGCGCTACTCGCGTGTCCCGTCTCTCCCCGCCGCTCCGCTGCAATACAGTGGCAAATAAAAAGTTATATTCATCCATCCGGTTCCTGCTTCATTTTAACTGTGGGCATAAGCCCACAGCCCGGCACTTAGTCTTTCCGGTGGATGCTGATGTCCCAGCATCCACCGCTCGATCTCACGCATGTGCACAAGCGACGGGCAGCAGCGGCTTTGGTGTCTGTTGCCATGACAGTGGCAACACAAGAAGTTAAAAGATCCCGCCTCCTTTTTTTTACCCAGCCTGACCAAACTTTGATTTACATCGCGCGTCACTTCCTCAAAATCGCGCAATATCTTGTCTAACGTGGGAAGAATACCATCTCAAGGGAGCTATGATACGAGCTCCCAGTAGACACTGCGCGGGACAGGAAACAAACTGAAACCCAAGCAATAACCCGAGGAAGGCAGACTGGAAGACCATCTTAGTTTAATGGTACTGTAAATGTTATTTTAATTGCAAATATCGGTTTTGGCATTGTTTAGGAGCAATATTATTTATGTGATCATGTTTAATTTTGGGTGGAGATCCGCTTTAAAGTGGATGTAAACCCCCAAGCTTGGACATGTTTATCATAATATGAGGTGTTCCAAAGTTCATTGTATATTACCAGGATGTGTTATGTGGGGGAGGGGTGGATTTCTCACTTTTTATACCTTGTATTATGATTAACATACAATAAACATGTCCAAGCTAGATATGTAAATAACCTGTCACTCAAAGCAAGAAGAGTAAAACCGACTTTTTATTTAGGCAGGTTTTTATCTGGAAGGCTGTTCATTTTTACTGAACATTAAGAGGATTACTCAGATCTGGATTTACTGTGTGGCAAGACTGGGCACAGATGATAGGAAATATTATACTCTACATTGTGACATCAAAAAAACATTCTTTTTTGGGTTTACATCCACTTTAAACCTCAATAGAAGTGCATTACAAATATATCTAAATGTGTTTTTAGTAGGTTGGGTTTATCAATCGGTCCCCTCCTACAAAAATGCATGAAAGCCATATGCATGGGTATGAACATGGCCTAGGGTCCACATTTTTGCGTCTCTGCAATTGCACACAGACTATCATTTTGAATAGGCTGCTTTATCTGCAGTGAAAAATGTCCCTGATATTCTTCCCCCACCCTCTGCCCCCCCCTTTTTTTTTGCTCCCTAAGGCACCAAAACGTTGCACCTTTCTTTCAGTGATGTGATCATTCCTCAAAAAATGTGCCTTCCGGACAACATTTGTGATCCTCCTTGTTGTGCTGGCAGATATAAGGGTTGTTAGTCATTGCTGGACCCACATGTGTGCATCTAGACCAGTGTTTCTCAACTCCAGTCCTCAAGGCCCCCCCAACAGGTCAGGTTTTCAGGATGTCCATTATTTTGAACTGGTGATTTGATCAGTTACACTGCCTTGGTAATCACCACAGCCATTTCATCTGAGGGAAATCCTGAAAACATGACCTGTTGGGGGGGGGGGGGGGGGGGGGGGGGGGGGCTTGAGGACTGGAGTTGAGAAACACTGTTCTAGACCAAGTCCTCCACACATTGTCATATCGGTGCTATGTGATTGAAAATATTGGTGTTACACATGCATAAGGGTGGCAGCACTATAGATGCATGTATAGGCAGATTTTTATATGTTCACTTCTGCTTTCAGATTCTGCGATTAACCAGCTGTATGTTTCCCTATGAGATGTAATGCTGAACATGTATGCTGGGCAGAGGATGATCTTGTGGTCCGTCAGTGTTGGGTGGTGCCATCTGCTAACGCCCAGATTTATTTGCTTTGGAGATGTACATGGCAGCCAATACAAGAGGATGCGGCTGCACAGACACTAACATGCCTGCAGGAATGGTTGTTCAGATCTGACTAAAAGTTGTCTTTGTTCAGATCGGTGCACATGACAAGTTCTGACATGGCAGTTGTGTTCATGCAACCTCTGCATCTGCTTGTATAGTCTTTCACGCAACGCCAAGTCAGATGCAGTCTTGAAACAGGGGCCCAGCATTGGTCACCAGTCATCACTATGACCGTCGGAGGACCCGGGCGCGATGTGATGACGTCACGCCTGGGTCCCTGTAAGTAAACAAAGCCGCGATTGCGGCTGTAAGCAACCATTCATGAGATCGGTGAATTATTTTCACCGATCTCATGGTTTCCAGCCTGGAGGAGAGATGTGGGGTCTTATTGACCCTGCATCTCTCCTTAAAGAGGACCTGTCGCACACATTTCCTATTACAAGGGATGTTTACATTCCTTGTAATAGGAATAAAAGTGGAAAAAAAATTAAGTGGGAAAAAAAAAAAATAAGTAAAAAAAAATAAAAGAAAAACATTTTTTTAAAAATTAAACGCCCCTGTCCCCGATGGCTCGCGTGCAGAAGCGCTCGCAAGTCCCGTTGACATATGTAAACGCCGTTTAAACCACATAAGTGAGGTATCGCCGCGTGCGTTAGAATGCCAGCAACGAATCTAGCACTAGATCTCCTCTGTAAATCTAAACTGGTAACCTGTAAAAAACAAAAACAAAAAAAAACGTTGCCTATGGAGATTTTTAAGTACCGAAGTTTGGTGCCATTCCATGAGTGTGCGCATAATTAAAGCGTAACATGTTGGGTATCTATTTACTCGGTGTAACATAATCTTTCTCATAATACAAAAAAATTGGGCTAACTTTACTGTTTTTTTTTTTTTTTATATTCGTGAAACAATTTTTTTTTACAAAAAAAGGCGTTTAAAAAATGATTGCGTAAATACCGTGCCAGATAAAACGTTGCAATGACTGTCGTTTTATTCCCTAGGGTGTCTGCTAAAAAAAAAATGTTTGGGGGTACTGCGTAATTTTCTAGCAAAAGAATGATTATTACATGTAGGAGAGAAGTGTCAGAATAGGCCCGGTATGGAGGTGGTATAAAAGCCTGGTATTGAAGTGGTTAAGAAAGAAGTTTAAGGAAAAAACTTTCAACAGCTCCTTTTACATTCCAGACCAACCCCCCCCCCCCCTGCACTTTACACGGACCAAAGCTCACCCCCCTGCACTTTACACGGACCAAAGCTCACCCCCCCCCCGCACTTTACACGGACCAAAGCTCACCCCCCCCCGCAATTTACACGGACCAAAGCTCACCCCCCCCCCGCAATTTACACGGACCAAAGCTCACCCCCCCCCCGCACTTTACACGGACCAAAGCTCACCCCCCCCCCGCACTTTACACGGACCAAAGCTCACCCCCCCCCCCTGCACTTTACACGGAGCAAAGCTCACCCCCCCCTGCACTTTACACGGAGCAAAGCTCACCCCCCCCCTGCACTTTACACGGAGCAAAGCTCACCCCCCCCCCCTGCACTTTACACGGAGCAAAGCTCACCCCCCCCTGCACTTTACAGGGAGCAAAGCTCACCCCCCCCCTGCACTTTACACGGAGCAAAGCTCACCCCCCCCTGCACTTTACACGGAGCAAAGCTCACCCCCCCCCCTGCACTTTACACGGAGCAAAGCTCACCCCCCCCCCCCCCGCACTTTACACGGAGCAAAGCTCACCCCCCCCCCCCTGCACTTTACACGGAGCAAAGCTCACCCCCCCCTGCACTTACACGGAGCAAAGCTCCGATTCGAGCCCGATGCATGCGACCGTGATGTTTGGCCCCTCCCGGGAGAGCATGCGCCGTTCAGATGTTACCTTCTCTCCTCAGTAGTGGTCCGTAATCCGCGCTACAGATTGCAGCCTGCTAGAGGCAGGTCCTGTCAGCTATGTAAACTACCAACAAATATAGACTGTGTATTATAAAAAAATTATACAATAACTGATGGCTAGGTGTTTATTTTTTATAATCTGTAGTGTACTTACAACATTCTGTAGAGAACTTTGGTGCACAGAGCTTTTCCTATAGCTTGTACCATGATAACATCTACGGATCTGCCAGGACCTGTAGCCCAGCCTGAGTCGCCATGGAGAGTGAGACACTGTAGAGCAGCGTCTGGCATTCAGTGAGTGAACGGCTCCTTCCTGGATCTTGGAGCGGAGAGACTGTCCCAGCTTTGTGTACAGGTCAGAGAGGCCGCATCATCAGTGTGTGATCTCCATCACCTCCTATTGTCCTGCCATATGACCCCCTCCTATGTGTACTCTATACCTCCTCTGGTAATGATGTCCTCCTCTATATCCAATGCAGGTTATTGTTCAGGAACAAATGGTTGTATTGTCCACCAGCAGGCTGTGACTTTTACACTGAATTCCTTCATAAAACATGTTATATGATGGGATTTGTAGTGAATTGTCCAGTTAAAACTTTATTTATTTTTTTCAGGCACACAGCACACCCCCCCCCCCCCCCCCATGCACACAAAATGTGTGATAGTGTCATTATAAAGCATCATGCACTTTTGTGTTTTTTTTTTTTTATTTATTTTTTTCCAAGCTGCCCTAAGCTTGATCCACAAAAACTGCTCTGTTGCACCTGCATAGGTGTGAGTGGGGCCTGAAAAAGAAATCAGTGGGTAAAGTGCAGCGGGCAGTGTTACCCATCAGAGTTCAGCTTCCTGGGACTGAATCTGGGAACTATTGAAGTAGAACTGAACTGCTGTCTGTGCACCAATTAGGGTTCTTTAACATGTGCAACCATCTCCTGTACCATGTCTGCAGTATCTGACCATCTCCTGTACCACGTCTGCAGTCTGACCATCTCCTTTAGTATTTTGGGGGGAGAGCCATGCGCACTTGCGCTGCAATCGTGATGCATCGCGGAATCAAATCGTGAGACCGGTGACTATGCGCAGCCCTATACATTACACAGATCAAAGCGCCCCCCCTGTACATTACACAGATCAAAGCGCTCCGTCCTGTACATGACACAGATCAAGTGCTCCGTCCTGTACATTAGACTGGAATGGTACCAGCTGATTGGAGAAAAGCCAATGTAGCACCAATATTTAAAAGGGCTTAAAATGCATCCCCGGGGAGTTAAACCAGTTAGCCTCACATCAATAGTATACAAGCGCTTGGTATTAAGTGACTATATACAAGATTTTAGTAACAAACTTTATCGTTGGCACATGACATGGCTGCATATGTGGGGGACATGACATGGCTGCATATGTGGGGGACATGACATGGTTGCAATATGTGGGGGAGACATGACATGGCTGTAATATGTGGGGGAGACATGACATGGCTGTAATATGTGGGGGGGACATACATGGCTGTAATATGTGGGGGGGACATACATGGCTGCATTTGGGGACACGTTTAAAAAAAGTATCGGTATTCGGTATCGGTGACTACTTGGAAAAAAAGTATCGGTACTTGTACTCGGTCCTAAAAAAGGGGTATCGGGACAACCCTACTCAGAATGGTCAGGTAGTGGGATCCCCCCGTGTTCTGTGCTGGGACCAATCCTGTTTTAATTTGTTTATAAGCGACCTGGAGGATGGCGTAAGCGGTGCAATCTCTGTATTTGCAGATGATACGAAGCTAAGCAGGGCAATAACTTTTCTGCAGGCTGTTGAAACCTTGCAAAAAGATCTGAACTAATAGGGTGGGAAATTACATGGCAAATGAGGTTTAACCCTTTCATCCCTTTCATGCCTAAGGCCTCATGCACACGAGACGCTGGTAAACTCGAGTTCAGAGGATTTGGGCATTTTTTTCAACTGCCCCTGAACACATTTAATGTTATCCTATGTGTCCATGCGCACATTCACGTTTTGTTTTTTTTTGCGTTTTAAAGCAGTTGGGTTTAGGCTCGTTTTTTCAGAAGCAAAAAAATGGGTTCAGACGCAAAATGCGGTACGGGCGTTTTGCTGCGATTTCGTTTATAGGCGTTTTTAAAGGTGACCTATTTTTTACATAAAAAATCTCAAATGATGAACATTAAAAAGACAACTGTAATTGCTTGCATTGCATTGTGGACAATCCACAACTTGTGCCAGGTGACGTGGCCAGGTGACAATCAATTTTCAAATTTTTCAGTTTTCGAATTACACATTTTTCAATTTTCGGACTTCAGAATTTGAAAAAATTTGAAAATTTAAATTTCTCTGGATAAGTACGCAGCTGGACATACATATTGGTAAAATAGCCAACTGAAAATCTCTGTGCCATCAACGGATGGGTCCAATAGTGACGAGCTCTGCCAACGGATCTCTCGCGTAGTTTGTGACGGCGTTGAATCCTCAGCAAGAGCAACGTATGGACAATTTCTTGGCATATATTCAATATGGGATCCATTTAAACAAAGAAGAATCAAATGAAAGTATGCAAGTCTGCATACGAAAGTCTGCTGCTGCTGCTCTCTCTGTTGAAAATGGCAGAAATAGTTAAAAATATATAGCTTTCAGAGCTTTGGGAGGGTCTACAATGTCTGTGCTATAAACGCTGATGGCCGCAAACGCGGTAAAACGCTGCAAAATTCGCGGCAAAAACAGGCGTTTTAAACGCCGGTTTTTGCCTTTGAAAACGTGAGTTCAGATGTATTTGCATTTGCTTCTTGTGTGCATGGGGCCTAAGCCTATTTCTGACATTGGGTGTTCAAGTTAAATCCATTTATTTTTTTATTTTATTTTTTTTAAGCAGAGAATCTAGAGAATAAAATGGTGGTTGTTGCAATATTTTATGTCACACAGTATTTGTGCGGCGGTGTTTTAAACGCAACTTTTTGTAAAAAATGTACTTGAATTAAAAAAAAATAAGTAAAGTTCGCCCAATTTTTTTTTGCATAATGTGAAAGATGATGTTGCGCCGAGTAAATACCCAACATGTCACGCTTTATAATTGCACACACAACAAACTACGGTACCTAAAAATCTCCATAGGCGACGCTTTAAACTTTTTTTTTTTTTTTACGGTTACCAGGTTAGTTACGGAGGAGGTCTACTAGACTTATTGCTCTCGCTCTGACGATCGCGTCGATACCTCACGTGTGATTTGAATACCGTTTTCATATGCTGGCGCGACTTCCGTATACGTTTTCTTTGTTGCGCAAGCTCGCGGGCAGGGGGGCGTTTACACTTTTTTTTTTTTTTTTTTTTTAATTTTGATCACTTTTATTGCTGTCACAAGGAATGTAAACATCCCTTGTGACAGTAATAGGTGGTGACAGGTACTCTTTATGGAGGGATCGGGGGTCTAAAAAGACCCCCAGTCCCTCCTTTGCACAAAGTATTCAGATCGATGAAAACGGCGATTCTAAATACTGTGTACTTTTTTTTTTTTAAATCCGGCCCCATTGGCAGCCGAGAAATCCGGAAGTAACGTCATGTTGCTTCCGTGTTTCCATTGCGGAGACAGAATCAAAGCCGTTTACGGCTTTGATACAGTCTGCGGCTGGACAGCGCACGTGCCGGATGGAGGATCGGGTCTCCCGGCGGGACGGTAGGCCTGGTCAGAGCGGCGGGAGGGGGGGTGTCCCCTCCCACTCCTCCGGTATAACAACCGAGCGGCTTTCAGCTGCATCGGTCGTTATGTCGGATAGCCAATCGGCGCCTCTAAACGCCCGAAAGCCGAGACGCATATGAGTTGTAAAGAGAATTTTTTTCCTTCACCTTAATGCAATCTATGTATTAAGATGAAAAAACATCTGATGCCCCCATTTTTTACTTGCCTGACCAGTCAAATGTCCCGCGCCCTGTCGCGAGATTCTCTTCGCCGCTTGGCTAGAGCGGATGGATTGGGAGCAGGGCAGCCATTGGCTGGCGCTGCTGTCAATCGCATCCAGTGACGTGGCGCGCCTAGTGATACAGCGAGCGGCCATAGCTGCTCACTGTATCGCGCCCCCAAGGACTCGCCACCATGCAAGCTCTCTCGCATGAATGTGGTGAGTTCTTGCGGGGGGGACCAGACACAGCCGCCGAGGGACCCCAGAAGACGTGGATTGGGGCCACTCTGTGCAAAACAAACTGCACAGTGGAGGCAAGTATAACATGTATGTTATTTTAAAGATGATTTTTTTTTTTTTTCCTTTAGTAACCCTTTAATGTAGAAAAATGTAAAATTTATAATATGAATGCAATCTATACACTGGGGGAATCTAGGATGGAAAAGTTGGAAAAGTACCTGGGGGGTAAGTAGCTGATGGGTTCAGCAATGGCATGCAATGCCAAGCTGGTGCTAACAAAGCAAACGGAATATTGGCATGCATTAAAAAGGGATTAACTCTAGAGATAAAATAATTTGCCCACTCCAAAAGACTCCGGTCCGGGCGCACCTAGAGTGTGCTGTCCAGTTCTGGGCACCAGTCCCCAGGAAGGATGTGCTGGAAATGGAGAGTACAAAGGGCAACAAAGCTAATAAAGGGTCTGGAGGATATTATGAGGAAAAGTTACGACCATTGAACCTATTCTCTGGAGAAGAGATGATTGAGAGGGGATATGGTTTCAATTTACAAATGCCATACTGGTGACCCCACAATAGGGATAACACTTTTTGTGGAAGGGAGTTTTAACAAGAAATGTGCCCACTCACTAAAATTAGAAGAAAAGAGGTTTAACCTTCAACCACTGTGAATTGAGTTTGGTGGTCTCAGCCCGGCTCCCGGTGGGTGTGCTATGCAAGGTACGCCTGTGCTTAGTACGCCCACCCCCCCCCCCCCCCACAAAAAAAAAACCACCACACTTGCACGCACACAAAATTGGTTTAATACGCACGCACTTTGGCCATGCGGTCTCCTAAAGAGAGGCGAAGGACCTACGGGGCTGGCTTGGTGGGTTGGATTCCCTCATAGGGGGAGTCCCTCTGCCCCGATGGGGTCCTGTTGGGCCCCAGTTGGGCTCCCAAGTGGAGCAGGTAGGGCGGGGTGAGTGGGAGGCCCCCCCTCACACCCGCCATTGCCACCGGGGGCATGGAGAAGGATGGCGATTGCCTCCGGGGGGAGGGTCTGCCTACTCCCAACTCCTGCAGTCCGGCTCCTCTCTCTCGAGTTCACGCACAAAATACACTAAAGAAAAAAAAAAAAAAAACCTTCAACCACTTAAGCCCCGAGCCTGTTTTTCATATTCGGTGTTTACGAGACTAAAACATTTTTTTTTTGCTATAAAATTACTTAAAACCCCCAAACATTATATATTTTTTTCTAACGCCCTAGAGAATAAAATGGCAGTCATTGCAATACTTTGTCACACCGTATTTGCGCAGCAGTCTTGCAAGCGCACTTTTTTTGGAAAAAAATCATTTTTAAATTAAAAAATAAGACCAATAAATTTGGCCCAATTTTTTTTTTTTTACATATTGTGAAAGATGTTATGCCGAGAAACTATACCCAACATGTCGCGCTTAAAAATTGTGACTGCTCGTGGCATGGCGTCCAACTTTTGCCCTTAAAAATCTTGATAGGCGACGTTTAAAAATTCTACAGGTTGCATTTTTTGTTAGAGGAGGTCTAGGGCTAGGATTATTGCTCTCGCTCTAACGATCGCGGCGATACCTCACTTGTGTGGTTTGAACACAGTTTTCATATGCGGGCGCTACTCGCGTGTGCGTTCGCTTCTGCTCGCGACGGGGCGCTTTAAAAAATTTTTTTTTCGTATTTTACAATTTAACACTGAAATTAAAAAAAAATCACTTATTTTTATTACAAGGAATGTAAACATCCCTTGTAATAGAAAAAAGCATGACAGCCCCTCTCCCACCACCGATAACGGCGAATTCGCCGCGGAGACCGCCATTATCGTATACAGGACCGCCCACTGCAAAGATGGATATCTCGGTTGTGGCAGCAGCTGCTGCAGTTACCGAGATATCCATTTTTAAAGTGAGTACATATAATGGCGGTGGGCGGTCGGTAACTAGTTAGGAGCGACAAGGCTGTGGAATTCCCTTCCACAGGTGGTGGTCTCGGTGAGAAGCATCGATGGTTTCGCATAACTATTTTAACTAGTGTTGTCCCGATACCACTTTTTTAGGACCGAGTACAAGTACCGATACTTTTACCGCCGTGCTGACAAGTATAGCCCCTCCCCCTTGTCCGGGGCACTTTGATAGACAGGTCTCCCGTCCAATCCTGGGGACGGGTGACCTGTCTATCAAAGTGCCCCGGGGGAGAGGCTATACTTGTCAGCGCGGCGGGGAAACACAGCTATTCAAACGCAAATGACAGCTGTTGTGTTCCCCCTTGTCCGGGGCACTTTGATAGACAGGTCTCCCGTCCAATCCTGGGGACGGGTGACCTGTCTATCAAAGTGCCCCGGGGGAGAGGCTATACTTGTCAGCGCGGCGGGGAAACACAGCTATTCAAACGCAAATGACAGCTGTTGTGTTCCCCCAGCACATAGTAAGTAGATAGCGGCAGGAGGAGAGGATTGACTTGTTTTTGTCTAAGGCGGCAGCAGCTCTCCTCTCCCCCCATACGAGGACTGCTCTGCTCCGCACTCCACCCGCATTTGGGGAAAAAAAAAGTATTCTATTCAGGCTTCAGGTGTATTTGCGCGAGTACAAGTACTCGCGCAAATACTCAGTATCGGGACAACCCTAATTTTAACTATTAGATGAGCACCTGAATGACCACAACATGCAGAGATATGTAATGCTGACATATAATCACATAGGTTTAACTTGTCTCTTTTCAGCCTTGCCTACTATGTAATTTACAGCTTGCTATACATTAATTTTCCTCCTAGATTTACCTAAACCTTATCTCAAACGTAAACCCTTTCAATGTGTATGCCCTAGGGCCAATTTAGATGGGAGCCAATCAACCTACCAGCATGTCTTGTGGGTGGGAGGAAACGCACACTTGTATGCAAACTCCCGGCAGGTAGTGACGTGGCTGGGATTTGAACCAACAACTCTAGTGCAGATAGGCAGAAGTGCTAATCATGTAGCCATTGTACATTTAGAAGTCAGAGTATCTACAGGGGCAATGAATTGGTTTTCTTCATGTAATGGCAGGATTCTAGAATCCATTAACAGAAAAATGGGATCTTATGAAGCCATTCATAATGCATACAATGAGCGCCTGTGTTCCATAATGGGCAGCTTTGTTTTGGAATGCCACCATTGTAGTATAGCCCTAAAGGATTCACACCCCATATGTGACCAAAAATTTGAAGTGTGAAGCATTCCATTGATGGAACATGAATGAAAATGGAACAGAAATTTTATGTTTCAATATCTAAACCTTGCAGCTTAAAGGCTGGGACTAATGTTTTTAAAACAAATGTTTGTTTGCAGCTTCATCAGAATCTGAGATGGCTCAATTACTGGATGGATTAATAACTCCAGCAATGATAAAGGAAGAGGAAAAACTTGAGAAAGCAGCTCAAGTTGAAGAGCGAAAAATGATGGAAAAGGTGCAACTTTATTTTTTTTTATTTTTTTACAAAGGCAGGACATGTGCTCCACAATAAGTTGTGTACCTCTATTGAACTTGCCAACAAAGATGTACAAACCATTTTTTTTGTCTGTCTAGTTTCTTATCTTGGTTCCTCTTGCAGGCTCAGGAGTCTTGGGAAAGAGACTCCAATGAAATGCGCTATAAAAGGCTCCAGCATTTGCTTGAAAAAAGTAACATTTATTCCAAGTTTCTTCTAACTAAAATGGAACAGCAGCAGCTGGAGGTGAGTTTTTTTTTTTTTTTTCTCCATGCACTCTTGATGTACAACATGCTGCCTAGGGTGTCTGTTTAATAAACTGAAGTTTTTTTTCTCAGTTCAGTTCACGGCAGTTCTTGGGAGGAAAATTATCTCCTCTGCAACCGGTTTAATAAACTGAGAATGGTGAACAGAGGTGAATTTTTTTTTCTCTGAAAACAGCCAAGATCTGTGTAAAAGTGGGTGGACTGCCTGTAATCTCATGAGGTATTGCGAGATTATGGTGCAGCCGTTTTGGTGCAGTTCAAAAAGTGAAACTAAAGTTTATAAGAACATTAATTAATGTTTTCAGACATGTGATAACACGTATATCTATCCATATATCCCAAAAGTTTGGACACACCACCTCATTCAAAGATTTTTCTTTATTTTCATGACTATGAAAATTGTAGGTCATCTGGCGCAGCACCCCATCACTCTCCTTCTTGGTCAAATGGCTCTTACACATCCTGGAGGTGTGTTTGGGGTCACTGTCCTGTTGAAAAATAAATGATGGTCGAACTAAACGCAAACTGGATGGAATAGCATGCCGCTGCAAGATGCTGTGGTAGCCATGCTGGTTCAGTATGCCTTCAATTTTGAATAAATCCCCAACAGTGTCGCCATCACACCTCCTCCATTCTTCACGGTGGGAACCAGGCAGGTAGAGTCCATCCGTTCACCTTTTCTGCGTCGCACAAAGACACAGTGGTTGGAACCAAAGATCTCAAATTTAGACTCATCAGACCAAAGCACAGATTTCCACTGGTCTAATGTCCCATTCCTTGTGTTCTTTATCCCAAACAAGTCTCTTCTGCTTGTTGCCTTTCTTTAGCAGTGGTTTCCTAGCAGATATTGTACCATGAAGGCCTGATTGACAGTCTCTAACAGTTCTAGAGAGGTGTCTGCTGCAAAAGGTGGCTTCTTTGAAGAACCTAGAATGACATATATTTTCAGTTTCACACTTTTTTGTTATGTATATAATTCCACATGTGTTCATAGTTTTGATGCCTCCAGTGTGACTACAATTTTCATAGTCATGAAAATAAATTCACTTTGAATGAGGTGTGTCCAAACTTTTGGTCTGTAACACACACACACACACACACACTGTGTGTGTGTATATATATATGTACATGCATGTACACGCATGTACACACATGTACATGTACACGTACACACATGTATATATGTATATATATATTTTCAGTCTCTATATGTGCATGTATATTAATCATTTTGATATTGGTAAGAAATAAGCCGCCTTCCTCTTATCACACCAGCTTCTCTCCCAGATTCTCCACCTCCTGAGCTGGTGAATCTGGAAGGGAGATATTTCAGTGGAAGAGCTGTGAAATCTTCAGATTACAGTTTATTAAATTGTGCGTTTTGTGACAAAACATCCATGTGAAGTGGAGAATGTGTTCTCTGCTCCTTATCAGTTTATTAAACCGGCAATGCTCTGTGATAAGCCGTGATCATCATGATCTCTGCTTATCACGGTTTATTAAACGTACACCTAGATAACACAAGCCATTGCCACATGAGGGGTTTGCTTGCTGTATTCATTAAATTTGCCCCTCTTGTAAATTTTGTGTTTGCTTGTCCAGGTAACATTTGCTGCTGTAGAGTTGGGTTACAGCCAAGGATGACTGAATGTTGCTACAGCTCTGTGCAATGAAAGCTGTGAACGGTGTAACAGAGTTCCTCTTAAGTTTTTTTTTTTTTTAAATATTTTTTTCAGGAGATTAAAAGGAAAGAAAAACTTGAAAAGAAGCCGAAATCTAGACAGGTATCATTTTATACATATCCTATAAAGTTTTATAGAAATGAAAGCTGTGTGTAACTTTGACAATCTTTTTATAGATGTATTAAAACACAAAGATAAGACTGTTGGCAGAATCAAGTAGCTTGTTGAATCCCCAGGGATCCTTGTGGTTATAGCAGTTTCCATTCCATTTCTGTTGAAGCAATTTTGTTTCCTGTAATAGCTGGCTCTAGCCCCAACCCCTCCCAGAGCCTACAAATATAGGGGTTCCAATGTTGAGCAGTTAAAGCAAGCACTAAACCCTGCTGCCTCTGCATTCTGTAGTACTCTCTCCTTATCTCCTGGTAGCAGTGCCCTGTGGGGGTCGCTGAATGTAGTAGTTTCACACATTACCCTGCATTCACTTCAGACATGCATCACCGTGTGTGTGTGTGTGTTATATCTCTTGAACAACGATTTTTGGATGTATATTGCTAGTCTAAAGCGCCTTACTCCACCAGCACATCACTTGAGTCAACTTCACTTTCTCTACTACACAATCGTAGATTCCTGTCAGTTACCACATGGTTAGGCCTCACTCTAAGTCCCAACTGTCCAATAGCCACCCTGGGTCTGCAGGCCCCTTTTGGTGTAGCAACCAATAGCGATAAAGTATTTATGCAAACTGAATCTTGAACTACTGATCCCAGCAAGTCCTGGCTGCAGTAGCTTGATTCAAACCCCAGCAACATCCATCTCTCCCTCTGGCTTCACATCCAATCCTTGTATCTCTTCAGGTCTCCACACACTGACCCTGGAATGGATCCCTCCTAGAGACTTGCAGTGCTGTCTTCCTTCTGTTCCAGACACCTCAATAATTATGTATGGAGAGGTTCCTTCCAAGCTCCAGACCCAACTTCTATGCTTTATGCTTGGCCTCCAACAGGCTGTGCAGGGTTTGAGTGCGTAACACGCAAAGTTCAGAACGGGGTGTACTATGCAGGTTCAGCTCCTTCACTGGCTTTCCACATCTCCCCCCCCATAGTTTCCTTGTATCATCTACCCAGCCTGGCTCTAGTACCCCCCCCCCCCCCCCAGCAGTGTAGGTGGCTGACTTGCAGGGAGCTCATTGGTCTGCATCTGTCCCCACCATGAGGGCAGGCAAGTATTTGAGAGCTGCAAGCTGTCCTTGTGAACAGAAGCATCTGTGTTCACAAGTGACAGTGGTGAACAAAGAACCAGAGTTCCACCATGTTGTGGCAGAAAAAGCCCTGGGTGCAAGGGCCACATGAAATGGTCTGGCGGGCCAGATTTGGCCCTCAGGCCTTGTGTTTTGACACGTGCTCTAAGACATGTCAACTTGGCTAAACCTGCTTTAAGGCAGGACCATTAAGGGTGCATTCTCACCTGTGTAGTTGGTGAGTGCATTCACATGTGAAGCCCAGTGATTAGCTGCAGTAGGTTTCCAGCTCCTGCAGCGGTGTGGCTACTCGCCTGTGATTGCCAACGAGTCTCCTCTCCTAGTCGACCTATTTGAACTTGAGGCAATTTGGCTGTCTGCAGCTTTGCGCCCACCCTTGTGGATGGGGGCAGATTGGATCCTATTCTAGGCAGAACGTGTCAGACAAGCACATTATGGTGGTAGATAATTGGCGTTCAGGCTTCCTCAGCCAGCAGCACCTGGTTCCTTCACTTGGTTTGCTCAGCAGTTGTTGCAGTTTGGGGATGCTGGATGTGGTCCTACTGGACAGGATTGTCTCCAGGTACAGAGATCCTAGTGGAAGCGGCAGATAATCTGGTGTCTGGCTTTGGATCAATACAGCCAGAGCTAGGCCTTTTATCCTGCAAAGCGGCAAGCTTGGGGAGGCAAATATGAAGTAAATTCGGTAATACTCATTGCTCCTGACTAGCCTGGCAAAAGCTGACTTGCTGAATGCCCCCAGGCAGACATTACCTGGGCAATGCAATATTAAAGCGGATGGTTCAGCTAAAAAAAAATATTAAAAGCCAGCAGCAACAAATACTGCAGCTGCTGACTTTTAATATTAGGACACTTGCCTGTCCTGGAGTCCAGCGCCGTCCGCAGCAGAGGATGAGCGATCGCTCGTCACCCTGCTGCTCCCCCCTCCATCCACGGTGAGGGAACCAGGAAGTGAAGCGCTGCGGCTTCACTGCCCGGTTCCCTACGGCGCATGCGCGAGTCACGCTGCGCCCGCGAATTGGCTCCAGCTGTGTGCTGGGAGCCGAGTTTTCCCAGCACACAACGGGCGGGAGACAGGATGTGAGGTAATGCCCGTCTTTTGCCCGTGAATGCTGGGCCGGAAGTGGGTGCAGATACATGTCTATCTGCACCCCCCTGAAAGGTGTCAATTGTGACACCGGAGGGGGGGAGTGTTCGGATCAGCGGATCTTCACTTTAGGGTGGAGATCCGCTTTAAGATCTTATGTCCCAAGGACTAAGTTGCCATTATGCTTTATGGCTGCTTTAATGGCAAGTATGCTGAAACCCAGGTTCTGAGGGATGGGACCATCTGAGTTTTCCTACATGCTAAAAGCTTGGCAGTCTACTTCTGTAAGGGCTCTTATTGGATGCAGGCATACTTCACTTGTAAGTTTGTTTCCACCCCAGGGGTGCCCACACCTTAAACTACTTTTGGACATCTCCAAGGTATAATACCTTTTTGGGACAGGTTATCTTGGGTAGTCTTTCTTTGCTAATCCTGTAGGTAGCAGTATAGCCCAAAAATACTTTCAGTGCGCCTTAAAGCAGTCAAATCTTTTTAGGTCAATTAAATCATATTTGCCTGCACCTATTTTAGATGATTGAAGTCTGTTCATCTATTACCAAGCCTGAAGAAAAATTCTCACTTTGCAAAGTGAACCTGGGCTGACTTCAATCATCCAGTTCGTGTTAATGCTGTTCATTTAGTACCTCAAACCCACTTTGTGAATATGGGATATGCTTACATCTCTTATTTTTTATTCTTTTTAGCCAAAGGAAACGTCTGACAAAACGGGTGAGGCTTTGGTGTGGGATTTTTTTTTTTTTTTTGCAGCTTTATGTACAATTACCCAGTGTGTGCTGATATTTGGCAATTAAGGGTGCTTTTATTTTTATTTTCCTCTTCCTACAGCTCAGGCAAAGAAAAGACCACGTGAGGAAAGCTATTGTATCGCAGATGTCATGTCAAAAGAAGTAAGAGCACTTTTATCTAGCGAAGTACAGCTCTGGAAAATATTCATTTGGAATCTAATTTCACTTTTTTTTTTATTTCCTAGCATATTTTAACTGCCTCCAAACGATCCAAGCAGGATTCTGAGGTATGTGTGAGGACGTTTTTCAGTGTTTTTTTTTTAGAGGTAATGTTGTTTATCATATATTTTATATTCCACCTCTTCCTCTACACCTATAGAATGATTCTTCTGCCTGTAAACTAACATCTGAAGAGATTGAGCAGATGGGAGATTCAAACACTGAAATTAAAGATCGCATGTCTCAAGCTGCGAGGCACAGTGCTAAGCATATGCTGGACCCAGTGAGGAAAGTAGATGGCCAACCAGTTCCTTTTCAGCAGCCAAAGTACTTTGTTGGAGGTGTGATGCGCTGGTACCAGGTGGAAGGCATGGAATGGCTCAGGGTAGGTTAACTTTGAGGGAATTCCGTAAAACTGAAGATGTTTTACTGTTATCCTATCACACTAAATATTTAATGTTTTTAAGTCTGCCCTTTTCATGAGGGTTTTCCCCCACCTTTGTATGACTGCTGTGTAGTTTTAATTTTTTATTGGTTCTCAACTGGCACCTTTTACAACATGTAGGAAGAGCTCCAGGTTTCCAAAAAAATTAAGTTGGCAGCTACAAATACTGTAGCTGCTGACTTTTAATATTGGGACACTTGCCTGTCCTGTAGTCCAGCAATGTCCTCGCCCAAGCACTCTTTATTCGGGTGCAGGAACTGGCATCTCTAGTAAAGGGCAGTGAAGCGTCTTCATAGCCAATTCCCTACTGCATGCGCTTCGCTACACTTTGTAAATCCTGTAGATGTGGTGTGAGGAGGATGCAGACCATTCCCTTTTTTTTTTTTTTTTTTATTTTTATTTTTTTGTGAAGTTCCACTTTTGGGTGAAGCTCCAGCAAAAGGCAGGAGATATATTTAGGAGAAACGACATCTGGGGGAACATTAAAGTGATCTTAAAGGGGTGGTTCCCCTAAAAAGAAACTTTTAACATTGCATGTCTCTTCTTAATTACATGTAGAATCGGCTGGTAGTTTAAAAAAAAAAAGTCCGTACATACCATTTTCGGCATGTAGTCTCACCGCCGCTTCCGGGTATGATGTTTGGGGACAGGCATCCGATCGACTCATACAGCGTGTCACGAGATGCCAAAAGAAGCCGAACGATGGTGTGGCTCTATACGGCGCATGCGCACCAACGTTCGGCTTCTTTCGGCATCTCGTGACGCGCTGTATGCGTCGATCGGATGCCTGTCAATCAAGTAGGCACGCCCTACCCCGACCGTCAGACCCGGAAGCGACGGTGAGACTAAATGCCGAAAATGGTATGTACGGACGTTTTTTTTTTTTTTTAAACTACCAGCCGATTCTACATGTAATTAAGAGACATGCAATGTTAAACGTTTCTTTTTAGGGGAACCTCCCCTTTAAATTCTTTCTAGTTGAGTCCTATTGCCTGCTCTGTGCAGTGTTTGTGTTTTTTTTTCCTCCCTGGCCTCCCCACAGAGCTGCCTCACTCCTTTTCTCTTCTTCCTTGCCTGGACTCCTGGGCCCTCCATGAGTACCCCTGTGAGCCCTTAGTGCAACAACGAGGATATATAATCCTCAAACAATATAAATACAAGTGCAGTGCTGATGGGAGAATTTCAAATTATGGTTGAACATAAAGTGCATGAAAATAGCAATTCTCAACACATGTTTCAATGAAAATGTGGAGTGTCAAAACATGTATCAAACATCAGCTGGAGGCTGGCATATTCTGTAGCAGGTATTGCACCCAAAGTGTGGTCTGTAGATTCTCTGCAGTGATATGCCACCAGTATATAATGCACCCACCAAAAGATGAATAAAGCTGAGCCTTGTGCTATAAAATGCGTGGATAGACTGATGACATCCAGGTGGGAGTGGAATAAACGGCAATGAATCCATGTTGTCCTCAATCATGTTAATGGTAACATTTACTTTAGGAACACAACTGCAAAACGCAAAGTACCCTAGAAGTCTACCTATGTTTTCGTGCACTTTATGTTCATAATTGAAATTTGAAGTTTGTCATTTAAAAAAATTCTATATGCAGTAGTGCTTCTGTTGGATCACACTTGTTAGTTAAAATCTGATAAGTCTGCCAATCGGAAAAACTAGTATCTAAGCTTCAAATCGTTTGCCAAGTCTATAGTGTATCAAAAGCATCAGTTCAGCGAATTGTTACTGATGGCCAGAGGGGTTTGTGGGGGAGCCAGGGTACAGAAAAAAATGCTAGTCGGTTAGGCACTGAGTAGGTAGACTGGTGCATCTGTCTTGTTTTGTATGGAGTATCTCCTAATTGGCTTTTATTGCTTCTAACATTTTTCCCTTTTTGTTTTTGCAGTAAGCCTTTTTTTTTTTCTCAACAGATGTTATGGGAGAATGGAATTAATGGTATTTTGGCTGATGAAATGGGCTTGGGGAAGACGGTACAATGTATTGCTACTATAGCGATGATGATTGAAAGAGGTGTACCTGGGCCATTCTTGGTTTGTGGCCCTTTGTCTACTCTTCCTAACTGGATGTCTGAGTTTAAACGGTTCTCTCCTGAGGTAATTACATTTTTGTATTGAACTGTACTAAGCTTGTTTTAATACTGTGCATGCTTGGCTTCCTTAGTCCAAAAGTGTACTTGTGGCTCTATGTATTCTTTCACTTTTTTTTTTTTTTTTCTTGGACATGGCAGACTTCTGGGGGGCTTGGTGTAGTTTCATAGTTGTGTCCCTAAAGTAAATGTTACCACTTGGTTTCCAAAATTGAGGGTGACTTCATAATGGGCTTCAGCTGTTTTTTGATGCACTAAATATGGCTTATAACTGATAGGAAGTTAACCAAACCAATGATGGGAGAACAGTTATGAAAAGAGCAGTAACATGATTGGTGTGGGTAGGGCAGAGGCACCTCTGAGTGGGCTGTGAGGGGCAGCTGGCTCCTTTATGCTGTACCAGAGGAATGATGGTTCTGTCTCGAGGTGGAAGGACTACGTCTCAGGTTCATGAATCGTGGACTGTTTTGTCTGTCCCAAATTTTCAACTGTTTCTGAAAAACTTGACAAGTGGTGCATCTCTGGTTTCTATATCCCTATAAAGGCTAGTCATGAGTCGGTGAGGCCATGTAAACTTTACAGTTCACGGTTTTCCCTACAAGAGAAATACTGGGGCAAGGAGTGGGGGGGTGGTTAAACACATGTATGAGCTGTGTTCTTACTGCTCTCCCAACGGCTCTTTATCTACAAAGGTGTACAGATGGTTAATGTGCCTCTGGGGCCTACAACTACAGCTCATATACTGAAATATACTACCGTGTGTAAAAAGCCCTATTTTTTTTTTATTTTCTAGACTTAAGGAGCCAAATTAGGCAGTTTAATACTCTAGTTTTTGCCAGCAGTGATTTATAGTTTAACTTTTATACAGAAAATAATCCAAATTTATTAGAATTGTGGATGTACACTGGAGTAACTCAACTCCTTAAAGCGGAATTTCACCCTAAATATAAGATCTCCCATGTGATTCAGCATACTGGCGTCAGCGCCAGTATGCTGTTTTTTTTGTTTTTTTTTTTTTATCCCACACTTACTGTATTATCCAGTAATTTCATTTTTTTCCCCCGCGGTGGACGTATTTCTCTGAGTTCTATTTCGGAGGGCGTGACGCGCCATAGCCGTAGGACTCGGAGAAATACGGCGCCTGCGCAGTCAGCTCCTAGGTCTGTGCGCAGGCGCCGCATTTTCGCCGAGATTACCCGAGTCCATATTGGGTATTTTCGGAAGATGTGACGCACTGTACTGGCGCCGTCCACCGCGGGGGAAAAAAATGAAATTACTGGATAATACAGTAAGTGTGGGATAAAAAAAAAAAAAAACAGCATACTGGCGCTGACGCCAGTATGCTGAATCACATGGGAGATCTTATATTTAGGGTGAAATTCCGCTTTAAGCGGCTATTTTACAAATTGCATTGCAACAATGTGCAGACAGGTTGTTTTCATTTAATTGAAATCCACTTGAAAATAGACATTTGTAATGTGTTGCAGATTCCAGTGCTGCTTTACCATGGTACCCAAAAAGAACGTCTTCAATTTGCAAAGAAAATTAATAAACGAGATGGGGCTTTGCAGATTTATCCTGTGGTTGTCACATCTTTTGAGATTGCTATGAGGGATCGTCCAGCCCTGCAGGTATTGTATAATATTGTAAAGATATGTGCATTAACCACACTTGACCGACCACTGGGCACTTAAACACCCTTAACAAGACCAAGATTCAGATTTTTTATTTTTTTTTCACAACTAGAGCTTTCTTTTGGTGGTATTTGGTCACCTCTGCGGTTTATTTTTTCCGCTATAAATGAAAAAACACATTTTTGTAAAAATGAATTTCTTTTAAACTTAGCAAAAAAGTTATTTTTCATAAATTTGGCCTAAAATGTATACTGTTCTATATCTTTTATTAAAAAGAATGTTGCTTATTTTGTTATAGGGTCTACAAGCTATGGTATCAATTTGCTCATATCTGATGTACTGACAGCCTCTCATTTCTTGAGACCTAACATGCTATAAAAGTACAAAAAAAAACCAAATGACCCCTTTTTTGGAAAGACATTCCAAGGTATTTAGAAAAAGGCATTGTGAGTTTTTTGAAGTTGTCATTCCCCGCCCCCACAATTCTTTGCAAAAAATTTTTTTTTAATTTTTTCACAAAATTGTAATATTGGCAGGTCCTCTCACACAGCATATGCATTCTGCTATTCCTTTTGAGTATGGCGATACCACATGTGTGAGACTTTTACACAGCGTGGCCACATACAGAGGCCCAACATGCATGGAGCACCCAGCGTTCTGGAACACCCAGACCAATTCTGACATTTCTCTCCTACATGTAAACATTTATTTGCTAGAAAATTACATAGGACCCCCAAAAAACATTGTATATTTTTTTTTATTTTTTTTAAGCAAAGACCCTAGAGAATACATTGGCGGTCGTTGTAACTTTATATTTCGCATGGTATTAGCACAACAATTTTTCGAACACGTTTTTTGGAAACAAAACTGTTTTTTTTTTCTTTTGAAAAAACAAAGTTGGCCCAAATTTTTTAGCATAATATGAAAGATGAAGTTACGCCGATGAAATACCCAACATGTCACCCTTCAAAATTGCACACGCTCGTGGAATGGCGCCAAACTTCGCTACTTAAAAATCCCAATAGGCGACGCTTTAAATATTTTTACTGGTTTAGTTGAAGAGCTCCAGGGCCAAAATTATTGCTCTCGCTCTAATGTTCGCAGCGATACCTCGCATGTGTGGTTTAAACACCATTTTCATATGTGGGTGGGACTTGCGTGTGCGGTCGTTTCTGTATATGAGCACAGGGGAACAAGGGATATGTGTGTGTGTGTGTGTGTGTGTGTTCCGATGCCACTTTTTTAGGACCGAGTACAAGTACCGATACTTTTTAAGTAGTCGCCAATACCGATACTTTTTTTTAAACATGCCCCCCCACATAATGCAGCCGTGTCATGTCCCCCCACATATGCAGCCATGTCATGTCCCCCATACCTCCGCCGGGTTAATCCCCGTGCAACACATACCCACGGCGCCATGTGTATATATAATGTTGTCCCAATACCAGTATCGGGACCGATTCCGAGTATTTCCGATACCTAAATAGAATACTCGTGCCCCCCCCCCCCCGCCGCTAATCACCATGCAACACACTTGTAATACCCGCGGCGCCATGTATAAACATGGATACGTGCATAGACACTCCCCCTTGCTCGCTATTGGACGGATCCGTCCAATCGCGTGTCTATACATGGCACCGTGGGGGGACATACATGGCTGCATTTGGGGACACTTTTAAAAAAAAATTATGTCCCCCCCCCCCCCCCCACCGCGCTATATATATATATATATATATATATAAAATGTATGTGTGTGTGTGTCCCGATACCACTTTAGGGCCGAGTGCAAGTACCGATACTTTTTAAACGTGTCCCCAAATGCAGCCATGTATCGGTACTTGCACTCGGTCCTAAAGTGGTATCGGGACATAGATAGATTATCTATCTATCTTTGTCCCGATACCACTTTAGGACCGAGTGCAAGTACCGATACATGGCTGCATTTGGGGACACGTTTAAAAAAAGTATCGGTACTTGCACTCGGTCCTAAAGTGGTATCGGCACACACACTATATATATATATATATATATATATATATATATATATATATATATATATATATATATTTATATTATATTGTGTGTGCCACTTTATGGCGCGGTGGGGGGACATACTTTTTTTTAAATAGGAATATAGCATGACAGGTCCTCTTTACAGTGAGATATGGGGTCAATAAGACCCCACATCTCGCCTCTAGGCTGGGAAGCCTGAAAACGACCCTGGCTTTGATTATAGTGGTGAATTGGAAGAAGCACCGAAGGGAGGGGGGAGTCCCCTTTCGCCTCCCGTAAGAACGATCAAGAGGCGGAACAGCCACCATGATCGTTTTTTTGGTGTAGGGAATCACCGGCTGAAAAATATCTGAATGATGCCTGTAGCTACAGGCATCATTCAGATATCAAGGACGTCATATGACGGCGGGCGGGAAGTGGTTAAAACCCTTTTAAGTATTGCGCGGGGGCAATTGCAGAGATGGCTGGATCTGTGACTGCAATAGTCGCAGATCCAGCCACAGCGCTGCTGCCACCCGCTCTCCCGCCTCACTGTACCGATTGGTACAGAGAGGAGGAAGGAACCGTCATCAAATGACGCCGGTTTGTTAACATGTGATCGCTCTGTCATTACAGAGCGATCACGTGGTAAACTGCCGGCAAGCTGTCACTCACAATTGTCCGCAGGGAGCTGACAGATCGTCGCCCAGTCTCGGCCTCTTTCCACCTGTTCAGAGGATACGGTTCTTTTAAAGGGGAGGTATAGAATGCTACACCTTTTATTGGGTTGGTGTGTGTTGGGGTTTTAACACTAATTGTGATTTTGTTTTTTGTGAATTCTACAGCATAGATCCTGGAAATACATGATTCTAGATGAAGGACACAGGATTAAAAATATGAACTGTCGACTTATAAGA
This sequence comes from Rana kukunoris, assembly GCA_029574335.1. Classification (NCBI taxonomy): domain Eukaryota; kingdom Metazoa; phylum Chordata; class Amphibia; order Anura; family Ranidae; genus Rana; species Rana kukunoris. The sequence goes on from CM056056.1 coordinate 98,411,069, forward strand.
GAATTAAAGCAATATCGATCTGACAATAAGCTGCTCCTCACTGGGACACCACTACAGAACAACCTAGCAGAGCTGTGGTCTCTCTTGAATTTCCTGCTACCGGATGTGTTTGATGATTTGAGAAGGTAACTAAAATACTGACTGCTTGACTTCAGCGTATTGACTATTTACACACTGGCTGATTTTCTCACCCTTCATTTTTATGATTTATTTTCTAAAGCTTTGAATCCTGGTTTGATATAGCTGGTATCTCTCAGAATGCTAAAGACCTTGTGGTCAAGGAACGTGAACAGAACATTTTACATATGCTGCACCAGGTAATATACGTCAAATGTTGAATTGGGCATGCCCCCACAATATGCCATTACATTAATCTCTGACATCTTTTTATTTTCTTTTTTTTTCTTAGATCTTAACACCTTTCCTGTTAAGAAGACTAAAAACTGATGTAACACTGGAGGTTCCCCCAAAGCGAGAAGTTATTGTCTATGCTCCATTAACAAAGAAACAAGAGGAGTTTTACACCGCCATAGTGAATCGGACCATTGAAAAAATGGTCGGTCAGAACAAGGTAGTCACAAAGTTGTATTTTGATTATTTTGTTCTGCCTTGGAAACTTTAGTCTCATTTTTGCATTGCATGGTGTCGTCAGCTGAGGCCATGCATGTGAGGTTTTTCCTATTTTCCATGCTGTCTTGGTGCCATTCATTTCTCATGTTAACTGCTGTTCCTTTCGGAATAGAAAATCACTAAATCAATGCACAATCTTTGCTGCAATAACTGACACAAGAAAACCTGCAAAAGTTCACCAATACACTATATTAACCACTTCAGCCCCGGACCATATTGCTGTCCAAAGACCAGAGCACTTTTTGAGATTCGGCGCTGCGTCGCTTTAACTGACAATTGCGCGGTCGTGCGACGTGGCTCCCAAACAAAATTGGCGTCCTTTTTTTCCCACAAATAGAGCTTTCTTTTGGTGGTATTTGATCATCTCTGCGGTTTTTATTTTTTGCGCTATAAACAAAAACAGAGCGACTATTTTGAAAAAAATGCAATATTTTTTACATTTTTCTATAATAAATATCCCCAAAAATATATTAAAAAAAAATATTTTTCCCTCAGTTTAGGCCGATACGTATTCTTCTTCTACATATTTTTCGTAAAAAAAAATCGCAATTAGCGTTTATTGATTGGTTTGCGCAAAAGTTATAGCGTTTACAAAATAGGGGGTAGTTTTATGGCATTTTTATTTATTTTTTTTTTACTAGTAATGGCGGCGATCAGCGTTTTTTTTCGGTACTGCGATATTATGGCGGGCACTTCGGACACTTTTGACACATTTTTGGGACCATTGGCATTTTTTTAGCGATCAATGCTATAAAAATGCATTGGATTACTATAAAAATGCCATTGGCAGTGAAGGGGTTAACACTAGGGGGCAGGGAAGGGGTTAAGTGTGTTCCTAGTGTGTTCTAACTGTATGGGGGGGGGTGGACTCACTAGGGGAATCACTGATCTTCTGTTCATACATTGTATGAACAGAAAATCAGCGTTTCCCCCGCTGACAGGAACGAGCGCTGTGTGTTTTCACACACAGCTCCCGTTCCCCGCTCTGTAACGAGCGATCGCGTGTGCCCGGCGGCGATCGCGCCCGCCGGGCACACGCACGGGACTCGGGGGCGAGCGGGGGGCGCGCGCGCGGGCCGCCGGCGGCGCGCACGCGCCCCCTAGTGGCCGCGAAAGGCGCGACGTAGAGCTACGGGCTCTCGCGCACCCGTGCCGACCTGCCGCCGTATAACTGCGGCGGCTGGTCGGCAAGCGGTTAATGGCACCACTAGTCAGTTTGTAGGTGTTGGCACACTGACTTAAAGGTTTGGTTGTACACTTTACGAGTGTAAAATGGATTCCTGTAGCTGTATGCCTAGGGTTTTTTGTCATGAATAAAACTGAGCATGCAGTACGACAAACTAAACAATAAGATGAAAAAGGAGCAATTTACCATGGCAACCAAATCTATTATTGGAAATCCTAAATATTGAAATTGGATACTTGAAGGCATTTTATAAGACTGCGACTAGGCATGCAGTTATAGAAGACATGCAACGTCTCCAATAAAATCCACGCAACTGCCTGCTCGCAGTTCTGCGACATGTAAACAGCTGCACATGCTCTGCTTAAATTGCCATGATCCCTGTGTGCCAGGGTGACTTGATCCCTGCACAGGAGTTGTCATTCTGGTCAGTGGAATTGCTCGAAGACCAGCACACAGGGAGAGGTTGTCGGTGAGGGACCCAGGCTGAAAGTTCCCTCAAGATATTTTACACAGAACTTAACCAAAATTATTTCTGGGTCTGTCTGCGGTTTGGAATTGTAATCCAATTTCCCCCTTGGACACTTCTTTTATGTTGATGCTATAAAACATTTTTGGTTAGCCCGCAGAGCCAGTAAAAGGGAAAAGAAAAAGTCGCAAAGTGGTGAATTATAGTGAGGAGAATGAAGAAACGCCAGATGAACTTTTCAGCCGCCTCCTCAAACAGCAGGAAGCTGAACAAGAAAGGTATTTGCTATACAACTCTTCTCTATTGGCAACCAGCTGTAAGTGTTTGTGTACACCAAATATTCTGTGTCATCTGCAGGACTGTGATAGAAGTCAATCTGCCAGGGAGTACAGAAGTGAACCTTAAAATGAGGAATATCATGATGTTGTTGAGAAAATGTTGTAACCACCCATATTTGATTGAATATCCTCTAGAGCCTGCAACCCAGGAGTTCAAGGTAAGGCTTCAAGAGGCAGTCTTTATGTGTAACTTAAGAGTGAACATTTATGGCTGCAACTAAGGCACATGTATGCAGTGCACATCACCACTTGCGATTCAGATAGGAATACAGAGCAATTCCTTTTTCAAATTTCATGCAATTTTTTGCAGTGCCATTTGAGCCCATTCATTTTTGTATGTGCTCAGTTTACGCCGTCTAGTGATCCTTTTTTATTTTGCGTTTTGATTCATGCAATCCGATTTTCTTGCAATCTCGCATTTTGCCATCTGTTTTTGGGGTTAAATGACTTAAAGGGTCACTAAAGGAAAAATGTTTTTGCTGAAATGACTTAACTTTTATGTCTCTATACCCTGTAAACTGATTCCTTTTCAAAATGATTAAAAATGGATAAAAATCAATCATATAATGTGCCTGCAGGTTAGTTTCACTTTTGAACTGGCTTCATGTTTCTGTGAAGTAGAAATAGACACATAGAACAAAAACAAACACATCCAGGGCAGCGTTTTTTGTTTTTAAAATTAATCTGATTGGTTCTGAGAAGTTTTAGACACAGTAATGACAGCTCAGACCACCGTGAGAAAGCTCCCAGCGCTGTGGTTATAAGGAAACAGCAGGATTACAGCAACTTCAAAGCAAAGACGAACAATAAGGACATGAAACCAGTACTGCAGTAAGGTAAAGGAAGCTATTTAGCTAAAAAAAAAAAAATTCCTTTAACCACTTAAGGACCCCCGCACGCACATATACGGCCACAGAATGGCTCGTACAGGCACAAGGGCGTAAATTTACGTCCCCGCCTTCGTGCGGTTCGGGGGTCCCATCTGGGGAGCGATCGCTCCCAGCCAATGGGAGCGCGCTCCCATCGTGTCAGTTCCTCCTCCTGTGTTTACACAGGAAGGAGGAAATGATGTCACCTCTCATCGCAGCGCTGTTTCCCAGCGCTGCTGATGAGAGAAGACATCACAAGTAAGTGTGCACCAACACAACACTGACACACACACATAGGCACATTAACCCCTTGTGATCGCCCCCCTGTCACAGTGTCACTGAATGCAGTGATCTAATCACTGCATTTAGTGTCAGTGTGACAGGCAGTGTAAAAAAGTGTTAGGTTCAGGATAGCCCCCCCCACCCCCCCTAATAAAGTTTTAACCCCCTGATCACCGCCCTAGTTAACCCTTTCACTCCCTATTGCCAGCGTCACTAAGCGATAATTTTTCTGATCGCTGTATTAGTGTCGCTGTTCCCGCTAGGTAGCTATTTTTTTTTATTGCGATTTATTTATTTTATTTTTTTTTTGTAAAAACACCTTGGGTCATTTAGCAGCTTATGTGTCCGGGTCTTAAGTGGTTAAATGACCCTTGAACACTGACACCTGTAGCAGATGCTTGAACTAAGATTTTTTTTTTTTTGTGCGTTCAGTGTGGGGAAATGCTCAGTATGTGTTGCATTTCCTGCACCACATATGTGAACCAATGTGTAATTTCTGTGGTCACACGTTAATTTTTTATTTTTTGCCAGATTGATGAGGAACTGATAAATAGTTCAGGAAAGTTCTTGCTCTTGGATCGGATGTTGCCAGAAATGAAGAAAAGAGGACACAAGGTATTGCTGCTTTGCTTTTTCCTTATAGATTTGTGCATTTATTTAAAATCCTGCCTTTTTTGTAGTATCTCAGTTTTTTTCTTTTTTTTTTTTTTTCCTTTAGATTTTGATCTTCTCACAAATGACAATGATGTTGGACATAATCATGGATTACTGCTATTACAGAAACTTCATCTTCTGTAGATTGGATGGAACTATGAAATATTCTGAAAGAGAAGAGAGTGTAAGGTTCAGCTCTGTATATTAATAGTGTGTACCTACTCATGTTCTGTGATGCCCCTTAACTTTTTTTTTTTTTTTAACAGATGCACAAGTTTAATACTGATCCTGAGGTTTTCATCTTTCTGGTTAGCACACGAGCAGGGGGACTAGGAATTAACTTAACAGCAGCGGATACAGTAATCATTTACGACAGTGACTGGGTAAATGATGAATATTATAGGTCTACAAATTTTTTATAAGTGTCCATAGTAGGGTAGAATTGATGGCAATCTTGTAAATACAGCAAATGGTAATTCTGTAATCCTATATTGGCAATATTTTGTAAAGTGTTTTCTTGCTAGAAGGCAAACGGAGGACAAAGATCTTGATGCTTCTGTAGTACTTCAGTCATAGCAGGAAACCTGTCGGAACTGGCAATTTAAATTGCGACCATCTTTCTGACATGCTAGTTACGGTCTCCCAACACCCCAATTTCCCATCCAAGTACTCATGTGTTTAACAATGCTTGGCTCCTTTAAGTCAAATACACTGTTAGTTGGTTAATTGCATCTAGAAGTACAGGCTATTGTGTAGCATTTTTCTCTCTTCACCAACTGCAACAGAGTACAAAAAGAAATCACCAGCATTAAACAGCGGCAGTAACTATTCTAAATGATGGAGGGTACAAAAAATCATGACGATGATCACTGAACCCAGTGCTGCACAGATACTATGGCTGCAACACAAGAATAAACAAAAAACAAAGTGCTCAATGGGCAGGAAATACAGACTGTTAAGATGGCTGATAAGCCCTTTATTTTGTTTCCACAAGTTCATCAGTTAATGAAAAATATAATGGTTCATATATTGGATAAAAACATGAAAGCAAGAACTGGATGAGTGAAAATATTTAACCTGACATCCACTGCAGAACAGAGCTATGACCAGTCTGTTCACAATCGGCATGTGTGCCTGTAACGTACGTAGACAGGAAAAAAACTGCAGGTGATCCAAGAGGGGAAAGCGGAAGCAATCGATAAGTGCAGAGGGAGCCGCCGGATAACAGACCGGCTGCGATGCTGGCAGGAATAAGAAACCGGAGCTGTAGCGCAGAGATACCGGAAGGAGGAATCCTCAACCAGGGTTGCTATGCAGCTTTTTATGTTGGTTTTAGATGAAAAAAATATCGCATCCTGGGAAGGTGGCAGGTTGCACTTCAGCTCCGTAAGGCTCCGCTGCAGTGACAACCGAGCTTGGTAAAGCGGTACCGATCTGCTGCTCTAGTTGGGGGTCAAGTCTTGGGGGATAAAAGTCCTGAGTGACAGCATCGCAGCCGGTCTGTTACTGACGGGTGTGTTACCCGGCGACTCCCGCTGCTCTTACCGCTTCTGGTTTCCCCTCTGTTGGATCACCGAAGCATCAGCCAGTTTGGCGGCTGCCATTTCTCCTCTTGTCTGTTAGGCCTTGTACACACGAGGTAATAAATCTGATGGGAACGGTCCGACGGACCGTTCCCATCAGATCTGTCCGCCGGATTGCTTTGATCCGATGGCTGTACACACCGTCGGATCAAATTCCCCGCCGGCGGACAGCGCGGTGACGTCGACGCCGCTACGTCACCGCCACGTGACCGCACCAGGAAGTAAACACTTCCGCGCGCATGCGTCGGATCCATTCACAGGATACGACGCATGTGTGGGCAGATATGTCCGCTGGTTTGCTGTACTAACCAGCGGACATATCTGACGGGCACCTATCGGCAGAAATATTTCAAAGCATGCTTTGAAATTTTTCCGCCGGAGAAATCCGGCCAGAACGTTCCGTTTGCCCCTACACACGAGCGGATTTATCGGCTGAAATGGTCCGTCCGGACCATGTTCAGCGGAAATATTCCCTCGTGTGTACAAGGCCTTACAGGCGCACATGCAGATTGTGAACAAGACTGGTCATACCTCTGTTCTGCAGTGGATGTCAGGGTTAAACATTTTCACTCGTCTAGTTCTTTCTTTTAAGTTTTTTTTTTTTTTTTGTTCAATATATGAACTATTTTTTATATATTTGTTTTTCATTTAACTGTTTTGAACTTGTGGAAACAAAATAAAGGGATTTTTTTTTTTTATTTCCCAACCGCAACAGTGTTTGTTTGCCTTGGATCTTGGGACTGAGGGTGTCGTATGTGTAGTTAAAGGGACTTCATTTTTTGTTATCCTGCGTATAGTGTAACATTTTAATTACCAGTTACATGTCTGAATTTGATTGCTTCAGATTGTCTGTGTCCTTGGTATAGATGCTTTTTCTAAATGTCCTGTCTTTCACAGAATCCTCAAGCCGACCTTCAAGCCCAGGACAGATGCCACAGAATTGGTCAGACAAAACCTGTTGTGGTTTATAGACTAGTGACTGCAAATACTATAGATCAAAAGATTGTGGAAAGGGCAGCAGCCAAAAGGAAGCTAGAGAAGCTGGTCATCCACAAAAGTAAGTCTTTTTTTTAAATGAACTAAACTTAGATTAATAACTTAGTACAATGCTTACTTCCAATGCCTGCCATCCCACACAATCTACATCGTTGAACAAAGCACAACCTTGTGGCTGCTATATGGATTAGAGTGACAGGGAAGCGACTAAGCAAATCTGTGGTCTGTTGGCTGCTTTGGGGTGCAGGAGATGCATTAGGGGTATAATTTTTTTTATTTTATTTTTTGTCAGAATGTAGAATCAAATTTCCTATCTGTGCCCAGTCTTGCCACACAGTTAATCCAGCTCTGATCAATCCTTTTATTCAGTGAAAATTAACAGAATTCCAGATAAAAACCTGCCTAAAGTCAGTTTCTCTCTTCTTGCTTTGAGTGACAGGTTATTTACAAACCTAGCTTGGACATGTTTATCGTTATGTTTATCATAATATGAGGTGATCCAAAGTTCATTGTATATTACTGGGATGTGTTATGTGCGTGAGGGGTGGCTTTCTCACTTTTTATTTTTTATTTTTTTATACTGTGAATCACCTCATGTTATGATTAACATAACATATGATAAACATGTCCAAGCTAGATATGTAAATAACCTGTCACTCAAAGCAAGAAGAGTGAAACAGACTTATAATTTGACAAGTTTTTATCTGGAATTCTGTTAATTTTCACTGAGCAATAAGAGGATTGCTCAGAGCTGGATTAACTCTGTGGCAAGACTGGGCACAGATGATAAATCTTTTACTCTACATTGTGATATCAAAAAATAAATAAAACATTTTTGGGTTTACATCCACTTTAATGAAGGTTCAACATTTAGCAATTTATTGCTACACTTAAAGATGCCTCTTTTATAACCTGTAAAAAAAAAAAAAAAGCTTTAATATACAATTGCATGTTTCTGGAACAAATTATGCTTGAAAACCAAAGGTTTTAGTGTATTCAATTTCAGTTGGCGTGTGCAATATTTCTTTAACCACTTAACGCCGCCACTTGACTATGTACGTCCACAGAATGGTACGTCCCTGCCTTCTAGCGGGTCCAATCTGGACCCAGTCTGCTGCGGGCGGCTTGCCTTAGGGAGCAATCCGTGCTGAGGGGGCGGCTGCTCGATTATGTCCGCCCCCTCGTGATCGCTCCCAGCCAATCCAGAAACCCCCCGGCGTGTCACTTCCTCTGCCTGCATAATGTAAACGCAGGCAGAGGAAGTGATGTGAGCTCTCCTCTCGGTGGATTGAAAATACCACCGAGAGGAGAGAAGACTCACAGTAAGTCGCATTGACACCACACATAGGCACATTTAGCCCATTTCGATCACCCCCCCCCCCCCGTGACACTGATTGCAGTGATCATATATTTACTGATCACTGCATTTATTTAAGCTCTATTTGTGGGAAGAAAAGGACGTAAATTTTGTTTAGGAACCACGTCACACGATGGCGCAATTGTCAAAGCAACGTAGTGCCGAATTGTAAACGCCTCTGGGCATTTGGCAGCATATTGGTCCGGGGCTTAAGTGGTTAATTTTTACACAACTCTCATTTCTAAAATTTGTTTGTTAATGTATGGGTTGTTACTGGCTTGGTGCAAATTTCATGTCAATAGCACCTTTAGAAATCTAAAGTAAAAAATAGCAGGTAATGGCGCCTACTAGAAATAAAGTGCATAAAGGAGTGTGCAAATATAAATGGTGTCTGTCCAAAAAAGTGCTGGTCCTAGTCAAAGTATAACATATATGTAACACAAAATAAATTGAATATTAATTGATAATTATGTGATTGAATTAATAAATATAAAAAATAATTCATAAAAGTCCAATTCCTAGTGATAAAAATTTCCAAAATGGGTGTTGCAAGATTAAATGATGATAATAATAATAATCCAAGAAAAGTCCAGTTTTATGATATAAAGTGATATGTGCTTCATGCAGGTATAGCCGTCAGTGGATCACTCGGTGCTCTCCCCCAATGGTCCCGCACTCACCGGATCCAACTACCCCTGCAGGGGTAATAGGCTTTCTCAATAAGTCTCCACACTTCAAAAAAATCTGCCTGGTTTCCTCACATGGGGTCTATCCAACCATTCAGCCGCTCATAGAGAAGATAGGGTGAAACGAAAATGCCCAATAGCGTGATACCGTTTTTGTAACAAGTAACATTTATTCTTGATAAACAATAAGTACTCACAATTTACATGCAGTTAAAAAGCCTTTAGAAAATATGTGCTGTAGCTCTAAGGAACGTTCGCTCGACCGGTTTCGTCGTTCTGACGTCATCTGGAGCGTGCCTCTGAGCCTACAGCACTAGCTATTTATAATTGACGTTATGTCGGAAAATGCGGACGTTGTGTCGAAAAATGCGGACGTTGTGTCGACAAAATGTCGAAAAAACGGGTCCGACGTTACGTCGTAAAAACGCCGTTGTTCCGGTATCCTCCATGTTGGAGATTACTACAGACCGTAGTCCTAACACTAGAGGCTCAGTGTTGTAGTCGACACTACGACGGACGTTCTGTCGGGAAAGCAAACCCCCGATCTTACGTCGAAAAAGTTCCTAACTTTCGAGCGTCCTCCATGTTAAAGATTTTTGCAGACCGGAGTCCGGTCTCAAGAGGCTCTGTATTAAAAAGGAGAAAAAACTTTTGTTTTCATATCGGGAAAACCCGGAAGTTAGATCGAAATATAGTAAAAACTTGATTATTTAGCTGATCTCATTATTACAGCAAGGTGATGTTAATAACATAATCAGATATATATAGGATTGCAAATAGGTGAAAAATATATATATAAAAGTTATATAAAATATATAAATAGACATTATGGGAAAAAAACATTAGAGGTAGATGTGTATATGTCGATGAGGCACTCCGATGTATTATAATTAGATATATGAAAAAAATTCCCGTAATAAAAATATTATATATAAAATTAAAATAAATTAAAATATATAAAAATATGGAATATGATATTTAGTGTAAAATTATTAAAAATTGGTTAAAAAACAATTTAGATCCACATCAATATTCATACCAGACGGTTGGAGGGTGTCTAACGTGTAGATCCACCGGGTTTCATTTTGGGATACTTTTATAGTTTTATTTTCCCCCCTCCAGTGTTCTTTTATTCTGTCTATTCCATAGAAAGTCATGCATCCCGGATCTTTATGATGGTAATCTCTAAAATGTCGAGACACACTATGTTTATGGAACCCTTTTTTAATGTTGGCTATGTGTTCTCTAATCCTGATATGTAGTTCTCTTGTTGTTCTGCCTACATATTGTTTTTGGCATGGGCATTCCAGGACATACGTAACATGTGTTCTACTACATGTTATCAGCTCTCTTATTTTATGTGTGGTTCCATTAGTTGTAGATGTGAACTCAGTTTTTTTCTTATTTGTCTTTTTGCTAACTCGGCAGGGTAGGCATTTACCACATTTGTGGAAGCCTTTGAGGTTTTTGAAAATTTGAATCTGTTTTGGGGGGTCAATCGCATTGTGGACTAATCGATTTCTTAGATTGGGGGCTTTACGATATATGAAACTCGGTCTGTTCGGTAATAGATTTTTCAGGCTTTTATCAGATTGCAGAATGGGCCAGTATTTTTTGAATATTTTTTCAACGTGTATATTTGTATCCAGTCAGGAAGGCTACTTCTGTGGTTTTCCTGTTTGCTTTCTTCCTTTGTGTTCCTGCTATGATGTTGTCTCTGTTCATTTCTTTAACTTTATTTTTCAGAGTTTCTAGATCTCTGCGTTGGTAACCTTTCTCCACAAATTTGTTAATTTGTGTAGCTTGTAGTTCGAAATCCTCCTCATTGCTACAATTTCTGAATATTCTCATAAGTTGTCCTTTAGGGATATTTTGAATCCATTTTTTGTGGTGACAACTGGTTACTGGAATGTAGCTGTTCCTATCTGTTTTTTTGAAAAACGTTCTGGTGTGTATTCTGTTTTCTGCTTTGAATAATTGTAAGTCCAGGTAATCAATGGATTCTGCATTCCAAATGCCTGTAAAAGTAATCCCATATATATTGTGGTTGATTTCATCAAAAAACTTCTGTAATTCCGTTTCTGTGCCTCCCCATACTATTAGTATGTCATCTATATACCTTCTGTAGAGTTTCAAAGATGGTCTTTCTGTTCCTTGAATCTGTTCTGCCTCCCAATGATTCAAAAAGATGTTAGCTACACTGGGGGCATACTTGATACAATATACAACATAGAGACGTTGAAAAAATATTTATAAAAAAATATTCAAAAAATACTGGCCCATTCTGCAATCTGATAAAAGCCTGAAAAATCTATTACCGAACAGACCGAGTTTCATATATCGTAAAGCCCCCAATCTAAGACATCGATTAGTCCACAATGCGATTGACCCCCCAAAACAGATTTAAATTTTCAAAAACCTCAAAGGCTTCCACAAATGTGGTAAATGCCTACCCTGCCGAGTTAGCAAAAAGACAAATAAGAAAAAAAAACTGAGTTCACATCTACAACTAATGGAACCACACATAAAATAAGAGAGCTGATAACATGTAGTAGTACACATGTTGCGTATGTCCTGGAATGCCCATGCCAAAAACAATATGTAGGCAGAACAACAAGAGAACTACATCTCAGGATTAGAGAACACATAGCTAACATTAAAAAAGGGTTCCATAAACATAGTGTGTCTCGACATTTTAGAGATTACCATCATAAAGATCCGGGATGCATGACTTTCTATGGAATAGACAGAATAAAAGAACACTGGAGGGGGGGAAATAAAACTATAAAAGTATCCCAAAATGAAACCCGGTGGATCTACACGTTAGACACCCTCCAACCGTCTGGTATGAATATTGATGTGGATCTAAATTGTTTTTTAACCAATTTTTAACAATTTTTAATAATTTTACACTAAATTTCATATTCCATATTTTTATATATTTTAATTTATTTTAATTTTATATATATTTTATTACGGGAATTTTTTTCATATATCTAATTATAATAATACATCGGAGTGCCTCATCGACATATACACATCTACCTCTCTTTTTTCCTATCAACTACTCCTCATATAATTATAATTTTAATTGTATTCTATTAACTAATGTTTTTTTCCCATAATGTCTATTTATTAGGGCTGTTACTGATCAAAATATTTGTGTTCGATTAATCTTTTTTTTTTTTAAATCGATTAATCGACTAATTTCGATTAATGATTACGCACATACAGATCCCAGATTCCCAATGCAGCTACCAACCACTGGAAAAATGGATAGCAGGATACAAAAAACACACAAAGGCAGCGCTCGATGGGAATAGCACTACAACTTGTATAGTCTTCAAATAGGTAACCAAATAAAAATTGCACTGGAGATAAAATCGATGTAGCTACATAAACTGTAAAAATGGTGCGAGTAATACCAAACGGTAGCATTCAGTCATAAAAACATGTAGCTAAGTATGATACTGGTATAAAAATGTGTACAACAATACCACTGCTGAATCCAGATGAGGGGTTAACATCAGTCCGTCGCCATGAAGGGAACTATCACAACTCCCAGTGGACGGCTGTAGAATCCCAGGGTGATAGAGGGAAGTGATAGAGGGAAGTGTAACAGCCCTTGCGTGTGGCAGATAGTAAGGTCCCGCCGGCATACAGATATGAAGGCACAGCAAAGGAGCCCTTCAGATGGACACGGCAAGCCCCGCCTGTGTCCATGACGTTACCGGATCTCCGATAGGAACTCCCTGAAGGCACAGAAGCTGGCGGAGAGGTGAGTACCAATCAAAAGAATTTTGATCGATCAAAAAAATTAAAGATTAATCGATTAATTAAAAGTTAATTTGCACAGCCCTACTATTTATATATTTTATATAACTTTTATATATATATTTTTCACCTATTTGCAATCCTATATATATCTGATTATGTTATTAACATCACCTTGCTGTAATAATGAGATCAGCTAAATCAAGTTTTTACTATATTTCGATCTAACTTCTGGGTTTTCCCAATATGAAAACGAACGTTTTTTTCTCCTTTTTAATACAGAGCCTCTTGAGACCGGACTCCGGTCTGCAAAAATCTCTAACATGGAGGACGCTCGAAAGTTAGGAACTTTTTCGCCGTAAGATCGGGGGTTTGCTTTCCTGACAGAACGTCCGTCGTAGTTTCGACTAACACTGAGCCTCTAGTGTTAGGACTACGGTCTGTAGTAATCTCCAACATGGAGGATACCGGAACAACGGAGTTTTTACGACGTAACGTCAGACCCGTTTTTTCGACATTTTTCGACACAACGTCCGCATTTTTCGACACAACGTCCGCATTTTTCGACATAACGTCAATTATAAATAGCTAGTGCTGTAGGCTCAGAGGCACGCTCCAGATGACGTCAGAACGACGAAACCGGTCGAGCGAACGTTCCTTAGAGCTACAGCACATATTTTCTAAAGGCTTTTTAACTGCATGTAAATTGTGAGTACCCATTGTTTATCAAGAATAAATTTTACTTGTTACAAAACGGTATCACGCTATTGGGCATTTTCGTTTCACCCTATCTTCTCTATGAGCGGCTGAATGGTTGGATAGACCCCATGTGAGAAAACCAGGCAGATTTTATTGAAGTGTGGAGACTTATTGAGAAAGCCTATTACCCCTGCAGGGGTAGTTGGATCCGGTGAGTGCGGGACCATTGGGGGAGAGCACTGAGTGATCCACTGACGGCTATACCTGCATGAAGCACATATCACTTTATATCATAAAACTGGACTTTTCTTGGATTATTATTATCATCATTTAATCTTGCAACACCCATTTTGGAAATTTTTATCACTAGGAATTGGACTTTTATGAATTATTTTTTATATTTATTAATTCAATCACATAATTATCAATTAATATTCAATTTATTTTGTGTTACATATATGTTATACTTTGACTAGGACCAGCACTTTTTTGGTGAGACACCATTTATATTTATATTTGCACACTCCTTTATGCACTTTATTTCTAGTAGGCGCCATTACCTGCTATTTTTTACTTAATATTCACTCCCACATAGGTGGGTTTTTATGTAGGGGCAGCCACTTCAAACTTAATCACTTTTTATTTTTATTACACCACTTTTTATTTAAGTTGTCTGTGGCGCAGATTCATCTCTTTTTACCTTTAGAAATCTATTTACAAAGAAAAATGGTGATGTGTTTAATACCTTTTTTTACTGTGTACGTATATACACATGCAATATTTTATCCTTTTATATTTTTACCAAAAAAAAATAATGCACAAAGTAAATGGGATACCTGTCGGGTGTACGCAATTTTAAACTGACAAACTACAGTACCTAAATATCTCCATAGGCAAAGCCTAAACCTTTCACAGGTTACCATTTAAGTTGCACAGGAGGTCTAGTATCATTGTGCTCACGCCACACGAGTCATCGCAAACGTCAAAGTGAACCCTGTTTTTACATTTGCATGGGGGGTGGTAGAGAACCTTTTTTTTGTTTTTTGTTACGAATGTTAAATGCCCAACTTTAGCTTGGTTGTATAAATGTTTTTTTTTTGTTTTTTTTTTCTGCCCCCCCCCCCAAGATAAATTTAAAGGTGGACACAATGGAATGAACCAATCTAAAAGCTGTCTTGATCCAAAAGAATTGCTTGAGTTGCTTCAGTCCCGGGATCATGAAAGGTAAGAATTGGGGGTTCTGTTTTCTGTCCCGAGAGAAATATTGCAGACTTTGAGGGGGAAATTTTTTTTTTTTTTTCCTCCTAGCTGCTATGCTTTTCCATGAACAGGTACACGGATTAAAATTTTTAATTTCTAACCTTTAAAAGCGGGAGTATTTCAATCTCTCGTATGTTACATGACAAAATGTTGACTAGTAAGGGATGAAGACTTCTGTAACTGGTGAAGCTGGATGGCGGCAATAGATGAATGGGTTGTGTGGGAGGGATCTTCTTTTGGGCTCTAAACATGGGCATTGTGTATTCTTGGTTTAGAATCTAGTCTGCAGACCATAGGGTTCTGCAAGCATTTAATAAGCCTCTAGCAACTTGGTCCTTAATACCTTCCTGCCTGAACTATAGCTGAAAGACGGCTACAGCGCAGGCTTACTTTGCTGGAAGGCCACCCATGAACATCCTACTGTAATTGCACTGCCTTTGGACTCGGCTGATCAGATGAGGGTAAAGGGTCAAGTCAGTGGCCAGTTACCATGTAATTGGCCGTGTTATGATGTAAACACAAGCCGGTTATCGGCTATCCACGTGAGAAATGAGACGATAATCGGTTTGTGTTAAAGGCACATCTACACTGATGGTCGGTGCCCACTGGTGCAGCTTCAGCGCACATCAGTGAGGAAGAAAATTACAATTTTTTTTTTTTCTTTTTATCAAAGAATTTAAATGCAGCCAATATAGCTTTGTGTGCAAAAACAATACATTTGGGTAAAGTGTCGCATGATCTTGCAATGTGAAAACTGGCCTGGGCAGAGGAAGGTGGTAAAAGTGCCCAGTAGTGTTTTAAAGTATCAGCAGATATTGACCAATGCCTGTTTAGTGCCTTAGCCTTTGACACTGGTAGTTATTGTTGGGAGCTGCTGAAAGATGGAGCTGCAGCGAAAGTGATGTCCATACTTTTTAAATTTCACCTGGGAGGTTAAAGGATAGAGTTTAGCTTCAGTAACAAGTTCTGCCCACACAGCTACAAGCTTGACTGAGGCTCCATGCACACTGGACTTAAAAAAAACGTTGATTCTACAGGCGTTTGACCTTTTTTTTTAGAAGCACTTCTATTGTGCTCTGTGTCTTTGCACATTGCCTGCTACAGGTGTTTTCTGTCGGACATTCAGAGGCAGGAAAAAACCCTTCTCTATCACGTTTCCTGGAGGAGTTTAGGAGCTGTAAAAACATCAGTCTCTCCTAAACTCCTCATCTCTTCTGAACATTCATTCTGGGCAAAATCATCTCCCCTAGCGCCAGAGTCAAAAGTCTAGGGGTCATATTTGACTTCTATATGACAATGGACGCACAAATAGGGGCAGTAGTCAGCGGATCCCACCATCTTCTGCACCTACTACGAAGACTTACTCCTTTCATCCCCAAAGAAGAGTTAGCGGTCGTGGTGGGAACAATTGTAAACTCTAGATTGGACTGTGCAAATGCCCTTTACCTCTGACTCCCCAAGTACCAAATCGCTCGTCTGCAAGTTGTTCAGAATACGGCCGCCAGACTTGTGACTGGGAAAAAATGTGGGAATCCATCTCGCCTTCACTGAGAGCGCTTCATTGGCTGCCAGTTAAAGACAGAATTACTTTTAAAGCACTCTGTCTTACGCATAGATGTGTCCATAGGAACGCCCCCCATTATTTATGCGAAAAAATAAAAGCCCACAATACCAATTGCGTTCTGCGATCCACCAATCAAAACCTGCTTCAGGTTCCGAAAGCCAACTACAAGTCCAAAGGAGAAAGATTTGCGATCCAAGGTCCCAGACTATGGAACGCTTTACCAACCAGCATTCGGTTGGAGGAGAACCACTTGGCATTCAGGAGAAAGATTAAGACTCATCTCTTTTGATACCAAAGGAGACAGGAACAAGCGCCCAGAGGCGATTCAGTTCGCATGTGCCGCGCTATAAAAGTTTTTCATTCATTCAACGTCAAGTGCCAAAGTGTTTTTTTTTTTTTTTTTTTTGTGTGTTGTGGGAGTAAACCTTTGCAGAGGGGAGTGTAGTGCTAAAAATGCCTATAAACTAAACTCTCATAGACTTGCCTAAACTTTGTACAATATGCTTTAATTTTGTGTCTTTTATGCCACGTTTTTCAAGCTAAAAACGTTGACGTTTTTTCTGCTCCTAGTGTGCATGGAGCCTGAGAATGCTGATCACACTCCACTCTTTCCACAGAAAGCTACAGATCTGAAACTGATTGCCTGTTCAGATAATCCGACCGTCTGTATGCTCCATCGGGCAATTGTTGGAATTTCCGACATCAAATGTTGGCTGTGCATGCATGTTGTCTGGCAACAAATGTGTTCCATCGGATTATCCAATCGTGTGTGTACATAAATCCGTTGGACTAATATCCAAAGTACAAAAATGCATGCTCCAAACCAATGCTAAACATTAGATGGCAGTTTCCCAAAGGGTGGTTGTAGAGATGAAAAACCATGTTGTTTTTTATGTTGGCTGAAAATGTTCTGCCGTTTTTTGTAGGCAGAACAAGTTCAGACAATACCCTTTGGACAAAAATCCACGGATTTGTCCGATGGAAGTCTGATCGTGTGTATGAGATTTTAGTCTGCCATGAGCTTGCCTTTTCATCTGCGATCCATTAATTGCATTTTTTTTGGGGGTTCCCCGCTCCCAGTAATCAACCATTGAGTCCAAGGTGCCATTTTTTTAAAATGCATTGGGGGGGGGCAAGGTTGTAGAGCATGCTGTGCAGAAAACCTGTACCAGTGCAAATTATGGACCAAGTAAGTTTCAGGCTTGTGTATAGAGCATTTTGTCCTGTCTAATTCCAGAGTTGCTTGAGCTGTGGTATGATCCGAGTACAAAGTGTTGACTGGCAGCTTTTAAATATTTATTCTGACCCTTCTTTTTTTTTTTTTTTTTTCCCAGAGAAGTAAAAGGATCTAATGGAAAAGTCATAAGTGACAAAGACCTTGAATTGTTACTTGATAGAAGTGACCTCATCGGTGAGTTTAACCTTCTGCGAAAGAGAATGCATACAAAAATATATCATGGGCAAGCAAAACACTGCATGCACAAACACCAATAAAGGGCACGTGCCAGCCAACTAAACCATGACTTTCTGCTACTTTCAGTGCAGAAATGTGCCCCATCTGAATATAGGCTTTATTCATCTGTTTCGACTGTAATTGCAACACACCAAATCTGAATAGTATATGTCCCCATTGACTTGTAGCTCTGTGATTGGAATAATACATTTTAAAACGCATGGTTGAGCATTCCTGTACTTCAGAAATTCTGTATTATGTTTAACATTGTTGTTCCTTTTTCTAGAACAAATGAAAAGCAATGCATGCCGCAAAGAAAGTGAGACGTTTATGGTTCTTGAAGACACTGAGGAAATTGCAGTCTGAGATGCCCAGACTAGTTCACTCTGCACTTCTTTCTTGGTCTACTTGGTTTGCATATAACTGTAGGTTCGAGCAATAGACCTGCCTTGTCACAGTAGTAGTTTAATTTAGACCTGAGAAGGTTCTTTTTAAAGTACCAGTGTCTTTCTAGAACTTTGCAATGCCATGCCCATTACTGCACTTTTACTTGACTTCAAGGTTATGTTAATGAAAAGTCTTCCTGTGGAAGTATTTTATGTTTGTTTTTATAATTGTTACAAAACCTGTTAATAAAGGACTTAACTCTTTATGTGAAAACGCATTCTACTTGCACAAACTGGCCCAGAATAACCTGGTACACGGATATATTAAATCTGGTACAGCTGCGCACAGTAACCAATTGGCTTTTAACATCAGCTTGTTCAATTAAGCTTCGACTATAAGCCCAGGTTCACACTGAGCTGTGGAAAGGAAGCTGTGCGAGTTCAGCCGATTTCACTCCTGCATGGCGGTCCTGATTTTCAGCTGTGACTTCAGACATCTGTGCAGGTTTCTAGTTCACTCGTTCTAGCTCACACCATGCAGTCAGTTTATGCACCAGAAACTATGATGGGAAAAACACTGTGCATGCATTTTTTAGTGCATGAACTGGCTCTTTGTACAGAAACTACTATTGGTGCAGCAAGGACAGTGCCATTACTGCTGATTTAACATGTCAATTTGGCCCCTTCCCCAGTGCAAATTCTTCATCTACAGTGCTGCTTGCTACCTGCACCTTTCTCACTACAGTATTTTTGCCACTGGTAATGGTATATATTTTAGAAACAAACTTGTATACTCACCAGCCACATTATGTACACCTGTTTAATTGCTTGGTAACACAAATTGCTAATCTGCTTATATTTTAAACTGAGCATCAGAATGGGGTAGAAGAGGGGGTTTCAATGACTTTGAACATTGCATGGTTGTTGGTGCCAGAAGGGCTGGTCTGAGTATTTTTAGACTGCTGATCTACTGGGAATTTCCTTCACAACCATGTTTAGAGAATGGTCTGAAAAGGAAAAACTATCCAGGCAGTGGCAGTTGTGTGGGCCAAAATGCCTTGATGTCAGCAGAATGGGCAGACTGGTTCAAGATCGAAAGGCAACAGTAACTCAACCACTCATTATAACCAAGGCATGCAGAATGCTATCTCTAAACACACAACACATTGAACCTTTTAAGCAGATGGCCACATCTGTCTAAGAACAGGAAACCAAAGCTACAATTTGCACAGGCTCACCAAAATTTGACAATAGATTAAGCAACATTCTCCCCACACACACAGTCTGAGGTCTCGCTGTTCAGCATTGCACCAAATTCTGATCCCACAATCGGAATGTCAAACATGAAAGCATGAATCCATCGTGCCTTGTTTCTTTGGCTCAGGCTGGTGATGGTGTGGGGGATATTTTCTTGGGCCCCTTGGTACCAATTGAGCATCTAAATGCCATGGTCTAACTAAAATAGTTACTGATCATGTCCATCCCTTTAGGACTACAGTGTACTAATCCTCTGGTGGCTACTTCCAGCCGGATAATGCATAATGTCACAAAGATCAAATCTCACTACTAGAGTACAGTGACCTCCTTATCGTGTTCAAGAAACCATTGGTCTCTAGTTATCGGATCCAAATCAATAGAGGGCACCTTTGGGAGGTGGAACGGGAGATTCCAATCATGAATGTGCAGCTGCCAAATTTGCAGAAACTGGATGATATCGTGTCAATATGGACCAAAATCTCTGGAATATTTCTAACACCTTGTTGAATCTATGCCAGGAAGAATTAAGGCAGACCTGAAGCCAAAAGGGTACATCTTTCTAGTACCGGCTTGGACCCCATAAGTGGCATTGCATTTGGAGCACAGAAAATTATTACATTACACTAAACAACCCTATTTACCTCAGTCTGGCTATAGTATAATTTCAATAGTCCATATATTTTAAGTTGGCACTTTTAAGAAAGCTGCAATGACGGCAATTGATACGCTATTCTGCTTAACCACTTAAGACCCGGACCAAAATGCAGGTAAAGGACCTTGCCCCTTTTTGCGATTCGGCACTGCGTCGTTTTAACTGACAATTGCGCGGTCGTGCGACGTGGCTCCCAAACAAAATTGGCGTCCTTTTTTCCCCACAAATAGAGCTTTCTTTTGTAGAGCTGCAACTAACGATTATTTTCATAATCGATTAATCGGCCGATTATTTTTTCGATTAATCGGATAACATCATTAAAAAAACGTAATGTGGAATTTTTTGGTTTATTTAACATGTTACACTCAAACGGCAGATTAAAAAACGATTAACATTACACAACTTTGCAGCAGTACTATTCCTCCCGGGAACACCAATGCTGGGGCACTATTCCTCACGGCAGGGCTTGACAAATTTGCTTGGAATCTAGGAGCCAGCTAAAAAAGTTAGGAGCCAGAAAACGTGCCCCCTCCCGATGAGCTTGCGCGCATAAGCGAACACATACGCGAGTAGCGCCCGCATATGTAAACGGTATTCAAACCACAAGTGAGGTATCACCGCAATTGTTGGAGCGAGAGCAATAATTCTAGCTCTAGACCTCTGTAACTCAAAACATGCAACTTGTATTTTTTTTAAACCTCGCCTATGGAGATTTTAAAGGGTAAAAGTTTGACGCCATTCCACAAGCGGGCGCAATTTTGAAGCGTGACATTTTGGGTATCGATTTACTCGGCGTAACATTATCTTTCACAATCTAAAAAAAAATTGGGATAACTTTAGTTTTATTTTTTAATTAAAAAAAAAAAAAAAAAATCCAAAAAAAGTGCGCTTGTAAGACCGCTGCGCAGATACGGCGTGACACAAAGTATTGCAATGATCGCCATTTTATTCTCTAGGGTGTTAGAATAAAAAATATATATATAATGTTTGGGGGTTCTAATTATAGGGAAGGAGATGGCAGTGAAAAACAGCAATTGTAATGTAATTTAACTTGTAATGTCAAACGGCCACCACCAGATGGCGCAAGCTCACAGAAGGAAGCGCTTGAAACTTCACAAGGCCGCAAAGCCACGGCCTCAATTACAGTTTGCCGCGGCGATCGCGTGGTGGGGGCGCACGGAGACACAGGATCCTGTGCCTCCGTGCTCCCCCCACCTCCCCCGCTGCTCGATCGCGGCGGGCCCGCGGCAAACGGTAATTGAGGCCGCGGCTTTGAATGGGCGGACCGACTATTCGATAATGAAAATCGTTGACAACGATTTTCATTATCGAATATTATCGATAATATCGATTAATCGTTTCAGCTCTATTCTTTTGGTGGTATTTGATTACCTCTGCGGTTTTTATTTTTTGCGCTATATACAAAAATAGAGCGACAATTTAAAAAAAATTCAATATTTTTTACTTTTTGCTATAATAAATATCCCCCAAAAATATATAAAAAAACATTTTTTTTTCTCAGTTTAGGCCGATACGTATTTTTGGTAAAAAAATCGCAATAAGCGTTTATCGGTTGGTTTTCGCAAAATTTATAGCGTTTACAAAATAAGGGATAGTTTTATATTTTTTTATTTTTTTTTTACTACTAATAGCGGCGATCAGCTTTTTTTTTTATTTTTTTCGTGACTGCGACAATATGGCGGACACTTCGGACAATTTTGACACAT
The DNA here is from genome assembly GCA_029574335.1 of Rana kukunoris. Taxonomy (NCBI): domain Eukaryota; kingdom Metazoa; phylum Chordata; class Amphibia; order Anura; family Ranidae; genus Rana; species Rana kukunoris. Next base: position 98,432,888 of record CM056056.1, read on the forward strand.
TTTTGGGACAATTGTCATTTTCACAGCAAAAAATGCATTTAAATTGCATTGTTTACTGTGGAAATGACAGTTGCAGTTTGGGAGTTAACCACAGGTGGCGCTGTAGCGGATGTGTGACCTATGTGTTGTGTTGACAACTGTAGGGGGTGTTGCTGTAGGTGTGACATCATCGATCGCGTCCCCCTATTACAGGGATGATGCGATCGATGCTACGGCCACAGAGAAGCACGGGGAAGCCGTGTGTACACACGGCTCTCCCCGTTCTTCTGCTCCATGGACGGATCGCTGCACTGCAGCGGCGATCGGGTCCGCGAATCCCGCGGTCCCGGTCCTGGAGCTTTGGACCGGGTCGCGGGCGCCCGCCTGCGACCCACGGCTGGGTACTAAAGTCAACGTATATATACGTTGATGTGCCCAGCCGTGCCATTCTGCCGACGTAAATGTGCAGTAGGCGGTCCTTAAGTGGTTAATTGTTCTCCTGGATCAGTCATACTTTTTATAAAATCTGTGGTTTACAACCGCTTTAACCACATTGGCCCCAGAAGCACTTACCCACTTCCTGACCAGGCCATTTTTTGCCATGTAGCACTGCATCACTTTAACTGACCATTGTGTGGTCATGTGACATTGTACCCAAAAAAAAAAACCTCCCCCACCCAAATAGAGCTTTAGTGGTTTTTATTTTTTATTTTTTTTTCATCACCTGCAGTCTTGTTTTGCACTATAAACTTATAAAAAATGTATTCATCATCAGTTTAGGCCAATATATTTGTTTACGTATTTTTGTAATCCCTTTTAAGAGTGGGGGAAAAAATTGTAATAAGTGTATAGATTGGTTTGTGGTTATAGCGTCTACAAAATAGGGATTTAGGGAATATGTATTTTCTCAACTCGCCTTTCAGGACAACCTTGGAGAGAGCGCAGCTCCGCCTCTTCCTTAGGAAACGCATGCAGATCCTTTAAAACCCCTCCTCTTCCACCATGGCCTCAGTTATTGTGTTTCCTCCGCCATGGTGGAAGTGCATGCATGTGGACCAGAGGAGCTGCACTCTCTCCAAGGGAGGGGGTAGGCTTACCAGCTTGCAGTCGGTGTTTGTGCTGCTTGGAGTGCAGAAGGCCATCCCAGCCCTTCCTAGTGTGGAAGGAGGCTCCGGAGCTCTCCAGCTTCTCCCTGCTCAGTGGAGTGCGCTGTGCTGCCCGGGATCCGCAAGTCTTGGTTCGGGTCACCGGCCGGTGTGTTTACTGCGGTTGCGGTTTTGTATTTCCCGCATGTCGGTCCCGGGTCCTGTCGGGCGGTTGACTTCACGGTCAGCGGCGCGGCTTCCTGGCGGGGTGGTGCGTGGTCCACCTGCCTGGAATGCAGAAGCCAGGGGGGCGGGCCTACAGAGCGGCGTCTTTCGGTTTCCGGCCATCGCTGATGACGTCAGGAGCCGGGAAATTTTAAAAAGCTACACAGTCCCAGCTGCTTCTCTGTTCAGGATGGAAGAGGGATCTGCAGCAATGGCAGAGACAGGCGCCTCAGACACCGCTCATGTCCAGGTAAGAGAGGCACAGTGGGGCCTTTTATTCTGTACCTTATGGACTATTGTTTTGGTTATTGGTGTTCCTCCTTTGGGAGCCTGTGCTGCAGGGTCAGAGTTGAGCTTTCTTGGTCCCTGTTCAGCTGTCACTCACGGTGGTGGTTTGTTTGCACTGTTTGAATTTTTGGTGCAGAGTTTTCTCCTCTTACTGGTGGCGGTTTAAAGTGTGTGTGTGTGTATAATAAATATATATATATAGAGAAAATGTGTATATATATATACATTTTCTCTATCTTCTAGGGCGACATTCTTTTGTTTTTTATTTTAGGAAAAAGCAAAAAAAAAAAAAAACACCACCTAAAAGGAAGTGTCCCTCTTGCAAGAACCCTCTTAGAGATACCTGGCAGAAAGCAATGTGCAAAGCCTGTATCAGGGATTTAGTGGAAGAGACATCCCAGCAATACAAGGAGTTGTTTTCTTCTGTGCAGGAACTTCAAAGTTTCCTGAGTTCGGTGAAGACTATGCTGGTACAGAATCCAGTGGCTCAAACTGAATCTCAACAATCGTCACCTAGCCCTAGAGCCTCCACCTCTAAGTCAGAGACGGGGGGGTTCAGGGGATGAAGGGACAAGTACTCAGTCATGGATTCAGAGGAAGAAGATAGCAGAAGTTCTAGATATAAGGTCCCTCTAGACGAAGTGGACGATCTGCTTACTGCAATTTATACTACTCTTGAAATTCAGGAGGAAAAATTTCAGTTGTCGCTTCATGACAAAATGTATCAAGGTTTGGATGAATCCAAGTATAAAGTGTTTCCAGTACACAAGGTGGTGTCGGATACTGTTAAAAAGGAGTGGAAAGATCCGGAAAGGGGTCCTTTCTTTCCTAAGAGACTAAAGAAGAGATTCCCCTTTAATGAGGATACTGAGGTGTGGAATAAAAAACCTCGGGTAGATACGGCCTTCTCCCAAGTATCTCGACGCACAGACCTTGCGTTCGAAAATATGGGGGTGCTTAAGGACGCCATGGATAAAAGGGTGGATTATTTACTAAGAAAGGCTTGGGACTCTACCTCACTTGGCCTCAAACCAGCTATGGCTTCTACAGTGGTAGCAAGAAATTTAGAGTGCTGGGTGGAAAAACTTATGAGCCACGTTAAAGCAGGCACACCAAGGAAAGATTTATTGGAGTCTTTTCCCCTGATTTTAAGATCAATCAGGTATATGGCAGACGCATCTGCGGAGTCAATCAAAATGGCAGCCAGATCTTCTGCCTTGGTAAACTCAGCCAGGTGCGCAGTTTGGCTCAAAACATGGACAGGGGACACAGCCTCAAAAATTAAGCTCTGTGGACTACCCTTTTCAGGTGATTTGTTGTTCGGACCGGATTTAGAAAAAGTTCTGGACAGAACAGCTGACAAAAAGGCTTTTCCACCTAAAAAGAAACCTCCCGTTAAGATAAATGTTCGTCCTTTTCAACAGAGCTACAGAAAGGAAGAAAATAAACGCTGGGTTCCCCAAAGGGGTAGAGGAAGAGGAGGAATTCTTTTCAGATCCCCTCAAGAACAGACCTCTAGAGACAAATGACAATCTGACTCCAGTGGGAGGAAGATTGTCCGCTTTCTTTCCTCAGTGGAATCTGTGGGTCAAAAGTCCCTTTGTAAAAAACATCATTGCACAAGGGTACAATCTGCAATGGGCAGATTGTCCGCCATCCAGGTTTTATGTCACAGCCCTACCAAGGGATCAGGAAAAAGCTTCCGCAATGATTCTACTGAAGGATCTGATACAACAGGAAGTTATTATCCAGGTTCCGAAACACCAGGAAGGGAAAGGTTTTTACTCCCACATATTCCTAGTGAAAAAACCCTTGGGCAAATTTCATTTAATTTTAAACCTGAAGATCCTGAACAAGGCAATACGATACAAGCACTTCCGCATGGACACTATCCATACGATAACAAAGTTACTAACACCAGAGTGCTTCACGGCATCTCTAGACTTAAGAGATGCATACCTCCACATACCAATAGCTCAGGCTTTCCTGAGATTTCTTCGATTGGCAGTCAACCTAGGGACTTCAATCTGGCATCTCCAATCAAGGCTCTGCCGTTCGGCCTGTCATCCTCCCCCCAGGATTTTTACGAAAGTGATGGCGGAAGCCTTAGAGCCTCTGAAGCTGAGGGGGGTCTCGGTTGTTCCATACCTGGACGATCTGTTTTTTTTGCAGATTCAAAAGATCAGTTAGTGATAAATCTCCAGTTGGCACAATCGCACCTCAAGAACCTTGGGTGGTTGTTGAACCTGGAGAAATCAAACCTAGACCCCTCACAGGAGACGAGGTTCCTTGGTTACAACATCAACTCAGTCCTCCAGAAGGTGTTTCTCTCTCTCAGGAAAAAATAGAAAAGATCAATTCCTCAATACGCCAGATCCAGACAAATCTAGCAGTATCTGTAAGGACAGCAATGGCAGTTCTGGGCCAGTTGACGGCTTCGATTCCGGCTGTACAATTGGCGAGGTTACACTCAAGACCGCTACAAAGAAACATCCCACAAGTTTGGTCTCATCTGGAGTCTCTGGAGAAACCTTTTCAGACTAACCTCAAAAGTAAAAAGGTCCCTATGGTGGTGGAGAGATCAGGCCAATCAAAAGGTCTCTCATGCGTCCTCCCTTCGGTCAAGCGTCTGACGACGGATGCAAGTTCTTGGGGGTGGCAGCTCACCTGGACAGACAGCACAAGGGTCTTGGTCCAAGGGGGAAGCAAGGAGGTCATCAAATTGGCGAGAACTAAAGGCCATTTTCATGGGACTCCTGGCTTTCCAACAGCTGCTAAAAGGTTGTCATGTTCAAGTGTTGTCAGACAACACAACAGCAGTGGCCTATGTGACCAAACAAGGCGGGACCAGAAGCCAAGAGCTGATGGAACTAGCCAACCAGCTATTGGCATGGGCAGAACTAAATCTAACTTTATTGTCAGCAATTCACCTAAAGGGGTCCCAGAACTTACTAGCAGACCTGTTGAGCAGAAGGAAGGTATTGGAATCAGAGTGGAGCCTAAATCAAGAAATATTCAACATGATCACAACGAATTGGGGCCATCAAGTGGATCTTTTTGCCAACCAACAAAATGCCAAGGTCTAAGAATTATTTTCCCTACACAGGGGAGACAGAGCCATAGGCATAGATGCTCTAGCACATCCTTGGGATTACCGTTGGTGCTATGCTTTTCCCCCCTTTCCTCTAATTCCTCTAGTTTTAAGGAAATTCAGGGAAGAAAAGACCAACCTGATTCTAATCGCTCCCTTCTGGCCGAAAAGGCCTTGGTTTGCATCAGTGCTAAATCTGGCCGTAGAACCCCCGTGGAAGCTTCCAACCAGGAAAGACCTTCTAGTGCAGGACTTGGTATGTCACCCAGAAACAGACCGGTTGCACCTGTGCGCCTGGTTACTGAAGAGGACATCTTAAAAAACAAAGGTTTATCCGACATGGCAGTGAGAACCTTATTGTCAAGCAGGAAAGAAATAACCAGGTCTATTTATAGGAAAGTATGGAAGAAATGTAATTCCTGGTGTTCTTCTAAAAAATTTCCAGACCAAAGATGTAGTCTCGGTGCTAGAATTTCTTCATGAGGGAATGGAGAAGGGACTCGCAATCCAGTACATTAAAAACGCAAGTAGCGGCTCTTTCTGTTTATTTTGAAAAGACTCTATCCAGAGAACCTTTGATTTCCAGGTTTTTCAGGGCACTCTCAAGAAACAGACCAGTGACCCGTAAGAATTTTCCAAGTTGGGACTTATCAGTTGTCTTGCAAGGCTTAACGGGAGCACCGTTCGGGCTATTAGAAGAGAGTTCATTAAAAAATTTAATTTTCAAAACGTTTTTTTTGGTGGCAATAACCTCAGCAAGATGAGTTAGCGAGCTCCAAGCTCTGGCCATTACCGAACCTTTCTTAAGCATTTTTCCAGATCGAGTGATTCTCCAGACAGATCCTGCTTTCCTTCCAAAAGTGGCATCAAATTTTCACCGTTCACAGGAAATTATTTTACCCACTTTTTCTTTGAATCCTTCCAACGCTGGCGAAGAAGCATTTCATATTTTAGATGTGAAAAGCTGTCTTGTACAATATCTCCTAATCACCAGAGAATTCAGGAAAACAAATGCTCTGTTTATACTTTTCTCAGGCCCTCGTAAAGGGGAAAAAGCGTCCAAAAGTACACTCGGAAGGTGGCTTAAACTCTCAATTATGGAAGCTTACAAAGTCAAAGGAGTTACGCCTCCCTCAGGCATTCTGGCACACTCAACAAGATCAACTGCTGTCTCCTGGGCTGAAAGAGCAGGTGCGACACCCGAGCAGATTTGCAAGGCTGCCACCTGGTCCAACTACTCAACTTTCTTAAGACACTACAGGTTGGACATATTGTCTGCTGCCGATCAAGCCTTTGGCAGAAAGGTGTTGCAGGCAGTAGTCCCACCCTAGGGTAAGTTACTTGTTTATCCTCTCCAAGGTTGTCCTGAAAGGCGAGTTGAGAGACTTAGTTAGACTTACCGGTGACGGTATTTCTAAGACTTTCAGGACAACCGGTGACGGTATTTCTAAGACTTTCAGGACAACCGCTATTTCCCACCCTAAATGTATGTTAAAGTAACAGTTATAAATCTATCGTGGTGTTGTGGTTTTCTGTGCTTTGTCTTCCAGAGAGTCAGACCACAATAACTGAGGCCATGGTGGAAGAGGAGGGGTTTTAAAGGATCTGCATGTGTTTCCTAAGGAAGAGGCGGAGCTGCGCTCTCTCCAAGGTTGTCCTGAAAGGCTCTTAGAAATACCGTCACCGGTAAGTCTAACTAAGTCTTTTTATTTCTCAAGTTGCCTTTCAGGACAACCTTGAAGAGCGCAGCTCTGCCTCTTCAATAGGAAACACACCCAGGGTTTAAATCCCTCTTCCACCATGGCTTCAGTTATTGTGTTTCCTCCACCATGGTGAAAGCAACAGGCTGGAGCCAGGGAGCTGCGCTTCTTTCCAAGGTTGGAAGACAGGCTTCTCCCTCAGTGGTGGCAGTTGGTTTGCCGTTTTTTTTATATGGACCATTCCAGCTCCCCCCTTTTACCTTGCATGGGGGGGGAGTCCCCGGTCTCGCCTGCTCACAGGAGTAAAAGGACCCACAAGAGGCTCGGCGTCCCTGCACCCGGAGTCCGCAGGTTATGGCTCTGTTGGTCGGGCGGTTGTCAGCGGTGTGTCCCGCATCTTTGTTCCGTGTCCCGGCCAGTGGGGGCGTGGGGCTTGTCTCCAAGCGTCTGGAATGCAGGGACTAGGGGTGGAATGCAGGGACTAGGGGGGGCGCGCGCGAGTCCTCCGACCAGCGTTTCCGCCCTCTGCTGATGAGGCGGAGACCGGGAAATTTAAAATCTGTGTTTTTCCTCACCCGGCTGTTTTCTCTGCCAGGATGGAGGAAAGATCTTCAGCAATGGCGGATGCAGGTGCCGTAAGCACAGGTCAGGCCCAGGTAAGAGGGGTACAGCGGTGCCTTTTTATCCTGACTCTTATGGGCTTTGTTTTGGTTGTTTTCTTAACTTCCTCCCTATGGGAGCATGTGTCTGCTTGGCCAGAAGCGTCTTGCTTGACCGTCTCTGCAGTTTGTTTTGGGTGGTTGCTGTCATTCTGATGGGATACTTTATTGTCAGTTTTGGTAGTGGTGTTTTGCACTGAGATGTTTGGCAGCTAGATAGAACTCCTAGATGAGTTATCTAATTTCAGGAAAAGTTAAGCAAAGCTAAACGGTTAACCAAGACAGAGGAAGTGTCCTGCAAAAATTCTCTCAGGGATTTGTGTCAAAATTCAATGTGTAGATCATGCATTAAAGACCTGGTTGAAGAGGAATCATCTCAACTATTTAAAGACCTGTTTTCCTGAGTCCGTGAACTCAAATTCACTCTGCTCAGTGAAATCCGGTGGGGGTCTCTTCCGAGTCGCGTGATGGCAAAAGGGTTTAAATGGCTTGCTGGTAGAAGCAGCACAGGCTGTAAGACTACCAGACGGGCGGCATGGATTCTCCTGCAGTACCCTCTCAGGCAGATGCAGTCTCCAACACCCCCTTCAGGTAAGCCTTAAAGTGTTTGGTCACTTTTTTTCTGCTACCCTGGTGAATGTTTTACCTCCCCCCAATCATAGAATTTGGTGTTAGGGGACACATTTTTCTTTTCTCCTGCACGTGGTGATGGAGTATGTTTTGTGGCTTGTGGTGCTTATTGGGGCCATTTATTTTTTCTGTCTTACAGGCAAAGACCCAGCACAAATCCCCAAGCGCAGCCACATAAAAGGAAATGTGCGGTTTGCGGAAATAAACTGAGCACTACTTGGTGCAAAACAGTTTGCCGCACATGTATAGATGGTTTAGTGAGCGATGATGCGGTGACCTCTTGTCAGAAAATGCTGACTTCGGTCCGAGATGAGCTTAAGTCCACTTTTAGCTCTTTTAGGGACCTAGTTGACAAAATGCAGGCTCCCCCACAGGGTACATCCTCAAAAAGAAAAGCCACAGTCATTGGCTCTCCGCAGTTGGGTGTAGAGAGTGAAGACTCTGAGGCTGAAGCCATATCTACCCATTCTTCTCCAAGAGAAGATCTGGAAAAGGGACATTTTCTACCCAAATCTCTTAAAAGAAGGTTCCCCTTTGAAAATAGTCTGAGGTTTGGAACAAAAAACCTAGAGTTTATGATGTGTTCTCACAGGTTTCCCTGGGGACAGATCTTGCCTTTTTGAGGACATGGCGGTCCTAAAAGATGCAAGGGACAAAAGAGACGATGCCCTTCTGAAAAAAACATGGGACTCCATCAGCCAGCCTCAAACCGGCTGTGGCCACCAGTGGTGGCGAGGCACCTAGAATGCTGGGTGGAGAAGCTAAGGTGCCATGTTGAGGCAGGTACTCGTAGAAAAGATCTTCTAGAGTGTTTCCCTCTAATACTTGAGCCAATTAAGTAAATGGCTGATGCATCAGCCAAGTCAATTAAAATGGCAGCCAGATACTCGGCACTTGTTAATTCAGCCAGGCGTGCAGTCTGGCTAAAAACTTGGTCGGGGGATACAGCCTCCAAGATTAAACGTTTGTGGCATACCCTTTTCAGGGGATTTTCTTTTTGGCCCAGATCTAGAAATGGTTTTGGACAGAACAGCAAACAAAGCCTTTTCCTGCTAAGCCTTTTAAAAAAAATGTCATGCTGTTCAGCAGCCCTTCAAAAATAGAGAAGACGACAAATGTTGGGTTCCCCAGAAGGGTAAAGGAATCTCCCCAGATCAAACCCCTAAAAATAAGTGACAATCTTACTCCAGTGGGAGGAAGATTGTCTGCCTTTCTCCCTCAATGGAGTCAAATACCCTCAAATCCCTTTTGTAAGAAACATCATTTCACAGGGGTACAGCTTGGAATTCTTGTGGAATGCCCTCCAAGCTGATTTTATGTTGCAGCCCTCCCAAGAGATCAGGAAAAATCTTCGGCTATGATGAACCTATTACAGGATCTGATCCAACAAGAAGTAATTGTCAAAGTCCTGAAACAGGAGCACTGGGGGTTTTATTCCCATATATTCCTGGTGAAATAAAACAGCTTCAAGAAAGTACCGACTGACTGTACCGTATTGGTCCATTTTAGGTTCTTCAGATTTCAACACTTTTGCATGGACACGATTCATTCCATAACAAAGCTGTTAAATCCAGGGATGCCATTAAGCAGTCTGGAGATGAGACACCTGTCTGCATGTAGCGATGGCTTCCCAACGGTTTCTTTGCCTGGCCATCAATCTAGGGACTTCAGTCTGGCATCTCCGGTTCGGGGCCCCGCCGTTCGGTCTTTCATCCCCCCTCCCCCCCAGGATTTTTACGAAAGTAATGGCGGAAGCCCTGGAACCTCTGAATCTGAGCGGGATCTCGGTTGTCCATATCTGGACGACCTATTCTTTGCGGATTTCAGAGATCAGGTTGTGACAAACCTTCAAATGTCTGACTTGTCTCAAGAGCCTAGGTTGGCTGTTAAATCTAGAGAAGTCAAATCTAGATCCTACACAGGATATGAGGTTTCTGGGCCTTAAATTCTGTACTGCAAAACATGTTCCTTCATCAGGAAAAGATCTTTGAAACAGAGAGATTCGTCTGAATCTGACCCGCTGCTGAAGTCAGATTAGCCATGTCAGTGTTGGGCTTTCTCACGGCTACAATCCCAGCAGTCCAGTGGGCAAGATTACATTCCATACCCCTCCAGATGAACATTCTACAGGTTTGGTCATACCAGGAGTTGCTGGAAAAGCATCTAAAACTATCTTTGAAGGTAAAACAAGAACTCTGGTGGTGGAGGGACTCATCCAATTTGACAAAGGGTCTTTCCTCTGGACAAATGTCTAACAGACGTGAGTTCCTGGGGTTTGGGAGCCCACCTGGATGGTCAAACCGCACAAGGTGGAAAATGGAAGCAAGGAAATCGTCAAACTGTCGAGAACTAAAAGCCATCTCCTTGGTCTCCTTGCGTTTTAACAAGAGGTGAAGGGACATCATGTACAGATTCTTTCAGACAACACAACAGCATTAGTGTGCTCAAACAAGGGGGAACTAGGAGCAAAGGTCTCATATAAACTAGCCAGTCGACTATTGTCCTGGGCAGAACTAAATGTGACCTTATCAGCAGTCCATCTGAAAGGACCCCAAAATCTGCTAGCAGATCTAAGCGGAAGAGTGGTGGAATCGGAATGGAGTCTGAACCAGGAGGTTTTCACCATGATCTTTGAAGAGTGGGGGCATCCTCAAGTGGACCTGTTTGCCAGTCAGCAAAACAAAAAGGTTCAGGAATTATTTTCTCTCCACAGAGGGGATCAGGCGGTAGGAATAGATGCCCTAGCACACTCATGGAATTACCAGCTGTGTTTCGCCCCCCCCCCCCCTTCCTCTAATCCTGTTGGTCCCAAGTAAGTTCAGGGAAGAAAACACCAACTTACTCCTGATTACTCCTTTTTGGCCAAAAAGGCCATGGTTCGCAACCCTTCTGAACGTGGCCGCAAAATCTCCATTAAGGCTACACCTGGGCTCTGTGTGCCATCCGGAAGCAAGCCGGTTACACCTAAGTGCCTGGCTTCTGAGGAAGATCTAAAGGCTAAAAGACTTTCCGATTAAAGTGGTAAAGACCCTACTCTCTTAGTAGAAAGGAGGTAACTAGGGCCATCTACCTTAAAAGTGTGGAAAAAGTTCAACTCTTGGTCTTCTTACAAAAAAAACTTTAAGTCAAGAGTACTATTTCAGTTTTGGAATTTCTCCATGAGAATGGAGAAAGGACTGGCAGCCAGCACTCTGAAAACTCAGGTAGCTGCTCTATCAGTTTATTTTGAAAAACCTCTGTCCAGAGGAGCTTTAATTTCTAGATTAATTTCTAGATTTTTTTTTTGTTTTTCTCGAAACAGACCTGTAGCCCTAAAAGTTTTTCCTAGCTGGGACTTATCTATTGTTTTATAGGGTCTTACAGGTGTTTCGTTTGTCTTGAGAACTACATTTTGTTTAAGGACATATTTTGTAAGGGTTAAATTTATACATATTGAGGTTTTGACCTTTTGCCCATATATCACACAGTCGGGTCTGTGGGAATTGAAGTACGCATAGCGTGAAATATTTGACCAGAAAGAAGAGGGGTGAGGGTGCATCAGTGCCAGATTGAGAGCACAGGACAATAAATATGCCTGAAAACAATGGTTAATAGACTTTTTACTTGAAAAATAAATGGATTATAGAAGTAAAAAAAATAAATAAATTGAGTTTAGTCTCACATTAGGCTTGTTTTAAAGCAGTTGTAAACCATCTGTGGATTAAAAAATTTGTGTGTCACTTTAAACATCACCCAGATATGCTTTGTAATTACGTTGAGGGAAACCTGCACTTAAATAATGTATTCTACCCGGTTGATCTCTTCTGGAAATGGCAGGTGTGGTGCAGGTGAGTGTAATGTGTTCTGATATTTTCTTAACAGTATATGTTTTATGTGGATTAAGTAATTAACAAATGTAACTGCAGTGTATATATTTCTGTACGTAAAGCTTTAGAAAAAAAATTCAAAGGTGAACAAATAGCCTACACTAGAGGTTGCAAACACAAGGCCCGCGGGCCGAATGCGGCCCTCGCACCTCTCCAGTCATCCCCCAGACCCTTACTTTCTGCTTTCAACTTCTTCCCAGCAGCAGCATAAGGAAAGGGGTGCACTATGATGTACGGGGGGGGGGGGGACTCAACTTCTGATGGTGAGGTGGCTCTTGACATCTAATGTAGGGGAAGGGATGTGCTGGACATCTAATCTTACAGATACAACCGGCCCTTTTGAGGGCAGCCATAATGCTGATGCGGCCCACGATGAAATTGAGTTTGACACCCCTGCCCTACACCCTCTTGTAGTGACGAGCTGTCGGTGCCCAGGCAGCTTGTGTGTAGTTTCTGCTCTTCATTGCTTCTGAAATGGATTTGTCTGCCAACACAGTAGGGGTGTTGAAAATGATCGCCGCATCGAGATTATTCCTTTCCCGATTCTGCATCGATGCAGGGATGCAGCATAATCGATTATTAATGATGTCATTTTGGCCCCTCGCCCGGACAGCAGTGTCTTTTCCGGTCATGACACTCTAGAGATCGGCTGGCTGCGCCTGGCTCCGTTCCCCCCTGTAGCCTCTGCACTCACCCACGCTCTCCCCCTCCTCAGGATTTGTAGCTGTGTAAAGTGACACTGGTCATCTCCTCAATGAGCGGGCGCAGATCACTGCACGGAGCTGTGAGACAGATCACAGCAGCTCTTATCACACGTGGAATAAGCAACAGCGTCGGCTTCAGAAAAGTAAACAAGCTGTAAGGAGAAGAGGGGGGGGATGGTAGAAGTGCTCCGGAGGTGATATAAGTTTGTCATGCTTTGATTTATGTAAATGTTTCACCAGCGCTATTGAATTGCTGTAAACGGAATACCAACTGGGAAAAGTGACATGCTAATCTTTTGCTCATTCCTATTACATATAAACATGTACTGGTCCAGTCTCTTCATGGGTTCTATCAAATAAACAGTTTTTCTTTATTACTGTCACTAATGGATTGACTTCATTCTGGTCTTAACCCATTGGGCGCTGACTCACATTGGGAGCTACACAGTGCACACTCTTTTTCGGTCTAATTTCTTCCAAAGATTTCCCTATCACTTCTCCCCTCTGGAACGCACTGATCTTCAAGCAGTATATTATTTCTTGCTGATTGGAATGTCTTCCCCTTTTTTTTTTTTTGCACTGATGTTGACCTGTTTACTAAGTTGCTGCCAAAAGACTAAAGGGTATTATTTTTTCTTTAAAAATAAAAAATATATCATATTTACCTGCTGACTGTCTCCTGTACTATGTCCGCAGCCTCTGACCGTCTCCTGTACTATGTCCGCAGCCTCTGACCGTCTCCTGTACTATGTCCGTAGCCTCTGACCGTCTCCTGTACTATGCCTGCAGCCTCTGACCGTCTCCTGTAGCATGTCCGCAGCCTCTGACCGTCTCCTGTAGCATGCCCGCAGCCTCTGACCGTCTCCTGTAGCATGCCCGCAGCCTCTGACCGTCTCCTGTAGCATGCCCGCAGCCTCTGACCGTCTCCTGTAGCATGCCCGCAGCCTCTGACCGTCTCCTGTAGCATGTCCGCAGCCTCTGACCGTCTCCTGTAGCATGTCCGCAGCCTCTGACCGTCTCCTGTAGCATGTCCGCAGCCTCTGACCGTCTCCTGTAGCATGTCCGCAGCCTCTGACCGTCTCCTGTAGCATGTCCGCAGCCTCTGACCGTCTCCTGTAGCATGTCCGCAGCCTCTGACCGTCTCCTGTAGCATGTCCGCAGCCTCTGACCGTCTCCTGTAGCATGTCCGCAGCCTCTGACCGTCTCCTGTAGCATGTCCGCAGCCTCTGACCGTCTCCTGTAGCATGTCCGCAGCCTCTGACCGTCTCCTGTAGCATGTCCGCAGCCTCTGACCGTCTCCTGTAGCATGTCCGCAGCCTCTGACCGTCTCCTGTAGCATGTCCGCAGCCTCTGACCGTCTCCTGTAGCATGTCCGCAGCCTCTGACCGTCTCCTGTAGCATGTCCGCAGCCTCTGACCGTCTCCTGTAGCATGTCCGCAGCCTCTGACCATCTCTTGTAGCGTGTGTGTGTGTGTGTGTGTGTGTGTGTGTGTGTGTGTGTGTGTTTTTAAGAACAGATAGAAAAAAAAATGCGCACTTGCGCTGCAATCGTGATGCATCGTGGAATCGAATCATGGACTTGATAATCGTAATCGCATCGAATCGTGAGACCGGTGAGATGCGCAGCCCTACAACACAGTGTATCTCTCTGATCCATCCTGGAAACCCTGCAGAAAAAAAAAAGAGGGTGAAGATTGGGGATTTCAAATTCCTGGACCACACCAGCTATACAAGGGCACTGACACAGCTCATTCTCCATGAAGGGAAGTACTGTGGGGGGACTGGGGAGAGTGTATTAATCACATTTTTATTTTATTGAACAGGTAAACTTACCTTTTAAACTAATACTCCATATCTGTTGATTCTGTCATAAATCAAGTGTCCTCATACAAAGTTATTTAGCCATGAACGCTTATATAAGGAAGAGGTATTTGTAGTTCATAGCAAAAATACAGGCTAGGGTTATAGTCGTGGTCCTTAATAGGTACAGTAAGTGAACATTCTCCACCCCCAAGTCCAGGATTACTAAGTGAAGGGAAGAAACAGAAATAAATAAATAATAAAAAAAGTGTGGCTTTATCTAAAACTAAAAAACGGAATTTATTAGACTTCTCAATTTTTTTATAGGGAGAAACTGTAAGAAACTTTTTTTTTTTTTTTTAAACTCCATTAGGGACATTTCCACTTTGTCTCTCGGCTCTATGCTCCTGTGAAACCAAGGAATAGAAAACTGATCACTGGACAGGAAGGCAGACTTGGCAATAAAAACCTGACTGAGGTTCTAAACTTCCCAACTGTACCAGAAACATTTCTTTATGTAGCTGACATTGTCCCTATTAAAAAGGTATTTTTCCATTGCTTACTCTTTCAGTTGAACAAAACCAAGTGTCTAACCTTCCCCGATTATACCTAAAACAAACATCTTTTGGCTAGAGTTGGGTTTTAACCTCCCCTTTCAACTTAAAGTGTTATAGTGAATGCAGGGTCCTGGGTTTAGTAATATCTCATCTCCCATAGTACACAAAAAGACAGTTTTAGTAAAATATTAAAATGCTAAAAAAAAAAAAAAAAAAAAAAACACCCCCCCCCCCACAGGGCCAAAAGGAAGGGAGAAAAATAAAAAAAAGCTTTATCAATATACTCCAAAAGGCACAGTCATCAGGAGATGGAATGGGGACAGGGGGAGAAGACAGGATCAAACAGCCTTTTTTTACACACTGCAGGATTAACGCCTTAAGTTCCACACTGAGCACGCTTTACATCACAGGTGGCAAACACAAGGCCCGCAGGCTGAATTCGGCCTGCCAGGCATTGTCATATGGTCCGGCTGCTACCCCTTTTCACTTCTTTGTTTTTCTCTGCCAGGTATCCCAGACAACAATGAAAAACATCCTCCTCCTCCTCAGCCCCACAAGCAGCGTGGCTTTGTATTAGCGCATGGATCTTCAAACTACGGCCCTCCAGTTGTTCAGGAACTACAATTCCCATCATGCCTAGTCATGTCTGTGAATATCAATGTGTTACAATGCCTCATGGGATGTGTAGTTCTAGAACAGCTGGAGGGCCGTAGTTTGAGGATCCCTGTTTTAGCGCATGAGCGGCTGGTCTCCATGAGAACAAGAGTACACCTCTGTCTCCGCCTCCATCCCTCGCTCTGTCGCCACCCCTGCCTCCTCTCTGCTTCCTCAGTCCCTCCAGTGACACCGACTTTTTTGTAAGCTGAGCGCATACAGCCCAGCATAGTGGCAGATTGCTGACAGCTCCAGATAGGAAGGTAAGAGTACAGATGCAAGGAAACTTGGGGGGGGGGGGGTGCTGTGGAGGCAAATGTGTGCAGGGGGATGGGAGGAGAGTGATGGGTGTAGAGGTCAGAACCCAGGAGGAGAGGTGGAAATAAGATGTGCACACTGCATAGTACACCGACCCCCCCCC
Source organism: Rana kukunoris (assembly GCA_029574335.1). NCBI lineage: Eukaryota > Metazoa > Chordata > Amphibia > Anura > Ranidae > Rana > Rana kukunoris. Next base: position 98,448,547 of record CM056056.1, read on the forward strand.
CCCCCCCCCGACACTCGACATGGCTCAATCCTGTCCCCCCGCACTTTCTACATGGGGCAATCCTGACCACCAAAAACCAGATGCCAAGAACGGAACTCCAGTACAAATGTAGAACCCAAAAACAGGATGGCCAGTGGCTTATGAACCGTGCAGGTATATCTCAGACCCCCAGGGGACGTGTATTAACACAACGCGTCGGGATACTCCATTGCCGCCACATTGTCACTACATGCGCTTGTTTATTCATCGTTATGCAAGTGCAATTGCTTATTAAATTAGATTTTTGGTTACGGTATCACACTATGCTGCCTCCTCTTCCCTTTCTCCTATTATGATAAATTCATCTGAGATATACCTGCATGGTTCATAAGCCACTGGCCATCCTTTTTTGGGTTCTACATTTGTACTAGAGTTCCGTTCTTGGCATCTGGTTTGGATGAGACGTCCCTGGATTTCCTTTTGTTATATGCCTGACAGACTCAAGAAATATGTTTCTACGAGTCCAGTCCATCTGGTAAGTTGCATCCTTTTTGGTGGAGGGCCACTTACCTATTCAAGACAACTATCTTTAATTTGGATATTTTTGTTTTTAAGTGTGAACTTTCATCCTGCCATAACACACTTGGTGGACATTCTTGTCATTTTATTATATTTTGGACTTTTCTCATGTTCTGCCATCATATATGATTGTGTGCCATTTATGTTTTGCTATTCTGTTAAAGCTATATGCAACATACCCAATTTCATAATTTATTTTATGATTCACTATTGTTAGCGCTACACTTAACACTTCCATTTTTTATTTGCTTTTCCTTCATACTAGCCGTGTTAGCAGCTTGCATGTCTTTTTAGCAGTGCAAAGTTATACACCATATCAATCCTGACCACCCCTCCACTCTGTACGTAGGGAATGATAAAGAATAGATACATAGCACTACAGATACAGCTGTTTTTTTTTTACTATTGCGGGTTTAGTAACACTTTAAATAAACCTGTCGAGATATACAGGGGCTGCCACTGCCAACATTTCCAAAGAAAAACTATTTTATAAAAGGGATTTTGGATGTTTCACTGACCTGTGATTTAGGCAATTGACAAAGACATATCAACTATGAAATGGTCTGCTTAAAATGCTCTATTCACTGGATTTCAGACTGGATGAATCCCCCCCCCCCCCGTTTTGTACAACATTTTGAAGGAGATATACCACCCAGAACAAGTATTGCAGAGATATATGTGTTGGTTTTTTGCCTTTTCACTTTATTCTGCCTGGTCATACACTTCTCTCATTATAAAATGCACTTATTTCACAGAATGATCACAATCTTATTTTGAAAAGCAAAACTGTAAATTAATAGTGAAACTATTTGTCTTTGTCTGCTGCCATGACTATATATATTATATATATATATATATATATATATATATATAAAAAAACAAAAAAACACAGTTTTGTGTCAAAGATTCTCTGTATTGAGTATTACAATCAAGATTAAAAAAAAAAAACAAAAAAAAGAAACATAATCGAAATGTTTGGGTTGAATTTTCTATATATTTTTTTAAAAATCCACAGGTTTCCTCTCTAGAATCATTTTCTGCAAACAATCGTGCTTGGGTAAACAGAAGCCTTCACGCAGCAATAAAATGGTAGGAAATGTCATTTTGTGCATAGCAGAGAGCAGTTTTACTTTGGGAATACTGTCACTACGTCGTATCCTTCAGGGGGTGTCATGCGCTCCCGTGCATGCTTTTCACAGTACATCTTTTCCTCTACAAAAAAGTGCCCCTTCTGTTTGAGATTTGTTCCACAGTCAGTGCACACATAGCATTCAGGGTGACGAGGCTTGTCACGGATCTTCACGAAGGCTCCCCTATCAAAGGCAAAGTCATAGTCAGTTCTAAAATTCATGTTTTTTTCAGTTGCATACATTTTTTTTTTTTAAAACCCTCTTTAGGCTCAGCTTCACACCTATGTGTTACTGGTATTTTCCATCGGTGCCTAAATCCATAAGGGCCCTTTCACACTGATGCGTTTTTGCGGTAAAAATAGAGCCATTAAAACGCTCATAAAAATGCTCCCCATGCCCCTCTCTATAGAAATGAATTCAAAAACGCGGTAGAACTGGAGCGTTAAAATCGCGTTAAAACACTGTGTTTTTACTTCATTTCAGTGGAGAGGGGGCATGGGGAGCGTTTTAATAGCGAAAACGCGGCAAAAACGCACCAGTGTGAAAGGGCCCTAATCCAACAAACCTGTGTTGCAATAGACTACCAAGAGTTTTGTGCACCGTCAGGAAAGTTACAGGCAGGTCCTGGTTCTCAAGCAGCCCATTCAAACTTAATGCACCATGAAAAAAAAAAAGTGTGAAGGGGGGTTCCCCCCAACAAGTTATATTCACGGCCTGAGCAGGAGTTACAGTTGTCAAGACCTGTGTTGCTTTGTTGGCACTGCAGTTTAACAACCCCCAGTCATGTGTTGGGTTCTGTGCCAAATAATGGTGGACTGTTCGAGGTTCAGCAGCAATCTGAGTCAACATTCTAAAAGTAAAACCAGAACGGTTTGTGGTATATGTTTTCATGTAGAGAAACCATCAGAAAAAAAGGCAGGAAAGAAATAAAGACCGGCCCATCCACACACTTAATGGGGGGAATTTTTCCCACTAATCATTTTATTCTGACAGTGCCCACCCTCATAATGCACTTATCAATTGGGGAACACCACATCAGGCTGTTGGTACAGAAGTCGATTGGTACAGCCAGCCTACCCATACATAGATTCTTCCAGTTCAGCAAGGACTGGCAGAATTTCGATACATGTATGGCTGCCTTTATCCTGTATGCATGCTATAAAAAAGCTGGCAAAGCAAAATAAAGATGACTATTTACTCTTTAACCCCCTTTTCTTTCAAAGAAAGAACACTACTTACACAATGCCTAATCCACAATGATCACAGATTGGCAATTTTTGCCCACCGCCAACAGAGGCTGCCACTTTTGAGGTGGGGGCTCTCACACTGCGGAACCCAGAAGGCTTCTCACCTGTATAAAAGAAAAAAGGTCATGCATGCGTTATACATACATACATATTACTATAGAAAAAAACATTCCTACTTTCAAGTAAAAAAAACAATTCACATAAATCGTTCTGTGACTGTATGGTGGGAAAATGCATCCATAAGGCAAGCAGTGCCAAAGTGCAGCATCTCTCACCACTTCCTCTAATCACAATACACAACTGAAGTCCATCATTAAATGGTCTTTTTTATAATAGCCAAGAACTACTGCCATAAAACACAGGACAGATCCGGCCATCCAAAGAGAACATGCAAAAGAAGGTGAGAACAGAGTGTAATAAGCAGCTCTCATACTAATGTGATATGTGTTGACTGAGCTGTCAGCCATGAACTACCTGGGTCTAAACCATCAGCTGAACCTGGGAATGAATGTTCCGTGCCTTGAAAGTCTGGATGGAATTTGACATAATTTCTTAGAAGAATATACTGCAATATATACTTGAGGATGCATTCATCTCGATCACAATCATGAGAATTCATTTTTTTCCCCCCAAATAATCACAAATGGAATCAATTTTGTGATTATATTCATTCATGGGTGGATTTTTTTTTTTCAAAGCCACCAATACAGAAATGGTTAATCAAACAGACATTCATCTCAATATTCCATCTGGAACCATCACATTGTTAATCTATCAAGAAAAGTACATACATATCATAATCCAAGTATCCAAAGATAATATAAATCTTTTTATATTATCTTTGGATAATATGCGATGTCTGAGCTTTCTCATAAAGCCAATGCCAATGCTCCTGGCTCCTCCTTGCTGGTCAGTGCTCCCATAGAAAGCTGCTTTTTTTATGGGGGCAATTGTGCAGGCTTCACTCCCAAGCTGCGCTGCCTGTGTCTATTAGACATAGACAGCAGGACATAGCTCTGCCCCACACTTCCTCGTCACTGGCTTTGATTAACAGTCAATATCTCCCACTGTCTAAGCAGTACCAGTGAGGGGAGTGACGAGCACATCACTAAATCGGGGGGGGGGGGGGGGGGGGGGGGGGGATACCGATGCCTAAACATTTTTTTTACCTTTATGCGAGGAATGCATTAGGGTAAAAAAAAAGTTTAGGCTTTATAGCCACTTTAAGACTTGTTTATAACAAACATAGCAGTTTAAGTGGTAATAAAGTATTTTTTGTTTTTAAATCAGATAGAAATAACAAAACTCACATGCATTGGAAATTGTCCTTAAATTTCCTCCTCAAAGCTTTTTTTCAATTGTCCTCTGGCAATGCCGCTATATTCCCGGTCTCTCTGTGTTGCCAGGACTAATGGAGTCTTGTGCGAGTCCTCAAAAATGCGCATTTCTGCTCTGTACTGCAATTTTACATGCAGCCACTCGGTGCGCCACATACACAGCCAGCACAAGAGGGACATAGAGCTAAAACCACTCCCCACAGTGGCGATGTGTGTGGCACTCTGAGCGGGCTGCACGTAGAGTCACAGTACAGAGCAAGAACACGCACATTGCAGAGACCCCCACAAGACTCCATAGGTCCTGGCAGCACAGAGAGAATGGGAATATAGCAGCCAGGCAACACCTGAAAAAAGAAAGCTATGAGGAGGCAATTAAAATACACCTAAATAATTGTATTTTTTTTTTTTTACCGATTTAGCAGTTTAAAAAAAAAGTTATTTAGAATTCTTGAAACTTCCAACACAAGGGGCTCTTCTAAAATGTTCAGTATTGTTTGGATGCTTTTATGTCTTTTTTTAACATTATAAATGACAGAATATCAATAACTTTGGCCCTCATCTAGTTCTAAATGAAAGCAGACTTCAAATATTGATCCCTGTAGGACAGATCTCTTGAAAAAGGACAACTACCTGGGTAAATACCACTTTCACATGGTAGGCATGTTAATGAATACCTCACCCAGTGGGTTTTAAGCATCAAATGCCTTCTGATGACTCCAACCATCCGAGGCATAATAAAACCCCTTCTAAAAAATTAAAAAATAAATAAACGAACCTCGACCCAAAAGACCCAATCAGTGTCCTATAACCTCCCTCAATATTTTCTCCAAGGTTATGGAAAAGTAGAACAACTACAACACCACTTACACGTCCACAAACTGTTGGAGCCACTACAATCGGGTTTCCGCCCAGGACATGGTACAAAAACAGCACTTCTTAAAATATGGGATGACGAAGCAGCAGACGAGAGAGAATCTTGTCTCCTGATACTTCTGGACCTCAGTGCGGTCTTTGACACCGTAGACCACAAACTGCTGTTAACCCGCCATACAGAGGTAGCTGGAGTTGCAGACTCGGATCTACTATGGTTTTCATCATTCCTGCAAAATCGCGCTCAGAGAGTGAGACTAGGACCTTTCACGTCTGACTCACGCAGCATATCTTACAGAGTTTCCCAGGGATTACCCTTATCGCACGTGCAATTCAATATTTACCTCCGCCCACTCCTAAAAATAATTAGTAATCAAGACCTTCTTTATCACTCCTACGCAGACGACATGCAACTTTACTTTCGTATCAGTGACAAAAAGAACCAATACCCTGTATTAGAAAAATGCCTCACTCAGATAGACAACTGGATGACAGAGTCACCTCAAATTAAATGGCGCTAAAACAGAACTCCTTCAATTCCAGGCAAACCTAAAGAAACTGGCCAAAACTCCCTGGACACCACCACCCATCCTGTTACAAAACATCACCCCGAGCACCAAAGTCAAAAGTCTCGGAGTCACTTTTGACTCCGACATGACAATGGATGCCCAAATAGGATCAGTAGTTAGTGGTTCCCATCATCTTCTATATCTCCTGCGAAGAATTGTCCCCTTCATCCTCAAACAAGACACAGCAGTAGTGGTAGGGAAAATCATTACTCCAGGTTAGATTATGCAAATTCCCTCTACCTCGGGCTCCCAAAATACCAGCTAGCCCACCTCCAAGTCGTCCAGAACACAGCAGCAAGACTGGTAACAGGGAATCTATCACCCCGACCCTAAGATCACTCCATTGGTTGCCCGTAAAAGACCAAGTCACATTTAAGGCCCTATGCCTAATCCACAAATGTGTACACGGAAACGCGCCCCAATATTTATGTGAGAAAATAAAAACTAACAAAACCCCAATCGAGTGCTTCCATCAACCAACCAAAAATTACTACAAATTCCCAAAGCCCGATACAAGACCAAAGGAGAACGTCGATTTGCAGTCCAAGGACCTCGACTGTGGAACGCATTACCAACCAACATCCAAACCGAAATTGATCACCTGGTCTTCAGGAAAAAAACGTAAGACCCATCTATTCTGAAGGAGAAACAGAAGCAAAAGGGATACCGAGCTCCTTGAGGCGATTCAGTTCGCAATTGTTGTGCTACACAAGTTATTCACTCACTCATCCTGTGCCGTATCCTGAGGTTACCATCATCTCATCAGCACATAGGTGGAATTATTGGAGTTTAAGGCAACAACTACACTAAAAACCTTGGGTCTCATGTTGAGTAGAACTACCTTCTGCGTGTCAATGGAATGTAATTCACCAAGTAGTCATTTGTGCTTTTGTAGAGACATATTCCCCACCTTGACTTTTCATTAAATGCGGAATCCTAACATTGATATTTTGTTATAGATAGATGCTGGTGGTTTAAATTACTAGAAATCTCAGCTTTGTCTCCCTCCTTTTATTACAGGTAGGGGCAAGGCAACCATGCTAGGGGCAGGAGCTGGGAACCAACTTTTACAGAAATCTCTTTACCAAAGTCTCCCAAAAACAAATGAAATTTGAAGAACAATTAAGCCACAGCCATATATCCAGAATGGAGGGGGCAGAAGGGTTCTGCGTAACCTTTTGCTGCCCATTCCTGGTAGATTTTGTAGGTTTGTATCTGTATTTTTGCTTTCTTACAATTTTTTTTAATGAATGTTCTAAATGTTTTATATTTAAGGTTTATTACTTGCCTTTCTCGTCACTCTCCAATATGTCCTGCAGTACTAGGAAGGAGACGGACTGTCTTGGGGGTTCATTTGATTCCTGGTTCTCCTGCAGCATTTTGTATACCTCGGAGTCCGTGTCAATTTGCCGTGCTTGTGGAGGAGGAGGAGGAGGCCGTTCTACACTGAATTAAATAATAGGAAAACACATATTTCATACCACTTGACAAAAGTACATGACAGGATTGTAGCATGAATGCAGTTTGAGACCCTATTCCTAAAATATACTTACCAACACAACAAAAAGGAGAGAGATACATGTCTTAACTGTTTTTTAATTTGTATTACTGAATGAAAACCAGTAATTTGCTTATGCAGGGCAAAGCAATGGGTTTACTTTACAGTCCAATGAACCTTCAGCTTAAATACGCCAAATTAATTCCAGGTGCATCAAAATAAAAAAAGGTATCAAATGTCTTGCTGAAGATTTGCACTCTATAGGAAGTAGTTCTTCGGAGATCTCCGGCTTTGGTTCATGTCAGACCGCTACAATCAACAGGGAGCTTTTCAGCTTTGCCGATTGCAGAGTTCTAGGTCTGAATCAACAGGGAGCATGGGAAAAGGTTTACAATAAGGCAACTACATTCATACAGAGAGCAAGGGCCCCACTTTGCAGCCGCTGGCGGAAAAAGTATTTTCTACTCATGCTGTGGCTGCTTTGGAATAAAGACAAACTGAAAGACATTGAAAACTCCAGAATGTACCGTATTTATCGGCATATACCATGCACTTTTTTCCCCTTAAAATAAGGGGAAAATCTTGGGTGCGCGATATACGCCGATACCCGTGCTCAGTTTGAACTGAGCCGCTGACATATACCGAGTGCAGTACACTCGGGTACATTCGGCCAGGCTCGGCTTCACTCGTAGTCACGCTCTGAAGTTTATGCGCGAGAAGCTGAGCGTGCCCGAATGTACTGCGCTCGGTATATGTCGGCGGAGGCTTCAAACTGAGTGCAGGAAGCGGGGATTCGACTCGGACAGCGCTGGAGAAGCCGGGAGGACACCACCGAGGCCGCAGACGGACGCCGGACCGGACGATGGACGCCAGGCAAGACACCAAAACTAAGTAATAAAATGTTATGACATTTTTTTTTTTTTTTTACAGGAATTTCGGGGCTACTTTAGGGGTGCGCTATATACGCGGGAGCGCGCAATACCCTGATAAATACGGCATTTTACGAATTTAAACTGGGTGTTCATTTAGGCTTGAGGCTGGGTTCACACTGGTACGACACAACAGTCATACAACTTTCATCCTACTTTGTTCTGCGACATCAGTCCTACATTGGTCCGACATCCATCCGACTTTCATTAACAGGATACTACTTTGATCCGACTTTGTGATACTCTGACTTGTTCTTTGACCAATCAAAACAATCCCAGTGTGAGATAAATTCATTTTACTGCTGCTGTAATCACAATGTCGGATGCCACAAGTTGGATGGTAAAGGACAAGTATCCTACTTTAATGATATTCAATTGGCTCAAGTATAGGATCAAAGTCGGACCAAAGTAGTGCAAGAACTTTTTTCAAAGTCGGAGCAGTTAATTATTAATTTTCACACGTCATGCAACATGAGCTCCCAATGTCGGAACGTGCGTCAGACAAGTGTGAACCTGGCCTTAAAAGCAAGCCTCTGCACAGTTCTGTTCACCACCAGCAAGGAGAAATCTTGTGTAAACTTCAAGTTGAGCTTACACAGGGCACCCCCATATAATACATTGGTGTCTGAGCCAATTTGTAAAGTGCCAATTTTGCCCTAAATGGGTACAGAATAAGTTAACTCCTAAAGTTTAACTTTTGCAATATACAAAAAAAAATAAAAAATCTCTCTACCCCATTACCCATGAATGTATTTTTTTGGGATATTAAAGATGTCATTTAAAAAAATGGTTTGTTTATTAGTAATGTGGCTAGAGTTCTGATGCTTGAAGATTTTTTTTTTTTTTTTTTTTTTTTTTTTATAACAACCAAACATTTACAGCTTCTCAATACTGAATACACAAACTGTAGAGAGCCAATGACTGCTTGTCTATACAGAAAACCATGTCTATTGATGTTGGGTTACTGGCTAAACTCCAAAAGCTTTCCTTTTTAATGCACCTTTTTTCTGGGAAGAATTCAAATCCTATCAAACTAACTTTATATGCATTATCCAACCTATGAAATGAAGAAAAGTAAATCATATCAAATTCAAAGCGATTAAATTATTATTTAATGCGTTTATTGTATTTGTTTCTGACAGCATATGGTGCTAAAAAAAATAGGAGATAAATCGCCCTACTATCAAAGATCAATGGTTATGAAGCATATGAGAACTGGGCATAGTGAAAATAAAAAATAAAAAAAAACACATGATGTAGATAGGTAATGTTTAAGGAGAGAAGGGGAAGCCATTTTTTTTTTTTAACCAAGAAGGACAGGCTCCAGAAGGCTATCCCGATTTTGATTCATGCCTTAGCAAGGTCACTGTTCCAGAACTGGCATACAGGATGGGAGTTTAGACCTTACAGATTTCACTGGCTGCATGTTTTTTTTCCCAAGTCACCGACTCAACTAGGCAGTGAAGCCAGGATGGGGATGACAGCCCTGGAGCCGGTACCTTTAGAAGAAAGGTCCTTTAGTGTTATCAAAAACAGGAGGTACTCGAGGATGTATAACCAATAGTTGGAACATACATGTTTATTCAATTGATGTCCCCCAAATCCTAGGAAACATAATAGAAAAATAGGTATATGGATACCCTAAGGCTCCATTCACACCTAGGCGTTTTTACGCCTGAATCGCGACGCTACAATACGCCGGAGGGTCGAAATTGCATTGTTCTCTATGGAGACTGTTCACATCTCCTAACGCAGAACGCCGTACGTCGATAGAACACCGACTTTCAAACAAGTCCCAGACCCTTTTTCGATGCGCGTATCGGGCGGCTTCGGCGATCGGCATAGCCGACAATGACTGTAAAAAAAAAAACGCGGTTAACATACGATGCGTTTTGTCGCCGTACAAAACGTCTATTTTTTTGTCGCCGCAAATCGCCTACGCAAAGGTGTGAATGCAGCTTAAGACTCCACAACAGCTGCCTTTACCACTGCACTCCATAGGAGAGAGCTAAAATAAGAGATTTAGATGGACTGATCTTTTGGTAGAATTATTCAAAAATTGTCAAATTCCTGAAATATATTTACAGTTGAAAATGGAATACTAAAACAAGCAAAATCTGGATATCTCCTTCTGGAAACCTTGGATAATTTTATAGTCCGTTTATACATCAGGAAACATGGGAGGTTTTACATTGCTTCCTGTCCTGGAGACACAACAGGAAATAAGAGGAAATCCCCTCTTAGACAGCTGTCTCCAGAAGAAATGATACCAAGCAGAATGTGAGGAGAAATCTTCCAGTAAGAACTAACATTTTGGATTTCCTATTACTTTCTGCCCCGGTAATGACCACCAAGATGAAGAGTGAATCCTCCCACTGAAGTTACAGAAAGCAATAAAGACCTTACATGGGTTAGAACCCTTTCCTATTCCATATAAAAAAAAAGAAGAACGTTTTGGCTAGAGATGCATTTTAAAGCTGAACTCCGGGAGGGTTTCTCGATGCTGTAATATCAGTCCCCTGAAGCCAATCATCTTTGTTGCCCAACCAGTCACAGCCCTCCAACGTCACCTCATACAATGTATTACCAGCAGTTCTGCATTGCACGTGGGGACACAGAGGGCCCACCCAAAACCTAGGTCATTGGGAAGAAGGGGAGAGTAATGGCTACCAACAAAGCAAGAAATAATGTTGGGTATATTACCTAGTTCATCATCCTCTAGGGCAGGGGTCTCCAAACTGTGACCCTTAGCTTGCTTTTATCTGACCCTTGGAGCACTATTTATTTATTCAACTGACCCCAATGATGGGGCACCATTCCTTCAACCATCGATGTGGGATTATTACTCCCACTCATACCAACAATGAGGCACTATTCCCTCTAATGATTGGGCATCGTTTAGTCCAACTGATGCCGATGCTGGAGCCTCTTCTGCAGTCCAGCCCCCTAAAGCCAAGGACGAAGTAAACCGGCCCTTTGTTTAGAAAGTTTGGAGACCCCTATTCTAGGGAAAATTAGCAGTTAACCCTTGCAGAGCAGAAAGGGACCTACAGCAAGGGTGTAAAGTTTATTTATTTTTTCTCCGGAGTTTAGCTTTAAGAAAAATAAATTTGAAGAACGTTGTGTAACTTTGTATGCATAGAAGATAAATCTCAACTCGACCAAAAAAACAAACAGGCCATGTAGACATTTTACAAGCCTTACAAATATATAGTATTCAGCCAGCCATAATACACAATTCACACACTGGAAAATGCAAATCGTATTACTGTGACTGATGCATTATATAGAGATGGTGAATGCCAGCATATAAAGCAGCATGATCTGGGCATGGTGGGTGCAATGAGAACACAAGCACAATACATGAAGGTGAGATGGCAGGTGAGCAGCATGCAGTTACACTCCAGTAAGCATGCACTGTGCCTGGGATGTGTGCACACAGGCAATGTTACCTGGAATAAGTTGGGTTAATAGAAGAGATCTGGCCCTGCAAAGTGTCCAGAATGTTTTCTTGGGAATAGAGCTGTAATGGGGAGTTAAACTGGTTGTGCATGACTTTTAGTCCAGGAATATCCACCTTCACTGGGCTGTTGGGACAGATCTGTGCAGCTTGTTTTAACTCTTCAGGGCCCACTCGCACTTGAGTCGGGATTGAAGAGGTGCTGTGCCTCCTTTGCAAGGAGCCAGGGGCAGTACAAGACTGAAGAGAGTTATACACAGACGCCATGGGAGCCTTAAACATCACAGAGGGAGAGACGGGACTAAAGCCCGGTTGCAGGTCCAAGGCAAACATATTACAAGATCAGAAACAAAAGAAGAAGAAGAAGAAAAAAAATATATAAATTAATGGTTTCTGTTGCATTTGGCAATTGTATTAAACTACATTGACAACCTTGCAACATTAAAGGCTAAAAAAAAATTTATACTTAAGTTTTTCTTTTAAAATTATATTTTAACAGTAAAAGGCTCATAAAACTATATAGTGGTTTTACATCTGTGCCACCTCAGAGAAATCTAATAATGCATTCATCGTTAAAGGAATATGGATTACTTCTATATACAGTAGCCATGTATACAGGTTAGAATTTGGTAGCATCAGATGAAGAATAGTTATGACATTGTGGAGCATAAGGCTCTCTGCTGATGGCACTATGAGCTAGAGCAGACGTATTAATAGGAAAGCACCTGATGGAGCCCGATGGTGATTTTAGTGGTTGGTAAGTCATGCTGAAAGCACGTTGAAATTTGACAGGTCTCTGGTAAATGAAAAAACATATTGTTAGTTTTTCCATCAGTCGATCTGTAGAAGGCATGTGGATGGAGAGAAAACATATGGTCAGAACAAGAAAGAACCAATAACATGTTTTACGGATCATTCAGGATACCACACTTACAGAAAAATACCCCACGCAGTCACTAACGCACAAGAGCATCATTCTTCAAGATTAAAGTGGTTGTAAAGCCAGAAGGTTTTTATCCTAAAGCATTCTATGCATTCAAGAGGTGGTTCACCCTAAATATAATCTCTCCCATGTGATCCAGCATACTGGCGTCAGCGCCAGTATGCGTTTTTTTTTAAAAATCCCACACTTACTGTATTATCTTCAATTTTAATTTCTTACCCCCGTGGTGGACGACGCCAGTATAGCGCGTCACATCTTACGAAAATACCCGATTAAGGACTCGGGTATCCTCGGCGAAATGCGGCGCCTGCGCAATCAGCTCCTAGGTCTGTGTGCAGGCGCCGCATTTCGCCGAGGATACCCGAGTCCTTAATCGGGTATTTTCGTAAGATGTGACGCGCTATACTGGCGTCGTCGACCACGGGGGTAAGAAATTTAAATTTTTTAAAAAACAGCATACTGGCACTGACACCAGTATGCTGGATCACATGAGAGAGACTATATTTAGGGTGAACCTCCGCTTTCAGATTTAAAAAAAAAAAAAAAAACACACCTTTCTGTGAGCAGCAGCCCCCCCTAATACTTACCTGAGGTCCCTCTGTGTCCACGAGTGTCTCAGCAATCTGAGATTCCCCCTCCTGATTGGCTGAGACAGCAGCAGCACCATTGGCAGACCACAAAAGCAGACAGGTAGGTCTGTAGCACAACCATAGCTCCCTCCATAGATACAGAGGAGAAATTAGAGTAGACATGAAGGAACATAATTGTGTTATTTCCAGATTACCAGATGAAAATAAAGTGGGGGGGGGGGGGAACCTTAATTTTTTTTTTTTTAAATACACAAATGCAGCCACTAAATCGAAGGACCAGCAATCTGCAACATAATACAGTTTTGTTTTTAGATTCCGATACACTTTGAAATCAATGACAGTTCACATATTATCCTGACATGTTCCTTCTGAATTGTGATAGTGTTCACATCCTATTGACAATACCGTGAAATGTGCCATTTTTATTTTATTGAAAACTGTATAAAGATTTATCCATCACATGGTCTTAGAAATCTAGTATATTGTGACCCCGTCAGGACTTGGGAGTCAATATATAAAACATTAGTTGCAGATCTGTTAGGAGAATTTGTGCAAACTGCAGGAAAGGTCACTGTATGTTTTCTGAGAGATTAATTCCTTTATCACCAGCTCCATCCAGTGGTCAAAATTTATAGGCCCGGATTCGCAGACATCATCGCATATTTATGGCGCCGTAGTGTATCTCTTTTACGGTACGCCGGCGAGGCGAGCATGGAATTCACAAAGCAAATGCTCCCAACTCTGCGCTGGCGTAGCGTATATTTCATAGGCATAAGTGGAAATGGAATGGAAGCGGGCGTGATCCATGTTAATGAAGCATGACCCCATGCAAATGATGGGCTGGGCGCCAGACAAGTACTTAAAATGAACTGCGCATGCGTCGAGACGTGGACGTATCCCCGTGCGCATGCTCACAACGACGTCGGAACAACTGCCTAAGATACACCGGATCACGGTGTACGCCGTGAACGTAACCTACGCCCAGTCAGACCCACGTCGGCCCATATTCACAGATGTCCAACGTACAATACGTAGGCATGTGTTCCCTGGTCCATACCTTTGCATGGGTTGCGCCTCATTTATGGGGAATAACTTTACGCCGAACATAAAAAACTTACGCAAACCGCGTAAATAATGCGCTGGGCACAAGTACGTATGTGAATCAGCGTATCTCCCTCATTTGCATATTTGAATAGAAAATCAATGGGAACGCCACATGCGTCCAGCATAAATATGCGCCCACTCTACGCCAGCGTAGGCAAGTTACGTCGGTGGGATGAGGTCTGTTTTTAGGCGTATCTTAGTTTGTGGGTCTGGCGCACAGATACGACGGCGCATATTTGTACTTAAGCGGAGATACGTCAGCGTAAGTGCTTTGTGAATCCGGGCCATAGTTTTCTGAAATACCTCAGCGAGAAAACTATACCACATGTTGGCCACTAGATGGAGCAGTCAATAAAAGAAATTCATCTTTTAGAAAGCAACCAGTGACATTTCAATTCAATGTGCATGAATGCTTTTGACGTTCCTGCAACAAATGTTTTATAACTAGACCCCTTGGTCCTTGTGAGGTCATCAATGAAGGTAAAATAGATCCATTATTGGGTGCCCAATTGGAGTGGATAGGGCTCACAAAATGGGCAGATGCAGTCTGTACAGGTCTACAGAGCAGCAAGCATCCTGCATGGTAACCACACATCAAATTTCTCATTAACATTACATGCCAGATAATCAACACTTACTCTTGGTTTGACACTTGGGCAACATGGGCACCATTGGTCGATTTGGACTCCAACGTGTTATTGAAGGTTTGGATGTTTTCAGAGGAATAGAGGCCGGCTGGGTTGTTGTACAGGGCAGTGATCACTTTGGGAGTGCTGGAAGCGGAGCCAGAAGCGAATGGCATAGCACTTCGATTGTGTGCGGCTCCTATCGCTTTTACTTCCTGCATGCAAGGGGACCAGAAGGAAAATCAGAGGTGACTAACATGCATGCGTGAAGTGACAACACAGCCAAAACTCATGCAACACACAATATTACCAACCAACTTTTGGCGACAATTGAAAATGTGAATAAAAAAAAAAAAAAGCAGCACAGAGTAACTTCTCTTTAAAAGCGCAAATCCGTTTTCGTTCTAGATTGAGCCCCTTTAGGTTTCGTTCTAGATTGAGCCCCTTTAGGTTTTTTATTGTTTTTATTGATTTTAATCTCCCCAATGGGGATACATAAATAGATCTGTAGAGTGGTGAATGGTTAGACTCTCCCCAATAGGGTGAGCGGCAGAATAAAAACAGAAGTTCAGATTCTTCTCAGCTTTATCAATTTTACAATAAAAAGGACTGGATTTAGGCTTTACAAAGTAACTTCTAAAGATGTCGTCATTTTACATCAAGAATTATGGGTACAAGTAACACGGATTAGGACTTTCCCTTTCTTCACAATGAGTTGCCATCAAGATTTGAAGGGACAATATAAAGACAAGATATATTTTTTATGACGTTCCACCCATTGGTATACATGAGGGGTGTCCTACCAGTGGCCCAAGAGAGTTCAGCATTCAGCCTGAGCATGTCTGGTGGGATACTGTGAAAGCATTGAAGCCACGGTGGCCAGCAGGGACAAGCACATATATGGAGGGATGCCGGGGATACTGTGCAAGCATAGAAGCCATGTTGGCTGGCAGGGACAGGCACATAAAGGGATGCCGGGGATACTGTGCAAGCATAGAAGCCACAGTGGCCAGCAGGGACAAGCACATATATGGAGGGATGCCGGGGATACTGTGCAAGCATAGAAGCCATGGTGGCCGGCAGGGACAAGCACATATATGGAGGGATGCCGGAGATACTGTGCAAGCATAGAAGCCATGGTGGCGGGCAGGGACATCCACATATGGAGGGATGCCGGGGATACTGTGCAAGCATAGAAGCCACGGTGGCTGGCAGGGACAAGCACATATGGAGGGATGCCAGGGATTCTGTGCAAGCATAGAATCCATGGTGGCTGGCAGGGACAAGCACATATATGGAGGGATGCCGGGGATTCTGTGTAAGCATAGAAGCCATGGTGGCTGGCAGGGACAAGCACATATATGGAGGGATGCCGGGGATTCTGTGCAAGCATAGAAGCCATAGTGGCGGGCAGGGACATCCACATATGGAGGGATGCCGGGGATTCTGTGCAAGCATAGAAGCCATAGTGGCGGGCAGGGACATCCACATATGGAGGGATGCCGGGGATACTGTGCAAGCATAGCAGCCACAGGGGCCGGCGGTGAGAAATTAGGCACAGGCTTGGCAGGAGGGATGCAGTTTTTGTAATAGCACTGGCAGTAATAAATACAGGGACTCCTGATAGTGTCGGACATGCAAATGCCACATGACTGTATCTAGGGTGATGCTGGGGGGGGGGGGGGGGCAGAAGGGAGGTTGTTGTGGGTAGGTGCCGCCCACCCCACCCCTAGATACAAACATACAGCTGTATGTTGCCTTCTTTTACTTTAAAAAAAAAAACTACAATAAAATGAAGTGTTATTTAGTTAGGTACATTTTCTGGATCGGTGATCATTAACTTGAGATCTGCCCGACATTTTCATTGCTTCTATTTAAGTTTTACATAATGTGCTAGTATGCATACTAGCACATAATAACTTTGTCTTGCAGGTTTAAAAAAATAAAAAAATCAGATACCCTATTTTTTTTTATTATTTTTTTATGATAAAGTCTTTATGTGGGTCATTGTATTGCCCGTTACTTTTATTGCATTGGTACATAAAAACATCCTTGCCTTCTTTGAAGATAAACTTCTAGTGTACTTAAAATGTATCTATAAAAACTACACTCACACCAGGACTTATAGCACAGCCTCAGCAATGAAAATGTTCCCTGAACTTCCCATAGGGCACGGAACCCGCCGACATTCCAGAGCAATGAGGTTACACCGGCTCCAGATCATGAAACAATAGTCCTGTTATTCCATTCTTATCACACCTAGAGCTAAATGACACACCCTTGTGATTACATCACGTCTCTACGGAAGCAGATCAACACACTCAAAACATTGCACACGCTACCATGACTGACCTCATCACAATCACCCTCTCCCCAGATATCAGAGGCTGCTCTTTTTTCATAGGATAATTCTAATGCTGTAACGTTATTCATTTACATACATGACTGAAGGAGTTTATTTTACTGGCTGGTGATAGAGGCAGCAATTCTAATACTAGAATAATGGCAGCAATGACTTAGTACTGCCACTAGATGGAGGCATAGAAGCCTCAGAGAGGCATTTGTAAATAACTGACCATAGCAGGAACAGCCCCGACTCCAATCAAAATGTTTTTTTAACAGAACAGGTCAGAACTTCAGGTTTCTATTGCTGTACCCCCTGGGGTTTTACCAGGACAAGAAATTAGATGTAGCCGGGAAGTGGGACAGAATAGACAGCAATAACACCAGATAGGAGGTTCTAACCCTACTTCCATTTATCAAATGCATGCACTTTTATACAAGGTGGTAGTGGCCACTGGTGCTCAATTTTCTTTCGGGGGTGTTTATTTGGTTGGCCACCCCCTGATCGATTGCTTGTCAGGACTCAGGACCTGCTTCCCGATTGGACGGGTCACGGGTGGAGAAACAGGGAGACATTTGCAAATATTAATTTGCTAATGTCACACAACTGGCTGTGCCCTGAGCCCACCCTTTTAAAAAAAAGACAAAATCACATGCTTCTTGAAAAAAAAAAAAAAAATAGCCCAGTGAAATACATGCATGTAGATTAGGGACCAGACGCATGGATTGGGGGGGGGGGGGGGGGCAGGACTTTTGTGCCCCATTGTTTAAAACACTGAAGTGTACAGCAATTCTGCTGGATAAAGGATTATCCACATGGCTTAGGAGGTCCTCCTCTTAAACTAAAAGAAAAAGCCAGATTCCTCAATACTACAAAGGAGCGATCTGAGCTCACCGGGGTTTCCATTGGCCACCCCCTAATCACGTGGTCCTATCACCAGACCATACATTACTACAGTATTATATTTAAAAAAATGCTCTACATTACAACTTTTTAAAAAGCATTTATTTTTGGATTACTCTGGAGGATTTGGAGGCGTTGTATGAAAGTATTAGAAAAAAAAATTAGGCAGACCTTGACCTTCCCCAAGCCCCCTCCTCACAACTGCTTTTTAAAAAAAATCCCCTTGTGCTTAGCTTTTTCCAGGAATTCTCTCTACACCACTTCCTATGGTCTTGCCTAGGCGGGAATGGCATGTTACTTGCCCCCCTCCCAGTCTCCTCGCATACCAAAGTCATACATTCCCGGAGGATGCAGTGTATGCTACAGTGCAGCACATCATCAGGGAGTCGGCTGTCACTTCCTTGTGCACTGAGAACTGAGTGTTCAAAACACTGCTGATCACTCAGTTCTCCCCTCTGTCAGTCACCGGCTCTCTGCTCTCTTCTCCAGTGCTTATTGGAGCCCTGGACTGTGGAGGGGACGGGTGGGTCTGGGTCAGGATCTTGGCGGATCACCAAAAGGCTGAGGCAGGTTCCTGGTCCAAGCATCTGGGTGGATCTGGAAAATACGGTTGACATCTTTCCTGAGCTTGGAGAGATGTCAGCCGACAGCAGGCTTCAGCCCGCTGTCTGCTGAAACAGGCCACAAGATTGCAGAACAATTTTCACTACTCCTGTGACCCACAGGAGAAATATAGCCAAAAAAAATGCTTTGGCCATACTTCAACAGGATGCCTATAGTGCTTCTTAAATAAGAGTGTGCAAAAACACAATTTTGCACATCTAGATAGGAAGGTGAGCTCTCCAAGCTTCAAAAACTGATACATTCTTGTTAAATTATATTTATTTAAAGAGATCTTCTTCAGCTCTCGGATCTACACAACAATTCAGACTATAGCCGTTTAATTAGGACTAAGCTATGCCATTCAACTTATGTAGAAGCCATTGGTTTGGTTCAAATAATTAGTTAACTTCCTTTATACAAGTTGATGCAAATAAAATAACAAAAGTCATCATCGGATCTGCCTGACCTCACTCCTACTCGGTGTGAATACTTTTTTACCCGCAAAGCGCATGCTTCTGAAAACCAACCACAAGAGGGACACCCAACATGCAATACAAACTTGTGATTGGCTATACATGGCCACATGCACCTCATTGTCAAAATTCATGCCATGGCATTTTATTCTCCAGGAGGGGGAATTATATACTCTAATTATGCTTTTGCTCAATCATTTTTTAAGTTTGATCTTTAGAATTGTGCATTTACCTGGGGGGGGGGGGGGGGGGGGGGCATAAAAGACTTAATACAGCATTGCCTGTAGCTGTCAATCATCAACCTACAATGAAAAATCTAAATCAAGAACACAAAATCATAGGTTGCTGTTCTGCCAAGAACCCCATGAACAAAATTATCCATCATCCTCTAATTAATCGATACAATTTGAGAATAAATAGCATTTACCTGAGGAGCCGATGATAGGTTCATTTTATATGGGTTTGATTTGCCTTCTTCGGTTACAATAGGTGACCAAATCTTAGATTCAACCCTTAAAAGAAAATGGAGCACAGGACAGTCAACATAAGGTATTAAAACAGATGTGCTTAAACAATAGATGTAAAACCCCTTACCTTGTAAAACAACCCATTCAGTTTAAAATAGAAATGAAAAACAACATTTGCATTAAAAACACACAAATATATACATATATATATATATATATATATATATATATATATATATATACACACACACACACATACATACATACATACATATACATACATACATATATATATATATATATATATATACACACATACATACATATACATATACACACACATATAATATATATATATATATATATATATATATATATATATATATATATATAAAATCACATTGCCGAGAAAGGGAAAAAAAAAAAAAAAAAGAAGGAGGGAAAGATAATGATTGTATTCCTACAGCCTTAGTGGCTCATCTTTCCTGCAATGAAAGCAGTCTTAAACCCAAAAAAAACGCAAACATTATACTACAGAGCTTACCCATAATTTTTTTAGGCTTTCTTCTATTTTAATAGGATGATCCAGCCTGCTGTTTTTTTCCCCAAAAGCACACGCTCTTCAGCAGAATACATCAGTTTACAAGGATGAGGCAAACCATTTATCGCTTTAAAGTAGCTTTTATTTATTCATGTAAAAACTTCATCTCAAAAAGGTCAAAACCGTTTGCTGTAACGGATTATAAAGTTTGAGCTGCAATTTGGCTTCCATTTGTTGGCGTATTTAAATCTGCTAATACATTTAAACCTCCCCTCAGACAGAAATTGCATCTGTGCCTCTTGTGCTCATTCTTCCAGAGTGGTGTCTTACTAATACAGGAGGGGATGTTGTTGGCCAGATCACCAGGGGAAAAGCCAAAGAGAAGAAAACTGATGCAGCCACCACATCCAATGACTGGTAAGCCTCAATATATTATATTTTTTGGTTTTGGGTTTAATACTGCTTGAAGTATATCCCATGTCCTGCTGGATCCTGGAGAAGTCTGAAGAGATGACAGGTCCTCTTCCTGTCTCTGAATCATCAGCACCGAGGAAGATAATGGCTTTGGGCAGGACCCACCCGTTCCTCCCTGCTCTTCAACTGAGAAAAGTCTATTGATTACACTTCCTGTAACTCAGTCTGTGAATGAGAGGGAGAGAATCCTGCGACTCTCCCCCATTCATAGATCTTGTTACACGCAAACACAATCAAAGAACTTTTGTCAATGGACGAGAAGGAAGCAAAGGGCGGTCCTCAATGTGAACTTCTTATATCAGAGACCTGAAGCGATTATCCCCCACAATTCCGAGACAGGAAGAGGACCGGGCATTCCTGTACACACGATTTCTCCAGGATCCAGCAGCTTGCATAACTTGTGGCATATGTCAATGTAGAGGTAAAAATTATTTTTAGTATTTTTAGCAAAAAAATAAATAAAATAAAAAATACGCTTTAAGGGCCGACCCATACTGCTGCGATGTGGGAACCCTGGGAATCCACTGTGGGTTCCCGCATCGCATGTTTCCTGGCGGAAGTTCACACTGCCCTATGCAAACTCCTGGGAGTGTCAGTTAAGAGGTTAATGACAAATCAGTTTGCACATCGCAGTGCTAGGGGGCGATTTTCAAAGTGATTTCTCAGCAAAATAAAGCATGAAGACATGGATAGATGGGGAGTTTGCTTTGAATATTAAAAAATGATTTTTTAGCGTTTTCAGTGTGTGAGGTGCTCAGATGCAATGTAGTTCAGCTTTAAGATTGCAAAAAAGGTTAAAGTCCTCATCTCTTCACAAAAGCCCTCTATATAGGTGTGTGTGTGTGTGTGTGTGACAATTGCTTTTGGACTGTTGAGCAGGTGTTCAGGATTACGCTTGAACAATAGATAGAGAATAAACATCAATTTACTGAGTCCCGGAAAAGCATTCACACTTTAGACTGATCCATGTGTGAACTAGGAGAAACTCGTAGTACATATACTTTATCCTTTGGTAAATCTGTCTGGTTTTGGCTTTTTGAACAATCTTGTTCTACAGTAAAACCAGATGGAATATTTCTCTCTTTTTTTTTTTTTTGGACACAGATGTTTAAACACACACACACACACACACACACACGCGCATTGTGTACCATTTAGATTCCATATGTAAATGCATTACTCTTACACCAGCTCATGAAAAGCTATTCTTAAAGGGGCACTTTCATACACTTCAAATAATCAACTGGGTTTCCTGGATTTGTATCAGCGGTGCAAAGCTTTCCACTCCTCATAGGAGTAAAAAAAAAAAAAACATAGCACAGTGAGGAAGGTCCAGGATGATAGGACAGTCAAAATTAGAAGCTCCGCCCCCCCTACAGTTGCGGAATGCTTGCCTCTCTGCCCAGTCCGCCCCACAAGACTGGCACTACACTAACAGTGCTACACTAATAGTGCAAGCCGGCGGAGACTCTTTCCGTGCTGCCCCCCCTGCAACGTGCTGCCCTAGGCCTGGGCCTTGTTGGCCTAGGCCAGGATACAGCTCTGTGCCCATGTCATTATGGTTTCCCCATCACATTTAGCAGCTTACACTAGATTTTGTGACAACCTTTGCCTTTCACCAAACCGGTCTATATATAAGCCCAGTACACAGGGGCTGAAGGTCAGGAGGTATCGGCCAGTTCAATAGAAACTGGCCAACATTCAGCCTATGTGTACTAAGAAGAAGGATAAAGGAAGACTCCCCGGGGCATATCAATTATTCAGGAGACTAGGCATTGTGTGTCATATACTGCGCCTAGGTCTTAGGATATAAGTGGATTCTGAATAGTCCCCTGCCATGAATTCCAGCTTTGCGGGCATAATGACATTCTGCTTTTGTTGTTGTTTTGTGGGTTTTTTTAAACACATTATAACATGCACACTACTCCGTTTATGTATTGTATGTTACCTTTAGAAATCAAACATCAAGATTTGCTCCCATATCACAACTGTATCAACTAACTGGCTACTACATTGGATATTACTATTAAGTAAGCAATTTATCATCAAAAATACTGAAAGATGCAGTGTTAAGCAAGTTATCAGAGGAGGATTTCCTGAATGTGCTGCTTGACTCCCTACAGAAGTTATACGATACCCAATGTAAAGCCGAGAGAATTGTTCTTTGTATTGTAAAACTTTAATAAAAATTATTGAAAGTTGTATCCCAGGTACTAGCTGTATTGCATACTTACATTGGTCCAGCCTGGACCAATGTATCAAAGGCATATATTATACCCGAGGAATCCGACAAGCGCTGTAGTGGCACTACCGGTACTATAGTGATATCAGCGATCTTACAGCAAGCTTCCCTAGCAGTCCCTCATGTATGAAATATGCATAATTACATTGAGCCAAGGGGGGGGGGGGGGGGGGGAGGAAGAGAGAGAGAGAGAGAGAGAGAGAGAGAGAGAGAGAGAGAGAGAGAGAGACACACAGAGAGACACAGAGAGACACAGAGAGACACAGAGAGACACAGAGAGACACAGATCTTGGCTTTTTACCAGACAAAAAACAGGAAGTGGGCTGTATAAGGTATTTACTGGCAGGAAAAAAAATATTTTACTATCCAAAGTTAAAACAACAACGGCAGAAGATTTAATATATGGGAAGTTTAAAGAGAAAAAAAAAATGCTGCTTTAAACCTATTTCCAGAATATCTACATAATTGTATATTTAAACATTTGGCCCATGTACAGCAATACACATATTTTCCCATGTCCACATCCGTTTGACCTCGTCAAGTATATTTTATTGCACAAAAATAGCTAAAAATGATACATTATTTCCATTACACATGATGACTCTGCTGTGTTAGTGAATAGAAGGGTAGGGGTAAAAACGATATAAATAAAATCAATCAATCCCTACTGACTCTCGAGGTTTACTAAATATGGAGACCCGACTAACATGTCACATCTGCGTTAGCTGGCACAGAATGGCATCTTTGGGGGAAATGCTAAACTTAGAACAGGGTCTTGTTTATAGGAGATTGCATAAAGATTAAAGAGGTTCTCCTCTTGAACGAAAAGTAGAATTTATTGAGATTTCTCAGTGTCAAGTCGACCATAGATGGTTTAAATCTTGGCTGGTTCAGCAGGGACCGGCAGAGATTCAAACCATGAATTGGCAGGCTAATTGTACCAAAAATTGATCAACCATTAACTTGGGTACAAACAGCATGTTGGATTTTTCATGCGATTATTGCCAGCAGCTATAGTCACTAGCAATAATCATTGTTTGCGCCAACTCCCCCCCCCCCCCCCCAGGAAGTTATTGAGTTGATTGGGAAAAATAAAAAAATTGCACCGTTTATGGCTGGCTTTACATGTTTTGCACCTTCTTCTCTCTGCAAGCAGCAATGGGATTCTTAAAGTTAGCATACAAATAAACACATTCACATGTGTTTGTCTATAGAGGTGGGAGGAGGAGACGCAACCAAACACCTCCAGCACAATAGCAACAGACCACAATTATTTAACATTGCAGACTACTATTTCCCCCTGAGATTAGTCAGCTGACAGTTATGTGGTGAGCTCACATATTACTCAAAGATCTCGTCTTTCAGATACCTTTTGGTCTCATTAATGGGTCCCTTTTAGAAATGGATATCACAAAATATCTTCCAACACAGAAGAATGCTATTCTGTGAAAAATTGTGCAATACTAAGAGACCACTGACATGACAAATGACAGGATGCTTTGGAATGTGATTATCTTTAGTTATTTATAACCAAAACGTCCATCTTTTGCCAATACGTCCATCTTTTGCCAATAAACAGACACTTCCTAAGACAGTGAAAAAAAAAAAATAAAAAAAAAAAAGCTTTCCTCTTCGACAATGATAAAAAAAATATACTGTACATCTATTCACATACCTATCCATCTAGTAATAGGGAACACGTTCCATGCTATATTCCAGAAGACTGTTGTGGTAAAAACACCCAAATCAAGTATAGCAGAGTGCTCATATGTCTTTCTATGATAGAGAGACCTATCTGACCAGGGAATTTTAATGGAAATGTTGTACATACTGTAGATCAGTGGTTCTCAACCTTCTAGTGCCGTGACCCCTTGATAAAATTTCCCAAGTTGTGGGGACCCCCAACAGTAAAATTATTTCAATAGAGTGGGTTGAAAGCACCCAAGGCAAGACAAGTAATTTGCGCCCCTAACCTCTGGACATTTAGCGCTCCCTGATTGCCTTCCACTCGTACAATATTAAAACCCCTTATAGTACATTTTAGGATGTACCACTCTTTCTTTTTGCTCTCCTTTCTTTCCCTTTCATCTCTCTCAATCCTTGTTTTTTCCCCATCCCTCCCTCTGACTTTCTTGCCCTCTCTTTTTTCCCCTTTCTCTCTCCTATTCTTTGTTCCTCCCCTCTTATTTCCCTTCCTGGGAGAACAGTGCAGGCTTCAGGAACAGCCCAGGATTTGGTGACCCCTGGCAAATCATCATTTGACCCCCGAGGGGGTCCCGACCCCCAGGTTGAGAACCACTGCTGTAGATGAAAGTTCACAGGTAACAGCAATATTGGCCCCTTGAGCTCTTACCAAGAGGGAACTTTGAGTGAATGTCCCAATAGTGTATTCTTTACCTGCCAATACAGTTAAACCCATAGATTTAACACTTTCCCAAAACAATTACATTTAAGGCATGCAATGAATGATAAGTTTCACAAGTCTTGTGCTCGGGGAGCGTGCGAAGGGGAGGACATCTATTGACGCCCTTCCGGCAAAGCAGGTCCGTGCCGTAGCCTTCATTCGGCTACAGCGCAGATGTGAAGTGGTTAAGGGCTAATGGACAGGCATTCATTATTGTATAGAGAAGCATTTCTCAATCTTTTCACCTGCACAGAGGAACCCTTAAAAATAACTTTCTGCTCTCAGGAAATTAAACCCCTGCTAAAAATTACTAAATGATATCTACAGCTCATGATACATGTGTGGGATGATTAGTAGGGGTGTTGAATATTATCGCAGCATCACAATTCAGACGTTCACGATGCTGCGAGTGGACCAAATTTATCTCTGATGACGTCATCCATCGCTCTGTGCAGTGCTCTGCCTCTCCGGGAGGAAACACAGAGGCAGAGCCTGCATTGTGAATAATGCCCCCTCCCCTTCACTGAAGCAGAAAGTCAGCTGATGAGCCGACAGCCAGTACAGTGCAGGGGGAGGAGCTCGAGGAGACCCAACATCAGGAAAGGCTTCACTGGAGGCACCGGAAGGAGAAAAAAGGCACTGAGCAGCATGGAGGGGGGGGAAATCAAATGACACAGAGCTGGTGAGTGCCAATGTCACTGATCTTATCCCTCCACTATCATCACCCCTTTGCCCCGACCCGACCCATCCCTCCGCCCCGAATGGCAGCCATTCTCTGAAAAAAAAAATTGAGTTTTGCTGACTGCTTGAATTTTTGGATAAAAAAAATCATATTGAATTGCGAGACCAGTGAAGATGTGCTCCCCTAATGGATAGTGGAAGAATGCTCCTTACATATGTGGTCTTTGGATAGAACTACCCCCTTAGAAATAGCTAAAAAGATCAATGATGTCAATGGGAACTTATCTGAGAGGCAGTAAAAGCCTATTGGTCAAGGAACTCCTAGCAATCTCTGGATGAAACCCCGATATAGAGATTCAAGTTCTCAATGTAAACATGACACAGTCTTGCACACCCAATATTGGGTTCTATTACTTATTATTTAGCGAACAGCCCATGAACCCCAATTAGTCTGAGGCAAATGCTCTTTTTCATCCCATTTATTAAAACAACCTTGCACTGGATATTTCCTGCATTGAAGCAGCATGACGTTTTTTCAGTATATTGGCAAATGCGATGGATTAAATGTTCTTCAAAGAACCATTTGTTTGCAGTAAAGCAAAGGCTTTCTAATTGTGCTGCAAACATTCCAGTTTCTTCTGTCTTGTTCAGGCATACACCTTTGTTACACTCATAAAAAACAATAAAAAAAAAAAAAAAATTCTATTGCTTCACCGAATCGGTGACAAACCCAGAACAAACAGTACACAGCGGGGATTTACAGGCGTGTAGACACTGTTTATAAAAAGTGTATGTAACCATAGCAACAACAGGCACAAGCACTTTCTTGCAGACTTGTACAAAACTGAAAACCGAGTTGGCTCCATTCATGTGGTCTGATACAGCTGGGTGCTCCAATAGTATGGTACAGACAAGTGGGATAAGTCCAAGGACAATGTGGTGTGTTCAGCATAGTTTTGCCATTACTCATAGGCCACAAAAACTGCAGAAAATTATATGACATCAGGAATAAATATGGTCAAAAGTGCGATTTATTTTTTGTCTTCTCTACAGAGAAAAATTCTTCCAGTGAGGGCACCAGAATTTTTAGTTACAGGCCATACACTGATTTTTTTGTTTCCTGCAACCACGGGTCAGACGATTTTCCCATCAACACAGAGTGCCGACAGGGGAATGCCTCCTGCCCAGCAATTGTCTGCTCCCAGCGGGGGCGAAAAGCCGCCTGAGAAGACAGTAATTATTGCGGCTATTGCCACTAGACATAATTGTAAGAAAATTTGTCAGGCTGGTTGTACCCAAGCTGATCGATCAACTTGGTACATTCAGCCTGCCCATTAATGGTTCAAATCGTGTATGGCCGGTCTAAGGCCTGATGCATGCTAAGGTAGAGAGGCTGCAACTTCACCTAGCGTAAATATATTCCTCAACACTTTCCTATGCCCAGGGAGGTGCAGGTGCTGGGTACAGCTGCCCATACAAGTGAAGGTTAGACATATTCCTGTAAAAAGCAGATGGATTCTGCACCAGCGGTTTCCCACGCTTGCGTGTATGGTATATTTCCAAGAACGCACCAGCACTGCGTTTTGTAAATACATTGGATGTGCATGTAAATGCTGATGCATAAGCCATCAGTGTTAACCCGAGTACCGTGCATTCCAACCATTAAGATGCAGCTCCTTGGGCATGGGAAAGAGCCAGGGAGTTTAGAAGTCAGTATGTTAGGCATCATGCTTTTTTTATTTAGGGCCAGTTCACACCAGACGCAGTTAGGTTCAGTTCCGTGTGCTTTTTTTATTTATAGTTTAATTCTGAAAAAAAGAATGGTGCAATTTATTTCATAGTTTTGATTAACGTAGGGAAGGGTTTTTATTGCTGCCCACAAGGTAGATTTAAATTCCCTGGTTGGCCTGGTGGTCACCTTTACAGAGACAGAGCACTGTTCTGCTGACAAACTTCCCACAAAAGGAATTCCCTGTACTTTGCAGTCCTGTTGTGCGTTTGCCTCAGTAAAGGGAAGTAGCCCTTTGCCTAATCTGCGGTCGTTATTGTGAGCTCTGCCGTGTAATGTCTATATTTGATGTCAATATTTTACGGACTTACTACTGTGTTTCTTAGTAAGGTCTTAAACTTTATTAAAGTTTAGTTGTATATTAAAAAAAACCTGCCAACAGGAAGTTTGGTTATTGACAGGATCTCCAGGTAGAAAGTTTGAAATAGATTCATAAAAAAAAATTAAAAAAATTTGTATACATTGTTAATAAAGAAACTGTAAAAACAGATTTGTACATATGGTTTTAAAAACCTGGTTTATGTAGAATTTGCAAAGTATGTGCTTACTGAAAATGCACCATATTTCTTTTTTTATGCGGCTGTACACTATCTGGTATACCGGATGAATCCCACATTGTATAAACTACAGCAATATACAGCTGTTATCACTCTTCAACATCTGCAACGTTTCATCAAGCACTTGGGTAACAAAGGATAGATCACAGATATGGCGGCTCATGTACGGGTATTCGTTTTTTACTTCTGACAGGTTTTGTAAAGCAAACTGCAATGAATTTAAAATTGTATAAATCCGTGTTCAATTAGCCATAGAAAACGGAGATATATATATAAAAAAAAAAGAAAAGCAAAGGGAAATAAAACCATTTGCCCATTACTAATCGGATTGATGATATAGACAAACTATACAGATGTTTCCCCTACACAGACCTCTGTACTTCTCTGGTCCCCTGCCTCTGAATACAGACGGCTAATGACAACTCACGCTCCCACTTACACACCAGGAGGGAGGAAACCACAGGAATGCATACACATGTTTTTACATGAGCTGTGGCTGAAGCACTTAGAGAAAACGCATACTGGTTATATGTTGTCATCTATCCTTTCAGAGAGAGAAAGTTACCTGTTAATGGTGAGAGCCAGATCATCTTCACAGGCCTTGATTTTGTTCTGGGCTTCTAAATGAGTCATTCCATCGGTGTTCTCTCCGTCAATGGCAGCAACCACATCTCCAGTACACAGTTCAGCCAAAGCAGCCTTGCTACCGAGTGTCACCTGTAAGGAGGCAAGAAGTTCAGTTATTTATCATTTGTGGCCAATAGGATTCAAAAAAATGCTGTCAATGCTGTATTTTCTACATGGTACTCCTGGATTGTGCATAGAGCAGCCATTCTCAGCCAGTGTTCAGTGGAACCCCAAGGTTCCTCCAGATCAGGACTTCAGACAAAGGCCCAATTTACTGTCCCAATTTACTTAGTCTTGGCATCAGTGGGAGTAAACAATGCCCCACCTGTGGTACCATTGGGAGGAATTGTGCCCCACCCATGGTACCATTGGGAAGAATTGTGCCCCACCCATGGTACCATTGGGAGGAATTGTGCCCCACCCATGGTACCATTGGGAGGAATTGTGCCCCACCCATGGTACCATTGGGAGGAATTGTGCCCCACCCGTGGTACCATTGGGAGGAATTGTGCCCCACCCGTGGTACCATTGGGAGGAATTGTGCCCCATCTATGGTGTGAGTGGATGAGAGATATTGCCCCAAGGGCTGGATAAAAGCAAGCAGAGCCACATCTGGCCCCGGGTCACAGTTTGGAGTCCAGATGTTGCTGCCTCAGTGTAAACTTTCTCAATTAATGAGCTGGGCAAAAAAAAAAAGCCACAGGTCACTACATTTCTTTGATACATACAGCAGTTTTAACAAGGCAAAACACAGAAAATGTGTGAGTACAGAAAAATATCTGTTGGCTTTTCCAAAAAGCGAGTGTGATCTGAACTTCCCATTCTGCCTGAACAATGTCGGGCTCTGCTGCACTGAAATTCAAAGCAGAGTTATCAGCCCTACCCATGTGCTTGCTGCTGGACTACAGAACACCTCCCGCTTATGGTATAGAAAGGAGCAACAAGTGTGTTCTGTAGTGTCCCCATTGGTGACAACCACCCTCTCCATTTGTCCTAATCACCAAATGTCAGTGAAAGATGGAACAGAAAATTAGGGGAAATCGTCCTGGCCTTCGTTCTACTTTAGGCATGGCTGGAACATTGCCTGGGTACTGGTAACATTTTGTGGATTGGATTGTTGCCCTTCCAATGTGTAAAATAAACCCAAGTATTCTCTCTTTAAGCAGTAAAACAAAGATGAGAGTATCCATAGAAAGGAAAAAGTTATAGAATATATTTTTTTTATATATACTGAACATTCAGGAATTCGGCATTTGTCTTTTTATGGTCACATATATGGTAGAGAATAGATTAAAATCACATGCTGCCTGTCTATCGGAGGATATTGCTTCACTCCTTAGATCTTCTGCTTTCATCACCGCGGGCTGTACAAGTGACAATTTAAAGGCAAAGTTCACCTTGTGTGTAAAAAAAAAAAAAAAAAAAAAAAAGCAGCCTGCAAATTATTCCAACCATCAGTGGATAGTGGGTGCAATGCAGGCTCCTGCTGATCAACACCAGTTTAGGGACTGGAGGAAGTATCAATGGATTACAAGTACAAGTCCCTCTGCTACAGTGGAGAAGTCCCATTGTAGTTTTTTTTTTCATTTTCAGATTCCTTTGAACAAATAAATGAGTCGATTTCAAATAAAGGACTGCAGACGGATTTTCATGTTACCTTCTAAATATGGGTGCAACATCAAACATGCTCAGAAAGCTGGACTTCTCTTTTAAGTTGTACTTTACTGTAGCAATCATTTTGTGCAATTTAGAGTCTCTCTAAATCTTCAAATTCAGTTTGGGTGGATTTAATGGCTCAATTATATATATTTTTTGATAGAATGCTGTAAAGTATTACAATTAAAGTGATTATTTTTTTCTTTTAAATACAAATGACAAAGAAGTGTTTACAAACATGTTATACTTACCTGCTCCTTGCAATGGTTTTGCACAGAGCAGCCTCGATCCTCCCCCTGCTGGGATCCCCCACCGGCACTCCAGGCTCCTCCTCTTAATCAGTTGCGGCAGCAAAAAAAAAAAAAACACCCACACACACTTCTCTTTTAAAGAAGTTCACCTTACGGGGGAGAAGGTCCCTGTACTAGCTGTAACTTTTTGAAATCAGCGTGGTCATACATGGCTCCGCCCACATGGCAGCAGGATTCATTCACACATCTCTGAAAGCCCTGACATCCTTTGGGGTTGTTGGCTTGTAGCTTAAAGGAACACTAAAGGTTCATTTTTTATTAGATCAATTGATTTCTGTAAACTAGAGCATTTAAATATCACTTACCTCATTTTTTCTTTTGACTTCCAAAATACAGTAATCCAGGTTTGAAATGCCATTTCCTGTCTCTCCTCTTCTTGCTTTCCACCAGCACCTGCATGGTGGAAAGCAGAATGTGCTCACCCCCTCCCTATGACTACAGCCCTGCGTGAAGATGCTCTCTTAACCCTCATAGGCATGGAGGCTAAGCCTAATAGGAACTGTAGTTCCCATTAGGCCGTGATGTAGCAAGAATGAATGCGCACCGCAAACCAGGAAGTCAGTGAGAATAACGATTCAGGAGTGACAGGGGTGAATAAAACAGCTCGATTTCAACAGGTATCAAACTAGTTATAATGCAAAACATTACTTTTTACTTTATCAGCTACTGTCAGACTTTAATTTAAGAGGAAAATATTTTTGTCTTTACAACCCCTTTAATGGGATACATACAGGATATGTATCATGAGGCAACAGCGATCTGCCGATTGCTGGTGCAATGCTTTACAGGCTTTAAATAAAAAAATAAAAAAACACACACACACACACACACACACACACCCCAACAAAAATCCACCCGAATCAAATAGAATACTACATTTTTTTTACCTGCAAAAAAAAATGTGCATTTTTTTCTAAAAAGTAAACTTCTCCTTTAAAAAGGCAAAAAAAAAAGAAATAAAAAAATGGTATATATAGTAATGTTTGAGAAAGGAACCTTGTTGGTTTCTTTTAGTGAAGGAAGAATGTGTGTTATTTTGTTATGCAACACCTTTTGCTAACAATTGAGGTCAAAGTAGACATAGTATTTATTCTCCTAACACAAACAAACATTGCATTGAAATGCAGACATTATACAAACACAATATGAGGACTTTCTCACCACTTAAGGTAAATGCTGGAATTGTGTCATGTCCATGGGAGATACAACTGAGTGCTATTAGGTTCCTTTCATACCGGCATCATCAACAGAGTATGGATACAAACTGATATAGCAAGTAACAATAAAGCTGGCCATACACTATCCAACATTTGCCGATTCCTGATGAACCACATGAAATTTGCTACGTAGGTGGCCTTGTTGGGGTTTCAACTCAAAAATAAAAAGGAGGTGGCGGAAAATGGTCTGCTGATCGTCGGCTGCATCCATTGTGAATATAGTAAGCACAGCAGGCAATTTGTCCATCTGCTTTGTATGGAGTGGAGAATGCGGGCAGAAGAAAATAAATCCAACAATGTATGACCAGCCTCACCACACATCTGCCTGATATTCCGTGTTGCTCAGTTTAGGGTCACAGCATTAGTCATATTCTGCTACAGCTTCTTCACCTATCAATGCATTGTTTGCAAGTGCAAAGCCTCGGGCCTTTCTGACACAGTTCATGTCAGCCCGTCATTGACTTGTACAGGTTTTCTGCCCAAGGCTTTCTGCAAACATCAATGTGGCCTATGTGAATGAGGCCTGAGTTCTTATGTTGTACGTCTGCAGTTAGAGTGTCTAAGCCCACAACAGTGAAATCAGTCTGTATATGCATTAAAAGTAGGGATCCTCAAACTATGGCATGAAAGGAATTTTAGTTCCTGAACAACTGGAGGGCCATAGTTTGAAGACCTCTGCATTAAAACATGCTGGTTATACTCACTGTGGAACCTAAAGTGTTAATCCTCTGCTGTTTGATCCACCACTTATTTTACTGCCCTAGTCTTTTACTGTTTCTGATCGAACAGAGCCTTGGAGGCACTCTGCACATGCTCAGTTTGGTGTGTATTGATAGAGAATTTATTTTTCTTGGGAGGGTGCATGTGATCAGCACAGGGCCAATCAGCACTGTCCAGACAGAAAGTCAGGGGTCATGCAGCCTTATAGGACAGTTGGAGGAGAATTAAAACTCATCCTACAAGCTTTAACCAGTGCTTGGCCAAACACTGATAGAAGTCATATGAATGCTATATACTGCTGATGAGAAAGGGCACTTGGTTTACATTAACCAAAATAGTTGAATTTCCATGTTCTGTACACTGTGGGAGACCAGATATAGTGAATGCAGGGTCCTGGGGTTTAGTAGCACCAAGACCTTAGTAAACACGTGAGGTCTTTACTGTATTTTTCATGGGAAGGTTATCCCTATGAGTACATAGATCGTTGTCACCATATCATAAAGTGATGGCAAATCAAAATTTACATGGAAGAGGTAAAGACGAATCAGACAGCGAAAACACTTTGCAAAGATTTTGCCACACTTTTTGCCGTGCCTGTTCCAATGGAAAATCTCCTCAATAAAACACAGACAAGCCCACCCTGTACAAAAAAAAAAAAAGAGGGGGGGGGGGGGCTTTGGTTTGAGAGTCGACAAGTGTCTTTATTAAAAGGGATAAAAGAGATTGTTTAGGAATAAGATCTTTATGTCCAGCCCTGCAATCTCACATCCTCAGCTTAAAGGGGATTCCAGAAATGTACATCCAACTAGCTTCAAAACTGTCCCCACCATACGTCTAACACCTATGCCAACTAACCTCCATTATTAAAAATAATGTATAATAACAAGAATATAATAATAATAATAATAATAAGAGTATACTTACCTATTTTCAGGCCACTCCAGTGCGGTCACGTGACCCGGCTCCACAGCATCGGTCAGCACTGGCTTCAGGGGAGAGGAGGGAGTGCTGACAATGGATGGGCCATGGGAGCCTATGGGTGATGTCACACTTCAGGCTTTAATAGCTGTTGTCAGAGCAATCTCTCCTCTCCCCTGCAGCTGCTGCTAGCTGACACAGGGGAAGTCGCGTTATCGGAGCGGCCTCTGTCTTACACGGGTTAGTTCGCATATGTGTTAGGAGGGAGGAGGGCACAGTTAAGGCTAGTTAGGTGTATAGAAAAAAATTCCATTCTTATAGTAAAACTAAAAAGGCAAAACATTTATTAGATCAGGATAGAGTGCAGCGGATTGGGACACCTGTCAGGGAGATTCAACCTCTCTATTTGTCCTGTTTACTGTTATCACTGAGAGGGAAAGTGAAAAAAAATCTCAACATTTTTATTTTTTTTGTCAGGACAGGAACTCTTCCAATGGAGACACTAGTTCTGGTAACCTGGAGCCTCCCTCTTACTTCCTGTTCTGGCTATGGAACAGGAAGTGAAGGGAAATCTCCTCAAAAGGGAAACGGATTGCTAGGAAGCTGAAAGGGGTTGTAACTCTCCCTTACCAAAAAAAGGAGGGGGTTTGCCTTTTGCTTTAATTTAACTATGCGGTGGGGGGGGGGGGGGGGGACAGAGCACTATACAGCATGCCTCAGCTGTTCTGTCATCTATTGGGAGCTGCGATGCTTCCACAAGAAATGTCTAGCCTCTGCTGTATACATAATGCGAATGATATTTACATTGATGTGTGCAAGTCCATCCAAGAGAACAAGGAAACATATGGCCAAACATTTTACTACCGGGAATGAGGCATTCCACAGGCCAGACATATCTTATCTGTGCCACAAATAACTTTTCCACAAACACATTCCAAGGCTAATCAAACAAATGTTTGGACGACAAAACTTCTGACCAGAGTAAAAACACAGTGGCTCTTCTCATTAGACATTACCTAAAGTGTTTGTTACCCCAACATTTCATATATCCGATATGCAACTGCTGTACCATGTACTTGTATCAAAGTCTTCTGTTCTCTTTGTATTGCTTCCTTTGTTTGAAATCCCTGGTGTTCCTGCCAGTACCTCTGCTTTCCCATTAACAACTGACCACGCTAAGCAGAAGAGCACATTGTGGTTAATTCTCTAGCTGCGCTGGGAACTCAGCCTGCTCTCCTCCAATCCTCCAAATCACATGCAATGCGAATTTAGCCATACAGATTGGTCTAAATGCGATGCAAGTTCAGCCGTACAAAGTCGTGCAGGATGCTTTTTTGGTCCGCACCAGAATCGTATCACATGGGCGTTCACACCTATGTAATCTGATTCATGTCCGGTCCGGGGGGGGGGGGGGGGGTCATTACCTCTGCATTGACACGCCCAGCAGTTTGCATATTGCAGTGTGAACTGCTTGCGGGTCGGGTGCAATACGGGAACCCACAGGGCTTCCTGCATCGCACCAATGTGAACGGAGTCTGAAAGCGCAAATTAAACTTACTGTAAAATATTAGGGGATGCAGTTAGGTCGGCCTAAAACTAAAAGATGCATTGTTTTTACTTTATTAGGGCTCATTTAAGCTGGCCATACACCAAACTATTATCTTATTCAATTTTCTTTAGATTTACCTTCAACTGTGTGGTACAAGGGCCTGCCCGATTACACACAAATGGCAAGTGCTTAGATTTGACCTCATATTATTTGGTTTTGGTAAATCTAAAGAAAATCTATAGAAGAAAATTGTATAATGTATGGCCAGCCTTATACATTAGTCTCTGAAGAGTTAAACAGGGTTTTTGAATGGGAATGCCACACTGCAACCACAAGGCTGGTGTTTAGCTCATGTAAATAGGTTGGTTTTGTGGGCAGTACTGCCCATTGAATGCGGCATAGGGGAGAGTTTTTACAGGGGCAAAAATAGGCAAATGTATTTCCTAATGAACCAGCTGACATTTGCTTAGTGGGTCACTCTTTTGGACCCCTCCAACTCGATATATCAAAGAAGCCAGGCGTAAAATTGTTGGTCAAACAGCAGCTGCATCCAATCATATGCAGGGCCAGCTGTCAGATTACAATAGCCACAGCACCGATAGTGGAATTTGTTCAATTAGATGTGTATATCGTTATGTGTATGGTCAGCTTATCGGGCACCCAAAACGTCCTCCAGCTGCTACCCCCAATTGAAGAAATCTGCCCCCTGAAATACCAGCATACACGTCTATTAGAGGAAAAGATGAAGTCACTGTCTGCCTTATCTGGCTGGAACAATGACGATTAGATAGAAAAATTAACCTCTGGGGGTATCTGCAGAGATCGGCTGGTGCTCATAGACACAACAGTCATTGCTCTGTCTGAAGTCATCCACCATCCATCTATCATACCCGTCTATACTCAAACAGTAGGTCATTGTGAACAGAAGCATGCCAATGGGCACCATTAATGGAGCTGGCAGATGACAGTTTACATAAAACAGAAGTGCAGCAGGAGACATGGTGTACAATCAAAGGCCAGCATAGTTAGGGAGGTTACACAAACAGCTTTACATGGTCAAGCCCATAACAGCTGCTATTGTTACTTTTCCTGTTTGTCACAGTGTGCTGAACATTGTCACTTTTACTGTTTACACAATGACTCAGAGCTCTGCATATGTACTGCTGACCTGATAAAGCACAAATACCTAACAGACATGACACAGGGACAACCTTGCCTTCCTATTTCCCCTTCACGTCCCCAATGCCCAGCCTTACACCTGTAGAACTTTTCTTCCTTCTAACAGTTTGCCAGGGACAAAAAAAAAAAAACCCACGATCATCATTGTTAACCAGAGGGAGCTCAAAAAAATAAATAAATAAAAAATAACTCGAAGGAAGACAGAAAAAAAAAAATGTTCCCTTTATGTATGCCGCAAGTACTAATATAAATATAAATATATATATATATATATATATATATATATCTTGAAGTTTGTGGACGAAGCAAATCGTGGAGTTGTTTTGGGGGTGGGGGAGATTTTACTGCAACACATTTACCATAATGCTGTGAATGCATTGAGCTTTAAAGATGTTGCAAGTACAGAAAAAAAAAAAAATATATATGTATCTGACCTGGCAAACATCCAGTAAGCAGGCAGTCAATATGGAGCCTTTACTGCCATACAATCGAAATAGGCGTCATCAGTTCTGCCTGCTGGACTATAGAACATATACATGAATTTATGTGGACAGACTTGAGTTTGTCCACATGCTGCATGTAAGGAAAAGGCTCTCGGGAGATGCAGCTCTGGGGGTGTGAATACATCAACAGGAAATGAGCTCACAGAAGCTTCCCCTGCAATCATTTTACAAGACTGGTGATGATGTCACAGGGAGTAATGAAAGACGTTTTTCATTACAGGAAGAAGATTATAAATTACACACACGAGTAAGCAAGGGAGGTTTGGGGTAAATTCGGGTAATGTCTGGATATACACTTTAGAAAACTACAGAATGCTATAGTACCAAACTGTCTACTAATCATATACCTCACCTTCTTTATTACAGAAGTTGGTCTACTGCTCTTGCATAACAGCTTCAAAGCATAACTCATCAGAAGAGCAGTTAAGCAAGAGCAATAAAACAATTTCAAGAGTGAAGTAAGTAGGCTGCTGAGATACACAACTATGCAGAGGATCATCTAAGGGCACATTCACATGGCCGTAGCACAAATGGGAAACACACACTCCATGCAGATAGTGTGCCTGGTGGGAATTGTACACAGAACCCCAGGATTATAGAGCCTGTGATGGAGTTTGAAACCCAACGAGAACCTTTCCGTAGTCAAATATATAGGTACCTTCATAGCTGACCTTTCTGAAGCTAAAGAGCGAGAGAGTGCGAGCATATGGACAGTTCAGACAAAAATTTCCAAAGGGACCTGTTGGAATTTTTTTTTTCTTGCTGGTTATCATAATGTCAGATTTTCATTTAATTAGTACAAAATTAATTCTATAAAAAAAAAATAATAATAAATAATAATTTGAATTAAGTCTGCATGATCATAAACAAAATACTAGACCTAGACCATAGGTCATGAGAAATTTCACTCGGCTGTTATTACAAGCAGTCGGAAGAGAACGTCCCCGTCACCCATGTTCTCCCGTTCCACCAGAAGGCCTATGCAGCCTGCCAGCACATCTTCTGGCTGGCTGAAGACCCGAACAAAGCCAATGCTTTGTTCGTGTCTCGGATCTAGTAACCAGGAAGTGATGTCATGACATTACTGGCATCCTAAAGGCACCAGTTTTAAAAAATAGAAAGTATTTGAAAATGCAGATCTTGACGTTTTGCATATATTTAAGTGCATAGGAGGGGTTTGGGGTTTTATAGACCCTCGATCTCGTCATAAAGAGTACCTGTCACAGACTATTACATTCCTTGTGACAGCAATAACAGTGATAAAAAAAAAAAAAAAAAAAAAAAATGACGAGGACAGGACAGTGTCAAATTTATTTATTTTTTTAAATGTACAGAATATCGTCTATCAGCCTGAGAGGTGGCAGAAATATCGGTATTGTATCGGCACCGAAAAATCTATATCGGCCGATCCATAATTAAAAGGGTCCTGTGATTCTAATGCAGAGGTTGCTGGACTAGTACAAGTGTGACTTATTATTACTTCATCGCTGATGATTTTGTTTGGAGTTCATTTATTAAGACAGTTCTTATCTTAATGCTTGTTTTGAGCCAGGGATAAGGAGTTGAAGCAATATGGTCAACATGGCAGCCAGGCAACTAGTATTTCCACAGTAAGAAGTCCGCATTGGCAGTCTCTCAGCATCTATGGAGCCTCTGAATACTCAGTCTTCCGGGAAATGATTAGCGATGGCCCCCGGGCATCCTATGGTCACATTCCATCCTTCGGTTGGAATGAATAGGCATGGACCAGGTGGGTCAGCACATTTCAGTCACCACAATGCCATCTGATTTTACAGTATGAAAAGATTTTTCAATAATTTACCAACGTGAATCACCACATCATGGAACACACGTATCTGTTGTCCGCGCTGAACGCCAGGAGCATTTCGGACTATGGCTACAGCAGTGCTGAGACTTGTTTACAAAGTAGGATCTGACAGGCAGATGTTCCTGCTCATAGCTCATCATTGTGTAATTCTCACAATACAACAAATTACTTCCATCACAGTTATCACACAAACAGAAGACATCTGCGTACTCTACTATGCAGATTTGGTCTAACACACATATACTTATGACATTCTGGGTGGTTATTTCACCAATGTCTGCATGGAGTGTGTAGGTTCTCCCTTTGTTAGTGTGTGTTTTCCCTTTTCTTCCATAAACTGGAAAAATACTTGTAGGTTACTTGTTGTCACATGTGTAGTAGGGGTATCAGACAATGAACTCCATTCAATGAATGAATAGATCCATGTAGGAAGCCTTGCATATTTTATTTAAAAAAAAAATACCATAAAAATACTTCCACTTTCCAACTTTATTATCAATCCAAAAGGGGCCTATTGCACAATGGGCGTTTAGTCCAGATGAATGACACTCCAGGTTTAAGACCTCCTGCACACAGGGCTTAAAAAAAAAAGGGGGGGGCTAGAGGAGCTGCAAAGCCAGTACCGACGCCAAGAAAGACGCGCTTTTAGAGGCATTTTGCAATGGCGTTAATGTGCTTTTAGCCTTGCTAGCATTTTGCAGCATTTCTCTGCCCTCTTCTATTTTCCACTCACAAATCCAATTACTACAGCTTAAAAAACGTCTGGCGTGGTTTAACGCTGTATACAGCTTTAACATGCGTTTAACCGCATCAGGCGTTTTTAGAGCTGTAACGCTGCTGCCCAAGTTTTGTTTTGAAGCTTGAAAACATCTATTCCACTTAAAGCTCCAAAAAGCCTACAAGGGTCACTTACTAAAGACAAATCCACTTGGAAGTTCAGTCGCTGTAGATCTGAGGGGGACATGGAAAAAATAAATAAAAAAACAGCATTATAGCTGTGAAGAAGAAAAAACAAGCCTGACGCTGCTAAAAACAGCAAGTACACAAGGCCTTAAAGCGGGGGTTCACCCTTAAAACAACTCTGTGTCATCCCATCCAGCATACTGGCGTCAGCGCCAGTATGCTGTTTTTTTTTTTTGTTTTTTTTTAAATCTTTGTACTTACTGTTTAATTGATAATTTTATATTGTGCCTACCACGGGTGAATGGCGCGTCTATGGAGCATCACGGCTTCCGAAAATAGCCGACTAGCACTCGGGTATTCCCGGCGCTATACGGCGCCTGCGCACAGACCTAGGAGCTGACTGCGCAGGCGCCGTATATACCCGAGTCCTATTTCGGCTTTTTTTGGAGGGCGTGAAGCGCCATAGCCATTGGACTCTGATATATACGGCGCCTGCGCAGTCAGCTCCTAGGTCTGTGCGCAAGCGCCATATAGCGCCGGGAATACCCGAGTGCTAGTCGGCTATTTTTGGAAGCCGTGACGCTCCATAGACGCGCCACTCACCCGCGGTAGGCACAATATAAAATTATCAATTAAACAGTAAGTACAAAGATTTAAAAAAAAAAAAAAAAAAAAAGCATACTGGTGCTGACGCCAGTATGCTGGATTGAATGACACAGAGTTGTTTTAAGGGTGAACCCCCTCTTTAAAGTGATTGTAAACCTCAGACATGAAATATGAACAAAGCATATCCTTCTATAGTGTGTACTTGTCTCAATCCAGAGCACCAAGTATAATTTCTCTCTGCTGCTTTGTTCCTCTACTCCCAGCATGAATCACTTCTGACAAGTTTTCCAGACACCAAGAAAAAAAAAGGTTGAATAAAAGAAAAGGAAATACTCTTGCACTACTGTGAGCAGATCAGTGTTAAAATAATAAAGTGTATATATTATATATAATCAGTGATGTTCAAAACAGCTATATCTAAAAGTGTTCACAGTACACAAACGAAAAATGAAGTAAAAAATTTGATAAGCGCTCCAAACAGTAGTGTAAACTACTAAAATGTGTCCACAACAAACATGTCATATCATATTAAATAATATAACCTGATAGCCAGTGAAAGTATATGGCGATAATGAAAATGAGCAATCAGACTCTGTCACAAAGTGAACAATAAATAAATGAATCAATGGTGTCTAAGACAATATAGTATAATGTCCTTGAACAAAGAAGTATGATGGTATTGATAGACTAGTAGAGTGGTCTTCTCAAAAATAACTGGTGGTTAATCAGTGAGTAGTGAAGGAGTATCCATAATCTGTCTCCCAATACTCTCACCTTACTGCTACCAAGTACTGGCATGTAGCGTGGGTGTGTGCGTATCCGGGGTATGGGTCTCACTCCTTCCTGATAATGTCCTCTTTAGCCGACTCCTGCATCTTATACTGGTACCAGTTTCAAATGGATAGTGGACCTCTAAGACTGCATTCACACCTGAGCGTTTTGTCGCCTGAAGCATGAAGCTCCAAAACGCTAGAGGGGAAATAATACTCTATTCTCAATGGAGATGGTTCACATCTCCACTCCAAAATGACTGACGCCTAACGCCTGAAGCGCAAACAAGTTCTGGACCCTTTTTTGTCGCTCGAAGTGAGCGTATTTGGATGTTTTTCTGTTTTTAACATTGGTGACCCTAGACCTGTCCAAAATCGCGGTAAAAAAACGCCGCAACAAATCGCAGCAAAAAAAAACGCCGCAAAACACTACGCTCAGGTGTGAATTTAGCCTGGGGTGCTCAATGCTCCGTAAGCCAGGGGGAGAAAGAGAAAAAACGGATGCCTCCATTAGTGAAGTACAGTAAAAAAAAGGGGGATTCTTTAATGGTAGGTAAAATGGACTCTTACATATAAAATATTGGTGGTGCAAACAATGTACAGGACGCGGCATCCACAGCGCCGTCTTGCGTTACTCTGCTGGCCTCTGGCTTACGCAGGTGTCACGTGATCTCAAATCATTCCGTGACACCACACAGTTTTTGTAGCAGCTGACTTTTAGTTTTCACTTCGGAGACTGGTGCCCCCGTTTAGGCTGCATTCACACCTGAGCGTCAGTCGTTCGGTCGTTTTTCCAGCGTTTATTCGCGCGTATTCATGCTTATTTGCGCGTTTGCATACAGCGTCGTCCGACGTTTTTGTACTTCGACGTTTTTTATTTTAGCCAATAGGAAAAATCATCATCTTTTCATCACTTGTTGCTATGTTGGTAGATTTTTTTTATCTTCTGCCTGGGTGAAAAGTTCTATTGATTAAAGCGACGAAACGCCTGTAGCAAACGCTCGTTGTCACGCTAGTCGCTTGAATCGAGCGTTTCCATTACTCTCTATGGGAAATGGAGACGCTCAACAAAAAAGGGTCCGGAACTTTTTTTAGCTACAGGCGATGGGCGTCAGGCGCATCAGCGTTCAGATGTGAACCATCTCCATAGGCTTTCATGTATTTTTCTTCCTCTAGCGTTTGTAAGGGTCGCGCTACAGGCGACAAAACGCCTAAGTGTGAATGGAGCCTTAAGGGAAAAAACATATACATACACACATACACACATACATACATATATATACACACACACACACACACACTCACCGGGAACATGCCCCGCTCACACTATGCTCGGGTGTACATGCAGGCATGTGGTATGGCCCTGGTCAGGAGTTGTCCTCACAGGTCTTATCACATTGTGCCCTTTGTGTTTACATAAGGCGGGAGGTAAACTACTTTTAGGATTTAATCCGAGACACACACACACACACAAAAAAAAAAAAAAATCAGTCAGAATGTACAGCTTATTCATTGTCCAAACTTTAGGTTTATCTTCAGCTGCATTGTACTCCTGATAAGCCTGGCCTCCACCTCATACATCACCAATGATGGCTTCTGTGAAATGGATGAGCTCATCCTGGACTGAGGCCAAAATCACAGCCACAATCACCTTTCCTAAAACAGCTATGTCACCACCAGGCAGATCTTTGTCTGCAGAGCTCCAGTGATGTGTTAGATTTAAAAAAGACGACATCATATAAACAGCTTACATAAACCCAACAATGCCAAACAGATATTATAACGATGCCAACAAGCATGATCAATTGCCTTTTTAGGCCTCCTTTGCAGGGGTGCCGAAGCCTGTACACCGTAAATTGGACGTTTGTTTATGCAGCTGGAGCCGCCAGGTGATGCGTGCGGACGGCGCATAGAAGACTTTGGCTGTATGGACATAGCACCTTGTCCTAATTTGACTGGCATCCGGTCTGCATTCGGGACCACTCGCCTGTCAAATTAGGACGATCAGCTGTGTCTGTACAGCATCACCATAGACTTACAGTGCGGAAAATAAGTATTTGAACACCCTGCTATTTTGCAAGTTCTCCCACTTGGAAATCATGGAGGGGTCTGAAATTGTCATCGTAGGTGCATGTCCACTGTGAGAGACATAATCAAAAAAAAATTCCAGAAATCACAATGTATGATTTTTTAAACTATTTATTTGTATGATACAGCTGCAAAGAAGTATTTGAACACCTGAGAAAATCAATGTTAATATTTGGTACAGTAGCCTTTGTTTGCAATTACAGAGGTCAAACGTTTCTTGTAGTTTTTCACCAGGTTTGCACACACTGGAGGAGGGATTTTGGCCCACTCCTCCACACAGACCTTCTCTAGATCAGTCAGGTTTCTGGGCTGTCGCTGAGAAACACGGAGTTTGAGCTCCCTCCAAAGATTCTCTATTGGGTTTAGGTCTGGAGACTGGCTAGGCCACGCCAGAACCTTGATATGCTTCTTACAGAGCCACTCCTTGGTTATCCTGGCTGTGTGCTTTGGGTCATTGTCATGTTGGAAGACCCAGCCTCGACCCATCTTCAAAGCTCTAACTGAGGGAAGGAGGTTGTTGCCCAAAATCTCGCAATACATGGCCCCGGTCATCCTCTCCTTAATACAGTGCAGTCACCCTGTCCCATGTGCAGAAAAACACCCCCAAAGCATGATGCTACCACCCCCATGTAGGGATGGTGTTCTTGGGATGGTACTCATCATTCTTCTTCCTCCAAACACGGTTAGTGGAATTATGACCAAAAAGTTCTATTTTGGTCTCATCTGACCACATGACTTTCTCCCATAACTCCTCTGGATCATCCAAATGGTCATTGGCAAACTTAAGACGGGCCTTGACATGTGCTGGTTTAAGCAGGGGAACCTTCCGTGCCATGCATGATTTCAAACCATGACGTCTTAGTGTATTACCAACAGTAACCTTGGAAACGGTGGTCCCAGCTCTTTTCAGGTCATTGACCAGCTCCTCCCGTGTAGTCCTGGGCTGATTTCTCACCTTTCTTAGGATCATTGAGACCCCACGAGGTGAGATTTTGCATGGAGCCCCAGTCCGAGGGAGATTGACAGTCATGTTTAGCTTCTTCCATTTTCTAATGATTGCTCCAACAGTGGACCTTTTTTCACCAAGCTGCTTGGCAATTTCCCCGTAGCCCTTTCCAGCCTTGTGGAGGTGTACAATTTTGTCTCTAGTGTCTTTGGACAGCTCTTTGGTCTTGGCCATGTTAGTAGTTGGATTCTTACTGATTGTATGGGGTGGACAGGTGTCTTTATGCAGCTAATGACCTCAAACAGGTGCATCTAATTTAGGATAATAAATGGAGTGGAGGTGGACATTTTAAAGGCAGACTTTGAGGGTCAGAA
Organism: Rana kukunoris; assembly: GCA_029574335.1. NCBI lineage: Eukaryota > Metazoa > Chordata > Amphibia > Anura > Ranidae > Rana > Rana kukunoris. The sequence goes on from CM056056.1 coordinate 98,493,081, forward strand.
TTCTAGCTGATAGACAGGTGTTCAAATACTTCTTTGCAGCTGTATCATACAAATAGTTAAAAAAATCATAAATTGTGATTTCTGGAATATTTTTTTTTGGATTATGTCTCTCACAGTGGACATGCACCTACGATGACAATTCCAGACCCCTCCATGATTTCCAAGTGAGAGAACTTGCAAAATAGCAGGGTGTTCAAATACTTATTTTCCGCACTGTACATATATGGGTCACATTCCGAAAACATTTTTTTTGAAAAATCAGAAAGGCCTGGTTCACACAGATACGATTTGAGGTGCATCTCAAATCGGCGGCATTTGTCAGCAATGGCACCGTCCTAATTGGTGCGACGCTGCACCGATTTCAAAAAGTAGTTCCTGTACTACTTTTTGCGATTTACATCAAAAACCTGCACAGATGTCTCTGAAATCGCGGCCGAAATCGGGACTGCCAGCGGGAGTGAAATTGTGCGAGTTCAGCTGAACTCGCATTGGCTTCACTCCCGCAGCCCAGTGTGAACCTGGGCTTATTGTGCGTTTTGTAATCCGATGGTGCCACACCATTGACTTCCAAATTCGACCAACCAAGCCTTTAATTTCACCTCAAGTTACAGAAAAGACATTTCGTGGTCAGAAATCTTATTTTCTTTCCAGGTCACAATTTCCAACATGCCAATCACTCAAATTCGATGGCCACACGAAAATCAGCAGTTTCTCCTGCACATTAATGGTGTGAAATTCAAATAAAAAAGCCTCAATTATGATTTTCGAAAGAATGTTTGTTTTTAATTCGACTAATTTATGGCCTGCATTAGGCTGCATTCACATCTAGGCGTTTTAACGCCTAAAGCGCTACGCTACAATACGCCGGAGGGATGAAATAACACTATTGTCTATGGTGACTGTTCACATCTTAACGCCGGTCGCGTGAAGCTCAAACAAGTCCCGGACCTTTTTTTGTCGCGCGCATCGGGCGGTTTGGGCGTATTTGAGCGTTTCCATTTCCCATAGAAAGTAATGGAAATGCTCGATTCAAGTGACTTGCGCGACAACGAGCGTTTTCTACGGGCGTTTTGTCGCTCTAATCAATAGAACTTTTCACCCAGGCAGAAGATAAAAAAAAAAAATCTACCAACATAGCAACAAGTGATGAAAAGATGATAATTTTTCCTATTGGCTAAAATAAAAAACGTCGAAGTACAAAAACGTCGGACGACGCTGTATGCAAACGCGCAAATAAGCTTAATACGCGCGACAAAACGCTGGCAAAAAACGCCCGAAAAAACGACCGACGCTCAGGTGTGAATGCAGCCTTACATGGACTGCCCACATGTAGTAACCAGTGGCTCCAGTCAAATAAACAAATGACCAATCACGGTGTATGGGCTTCAGCACCCGTGTGAATTATGGGCGTACTTCTGATGCTTCTAGGGCCCCTTTCACACAAGTGTCCCATCAGTCTGTTTTCTACATGTGACAAGATGGATCAATAAAGCCTGCAATGTATCCAGATATATGGCTCAATATAAAGTGGATGTGTGTCCGTTCACATCTGGGTCCATTCATGTTCATCAGACCGAAAGCAAAATATTTTTGTAAAGGTTTTTCGGACCTGACCAGGTGTGGCCTGCAATAGGTGGACGCATGTCTTCTTATATTTGGCTGCCTGTAGGGATTACATTGGTCTGTTTTTCCTTTATCACAAGATGAAGAAAAAAAGAGAAATAAAAAAAAACACACACACGGCGCATATGAGGCGCCCCCATTTACATGAATGGGCTGTGTTTGATGACGCCCTCCAAATGCAACACACCATTTTGTTCATGCCTCGGCTGAGAAGAAAAGCATTGTGGCCATGGCATGTGTACATCCCTGAGCAGCTGTATTTCTGCGTTTAGGTTGGGAGCTTTTTACCACCCATGTAAAGGAGCCCCAACAATGCCCTGTAGATGGTAAAATGGCAGGTGCAAATAACCTGTTGCCTCCTATGTATCATGTGGCAGCAAAAAGTTAGACCTTAAAGAGGAGTTCCACCCTAAAAATTAAGTTTCCCTTAATCCCCTCCCCCTTACATGCCACATTTGGCATGTCATTTTTTTGGGGGGAGGAAGTGGGGGCTTCAGGAGGAGTGGGACTTCCTGTCCCACTTCCTGCTTCTGCCGAGGGGCTGGTTAGGCGATTAAGCATTAATCGCCTACACCAGCCCCTCCCTGTAGGTGATCGCATGTGACACATGACAGGTCCCATGCGATCGCCTGTCCAATCTGCGACGAGCCGCGCGCGCATGCGCAGTGCGGCTTGCGCAGTGGGTGCCCGGCCGTGAAGCCGAAGGCTGTCACGGCTGGGTGCCCATAGTCGGGATGAAGACGCCGGCTTTGGGGAGAGGAGCGGAGCCCCGGTCGGCGCGTCGCTGGAACGCAGGAGCAGGTAAGTGAGTGTTTATTAAAAGCCAGCAGCTACACTTTTTGTAGCTGCCGACTTTTAATAAACACCATTTTTGGCTGGAACACCCCTTTAAAAGTGGTTGTAAGCCCTTACAACACACTTTATGCTACAGGTAATCCTATAATAAGGCTTACCTGTAGCTATCCCGGATATCTCCTAAACCTGAAGCCTCTGTATTTGCATGTGCCGATGTAATCGAGACATGCGCACTAAAGCAATGACACGCAAGTGCTCTTGCTATCAGTGACTGTGCCGTTAACGGCAGGTCCTGCATGAATGGCAATCACAGCGCCGGAGCAGCAATACCCGGAAGTAACTCCGGGACGACATGTCGCTGGCCAGTGCTGTGTGGGACATCGCAGCAGGGACTTCGATCCCAGGAGAGTATTACATAATGAGCTAGTATGCTATGCATACTAGCTCATTATGCCTTCGTCTTGCAGGTGTTAGTTTTTTTTTGAAAAGTGGGTTTACAACCACTTTATGGATTGTAAACCCTCACATATACCCAGTGAAGTCAATAGCCTCAGATGATACACAGGGATGAAAAAAATCTCCCTACATAAGTATTACATGTATATCTTCATCTTTCTACACGCTTTAGAAAGTGCACATCATATTAGAAATCTATTCCTCTTTCAGCAGCACATAGGACTAGGTGAGGAGACTGGGTGTATACTGCGTGTGAGCTGTTTGGAGGAAAGGGACCCCCCCTCCACATAGGCAGAAGAACAAAGGAGCATGCAGAGCTGTAGTCTGAATAGACAGGCTGCCTTGCTTATCACCCTCTAAGCTCCCTCCCCGACACAAATTTTCAGCTACTGTTATCGCATGTGTCAGAGAACTGCTTAGACATGACTCATGCTGATATCAGAGGAACGCTGCACCGGAGAGAAATTACACTTTGGAGAGAGATAAGTAAACATTACATATATATGTGCTTAGTTTAACTTTCAGAAATGGGGTTTACGTCTACTTTAAACGCCAACACATCACACGTGTCAGTTTCTGTGCTGTGAGCGTTCTCACTGTGCGCTCCCAACAGAAACTGAGCTGTCAGCTCCTGATCATGTGACAGCCAAACTACAGTACAGTAGTCACATGATTGATGATCCTTCCTGCCCCCCATTCCCCAGACATTCAGAACTTTTTAAAGGATGCCGGCAGGTGAGAAGGGATGGGCTCCTAGTCCCATGCTGAAAAGGGTACCAAAACGCTCAAACCACAACTTCCTACAGTCTATGGCAATCATGCACAGACTTGCTCATTCGATTTTTATAGGCTGAACATTGTACTAATTAAATGAAAAATCGAACGTTATGGTCATTAACAAGAAAAATTTGTTGTGCGGTGGGTGGCATAGTCCCCTCTGCGAGAAAACAGCCGCTAGCGATAAAGAGAATCTGGCAGGCTGGTTGTACCCATGTTGATAGCCCATATGCTGCCCATACATGGTTGCTGGATTTGAACAGCCGTAGGCAAGTCCTCATAATACATTGTTTTAGTAAATCTAAATTTGGTTGTACAGCCAGACTGTATCATGTATGGTGATCCTAGGGCTACTCCTAGACATAGAATGATTGTCCTATAATCCGATCGTATATCTTTTGACACACTTAGATTTACCAAAGCTATGTAATAGGATGACAAACATTTAAGGGGTTCTAAAGCCTAAACATTTTTACCCTAAAGTTATTGTAAAGCCTTAACGTTTTTTACCTTCATGCATTCTGCACAAGAGCCATGGTTGTCCTGGGTCACTTCCTCCTCATTGGTTGAGACAGCAATGGGAGACATTGGCTCCCGCCAATCACAGCCAGTGAGCCAATAAGGAGATAGCGGGGGCGGGGGCCAAGCTGCACTCTGTCTGAATGGGCAGACAGAGCAGGAGCTCGGCTCAGGTGCCCCTATAGCAAGCGGTTTGCTGTGGGGGCACTTGGCAGGAGGAAGGGGCCATAAGCACTGGAGGGGAACCACAGAAGAGGAGGATCTGGGCGGCTCTGTGCAAAACCACTGCACAGAAGAAGAAGTATTCGATTTAAAAAAAAAAAAAAAAATGCTTTCCCCAAATTAAGATAAAAAATGTTTAGGTAGTAATATCAACCCCCGCCCCCCGTATTCTTACCTCACTTAATCCAGCGTTGTGCCCATCTTTAGTGGCTCTGCCATTGGCTCCCAATGCGGTCCCTGTGAAAAGGGATTGGGGTGGGGTTGGGCCAAGCTGTCTGTGTCCATGCATGCAGGCAGTGCAGCTAGGGACTGAACCCGCACATGTGCCACCAAAGACAACGGCTTTCTAAGGTGACACACCAAGAAGGAGCCAGGATCACAGGCAGGGGACCCCAGAAGGAGTTTGTGGCTACTCTGTGCAATTCTATTACACAGAGCAAGTAACAATAGGTTTGCTATTAAAAAAAATAAAAAAAAAAAAAAAAAACTTTACAATAACTTGGTTTGTATCCAATCAGACTGGCCCTTGTACTACACAACTGATAGTAGATGTACATGAGCTTGTATAGTGTATGAACTGTAGTCACCCCCTCAGATCTGTGGTTGTTCCAAGTCTGCATTTAATAAACTGCCATTCTGTCTGCAGTTAATCAGAGCAGTGTGTGCCTGAGGGAGCATGCTGGTACTTGTAGTCCACCAACAGCTGCAGTGAAGCAGGCTGAGCATGAATTTGCCTTTAAGCAAAGTAGATAAGAGTATCACATAGAACTCAGGAAGCCGGTGTGTACTCCACCCTGCCAGTCATCTCATGCATAGAGATCAAATGAGAGGAGTAGGGGGGTGTACACATGACCCTTCTATGACAGTATATGGGGGGGGGGGGGGGATGCAGACTAACTCCGATCTCCCTCCATAGTGATCACAGCTCAGAGGTCTCCCCCCCCCCCCCCCCCATAGAGATTACAGCTGGAAGGTGTCCCTATGCAGGGGGATCCCTGATCTGACTCTATAGAGATCACAGCTGGGAGGTGTCCATACACAGGGGATCCCTGATCTGACTCTATAGAGATCACAGCTGGGAGGTGTCCATACACAGGGGATCCCTGATCTTAATATAGAGACCACAGCTCGGAGGCGTCCATACACAGGGGATCCCTGATCTGACTCTATAGAGATCACAGCTGGGAGGTGTCCATACACAGGGGATCCCTGATCTGACTCTATAGAGATCACAGCTGGGAGGTGTCCATACACAGGGGATCCCTGATCTGACTCTATAGAGATCACAGCTGGGAGGTGTCCATACACAGGGGATCCCTGGTCTGACTCTATAGAGATCACAGCTGGGAGTTGTCCACACACAGGGGATCCCCCGATCTTCCCCCATAGAGATCACAGCTGGGACTTACCCTGGAAATGGTTAGAGGTTGATCGAAGTCTTTTCCCCCGACCAGGCGGAAGCCCCATGGTGCGGGTCCGGTGAGGACGACACGTTTGGTGGTCATAGTCCTGAGGGATGGATGGATGGGATTGGTGGAGGGCGGTGTGGACTCTTCTCCCGGCAGGCTGTGTGTGTCCAGCTTCTTCCGAGGAAGGATCCTCCGGCACAAAGGGGCGTGGCGTGTGACAGCCGGGAACTCCCTTCAAAGACTGTTCAAGCGGCGCACAGATTCCCTCTTCTTCCTCTATTGGGCAGTGTGTGTGTGTGGGAGGTCCCGGTCCCGGTCCCGCCCCCTCTGACAGCACTGTGCCCATGTATGGAAGAGCAGGATCCCAAAGTTCAGGAATGTTGTGAGAGCTGAGCATTCCTCTCCATCAGATCCATCATCATCACTGCGCAGTGCGCACCCTGGAGGGATCCCGGACTATGGAGGGAAGGCCTTTCATTGCTTCATCTCTTGCAAAGTACAGCTAAAGCCAAAACTTTATTGGATAGTATAGGGCAGAGTTCAATGGAACCTCACAGGGGCCCATAGGAACATAGAAGCTCCACCCCACCCAATCACAGACAATGGACACTCTAGTATGTGGGGAGGTGCAGAGTCAATAAACGCTTAGGCTCCATTCACACCTTGGCATTCCAGATCGTGGGTGGAACCGCCACAATTTTGCCTACTATTCTTGAATCGCCACAAATCGCAAGACACGCTTGCCATCCCATTACATTCAGCGGCACGAATGTTGCCCGATGAATCATGGTAAAATTGCGCAAACAAAATCGTGGAATACCTGTTGCTCAAAATAGGCGACAAGCATCCTGCAATTTTGTTTGTGCAATTTTAGTGCCAGTTCACACTTGTGCGATGTCAGAGATCGCATGTGATTCGCACCACACTACTGTGCCCATCGCATGCAATTTCTGTGCGATGCAATTTCAGCCATACAGTTTGTATGGCTGAATTTGCATCGCATTCGGACCAAAATCAGGCAGGACTCTTTTTTTTTTTTCTGTCTGCACCAGAATCGGATCGCACTGATGTGCACACTGCGATATGTGAACCAATCTGGAGGTGTCATTAACTTTCTATTGACACCTGCAGCGGTTTGCTTAGGGCAGTGTGAACTGCCTGTGAGTTCTATGCAATACGTGAATCGCACCGATTCCTGCATCGCGCAGGTGTGAACAAACACTTACTGCAATTCGGCAAGCGACAATCACTGTAAAATCGCACTGCAATTGAAGTGCCATTGAAAGTAACAATCGCAAACATGTCCCACAATTCTGGATTTGCGGGCAGAATCACAACGATTTTTCCCACAATCTGACACGTCAAGGTGTGAATGGAGCTTCAGTATCCAATTGCAGAGAACAGAATAATGCACTTGTCTACACATACTCTCTTATATTTATTGCATATATATTTGAAGGAAATACCTTTAGTTTTACTTTTATCAAGCAATCATGTGACCCCAAACACAAGTGTTTCTAACTGTGCAGGGAGAAATCCCACAGAATTCTTTAAGCAGTGAGATCATCCATAGATCCAAGGTGTTGGTGCTCTGAAAGAGCTAAAGCAGACCCTTAGGTCCCGTTCACATGGGGCGGGCTCCATAAAGCGCATCTGCCTGCTCAGTGGAGGAGCTATCTGCTCATTAGGCGGATGACAAGCCCATGTCTGCTATGCAGAGCAGACACAGACCCAGCCCCGCTGTTCTCTATAAGACGCTCAAATAGAAACAAACTGCCTGTCTGTTTCTATCCGACTGTCATCTGATCCAATCCGCCAGACGGATTAAGAATGGATCCCCAATTCGTCTGTTTTTGGCAGACATAGAGAACAATGGTTACTCCAATCGGGTCCGCCTGAAAAACTGACATGCAGACCTGATCAGCTCGCCCACATGAAACCAACCTTACCCCCACCCACTAAGGCCCCATTCACACTTGTGATTACCCATGAGAGACTCAGCGGGGTTCCCAACAATAAGCGGCTGGTGGGAAGCCCCATTGAAAGCAATTCACAGTTTATATCCCGAGCTGATCCTCTCTACATATTACACATGCAAACAGTTGTGGGGGGGGGGGGGACGACACTGTGAGACTATCCTGCTGTTCTATGAACAGTCTTTTCTTGGAAGGTCATATTGCCAGCATATTCATCCATCTTTTGGCGTGATAGTGTCTTTAGGACACTATCACCCCACACTTGCCATGCCCACTTTCCCAGCCGTTCCGTTCCACCAAGATCACGCTCACTTGCTGGGCAGCCCTACCCCTAATTATACCCCTATTATCCACTCAAAGGCTGCAATCCCCTCCTTTAATATTCTTATTTCAGTTACTGCACATGCTCATGAATTTAATAAAGCTTTTTTTTTTTTTTTTTTTTAACAAACATGTCATACTTACCTCCTCTGTGCAAGGGTTTTGCACAGAATGGCCCAATCCCCCAGCGGCGCTCCTGGCTCCTCCTCTTTTCAAGTGCCCCCTCGGAGAGCCGCTTTCCATGGGGACACTCATATGGACATGCTGCTGCATCCATTGACACAGACAACAGGACTTGTCCCCACTCCCCCCTACTCCCATGTCACTGGAATTAACTGACAGCAGCAGGAGCCAATGGCTCCTGATCCTATCAATCTATCCAATGAGGACCTAAGACTGAATGCATTAAGGTGAAAAACCTTGAGGCCGAAATCACACTTGTGCGGTGCAAATTTCAGCTCTCTTATCTCTGCAAGGAGATTACAGAAGTGTTCAGCAGATCCATTGCGTTTTAGCTGCGAATTTGGAGACCTGGGAGAAGTTACAGGGGAAAGGAGAGTGGGGGGGAAGTGTATTGGGCTGAATGAGAGAAATGAACACATCTGCGAATCAGCTGCGTACCCATAGAAGATAATGGGCCTGAATTCGCACCTGAGCCGCACCGCAAGACATAAAATCCGCACACGTATTTTCTGCATCGCATATATGTGAACCAGCCTCATTGAAAACAATGGGCCAGATTCAGAGAGCCGTAACTCCTGCCTAACTGGTGTTAGACTGGAGTAATTTCAAATTACGCACGTTTTTTAGCTAGTCGGAAACCTCAAACCATGAATAGACGGCTGTGGGCTTCAATTCGACTGGATTACGTGTTCGTACGCCTTCGGATCTACGCTGCAATAAAATTGCGGCCACTGGGTGGACTTCCCGTCATTTTCCGCGTCGGGGTATGCAAATGAGCTTTTGCCGGCGATCCCCGAAATTACGATCTTCATTTGCAATCTCTTACGTCTCCTTTAGTCATCTTTTTTTTGCGTAACACTATACCAGCTTTTTGCTGCTCTAATATTAGACAGCCCATGTTAAGTATGGCCGTCGTTCCCACGTCGAATTTCTACGCTTTCCGACGTCTTATTATTTTTGACGTAAAACGTCCGGGAATAGGAATGTTCGTAAATGACGCTACTCAAACAACGAATGACGTAACAACGTGATTTCGCACAATTCACGGCCGGAAATTTCTTAACGGAGCATGCGCAGTTGGATCGCCGCGGGGACGCGCCTAATTTAAATGCTTCACGCCCCCTAATCGCGTATTTCGCTTACGCGGCGAGAAATAGACTACGCCGCCGTATCGTACGGGCAAAAATCTACCAGAATTCGGTGTAGAGCCTGGTAAAATACGGCAGCGTAGAGTATTTCGATTACGCAGCGCAATATTAAGTGTATCTGAATCTGGCCCAATGTATTTAGAAATGTTCTGCATATTAGATCCGGTTTAAGCCGCAACCAATTTGCATAGGTGTGAATCCGGCCTGAGACTTTACAACACCTTTAAGGGTAATGATTGGGTCCCTAGCAATATGGAGGGACCCAATGAGATAGTACAAAGGGCACTGTGTTCTCCTCTCTTTTTCCCTGTTTCTTTGTTCACAAGTTGTACAGTAGAACCTCAGATTGCGAGTCACACGGTTAACAAGCGTTTCACAATACGAGCACTGTATTTAAAAAAATCCTAACTCGGTTTGTGAGTGTTGTCTCGCAAAAAGAGCAGGATTCAGGCCAAAGCGGTGTGCAGTACCACATTTGGCCTGAGGTGGGGGGGGCGCCAAACGGCACTATTGTAGCTGTTCGGAAATGCTCGGAAAGACTAAAAAATACTCAGTTCCCGAGCCTTTCCGAGGTTAGCAGAGCTGTCCTCGGGCCTTTCCGGCTATTTCCGAGGCTCTCCAGCATCCCCCTACCTCTGGTCACATGCGGTATTGCATGCTATTGAAGTCAATGCAGAACAAATTATTTTTGCTTCCATTGACTTCAATGGGGAAATTTGCTTTGATATGCAAGTACTTTTCTTCAGGTACAAACACAAATGAATCATTCTCAATGCAACGTTTCATTGGGCAACTAAATGGCAAATGAGGTTTAATGTTGATAAATGTAAAGTTATGCATCATACATACTAAAGGGAGTACAACTGGGGGAATCAATGGTGGAGAAGGATCTGGGGTTTTTGGTAGATCATAAGCTCAATAATGGCATGCGATGCCAAGCTGCGGTTTTCAAAGAGAGCAAAGTCCTTTCTTGTATTAAGAGAGGTATGGACTCCAGAGAGAGAGATATCATTTTGCCCCTGTTCAAATAATTAGTAAGACCTCATCTGGAATATACAGTTCAGTTTTGGGCCCTAGTTCTCAAGAAGGATATCGGGGAACTAGAGAGAGCGCAGAGAAGGGCAACCAAACTGATAAGAGGCATGGAGGAGCTCAGCTATGAGGAAAGAAAGATTAAGGGGTATATGATCAACATGTACAAAAATATAAGGGGTCCATATAGTGAACTTGGGGTTGAGTTATTCACTTTAAGGTCACCACAGAGAACAAGGGGGCACTCTTTACGCCTAGAGGAAAAGAGATTTCATTCTAAATATGGAAAGGTTTCTTCACAGTAAAGCCTCGTACACACGATCATATTTTCCGACGGGAATTGTGTGGCAGGCTGTTTGTACGCTCCATCGGACAATTGTTGTCAGATTTTCCGCCAACAAATGTTGGATAGCATGCATTCAAATTTTCCGACAACAAATGTGTCTTGTCGGATTTTACAATCGTGTGTACACAAGTCCATTGGACAAAAATCCAAAGTACAAACACGCATGCTCAGAAGCAATGCTAACCAGCTAAAGAGCTGAAAAACCATGTAGTTTCGTGCAATCAGTAGATTGCTTTAAAAAAGGCCTGGATACTTTCCTAAATGTACATAATATAACTGGGTACTTTATAGGTAAAGTTGATCCAGGGAATATCCACTTGCCTTCTCGGGGGATCAGGAAGGAACTTTTTCCCCGCTGCAGCCAATTGGATCGTGCTCTGCTGGTTTTTGGCTCAAACTGTGGCTATAGGATTATGTATATGGGGTTGAACGGTTGTGTTTTTGTTTTGGTTGCGCAAGATGGACTTGTGTCTTTTTTCAACCTGACTAACTATGTAACTATGAATGCAAGTTGATTTGTGGTTTATTGGCAAATTTGACTCAGCGATCAAACGTTTGGTTCCATTGTTTGTTATGTTTGGAAAGCAATCAAAGACAAAAAATGGGAGTGCAGGGAGATGGGATCAAACTTGTCCTTACCAAAATATTGCCTATGCAGGCTTGGGGCCCTTCCTTGAAACGCTTCTTGTTGTGACCTGGATCCTTTGGCGGTGTCATCGGTGCAGTGGACCTTTTGGCACTGGGACATTAGGCAGGGTCTTAGCACCTAGGAAGAGCCGGCACACTATCAGCAATCCAGACACTGGGGTACAGACTGATCCCCTGTGCAGCTTGCGACAGTGTACTGACAGCGGCGCACAGTTTTTCCCCTAATTGCACCCGATACATCTACCTTTGTTAGTAGGATCTTTTTATATTGTTTTAATAAAGGCTCACATTAACATACTTCACCGGAGAAGTGATACTGTCTGTCCCTTCCCCCTCTTTTGTCTTCACACAGGTGGATACCAGGGGTCAAGTCCTGGGGAAAAAAAGTGTGGGAGCTCCTACCCAAGATCCACTCCCCTACCAAAAAAAAAAATGATATGCTCATATGCATAATTACTAAACCACATTTTTTTTTCTTCGATCCACTGTACCTTAGTAATCCTTTATGTTACTGGCCGCTTCCTGTATATGGATTCATCGGGTAGTGTGTGGGTATTCCGTCACTTCCTCGATGCCGCAATGTCTCCTGGGAGCTTTTGTCATTGTTCCCAGGAGACATTGCAGAGGTCTGCCTTGAGTTATTGCGGGATTTAGAACGAACTTTAACCACTTCAGCCCCGGACCATATTGCTGTCCAAAGACCAGAGCACTTTTTGAGATTCGGCGCTGCGTCGCTTTAACTGACAATTGCGCGGTCGTGCGACGTGGCTCCCAAACAAAATTGGCGTCCTTTTTTTCCCACAAATAGAGCTTTCTTTTGGTGGTATTTGATCATCTCTGCGGTTTTTATTTTTTGCGCTATAAACAAAAACAGAGCGACTATTTTGAAAAAAATGCAATATTTTTTACTTTTTTCTATAATAAATATCCCCAAAAATATATATAAAAAAATATTTTTTCCTCAGTTTAGGCCGATACGTATTCTTCTACATATTTTTCGTAAAAAAAATCGCAATTAGCGTTTATTGATTGGTTTGCGCAAAAGTTATAGGCCCAGATTCACAGAGCGATTACGCCTGTCTAACTGGTGTTAGACTGGAGTACTTTCGACTTACGCGCGTTTTTTAGCTAGTCGAAATCCTCAAACCATGAAAAGACACCTGCGGGCTTCAATTCGACTGGATTACGTGTTAGTACGCCTTCAGATCTACGCAGCAAGAAAATTGCGGCCACTGGGCGGACTTCCTGTTGTTTTTCGCCGTCGGGGTATGCTAATGAGCTTTTGCCCGCAATCCACGAAATTTCGCACTTCAAACGCAATCTCTTACGGCACCTTTAGTCATCTTTTTTTTCCGTATCACTATACCAGCCTTTTACCTCCTCTAATATTAGACAGCCCATGTTAAGTATGGCCGTCGTTCCCGCGTCGAATATCAACGTCTTCCGACGTCTTTTATTATTTTTAAACGTAAGTCGTCCGGGAATAGGAATGTTCGTAAACGCCGCTACTCAAACAACGAATGACGTCACGACGTGATTTCGCGCAATGCACGGCGGGAAATTCCTGAACAGAGCATGCGCAGTTCGATCGCCGCGGGGACGCGCTTAATTTAAATGCTTCACGCCCCCTAATCACGTATTTCGATTGCGCGGCGAGAAATAGACTACGACACCGTAGCGTACGCGCAAAAAACTATCAGAATTCGGTGTAAAGCCTGGTGAAATACGGCAGCGTAGCGTATTTCGATTACGCAGCGGAATATTACATCTATGTGAATCTGGGCCATAGCGTTTACAAAATAGGGGGTAGTTTTATGGCATTTTTATTATTATTTTTTTTTTTACTAGTAATGGCGGCGATCAGCGTTTTTTTTCGGTACTGCGATATTATGGCGGACATTTCGGACACTTTTGACACATTTTTGGGACCATTGGCATTTTTTTAGCGATCAATGCTATAAAAATGCATTGGATTACTATAAAAATGCCATTGGCAGTGAAGGGGTTAACACTAGGGGGCGGGGAAGGGGTTAAGTGTGTTCCTATTTGTGTTCTAACTGTATGGGGGGGGTGGCCTCACTAGGGGGAATCACTGATCTTCTGTTCATACATTGTATGAACAGAAAATCAGCGTTTCCCCCGCTGACAGGAACGAGCGCTGTGTGTTTTCACACACAGCTCCCGTTCCCCGCTCTGTAACGAGCGATCGCGTGTGCCCGGCGGCGATCGCGCCCGCCGGGCACACGCACGGGACTCGGGGGCGAGCGGGGGGCGCGCGCGCGGGCCGCTGGCGGCGCGCACGCGCCCCCTAGTGGCCGCGAAAAGCGCGACGTAGAGCTACGGGCTCTCGCGCAGGAGTGCCGACCTGCCGCCGTATAACTGCGGCGGCTGGTCGGCAAGTGGTTAAGAAAGTGACTCGAGCTGGGCATCGCCACTTAGTTGAGCATTGGCTCGGGCGGCTCTAGTCCTGCAAAGTGAACTGCGTTCCTGCTGTGAAAAAAGTGCAGGACTCCGTTCCCACACGTTCCCGCAGGACTTGAGCCCTGGTTGATTCCCTCCTTCATGGTTAAAAGCATCACACTTTGAGCCCATGTTCCCACTGAGGCCGGGTTTGAAATTGTGCAGCTGAAGCACGATTACAAACCGCCATTTCAGTCCGACTTCGGGGGCAATTTGACAGACATCTGTGCGGGTTCCTGCACAGATGTCTATTGAAATAGCCCCCGAATTCACCAAAGGTAGTACAGAGACCAGCAATAGACTCTGATTTGGCATGCGATTTGACGTGTTAAATCACATTCCAAATTGGCCCAATGTGAAGGTGGACTTAGTGTGAGGTTTTTTTATGTGTAGTCCAGGGCAACCCATATATTATTTTTTGGTATTTACTGTGTATTCCATTTGTTTTGATTTTTTTTTTTATATTTTGTTACTTTATTTTTTTCTATTGAGACTCATATCTGTGTTTTGATGTTTGGGGGGGGGGGTGTCATATTTTTCTCCAGTCTCAATAGTTTTTTTCATGCATTTTGTATGGAGAAACAATAGACCACACCTAACCTTTCCCACTCTGACATAGCCTAAAGGATTAAAGGGGAATGGGCATACCAGATGTATAACCCTAATATAGAAACCTTGCTCTCCAGAGAATCCTGGATGGGCATCATCATGTCACAGACAAACTCTGGGTCCCCATGGAGAAATTTATGGCAGGAATAAATCTGTCACACAGCACACGTCCTATGCCTCTGGGACAGAATGAATACGGCTGGTGCCCTGTCCCTACCCATCTCCCTCCTGGCACCACTTGGAGGGTTCCCACAAGGGAACATGGGGCGGGGCAGGGCTGGGAGGTGCGATGTGTCAGGTTCCTCCTAAATGATGGGTTGCTACCAAAGGATTAAAGGGGAATGGGCATACCAGATGTATAACCCTGCCATAAATTTCTCCATGGGGACCCAGAGTTTGTCTGTGACATGATGATGCCCATCCAGGATTCTCTGGAGAGCAAGGTTTCTATATTAGGGTTATACTCAGAGGGAGCAATATAGTAGGTTCCCAATGGAAGCCTGGCATTATAAACACTGCATGAGCTTACCCCCCCTGGAAAGCGCTTTCACAAGGGGATTACCTTGTGGGTGCGCTCGAGTCCAGCATTTGCGTCCATAGACACGAATGCCAGACTCAGCCCCGCCCCAGATGTCCACGTCATTGGATATGATTGACAGCAATGCGAGGGCTCAGGTAAATAAACGGAGGCTCGGGGGGGGGGGGCGGTAAGCATTGGATGTTTTTTCACCTAAATGCATAGGATGCATTAAGGTGAAAAAACTGAACCTTTACAACCCCATTAATTGTATCGGCAGACATTCAGGGTAAACCAGTCTTTTATACACGACTGGGAAAGATATTTGGACGCTGAATTTTCAGTGTCTCAGCCAGATCACTTATATCGTTCGACTCACTCCAGTTCTGTGGACACCAAGATGCAGGGGAAAAACTATAAATTACTTACCTGATGGTACCAAGTCCCCTCCAATCTCGCAATATTTTACTCCTAACAGTTTAACCTCTGTTGGAGAGGTTGTGGGCACCAAGGTTCTTTTCTACATATTTGATGGAACTCTCCTAGTATCTGTCAGTTTTGGATGAACAGCAAGAAGACCCAGATTAAATCGATCTTAGATACAGCCCTTCCCATCAGCCATTCTTAAAAAAAAGTGTGTTGCAACGCCTCGAGCGCTGCTAGACAACTAAATCCAGTCTATTGGAAGAGACTCTAAGTGCTTAGCAGAGAAGACTAGATTAAAGGAGTTGTAAAGGCAGAAGGTTTATAATCTTATTGCAATCTATGCATTAAGATAAAAAACCTGTGTGAAGCAGCCTCCCCAGTATCCCCTAATACTTACCTAAGCCCCATCCCTCTCCAGCGATGTCTATGAATGTCTAAGCTGTCCGGGACACTCGTCCTAATTGGTTGAGACACAGCAGCGGCTCCTGCGGCTGTCAAAGTCAGCAAATGAGGGAACAGAGGGGGCAGGCCGGGGGCTCAGTGTCTGAATGGATACAGGAAGCTGTGACTCGGCTCCAGTGCCCCCATAGAAAGCTGCTGACTGTGGGGGCACTCCATAGGAGGGAGGGGCCAGGAGCAGCAAAGAGGGATTCAAGAAGAGGAGGATCCAGGCTGCTCTGTGCAAAACCAACTGCACAGGGGAGGCAAGTATAACATGTTTATTATTATTTATTTTTAAAACAAGACTTTACAATCAGTTTAGAAAAAATAGCAAGTATACTGGAGGCTGAGGAATGGATGGAAGTGCAAACAGAAATATGGGAACAATTTTACGCTATATGGGCGACTTGGATTCATCACAGTTATTATTATTTAGGTACTTATATAGCGCTGTCAAGTTACGCAGCGCTTTACATATACAATGTACATTCACATCAGTCCCTACCCTCAAAGAGATTACAATCTAAGGCCCCTAACTCACATTAATTTACTAGGGCCTTTTTAGGCAGAAGCCAATTAACCTACCAGCATGTCTTTGGAGTGTAGGAGGAAACCGGAGTGCCTGAAGCAAACCCACGCAGGCACATGGAGGACATGCAAGTTCCATGATCGGGATTCGAACCAGCAACCCTTTTTACTGCTAGGCAAGAGTGCTCACTGCACCACTGTGCTGCCCCTACCTGTACCTCAGGGGCACTTACTGTGTCTCTGCGTGTGTCTTCACCTCCTCCAACCACTACTAGCCAAGAAGCTTCTGTGTAAAATATATTTTCAGTGATCAATACCAGTACCATTAGAATAAGTTGGTGTCCTAATTGTAATGCCATTTATTTTATGAAGTTTGGTCTTTGTAAATCATCGCTTAATTAAAATTTGTTATTTTTGTCTGTAGTCATCTAAACTCCTCCTCACTGGTCAGATTTGGTATTGTATTTTTTTATTTGCTTTCCTTTGTTTGTTTAGGGTCCTTTCACATGGAGTGGACCGCTTTTCAGTCCGCTCCGTGTGTGTCCGTCGGCTCAGCGGGGGGTCCCGCTCAGCTGTCGGCGGACAGGGTGGTCCCCGTACACTGTGCAGGGACCGCCCTGTCTCTCCTCCACTCTCCCCTATGGGGCATCGGATGAAAACGGACCGTTTGTCCGTCTTCATCCGATCCGTTCCGCCGGACGGAAGAAAAATAGGGTTTGCTTCCGTCCGAAAAACCGGATCCAGACGGACTCGGATCTTTGCGGACGTTAGCAGATGCATCATCTGCTAACGGACGCGATCTCATAGGGAACCATTACAAGTCCGTTTACGGACGAGCGAAGGCGGACGTGTGAAAGGACCCTAACTTGTGCGTGACCACTTGACACTGATTGTGCGTCTATGGATAAAGGTGACAATCTAGGCTATCTTACCCAATTGTAACCTTCTATACTTAATGTATAGGTGAATTTACTCCATTGATTTCTACAGTTATGGTCACATTTAGAAAAATAACCACCAGGGGCACTGTTCTGCTGTATGTTTTTTGTTAGCATTCTTAGAATTCTCTTAGGAAACATGGGATTTTCTGTGTGTTGAAAGTACAATTGTCGTCAATGTCTTTTAAAAGAAGGTTTTATTTATCTATAAGTTCTACTGAGTGCAGAAAAGTCTAAAGAGCACAATGTCTTGTGTTTACAGAGCACTAAAGCATATAATGGGTGTACATGTTATAAGTCAGTGACTCAAATTAATTACGTAATTGAAGCAGTATGACAGCCGGGGAAATAGCATTCTTAAGGGGAGAGGTCAGTGATGGAGGCCAAGTATTTACCGTATCTTACTAGAGGCTTCCTACAACTTAAGTAGTTCTTAAATAGCAGGGCTATACAAGCCTTTTGGTATGATTTTAGTACATGTGCTTTGAAAGCAGTTTCAGCTCAGTAATGGGAGAAGATGGTTGCTTTAGAGGTGAACCATTCCTAATCTTGTATATAGGGCTGGATTCCCGACGAGGCCAGGCCTCGGGTGGCAGTGGGTGCAGGGAGGTGAAAAAATCCTGTCGTCCTGGCCAGCAGCAAGTCCTAATGTCCCGACCCGGTGTTCTGACGATCTTTGCGGGGCGTTTAAACAAATGAGGGAACAGATTTGCAAAGACGTGTAGTATATTGCTAAAATCTCGGCCAAGTTATCAGCTGTGCACATCAATAGAAAACTCGGCTTGGGGGCGTGGCCTGGACATGGCTGTGTGAGGCTGCTTTTTTCTTGAGCTCCCAGCCTTGGCCTCCCTTACAACGGCTAAAATTACAGCAAATTCGGCATGCAATCAGCCAAAAAGCGTGGCATTAAGGCTACCACCCGGGTGACCAGATCCAACACGCCGACGGGTGATTTACACCGCTACTTCAAGTACCACCAGCAGAAATCACCGGGAGCCCGCGCGACGGTACCACGAGGGGGCCCGACTGAAACACCACGGAAGAGCGATCGGACCTCCCCACCAGAAGACCCAGACTCACCATCCGAACTCCTGGCGACACCGAACCCTGCCGACCGGAACATGGAGTCCCCGACCTCTCCAGGAGGCTCCTCGACGGACCGAGAGATTCGGGCCCTCCTACAAGCTCTCCCCACGCGCTCGGACATTGAAGCGCTGATCCTGAAGCTAGAGGAGACCCACCGCCGCGATTTTCAGGAGGTAAGAGCCGAAGTATCCTCCCTGGCTGACAGAGTGTCGTCGGGGGAGACCTCGCTGACGGCGATGGAACGACGGGTGTCGGACCTGGAGAGAGCGCAGGACCAACATAGAGAGACGGCCGTAGCACTGCAGCTCCACCTGGAAGACGTGGAAGACCGGAGCAGACTCAACAATTTGCGGATCCGTGGTATACCAGAAGCGGTGGATCCTGAGAGCCTGGTGCGCAAACTGGAGGAACTGTTCCGCGAGGTATTGGGGGAGCCACTAGAGGAAGTTGAGATCGACAGGGCCCACCGCGCCCTAGGCCCCAGGGCTGTGGAACAGGACAGACCCCGGGACGTGATCTGCAGGCTGCTGAGGTACGCCCAGAAGGAACGCATTGTACGGAAGGCATGGGAACATGATGCGACTATGGTGGACGGCGAGCGGGTCACGATCCTACCAGACCTTTCCAGAGCGACGCTCCGCCGCAGAGCAATGTTAAAACCTGTTCTGGACCTGGCAAGAGAGCTCGGATTCACCTACAGATGGGGATACCCCTTGTCGGTGACCTTCAGGAAAGACGGCGAGGCCTTTACTTTGCTGACCCCATCGGACCTACCTGGCTTGTTCCGGTTCTTGGGAGCAGAACCGTTACCGATCCCGGACTGGCTGCAGATCTTGCCGCGCACACTGAGAAGATCGGGGCCTTCCAACTACAGAATCCCTGTACAACCACGCCAGCGACACCAAGGCAGAAGGAGGCAGCGGGCACCATCGGGTGAAGCATTGCAGGAGTACCGTGAGTAGGCCCTGGGCCGCAGCTTGCCACACACCTCATCTCCCGGTATGCCCGTGACTATATCACACACCCACTGTGCGGCTGAAACCAGCTCCCCCGCGGCCCCCTTTTTTATGCAGTCTCGAGTCCCACTACCCCTCACCCCCTCCATACGCTAGCCATATGCTCAGAGAACGCTTGTCACCACCCCATAGATTATCCATGCCCCCACCAGGAGCCCACACCAGTTGTTCCATGTTGTGCGGGGGGTGGGGGATGGCAACCTCTCAGTTCTGTATCCCAGCCCATACCGTCTCAGTCCCCAAATACATTGACAGCATATGCTCACCACCGGGATACATACCCCCTGTTGAGACGCGCCCGAACATATTGTTTGGTAATCCACCGCTTCACCCCTTACCTACAGGCGCGGAGGACTCCCATCAATGTAGAGGCACCGCCTGGAGGCAGTGGGGGACTGAGGAGACAGAATCCCAAGCAGTGTGCGACACTTGCTACAGCTGGGGAGACCCGCTCACGGCTCGGATGAGTAGGGGTGGAGAATTACTAGGACAGGGTAGGGGGATCATCAATGCAAGACGCCTTCTGAGACCTGTAATGTTTGTGCGAATGACCCGGAGCACACGGGGGAGGAGGCACTGCTTGATGAAGGAAGACCACTAGACTACCTTAACACTGGTGAATGGGGATTGCTGGGAGGACAGAGGGCTTGATCGGGAGGGGGAGGGAGAGGGGGGTGTGTGGTATAACCTCTATTTGCACTAACTGAAGCTAGCTGTGCATAACACCACACATAAAAAAGGTCTAGCAGAAACCTTATGGATGCTCAGAGCATTCTGTGAAATGCAGGCCTGTATTGCTGTGTACTGTGGTGGTATGACAGTTACCTTTATCGTATTGTATGTTATATATGGTTTGTTCTTTATGTTCCTTTTACGCTACAATTTTTTCCTGTATTTTGGAAGCCCTCTTGTTTTGATTGTAATGCCAATTTGGGTCCCACCAACATTAATGGCCGGGGGGGGGGGGGCGGGGTCCCGGGAGCTCGCTTCACTGGTCCTGTCTACCCACCCACCCACCCACTTAGGACTGCGCTCAGTTCCCGGATTAATACCGGAGAGCGCCTTAGCCATTCGGGCTAATTTAGCTTTCTCTTACTGGGTCACACGCTCTAGTGCTGACCTCCTACTCTAACTCTCTAATTCCCCTCTCTCTCCCTTCTCTCTCACCCCTCCTTACTTCAGTCCTTCCCTGATCCCTTTATCAAGAGGCTTGTCCTCTCTCCCCAAACCCCGCCTCCTTGTAGTCACCAGAGGGCCTCCCCTCTGTACGTGCGGGCATGGACCGCCTGACTGTTATTTCACTAAACGTTAAAGGGTTAAACGTCCCAGAAAAACGAAGGATGCTCCTGCATGATATGCGCCGCCTAGGGGCGGATGTAGTGTTGCTGCAGGAGACACACTTCAAAGACAACAATTTGCCTCTGCTGAAAAATAGATATTACCCTACGGTGTACCATTCAACCTATGCAGCAGCAAAATCTAGAGGAGTTACAATACTTATCTCCGCCAGGCTCCCTTGGACTCACGAGGCCACTAAACTGGACACGGAGGGTCGCTCTCTGTTCCTGAAAGGCCGCATAGGCCAGTCTCAAATCACCATAGCAAATCTCTACGCCCCAAACGCCCACCAAGACAGTTTTCTGTCCAGACAATTGGGTCAACTATTACGCTTCGCGGAAGGCCACCTAGTGGTAGGGGGCGACTTTAATATGCCGTTGATCCCGTCAGAAGACACCTCGACGGGCTATCCTCCACATCGCGGGACTCGCGCAAACGCATTCACAAAGCACTACACTCGGCCCAACTGATTGACATCTGGCGCCTCTTACACCCTGGAGAGAGGGACTACACCTTCTACTCCAAACCACACTCATCCTACTCGCGGATAGATTACTTTCTAATACCCCACAGACACCTCTCGGCGGTTAAGGACGTCTCGATTGGCTCAATTACGTGGTCTGATCACGCCCCAGTTACACTAATTTATGCCCTGACGGATAACCAGTCAACGCAGAGGAAAACATGGCGACTTAACGAGAGTCTACTACAAGACTCGGACACCATGACAGAAGTAGTGCGAGAACTAGGCCACTATTTCGAAACCAACAACACCCAGGGTAGTGACGTAGGGGTGGTATGGGAGGCCCACAAAGCGGTGGTGAGAGGGATTCTCATTAAACATGGGGCCCGCCTAAAGAAACTGAGAACCGAGCGACTTACAGCGCTACTCGCTAAGTTGCAGACACTGGAATCGCAACATAAACAAGCCCAGACGCTACAGATAGGTTCTGACCTGAACAACACTCGCAGACAGATCACGGACCTACTACAATACAAGGCTAAAGCAGCAATGCAAATCTGCAGACGGGCCGTGTATGAATCGGGCAACAAATGCGGGAAGATGCTAGCTCGGACGATCCAAGCACAAAACCTAGCAACATACATACCACACGTAATCTCTCGGGAGGGACGCAAGGTGTCTATCCCCCAGCAGATCTCTCAGGAATTCAAACACTTCTACACCGCTTTGTACAATCTTCCTCCCCCGTCCCCGCCCCTAGACCCAGACCAGACGTCCAACTACTTAAAGGATTCGCTTATGCCGACCCTGTCGTCGGAAGCGAGGGAGCTGATGGAGGAGCCGATCACCGTTTCGGAACTCCAGACGGCACTAAAATCCTCTAAAAACGGCAAAGCACCTGGCCCAGACGGCCTCACCACCACATACTATAAGACTTTACTCCCGTCCCTGGGAAGCCACCTAGCGGACCTGTTCAACACCCTGGGCACAGAGGGCACATTCCACGTATCCACCCTGCAGGCACAAATAGCGGTAATACATAAAGAGGGTAAGGACCCGGGTCAATGCGGTAGCTATCGACCTATATCGCTGCTAAATACCGACATCAAACTATTTACTAAGGTGATTGCCACTAGATTTCAGAAGTATCTCCCTGGTCTCATACACCTTGACCAAGTGGGTTTTATCCCAACCAGAGAGGCCAGGGACAATACGACGAAAGTACTGAACTTACTTCATGTGGCCAGCAAGACAAAGACACCCTGTGTCCTCATAGGGACAGACGCCGAAAAGGCGTTTGATCGTGTGAGTTGGCAGTTCATGTTCGACACCTTGAGCCATGTAGGAGTAGGTCAGAAAATGCTGCGATGGATAAAAACAGCGTACACTGACCCATCAGCCAGGGTCCGGGCGAATAGTACCCTCTCAGACCCGTTCCCGATCACTAACGGGACTAGACAGGGATGCCCGCTATCACCCCTTTTGTTTGCTTTATCCCTAGAACCCTTCCTACGGCACGTGCGACAGAACTCTGACATAACTGGGGTGATGGTCGGGAATAGCCAATACAAAGTCTCGGCTTACGCCGACGACATGTTATTCTCCCTGACCGACCCGGCTTCCTCCCTGCCAAACCTGATGCACGAATTTGACACATACGGCAGACTATCCTATTTAAAAATCAATCTGACGAAATCAGAGGCGATGGGGGTGGGGGTCCCTCATCCTCTGCTGACCCGCCTTAAGCAAAGTTTTAAATTAAAATGGACAGACACCGCCCTGACATACCTGGGTACACGTATCCCCCCGAGACTTTCTGATGTGTTCAAACTTAACTTCCCTCCCCTACTGAAGACAGTCCAACAATTACTGAGCCGCTGGACCACTGGCCTACACTCCTGGCTCGGCAGATGTAGTATTTTGAAGATGTGCATCCTGCCCAAATTTATTTACTTGATGCAAGCCCTACCCATACATATTCCAATGAGCTATTTTAGGCAAACACAGTCCACACTCGGGACATTCCTGTGGGCAGGGAAACATCCCAGACTACACAAGAGGGTTCTCTCCCTGCCTAAACAGCACGGAGGCCTAGCCCTACCGGACATAAGAACATACTACCAGGCGTCACAGCTTAATCGACTGATCGACTGGTGCAGACACGGGAAGACCAAACTATGGCCGCGTATAGAGCAGGCGCAATGCACGGTTCTATTGCAACGAGCCCCATGGTGCCACGCCCTACAACAAAAGGACGTACACCATCACCCCTTGATAGGCAACACCATCAAGACCTGTAGTACACTACTGGAACGGTCCCGCTTGTCCTCAGACACCTCACCGCTTCGCCCGATTCTGGGCAACCCCCGATTCGAACCCGGACTTAGGGACCTTAAATTCGCCACCCTACGTGAGTCGGGCTATTTCCAGGCCTCCCATTTCAGCGAGTCGGGTAGATGGAGAACGCTAACTGAACTAATGGACGAGTCAGGGCCCTATCGGCTAGATGTTTTCAGAGCAGGTCAAATCAGCCATTTCCTTAGAACCATGACTCCCCCCCCCGACTGACCACTGCCCCACGCCCTTAGAGGAGATCTGTCAGGAATCAGAAACATTGCCACACGCTCTGTCGCTTCTCCACACCCTGCTGATTACACCCCCAGAGGGATACCAAATTCCGAGCCTAGATAAATGGGAACGAGACCTGAACCATCGGTTCTCGACTAGTGAGAGACAACATATCCTTCAATTTACACACAAGTCGTCGATCTGTGCCAGGATCCAGGAAACCAACTATAAATTACTGACGCGGTGGTACAGGACACCGGCCATACTGAATAAACTGTTCCCAACAACCCCAGACACCTGCTGGAGATGCCAGACAGACAGGGGCACTTTGCTACACGTCTTCTGGTCATGTCCACGCATCCGACCGTACTGGGCAGAAGTAAGACGAATTACACAAAAATTTACGGACCGAATAGTCCCTGACGACCCGGCGTACTTCCTCTTACATGCTACGGGGACCCCCGCAAGGGTATATAAAAAGTCGATTGTCCGACATCTGCTAGACGCAGCCAAGGCATGTGTCCCGCTGTGCTGGAAATCTCCACACCCCCCGACAATTGCCATGTGGCTGCGGAGGGTTGACGAGATCGGCTGCATGGAAGACCTGGTCCTGTCTAAACAAGACAGGAATGAACTCTACTCACAGACCTGGCAAATGTGGACAATGTTCAAATACTCAGAGGAAGGCCAGGCCCTCAGGGGGTCCTGAATGACCAAATAAGACTGATTTTAACGATACCCGTCCCCTTTTATCCATGACGAACTGATCAGGGAGGTCCATGCCCGAGTACTTCACCCCTTCCCTTCCCCTTCCCTTCCCCCTCCTCTTCTGTACCACTCTCTCTCCTATCTCCCCCTCTATTGCTCACTGAGCAATACCTAGCTATCTACTATTCTCTCTCTTACTCTAACTGAGAAAACGGAAAATGAAGGAGGCTGAGTCCGTGAACCCATAATACCTTGGCTAAGGTCGAACCACGCATGCGCTGGGTGGATCTGAAAGGCGGTTTGTGGTGGAGGTGGGAGCGCGATACGGACGGCAATTTGCCCTCCGGTGTCGGTGTTCTCGCTCCTGCCCACGGGCTGCCCACACTTTGCTACCTCACGGCTCCGGCCTACATCTGACTGTTTTATCCTGTTGCATATGTACTACGAATGACGACATTTGTTATATTGTACCTGCTGTACTGTTATTGCTGCGTTCCTTGTGGACCGGCCTCCTGTTTTGAATAAATAAACAATTAAAAAAAAAAAAAAAAAAAAGAAAACTCGGCTTCTTCTGTAGCTATCCCCCTCCTGGACGATATTACAGTAGTGCACCCGCCCCCTTGCAGAGTAGCACGAGCATCGGGAGCATGCGCAGCGCCTGTCACAATATCCTCGTCTTTGCGCAGACGCCGTGTTCAGCTGAGTTATTTAGCTTTGGCTATTTCTGTCGGCCCCGTTGTGGTTCGTACTGCGCAAGCGCTGCACCTGCGCAGTATAGGGGGGACATTATCCGCCGGGGGAAATCTTTCGGAAGGATACCGACGTCCCAACCGGTGACTACTATCAACAAGTCCCGATGTTCCGTCACAGCGTCAGACAAATGGGAGGGGTCTTTTACTTTTCCTGCTCACGGGCAAGAAGGAAATCCTGGCGTGAACCTATAAGAAAACTGGCGCCAGAAACATCCCAGCCCTCTCCTTCTGCCTGAGGACCTCCACATCTTCCAGGCAGCTATGATTCTCCCAAACTCCCATCATCACTGCTCTGCCTCTGGGCCCCCTCCAGGACGAGATTACAGTGCCAAGCAGAATATTTGACTCAAAAAGGTATTTAATTCCTTGCTGGGAATGCTGCATAATGCATATATTTACAGTTATTATTGTATAAAAACAGTGCACAAATACACTAGGTATGTCTTCAATAACACAATATGCAAATCACAAGTAACTTCAGAAATATTGTTCAATTACAATGATTTACATTAATAAAATAAGTTCATATTTTCATAATTGATTACTTAGCCTATTATTATTTTCAATTAATCAGATTAAAAAACAAAAGCATTAATTTAAAATAAAATATGCGGTGACACCTGACATGTGTTGCACACTCATATTTTGGTGGTATCGGAACTGATACCAAGCATTTGCCCGAGTACTTGTACTGGGGCAAATGCTCCCGATGCTTCACCCGATACTTGTACTGTAGGTGGTGATCAGTGCATGGGGAAGTTCCAAGCACTGATCACCGCTGATTTTAAAGCAGCTAAAAGCCGCCGTGTATCCCGCGCATCCTGCCGTGTATCCCGTGTATGCCACAGTGTATCCCGTGTATGCCGCCATGTATCCCGCCGTGTATGCCGCAGTGTATACCATGTATCCCGCCGTGTATCCAGTGTATGCCGCCGTGTATCCAGTGTATGCCGCCGTAAATCCGGCTCCTTACTGCTTCGAATGGACAGAGTCAGTGATCACTGACTGTCCATTCACATAATGAGTGCCTTTCTCTGTCTCAAAGGGAAGATGTCAGGTCTGTTAAGACCCCTGATACCTCACCAAAGCCCCCCCAACAGGGCTGAAAAAATTAATACAAAAATAAAGAATAAAAAAACAAAAGAATACAAAAAAATTGTAGAAAATAAAAAAAAATTAGGAAAAAACACACTGACACGGTACACCCCCCCCTTAAAAAAAGGTAGAATTATAAATAAATAAAAATGAAAACAAATTGTTAAAGATAAAAAAAAACACATACTGACACATGTGCCGCTGTCACATGAGATTAAAAAAAAGTATCGGTATTCGGTATCAGTGAGTACTTGAAAAAAAGTATCGGTACTTGTACTCGGTCTTAAAAAAGTGGTATCGGGACAACCCTAGTACAAATAGTTATGAGGTAAGCGAATACATCTCCTCCAGGGGTCTAGAATTATGAGGGGAAAATGGGCGGTTAGAATAATATGTGAACTTGAAAATTGTATAATGTAGTGTCATCCTATACTGATAGAAAGAGCACTTTATTAGCCATTCTTTTCATGGCGCTCTCTACCAGACATGGACAAAGTACACCAGACAAGAGCAATATAAACCATGTATATGCACAATTTGCAAATGTAGTCCAGCTTCTGTATGAGCCTGGACAGCCTACAGCCATGGCCAACATTTTTGAGAATGACACAAATATTAATTTTGACAAAGTCTGCCGGCTACCGAAGGTGGCCTCAAACCGAGGCTTGGAACACAGGGAAACAACAGGCTGCTCAGGATGATGTCATCAGAGGCGTTTTGTGAGAAGGCGCACTTGGATGTATTGGTAGGTCGCGCTCCTTTGTCAGCAAAGCACGCCGGCTCACGAAACGCGTCCACCTCTGCTGACGTCGTCCCGTGCAGACTGTTGTTTCCCTGTGCTCCAAGCCTCGGTTTGAGGCTACCTTCGGTAGCCAGCGTTTCCATCTGTCGGAAAGGACACAGCTGTCATCAGGATACTTACATGGCCGAAGACTCAGGAGCGTCCCTTTGACATCACTTATACCATGCCTGTCACTTCCACATAAATGTGAGTCGATAACCTTCACGTTGATTAAAGTTTACTTTTTACAAACAACTGCACCCAGAGGCGCCTCTTTCCTTGTGTTTGCCTGAATGCAGCACTTGCAATTGAGACCCTGGAAAAAAAACAGCCCATTCACGCTATACGGGCATTAACGCCTATGAGAACACGGACTTAGATACAATAAATGACCCATTTTATTACTGTGAAGTAGCACCAATAGTTGCCTGTGGTTTAACCCTTTGCACTCAATGCACTGTACCAAGTAAAAGCGTTTTTCTTCTCTTTCAACAGTCATTCGCGCTTTATCGGTTTCTTTTTTTTTTTTTCCCAGGTGGCCACAAAATGCGATAGACAAAAATGTTCTAGAGATAACTCTATTGACATATATGACAAAAGATGCAAATGTCACTCTATGCAAAACAATTATATGTAATTCTCCCCTCTGCTTCCCAAGGCTATAGAACAGCTGTATACCATAAACTGTAAACTATATGGACAGAGAGTAGTGACTCTGAAACCAATGCTACTAGAGGAATGTTTAATAGTAAATCAAAGATAACGTGAAACATCTGTAGCCTGGATCATTAACAAAAATTTCCCAGTAAACATATTTGCTAGCCTGTAAAACATAAAATTGACTCGCTCTTACAATTCATGTTAACAACAGAGGTTTTGGATGTTTTAACATGTATTGTAAAACTGGGTAAATTTTTTCTTTTTTGCAGGCTGGCTGGTAAGTGTGCTGGGAAATTGTTGTTTGCTTGTGATGTGCTTTGCCCTTCCATGTGCACCATACTGAAAGGCCAGTTATAATTTGGAGGGGGGTCACCATCTTTTTGTATAGCCTGGATCCGGTGGCGGCCCATCAATAGGGGGTCGCAGGGGTGCTGCCCCCCCAAAGTTACTCATAAAAAAAGGAAATAAAAAAAGGAAAAAATATAAAATAATGGCAAGAAGCTCTATTGGCTCCCCTTAGAATGTTGTGGTTAGTGATTGGTGGGTTCTGTTCCGCAACTTCCGGTTTCTGGCTGGTCTGAAGGTGGATGCTGTGAGAGCTGTGGACTCTGATGGGGGCACCTGATGTAAAGGGGGACTATGATGGGGACCCCTGATGTAAAGAAGGAGACTGTCATATGGTCAGATGAAACCAAAGTAGAACTGTTTGGTAGAAACACAATTCGTCGTGTTTGGAGGAGAAAGAATGCCGAGTTGCAACCAAAGAACACCATACTTACTGTGAAGCATTGGGGTGGCAACATTATGCTTTGGGGCAGTTTCTCTGCAAAGGGAACAGGACGACTGATCCGTGTACATGAAAAAATGAATGGGGCCATGTATCATGAGATTTTGCAAATATAAAAAAGTAACTTGGACAGCCGCACTCCAAAAAAAAACGTTCCTTTAATTAAAATGAATCACAAAAATAGACATGCCACAGCAAAACTGGAACAAAAAGCTAACGTTTCGCACTGTAGCTTCAGTGCTTAGTCATAGCTACTTAGCTTCAGTGCTTAGTTATAGCTAGTAGCTATGACTAAGCACTGAAGCTACAGTGCGAAACGTTAGCTTTTTGTTCCAGTTTTGCTGTGGCATATCTATTTTTGTGATTCATTTTAATTAAAGGAACTTTTTTTGGAGCGCGGCTGTCCAAGTTCCTTTTGTATTTTTGCATTTCCGGCACCCAAGGTTTGGATCCAGTGAAGGAGTTTTCTGATTGCTATTGAGTGGTATTTTTTCTCTCTATTTTCGTCTTGGACTTTGCAATATCATGAGATTTTGAGTGCAAACCTCCTCCCATCAGCAAGGGCATTGAAGATGAAACATGGCTGGATCTTTCAGACTGACAATGATCCCAAACACACAGCTCGGGCAACCATGGAGTGGCGTAAGAAGCATTTCAAGGTCCGGGCGTGGCCTAGCCAGTCTCCAGATCTCAACCCCATAGAAAACCTTTGGAGGGAGTTGAAAGTCCATGTTGCCCAGCAACAGCCCCAACA
This sequence comes from Rana kukunoris, assembly GCA_029574335.1. NCBI lineage: Eukaryota > Metazoa > Chordata > Amphibia > Anura > Ranidae > Rana > Rana kukunoris. Next base: position 98,522,463 of record CM056056.1, read on the forward strand.
CATCACTGCTCTAGAGGAGATCTGCATGGAGGAATGGGCCAACATACCAGCAACAGTGAGTGACAACCTTGTGAAGACTTCCAGAAAACGTTTGACCGCTGTCATTGCCAACAAAGGATATATAACAAAGTATTGAAATTAACTTTTGATATTGACCAAATACTTATTTTCCACCATAATTTGCAAATAAATTGTTTCCAAATCATACAATGTGATTGTCTGGATTTGTTTCCACATATTGTCTCTCATAGTTGAGGTATACCTATGATGACAATTACAGGCCTCTCTCATCCATTTAAGTGGGAGAACTTGCACAATTGGTGGCTGACTAAATACTTTTTCGACCCACTGTATTTTAGATATACATATAATGTGTGTGTGTGTGTGTGTGTGTGTGTGTGTGTGTGTATATATATATATATATATATATATATTGTGTAGGGGAACTTAAACATTTTTTATTCATATGAGGTGTAGTGTGAGGTACTGAGGAGAGAGGTCTCCTTTGAGAATGCCCGTTTACTCAGCAGTGGTAATTCACTGCTGCTTAAAGGAGTTGTAAAGGAAATATTTTTTTTTGCCTAAAATTAAAGTGGAGTTCCACCCATATTTTTATGTTTGTCTGTGCTGCATGCCCTAATCTCATAGTGTTCAGAATGGACAATTTTTATTTATTTTGTTGCTTGTAAATACCTTTATTTTGTAGTCCTTCATTACTTCCTCCTCCTTATTAGCCTAGGCTATTAAGTCACAAGGCTATTTGCAAGGGTTTCTGGGATAGGCATCATGTTTCCCAGTAGTCCTTGCAAACCTGACTGAAACCTATTACATTGCTTGTGCAGCACTGAGCATGTGTGAGATATGCAAAGCTGAAATCCAGGAAGTCATACAGTCTAGTCTGGCTTTATGATGCCCACACTTAAGATGGCCACGGTCTATTTCTAAATTATAAATCTAAATGCTGTAACAACCTAACAAAACGGACCTTAGTTTACAGACTAACTTTACTAGAACACACTGAGCTTGTGTATTACAGGGGTATTTATATTTAAACAGTGAAATTGTGGGTGGAACTCCCCTTTAATGTCTGCAAAGTAGACAGACAGAATAGTGTAATGATCCTGTTAACAAACGAGTAAATACCTATTAAATTCCTTCATCTATATCACCTCCGGCGTTCTAGTTTCTGTTCTCTCATTCACGTCCTGGTTTGCATCACTTGTTCATGTGAGAACTACATTTCGCAGTAGTCTCTAACACGTAGAGAGCGTCCTGCCACACAGATGTAGTTCCCAGGAGGGGGCGAGCATGTTACTGACCACCGCAATAAATTCTCCCTTCACGGTGGCCAGTAAAATCAGACAAGCATGAAGTGAACAGAACAGAGAAGAAATAGAGCAACTTTTGAGCAAAAACGAACAATGAGGAAGTGAAAAGTGGAATGTCTGCAGGTAAAGGATGCATATTATAAAAAAATTTTTTCCTTTACAACCCCTTTAATAAGCATACGGCTCTCTGATTTTCTGTTACTGTAATCTCGGGAGACATGTTGAGATTACAGTAACGGGAGGCGTTCTCCACAGTTCGAAGCATTTGTAGATCGCTTCACTCCTCAAAAGGAAACGTGATCTACACCACTCCATAAACAGGAACTCTCCTCTGATAATGCCGGAGAACACAGCAGTGGTTATTTTCTGCTGCTTGATAAACACATTAGTCATATGATCCAGGGTATTATTGGAATTCCCTGCTAAACAGAACTTTAAGTTAAAAAAAAAATCTCCTTTGAACTTTTTTAGATCACATGGATTACAAATCATAAAAGAACCAACATTTATTGAATGCTTCCTTTTTATTATGATTCAAAATATAATGCACTGCAATAAGAAAACAACACAACTATGTTAAAGTGAGGAGAAAAGTGGTCATCCATTATTGTTGTTTGTGTGCTTGACTAAATAGTCAAAAAAACAATTCCTAATGTATTGTTAGTGTACTTTCCAATTCTTAACATAGTTCTAAATACTGTGTCATGAACGCATCTGCTGGGTTAAATAGTAATAAACAATGCATATGTTATGTCTTTCTTTCTTTATAAGGTGGACAGTGTGATTCTGTTAAATGTGACATAGATATTTTGTGCTAAACACTTCCTATGAAGCTATACCGAACCTCCTTCATTTAAATTACCGGTATACTAAAAAAAAAAAAAAAATCTTTCCCTGTCTCCAAACTGTTTTTCCTTTTCAGTCAATTCACTTAAATTATTTTTTCTCTTTATACAAGGTAACATACATGTTCTTTACAAAGTCAAATATACATATTTACAGTCAATAACCTCTTATAAATCTTTTGTTGAATGTACTTAAGTACAGTTCATGGCAAAAAAAAATACTCTTTAGTACTAGGAACACAGGTAATATATATATATATATATATAGAGAGAGAGGTTTTTTTTATGTATATTTATCAAAACATATTGCTAGTCATGCTATCACAGCTGTAATTAATAAATTGGTAAAAAAAGCGCCAGCAAAAAAATAGTCATCTTACATTATTAAATATATCTTATGACAAAAGAACATTCTAGATCCGTATTTTTTTTTTTTTAACTGCAAGATGCAAACTTACAGTATATTTTTTAGAAACATTTTATAGGTGTGTACAGTATGTGGTAGTTTTGTGAAAGCAGAGGTTAACATTTTTTTTTTCATTTGGACTTAAGCCATAGTAAAAAAAGATGAGGTATGTTTCAGTTCACTAAATTAAAAGGGTTTTTCTGGATTTTCAGCAAGATCCAATAACGTGTAACCTTAGAATATACTGTGTGGCCTGTTGCCTTTAAATAGGGATGAGCTAAGGCGTGTTTGGTTCCTATTCCAAACCCACCTGAGAAATCCCATCATTGTCCCTTTAACCACTTAAGACCCGGACCAAAATGCAGGTAAAGGACCTTGCCCCTTTTTGCGATTCGGCACTGCGTCGCTTTAACTGACAATTGCGCGGTCGTGTGACGTGGCTCCCAAACAAAATTGGCGTCCTTTTTTCCCCACAAATAGAGCTTTCTTTTGGTGGCATTTGATCACCTCTGCGGTTTTTATTTTTTGCGCTATAAACAAAAATAGAGCGACAATTTTAAAAGAAATGCAATATTTTTTACTTTTTGCTATAATAAAAATCCCCCAAAAATATATAAAAAAACATTTTTTTTCCTCAGTTTAGGCCGATACGTATTCTTCTACGTATTTTTGGTAAAAAAAAATCGCAATAAGCGTTTATCGGTTGGTTTTCGCAAAATTTATAGCGTTTACAAAATAAGGAATAGTTTTATTGCATTTTTGTTGATTATTTTTTTTTTACTACTAATAGCGGCGATCAGCGATTTTTTTCGTGACTGCGACATTATGGCGGACACTTCGAACAATTTTGACACATTTTTGGGACAATTGTCATTTTCACAGCAAAAAATGCATTTAAATTTGCATTGTTTACTGTGGAAATGACAGTTGCAGTTTGGGAGTTAACCACAGGTGGCGCTGTAGGGGATGTGTGCCTATGTGTTTTGTTTACTACTGTAGGGGGGTGTGGCTGTAGGTGTGACGTCATCGATCGCGTCCCCCTATTACAGGGATGACGCGATCGATGCTACAGCCACAGAGAAGCACGGGAAAGCCGTGTGTACACACGGCTCTCCCCGTTCTTCTGCTCCAGGGACGGATCGCCGCACTGCAGCGGCGATCGGGTCCGCGAATCCCGCGGTCCCGGAGCTTCGGACCGGGTCGCGGGCGCGCGCCCGCGACCCACAGCTGGGTACTAAAATCAACGTATATATACGTTGATGTGCCCAGCCGTGCCATTCTGCCGACGTAAATGTGCAGTAGGCGGTCCTTAAGTGGTTAATGGACCAATACTAAGCACACAAGACATTTCCCGACCCACAGCTGCACATCTAAAGGGGCGTGCATATGTGCGGCTGTAGGGTGGGGGGATGCTTTGGCCACTTATTATTGGCCCAGTGCAGGGACCGCCACCTGGCAGGTTTGCGCCGGTGGTTTTGGACTAGGCTCCACAGAATTGCCTGAACATTCTCAAAAGATGTCACTCTGTAGTGCACCTTGAAGGCTTACAGACATATATTTGTGTGCAGGCTCCCCCTGCCTATCTTTTCTCTGACTGCTGGTCACCCCAGGATTGTGTGTCAGGGTAAAAAACAACCTCAGGGAAAAAAAGGTACAGTAGCAACCACTCCGCAATGGTAGGAAGCATCAGGTACCCCTTAATGGTAGAAGATGTAAAGGCAGGAATGTACCATTAACTTTATACCAAATAAAAGTTTGTAAACAAAAAAGATGTAAAGGCAGGAAAACATACATTCAAAATTGGTACATTTTACATTTTTTAAAAAATTTTTTTTTTCTCTGGAAAACCCCTTTAAGTCCGATTAACACACCTCATTTTGAAACACAGACAGTGAAAGCATACCTGCTACCTACACACAGGAGGGGCCATTTTGTAAAAATGATGATAGGTTATAAATGATACCTCAGACTGGCAAAATTACACCAATGTCCATGGGAAAACTTCAACCCTAATTTTCCTCCCAGAATAGCCGTCTGCACTTTAAAAAGGTAAAATATGAACATAAATTCAGGTCAAATACAATGCTGTCTAGCTACATATGTAGTTTCACTTTTTTTTCTTTTGACTATCTGCTGAAAGCCTACTGAGCATATTTAAATCACAGTTATCTCCTCATATACTACTATATAATTTCAATGACTAACCTGCCTTTCCTGGATGAAGCAATTGGTCTACTTTACGTCCATACTCCAGCCAGCTCTTATTTAAAAGGTGACAGGCAATGGCCAAAAACAGAGAGACCATGCAGAATTCACCTTCATGACAGCTCTCAAATGAAACATGATTGGCTACTAAGGATTACTTTTAAATAAGTTACTGTACATAGGTATGTGTATAAAATCTGTGCAAACTTCAGGTTAGCTGAAACCTGAATGAATAAATAAGAATGTGACAACTGTTCTATAGGCATGAAATGAGCATACATAAGCCTTTTTAAAATGGGTGCCCTACAAAGTACCATCCTAGGGGCACTAAGTCACAGAGAAGATCACAGAACAGCCCACTGATGAAGTGGTCAGAATGGAGATCTAAATGCTTGACTATCCATTTTTAAAGATTTACTCTTTAGTCAAAGCTGGCAAAACCTTGTCATGGGAAGCTGCGTGGCATAGACCCCAGACCTTTGGAGCCTATACCAAACAGCCAAATTACAAAGTTCATTGGAATGCAACTTGCGATCACATCTGTGTAAGGTTTAAACATGCACATGTATGTAAAATAGCCTACTTGGCCACAGTTACTTCTCATCTATGGGCATCCTTTAAACCTTATATATCCAACTACAGATTTCCATTTATAGAGTGAACAATTGCAATTCCTTTTGGAAATTATCATATGCCTCCTATACACATTTTTTAAATCCTGTCTCTGTATTGTATGGCATTTTCAGTTGTAAAATCTCTTAAGCCAGGCAAGAGAATAAATAGAGCAGCAGAGAAAATAACAGCTCTTGCTTAGTCAGATTCTTTACTTCTTTAGCTCAATCACAGTATACTTCTATGCATATAAAAATGATGGCTGCACATATGCCTACACTGCAATGATGGGATAGTTGTCATTTCATACCTTGCAGGCCTCGGATATGAATGTTAAAATTAATCTCTGGCAAAACATTCCAGATCTTTATAAACGGATGGACACATATTGTTATATCACTAGAAAAATATGCAATTTTTTTAATGTAATTTAAAGCATAAAAATGTGACAATAACATTTTTAAAACATGTTATCTCTAAATGTGACCATAACCACACCTTTAATGGTATACTTTCTTTAAGCATAAATTGAAGGCATCCAAAGAGTGTGGAGGTGGCCAGAAGCTTTATGATCCCCTCTGCCTCCTAAGACAACAAGTTCCCCTCCTGTAAAAATGTTCTTATCACAATTGTACTGTAGCAGCTATTATAGACAATGGTGACAAGGGGATTATAAAGAAGATTTTGTTACTGCATTCCTCAATGTGCACATCAACATGAACCAGTTTAGGGATCAGGAGGCGAGATGAGAAGCCTGCCCCATGCTGCCTCTGAAGGGCATTGTTCGAGGACAAGTTTTCACTTTGCCTCGTAATAGCAATGGACCCTAGGGTGACCAAGCATTGATCAACTCAACTCAACAGGGACAGGCAAGGGCGCTTCCCACCTTTAATTTCCTATAATTTAGGTAACATTTCAGCTCACCAAATGGCATCTCTGTTTGCAGGAGACAGGTATACTTTAAAACATAAGTATGAAAAGGATAGAATCCTCATTAAAATGACAGAACATTAAGGCAACTTAATAACAACAGACTGACTAGATGGAATAACTCTTCACTGTCTCATATTAGAAATATAGAGTTGAACACAGTACTGACACATGTAAACCTTGTTTGTGTAGAACCTTAATGGATACATTCAGCAAATGCCTTCACATAGCATAATACCATAAGCCTGGATTCTTTATAAGTATAGCTTAATAATTCTGTAGCTGCGTGCTGTATCGTCTTTAATAATACAATGGCTTGACATAATTGCCAGGGAACGTGCCAAACAGTTTTGTTCTTCTTGATGTACCTGTTACAAAATAAAAGTGAAATAGGCAAAGCAAAATTAGAATAGCAAAGAAGCAAATATGATTATTGAACTCCATGCAAAAGTCTGTTATCTGATTTTCCAATTTTGTCATACATTTCCCTTAATTTCTTTGTCACAGAGACACTCAGGATGCACTTAGTAGGAACTAAGAAAATATATCTACTTTGTCCCCTCTAAATAGCCACCTGAGTCTGATCTTGATCCAGCGCTGTGTACTTCTGCAGCAGCTCTGCAGAGCAGGGGCAGAGCCATGCAGGGCTGGTTTTCGGACTCAAATTCTGATTCTCAAAAAGCCCAGCTTGGGATCAAGCATGCACAAGTGCCCCCATAGTGGCTTCCCACAGGGGCACATGGCAGTGGGGAGGAGCCAGGAGTGCTAACAGGGGACCCGATAAGATTAGGACTGCTCTGTGCAAAACCATTGCGCAGAGTAGTTAAGTATGACAGCTCTCTGCCTATGCCAAGATACAACTTTCGGTTAGGCCCCGTACACACGAGCAGACAGATTTGTTCAAATCAGTCGGACAGACCGATTTGAACAAATCTGTCTGCTGGGATGTATTGGTTTGATCGTGTACACACGATCAAACCAAAATCCCCGCCGGCAGACGGTGCGCTGACGTGGCGGTGACGTTGACGCCGCCACGTCACCCCACCAGGAAGTGAATTACTTCCGCGCATGCGTCGAATCCATTCGACGCATGTGTGAGAAGATATGTCTGCTGGTTAGCGTACTAACCAGCAGACATATCGGGCGGACAGATTCCCAGCCGACAGATTTTAAAGCATGCTTTAAAATCTGTCGGCTGGCCAAATCCGTCGGCTCGCCCGTACACACGATCAAATCTGTCTGCTGGGACGGTCGGGCCGACCGTTTCCAGCAGATAGATTTGATCGTGTGTACGCGGCCTTAGAAAGGTGAAGGAAGGATCGTCGGTCTACAAGTCCAACTGCCATGGAGATCTGTGTGAATGAATGAAGTGGTTTTCAAATCTGACAGCTGCTGCAGTGTGGAAAAACACCTGCATGCTGTAAAGAAAGGGGCGTTTTGGGGGTGGGGGGTCCATTTGGTGCCATATTACATGTTAAATATGGGTAAGACATGGTCTTAAAGTTGGATTTAATCAGTTTGGATTTCCCATTACTTTCTGTATTGGAGACCATGGGCATCAGGACCAATAGTAAGACAGCATACACACGATCAGTCAAAACAGATGAAAACAGACTGAAGGTCTGTGTGGGCCCCATCGGTCAGTTATTCTTCGGTCAAAAAAAAGAGAACTTGCTTTAAAATTTAACCGATGGACGCCTAACCGATAGGTCAAAACCGAATGTTAGTATGCAAAAGCATCGATTAAAAAGCCACGCATGCTCAGAATCAAGTCGACGCATGCTTGGAAGCATTGAACTTCATTTTTTTCAGCACGTCGTCGTGTTTTACATCACTGCCTTCTGATATGATCTTTTTTTAACCGATGGTGTGTAGGCACATCAGACCATCAGTCAGCTTCATCGGTTAACCGTTCTCATCGGATGGACTGATCGTGTGTACGCGGCCTAAGGGTGAATCACCTCAGTGTAGATACAGACACATTTTTCGGGTTGTAAAAAATGATGTTCTTTTTTAAATGTCATTAAAAACGATAGTGTGTGGGCTCCAGAGCATTTTTCACGATGTAGAAAATGGGCATTAAACATTTCGAACATGCTCTAATTTTTCACGACATTTTTAATGCTGTCGTTTTTAACATTGTAAAAAATGGTCGTGTGTGGGCTTTTTAATGACGTGAAAAAAAACGTGCATTCTCAGAAACAAGTTATAAGATGGGAGCACTTGTTCTGGTAAAACTAGCATTAATAATGTAGCACATTCATCACGCTGTAACAGACTGAAAAGAGAGAGCGTGAATTGCGTGGTGAGAGCGTGAATGGTCTCTCACCAAACTTTTACTAACACAAAATCAGCAAAAGCAGCCCCAAGGGTGGCGCCATCCGCATGGAACTTTCCCTTTTGCTAGAGCATTTTTTTTAACGATCATGTGTAGGCAAGGCCGTTTTAATGATTGTGTTGAAAAAAACGTCGTTTTTTCTAGACCATTAAAAACATAATTTTTTACAACCTGAAAAACGGTCGTGTGTACGCGGAATAAGGCCTAGTACATACGGAGCGAATATTGTCCGGTTCAACAAAAACTCTCCGACATTTGGCTGATCAGCCGTCCGGTCAGCGCTGGTCGGCGAGTTATAGCAGGCGTCCCCCTGTTAGGACTCAATAGCTCAGCAGGGAGATCACTGCACTAACACTGCACAGTTAGTATAGCAAACTCCCCCTGAACTCCAGCCCAGAATGAAAAAAATAAAACAATGCGTGTACCAGGCCTTAGGTTCTAACAATTCTAACAAGTTCTAACAATTCTAACCAAAAAAAATGTTGGCCTTTGCATCCATTTTAGTTAAATATTTTTAAAGAAATGCACATCTACAGTATTTCTTCAATAATTGCATGGAGTTCATCTTTAAAATATTATCCACTTAAGGACCGGACCAATATGCTGCTAAATGCCCAGAGGCGTTTTTACAATTCGGCACTGCGTCGCTTTAACAGACAATTGCGCGGTCGTGCGACGTGGCTCCCAAACAAAATTTGCATCCTTTTCTTCCCACAAATAGAGCTTTCTTTTTAATGGTATTTGATCACCTCTGTGATTTTTATTTTTTGCGCTATATACAAAAATACAGCGACATTTTTGAAAAAAAAATCAATATTTTTTACTTTTTGTTATAAGAAAAATCGAATAAACTAAATTTTAGTCAAACATTTAGGCCAAAATGTATTCAGCCTCATGTCTTTAGTAAAAAAATAAAAATCGCAATAAAAATAAAATAAAAATAGCTACCTAGCGGCAACAGTGACACTAATACAGCGATCAGAAAAATGATTGCTTAGTGACACTGGCAATAGGGAGTGAAAGTGTTAACTAGGGCGGTGATCAAGGGGTTAAAACTTTATTGGGGGGGGTACGGGGGCTACCCTGAACCTAATACTAACTGCCTGTCACACTAATTGTCACACTGACACTAAATGCAGTGATCAGTACATATATGATCACTGCATTCAGTGACACTGTGACAGGGGGTGGGGGGGGGGGTGATCGGGGGGGTTAATGTGCCTATGTGTCACTGCTGTCAGTGTAGTGTTGGTGCAGACTCACTGTGTGATGTCTTCTCTCCTCAGCGGCGGTTGAAAATACCGCCGAGAGGAGAGATCACATCACTTCCCCCTTCCTGTGTTTACACAGGCAGAGGAAGTGACACATTGGCTGGGAGCGATCCGGAGGGGGCGGACAAAAACGAACAGCCGCCCCCTCATCCCGGATCGCTCGGATAGCCACGGGGACCGCTGCAAGTACCGGGGGGGGAGTCCCGATCGGACCCCAGACCCATGTCTAGGCAGGGACGTACAGGTACGCCAATGTGCCTGTATGTGCCATTCTGCCGACGTATATGTACATGCGGCGGTCCTTAAGTGGTTATATTACATCATTATACATAAAATACTTGTATGTTTCACTAATCTGTCTTTACAATGTAAATTAACAACGTAAACTGTCTATGTAGACAAAATATCCATGTAAAATGCAGAAAACAAGAAAACACAAGAAAATCAAATTCTTTTTAAAACTATTTTTTTTTCTATTGTCTTTCATTTATTTCTCAAAGACCAATTGTCAGCACCGTATACAGAATATATAAAATGTTATGTTTCATGACTCCTGGTTTGCTACTGGGTCTGTTAACACATTGGCATGGCATAATTTTTTCAGTGCACACAGAACCACTATACCTAAATACAAATCTTTTTAATGTCATGGGTTGTAAACAGAGGAACATGAAAAAATAATAATTCAATAGGATTTCTTTTGTTTTCCAAGCACTAATAAACCTATACTTAACATATGCTCCAACAAATTCCAACCCGTGACTAGCCCAATTTCACAACGGAAAAATTAAACATGAGACATTAAAGCAGAAGCAATGTAGACTCTCTTGATCAAAGAGTATACCAGCATGGGTGCCACAGTTGGGATGACTCTTGGGTAATAAAAGGCGGCTGTTCTTTCATGTATCTGATGCTCATCATGCAAATGATGTACAGTAAAAAAAACATGGCCAATTTATTAAAAAGCTCAAAGATATCTCTAAGGCCCCATGCACACGAGACGCTGGTAAACTCGAGTTCAGAGGCATTTGGACATTTTTTTCAACTGCCCCTGAACACATTCAATGTTATCCTATGTGTCCATGCACACAATCTCGTTTATTGCCGTTTTTAGGCAGTTGAGTTTACCCTCGTTTTTCCAGAAGCAAACAAATGGGTTCAGACCACAAAACGCTGCTAAATGCAGCAAAACACGGTACCGGCGTTTTGACGCGATTTCGTTTATAGGCGTTTTTAAAGGTGACCTATTTTTTTACATTAGAAATCTCAAAAACGATGGCAAAAAAACATAAACAACTGTAATTGCTTGCATTGCATTGTGGACAATCCACAACGTGTGGCAGGTGACATGGCCAGTGGACAATACACAAATTGTGGCAGGTGACATGGCCAGGTGATGTGGCAAGTGGACAATCCACAACTTGTGGCCAGGTGACGTGGCAGGTGATGTGGCCAGGTGACGTGGCCAGTGGACAATCCACAACTTGTGGCAGGTGACATGGCCAGGTGATGTGGCCAGGTCATGTGGAAAGTGGACAATCCACAACTTATGGCAGGTGACGTGGCAAGTAACGTGGCCAGGTGATGTGGCAAGTGGACAATCCACAACTTGTGGCAGGTGACGTGGCCAGTGGACAATCCACAATTTGTGGCAGGTGAAGTGGCCAGGTGACATGGCAAGTGGACAATCCACAACTTGTGGAAGGTGAAGTGGCCAGTTGAAGTGACAGGTGACGTGGCCAGTGGACAATCCACGACTTGTGGCAGGTGACATGGCCAGGTGACGTGGCAGGTGACATGGCCAGGTGATGTGAACAGGTGACGTGGCAGGTGATGTGGCCAGGTGACATGGCCAGGTGACATGGCAAGTGGACAAACCACAACTTGTGGCAGGTGACATGGCCAGTTGACGTGGCCAGTGGACAATCCACAACTTGTGGCAGGTGAGGTGGCCAGGTAATGTGGCAGGTGACGTGGCCAGGTGACATGGCAAGTGGACAATCCACAACTTGTGGCAGGTGACGTGGCCAGGTGACATGGCAGCTGACATGGCCAGTGGACAATCCACAATTTGTGGCAGGTGACGTGGCCAGTTGATGTGACAGGTGACGTGGCCAGTGGACAATCCACAACTTGTGGCCAGGTGATGTGGTCAGGTGATGTGGCAAGTGGACAATCCACAATTTGTGGCAGGTGACGTGGCCAGTTGACGTGACAGGTGACGTGGCCAGTGGACAGTCCACAACTTGTGGCCAGGTGATGTGGTCAGGTGATGTGGCAAGTGGACAATCCACAATTTGTGGCAGGTGACGTGGCCAGTTGACGTGACAGGTGACGTGGCCAGTGGACAATCCACAACTTGTGGCCAGGTGACGTGGCAAGTGGACAATCCACAACTTGTGGCAGGTGATGTGGCAGATGACGTGGCAAGTGGACAATTCACAACTTGTGGCAGGTGACATGGCAAGTGGACAATCCGCAGCTTGTGGCAGGTGATGTGGCAAGTGACATGCTAAATACAAGTATACTGCTGCTCTTTCAGCTGCTACTCACTCTGGTCTCACAAAATGGCTGAAATGGTTAAATAATATTGTTTTTTGAGCTTAGGGACAAGGCAGGTGACGTGGCCAGTGGACAATCCACAACTTGTGGCCAGGTGACGTGCCAGGTGATGTGAACAAGTGACGTGGCAGGTGACATGGCCAGGTGACATGGCCAGTGGACAATCCACAACTTGTGGCAGGTGACGCGGCCAGTTGACGTGCCAGGTGACGTGGCCAGTGGACAATCCACAACTTGTGGCAGGTGAGGTAGCCAGGTGATGTGGCACGTGACATGGCAAGTAGAAAATCCACAACTTGTGGCAGGTGACGTGGCCAGGTGACATGGCAGCTGACGTGGCCAGGTAACGTGGTCAGTGGACAATCCACAACTTGTGGCAGCGGACGTGGCCAGGTGACGTGGCAAGTGGACAATCTGCAACTTGTGGCAGGTGACGTGGCCAGTGGACAATCCACAACTTGTGGCAGGTGAAGTGGCAAGGTGATTTGGCAGCTGATGTGGCCAGGTGATGTGGCCAGGCGAGGTGGCCAGGCGAGGTGGCCAGGTGACGTGGCAAGTGGACAATCCACAACTTGTGGCAGGTGATGTGGTCAGGTGATGTGGCAAGTGGACAATCCACAATTTGTGGCAGGTGACGTGGCCAGTTGATGTGACAGGTGACGTGGCCAGTGGACAATCCACAACTTGTGGCCAGGTGATGTGGTCAGGTGATGTGGCAAGTGGACAATCCACAATTTGTGGCAGGTGACGTGGCCAGTTGACGTGACAGGTGACGTGGCCAGTGGACAATCCACAACTTGTGGCCAGGTGATGTGGTCAGGTGATGTGGCAAGTGGACAATCCACAATTTGTGGCAGGTGACGTGGCCAGTTGACGTGACAGGTGACGTGGCCAGTGGACAATCCACAACTTGTGGCCAGGTGACGTGGCAAGTGGACAATCCACAACTTGTGGCCAGGTGATGTGGCAGATGACGTGGCAAGTGGACAATTCACAACTTGTGGCAGGTGACATGGCAAGTGGACAATCCGCAGCTTGTGGCAGGTGATGTGGCAAGTGACACACTAAATACAAGTATACTGCTGCTCTTTCAGCTGCTACTCACTCTGGTCTCACAAAATGGCTGAAATGGTTAAATAATATTGTTTTTTGAGCTTAGGGACAAGGCAGGTGACGTGGCCAGTGGACAATCCACAACTTGTGGCCAGGTGACGTGCCAGGTGATGTGAACAAGTGACGTGGCAGGTGACATGGCCAGGTGACATGGCCAGTGGACAATCCACAACTTGTGGCAGGTGACGTGGCCAGTTGACGTGCCAGGTGACGTGGCCAGTGGACAATCCACAACTTGTAGCAGGTGAGGTAGCCAGGTGATGTGGCACGTGACATGGCAAGTAGAAAATCCACAACTTGTGGCAGGTGACGTGGCCAGGTGACATGGCAGCTGACGTGGCCAGGTAACGTGGTCAGTGGACAATCCACAACTTGTGGCAGCTGAGGTGGCCAGGTGACGTGGCAAGTGGACAATCCGCAACTTGTGGCAGGTGACGTGGCCAGTGGACAATCCACAACTTGTGGCAGGTGACGTGGCAGGTGACGTGGCAAGTGGACAATCCACAACTTGTGGCAGGTGACATGGCAGGTGACGTGGCCAGGTGACATGGCAGGTGACGTGGCCAGTGGACAATCCACAACTTGTGGCAGGTGGCATGGCCAGGTGACGTGGCAGATGACGTGGCAAGTGGACAATCCACAGCTTGTGGCAGGTGACGTGGCAAGTGACACGCTAAATACAAGTATACTGCTGCTCTTTCAGCTGCTACTCACTTTGGTCTCACAAAATGGCAAAAATAGTTAAATAATATTGTTTTTTGAGCTTAGGGAGGGTCTTATGATGCCTCCTAACCAAACGCTTATAAAGGCAAACGCGGTAAAACGCCGCAAAATTCGCGGCAAAAACGGGTGTTTCTGTTTGGCTTTAGTTTAAATATTCCCGCCCCTTAGGCAGCAGAACAGTGTCTATCTGGGAGAGTGAGCGGGCAGACACAGGACGAAAGGAGGGAGAGGAGCAGCTCCTCTCCTCTCACTGGTTTGCAGCCAGCAAGGGGAGGGGTAAAATGTCAAAGCTGATCTCAAGTTCAACTTTCTCTATCTCGCCCAGCTCATCTGTATCTGGCGTTGTCTGGCGGGTAAACTGGGCTATTGGGTAAACTGGAAGTCCCCTCTTGTCTTGTAATCCCTTGGTACACCCCTGGGGAGACATGACATGTGGACCTTTTGCGGGCCGCCGCAGGCTGTTCGCGGGCCGCCATCGGCCCGCGGCCGTTCACGGGCCACCGCGGCCCACCGGGCATTTGCCCGGTATGCCCTATGGCCAGTCCGGGCCTGGACTGTCAGCTGCCCATAGTTAAAATAGAGCAGCTAGATTTAGTGGAGGGAGATTTCTGCAGCTTATTTGGCAAGTACAGAATTACAGTATATATAAAATTATATGTAAAGTGGTTAGATGGAAGCTTCAGAATGGCAAAGATGTTTTTATTACAAATTATGTGAGCAGACTGTAGTTCCCTTTTAAGTAAATACTTACCAACAAACCACCCATCATCGCATTTCTCCATGACATCAACAACATCTCCTTCTCTGAGCTCCAGCTCATCTTCATTTTGTGGCAAGTAGCTGTACAATGCCTGAAAGCCAAACCTGAAAGGCAAGACAAAGAATGTGTCAAGCTATAGATACAAGAACGGTAGTATATTAATGTCAAATGAAGAAGTAAAACCAATAAAGAAACACCAGACTGCAGTTGTTAGGCAGAATCTTAAGCTGGGTAGACGCTGTCCAAAAAGTGGCTGGTTCAGCAGGAGCTGTCCAGGTCAATGTGTACGGCAGTCTGTCCAACAGAAGCAGGTCTAATGGCTGGCTTTTGTTGAAAGGACATGCTGGAAAACCAGCATCACCAACATCACCTGTATTAGTAGGCTAGGTTTGTTGGCTTCTTTGGTTATCGGACAGTTTATTGTTTTATTCCAAAGCAAAATAATTAAAGTAAAATAAAGATTTTTAAATCCCGGGTCTATTTTAAAAGATTTTGTTGAAAATGCATTTATTTAGCTTTATATTTCTAAAATGGTTTGATATAATAAAAATTACAGTAAAACCTTGGATTGCGAGCATAATTCGTTCCAGAGACATGCTGGTAATCCAAAGGTATATCAAAGCAAATCTCCCCATAAGAATTAATGGAAACTCAAATGATTCATTCCACAACCATTTATTCATAGGTCCTTCCGTTTATAGTCCATATAAAAAGATTATAGCAACGTGATTTGGTGGTGTAATCATAAAATGTCCATCCACAAATGGAAGCCTTCACAATGGGATTAGAAGCAAAATCCAGCAGGAGCTACAGTGTATAAAAGAGAAGAGAGACACCTCTAAGTGTAGAAATATGTTGCTAAATGTTGTACCTTTCTTAAATGTAACCCATATTGCTACATGAAGGCCGCGTACACACGATCAAATCTATCTGCTGGAAACGGTTGGCCCGACCGTCCCAGCAGACAGATTCGATCGTGTGTACGGGCGAGCAGACGGATTTGGCCACCCGACAGATTTCAAAGCATGCTTTGAAATCTGTCGGCTGGGAACCCGTCCGCCCGACATGTCTGCTGGTTAGTACGCTAACCAGCTGACATGTCTTCTCGCACACGCGCCGAATGGTTTTACTTCCTGGTGCGGTGATGTGGCGGCGTCAACGTCACCGCCACGTCACCGCGCCGTCTGGCGGCGGGGATTTTGGTTTGATCGTGTGTGTACACGATCAAACCAATATGTCCCCAGCAGACAGATTTGTTCAGATCGGTCGGCCCGACCAATTTGATCAAATCTGTCTGCTCGTGTGTACGCGGCCTTAGAGGTGTCTCTCTTCTCTTTTATACTCAGCTGTGACATGACGCTACTTTTATATCAAGTCAAAATGTATTAACACATTTTTCATACCTTGCAAAACGCTCTCAAACCAAGGTTTTACTGTAAATGAAACTGTGTCAAAGTGCAAACTTTACCAGAAAATATATATTTCTAAATATTTAAATAAATAAGTAATCTATGTATATACAAATTTTTGATAGTTACAGTTCATACAAATGTTAACACCTCTCAGTGACATATAAGTCTTTCTGAACATTAGTTAATTATAATAGTAAGGGAATGCATTTGCTAAAAAAAAGGGATTTTTAAATACAGCTTACCTGTAAAATCCTTTTCTTGGAGTACATCACGGGACACAGAGCGGCATATTCATTACTATATGGGTTATATGGAGTACCTTCAGGTGTGGACACTGGCAATCTCAAACAGGAAGTCCCCTCCCTATATAACCCCCTCCCCTAGAGGGAGTCCCTCAGTTTTGTAGCAAGCAGTATGCCTCCCAAAATGGTCACCCAAAAGAGGGGTGGGAGCTCTGTGTCCCGTGATGTACTCCAAGAAAAGGATTTTACAGGTAAGCTGTATTTAAAAATCCCTTTTTCTTTCTCGTACATCACGGGACACAGAGCGGCATATTCATTACTATATGGGATGTCCGAAAGCAATGCTTTAATGAGGGGAGGGAGACATCTTCCAAAGAAGGATTCAATTTAGAGGTAAACTCAAATAATAATAATAATTCCAACTTAGTCAAGAAAAAAATTCTTTTTTTTTTTTTTTATAACCAAGGGTGCTTCTGATCCCGAGGATTTCAAACTGCAGCCTGTAGTACTGCCTGTCCAAAGGCAGAATCCGCATTCCTTCTCACGTCTAGTTGATAAAACCTTGTAAACGTGTGGACTGATGACCACGTTGCCGCCTTGCATATCTGAGCCATAGAGATCTGATGGTGTGCTGCCCAAGAGGCGCCCATGGCCCTGGTAGAATGGGCCTTCACCGACAACGGAGGAGGCAACCTCTTCAAACCGTAGGCTTGAATGATTAATTGTCTAATCCATCTCGAGATGGTGGATTTTGCAGCTGCCTGCCCCTTCTTGGGGCCATCTGGTAGAACGAATAATACATCTGTCTTCCGGATCTTTTCTGTAGCTTTAAGATAGGCCTTCATGGCCCGGACAATATCCAAGGTATGCAGCAACCCCTCCTTTCTAGATGTAGGTTTTGGAAAGAAGGATGGAAGTACCAAATCCTGGTTTAAGTGAAATTTGGATATAACCTTTGGTAGAAAGGAAGGATGGGGCCGGAGAACTGCCCTGTCCTTATGTAGAACGAGATATGGTTCCTTACACGATAAGGCTGCTAATTCTGACACTCTCCTGGCCGAAACTATGGCGACCAAGAAAACCAACTTTCTTGTCAGTAAGACTAAAGGAATCTCAGCCAACGGCTCAAAGGGTTGTTTCTGTAAAGTGGACAGGACAAGATTTAAGTCCCATGGACAAATTGGTGACTTGACAGGAGGATTAATACGCAAGACCCCCTGTAAGAAGGTCTTTACCAGCGAGTGGGTGGCCAGCGGCCTCTGAAACCACACTGACAGAGCTGAGATCTGTCCCTTGATTGTGCTTAGTGCCAGGCCTTTATCCACTCCTAGCTGGAGAAGACTTAACACCCTATCAATAGTATATTTGCGGGAATTCCATCTTTTGGATTCACACCAGCCTACGTAGTTCCTCCACACCCTGTAATAAATCACCCTGGAGACCGGCTTTCTAGCCCTAATCAGGGTAGGAATTACCTGCCTAGACAGACCTCTACCCCTGAGAATCAGGGATTCAGCCTCCAGGCCGTCAAATTTAGACGCTGTAATGTAGGGTGGAGGATCGGGCCTTGTGAGAATAGGTCTGGTTGTAGAGGAAGAGTCCAAGGGTCTCCCACTGCCATCTTCAGGACTAGTGAGTACCAAGTCCTCCGGGGCCAAGCCGGAGCTACTAGAATGACTGGCTTGTGCTCCACTCTGATCCTGCGCAACAGGCGAGGGAGTAACTGTAGCGGAGGGAATGCATATAGAAGTTTGAATTGATGCCAAGGGCAAACCAACGCATCGGTTCCGCAGGCCATAGGATCCCTCGCTCGAGACACGAACCTGTCTAGTTTCTTGTTGAACCTGGATGCCATTATATCTACGTCTGGCATTCCCCACCTCTGGCAGATTGTCTGAAAGACCTGGGGATGCAGAGACCACTCCCCTGGCAACAGACTCTGGCGACTTAAGAAGTCTGCCTGCAGGTTGTCCACTCCGGGAATGAATATCGCTGAAATGCAGGGTACATGAACCTCTGCCCACTGAAAAATCAAGCTCACCTCCCTCTGAGCGGCCCGACTCCTGGTTCCCCCTTGGTGGTTTATGTATGCCACCGCCGTGGCATTGTCTGACTGGATTCTCACCGGGAACCCCTGTAATCTGGAGGTCCATGCCAGAAGGGCTAGGCGAGCAGCCCTGATCTCCAAGATATTGATGGGGAGCTGCCTCTCTGCTTTCACCCAAGTTCCCTGGCGAGAGAACCCCTCGAAGACCGCCCCCCAGCCTGCCAGGCTGGCGTCTGTGGTAACTACCTTCCAGACAACAGGGCTGAAGGATTTTCCCTTTAGAAGATTCTGGGGGTTCAACCACCAGGCCAGGCTTTGTCGGACCCTTGATGATAGCGTCAAAGGGGACTCTAAGGCATGTGCCCTCTTGCCCCAGGCTGCTAGAATGGCTGCCTGTAGGACGCGAGTGTGGATCTGAGCGTATGGTACTGCCTCGAACGTGGCCACTAGCTTGCCTAGTACTCGCATACACAGGCGAATAGTTGGTTTTTTCTTGTTTAGAACCAACTGAACCAACCTCTTGATAGCCTCGATCTTTACCAGGGGCAGGAACACCCTTTGCTGTTCTGTGTCTAACCTCATGCCGAGGTATTCCAACTGCTTTGTAGGCTGGAACGCTGACTTTCCCCGGTTTAGGACCCAACCGAATTCTTCGAGGTACCGAACCGTGAGGTTTACTGCCTTTTGCAGACCCGGCCGTGAGTGATCTATGATTAAAAGATCGTCCAAGTATGCTAGGACTGTGACCCCTTGGATCCTTAAATTGGCCAGAACTGGGGCTAGGATCTTCGTGAATACCCGGGGGGCCGTGGCCAGCCCGAAAGGGAGCGCCCTGAATTGGAAGTGTCGCTGCCCCACCGCAAAGCGTAAAAATCTTTGATGCGACTGAAAGATTGGTACGTGAAGGTAAGCATCCTTTATGTCTATGGAGGCCAGAAAATCGTCCTTCTGAAGAGCGGCGGCTGCTGACCGGATGGATTCCATCCGGAAGGAACGAACCCTTAGGTAACCGTTTAACCTCTTTAGGTCCAAGATTGGCCTGACATCGCCGTTGGGCTTTGGTATGACAAAGAGATTGGAATAGAAACCTAGCCCTTGCTCTTGGGCTGGCACCTCTATTATTACGTCCTGGCAGAGCAGGTGATCCAAGGCTGCCAGAAATGAGGCCTTCCTTGCTGGATCCTTTGGTAGCCTTGATTCTTGAAAATGAGGCGTAGGACACCTTAGAAACTCCAGTCTGTAGCCTGTGGTTACAGATGCCCGGACCCATTTGTCGGGGATCTTGGCTTCCCAAACTTCTGAGAAGAAACGAAGCCTTCCCCCCACCCGCGAGAGTGGGGGCGCCCCTTCATAAGGCAGACTTAGGGGCTGTCTTTGGCCTCTTACCCCCAGGGGCCTGTCCCTGCGATCTACTGTTAACGTTGGATCGTGCAGGCGGCCGTCGATACTGCCTGGAATTTGAGGGCCCCGAGACAGGAAAGAGCTGCCTTTTAAATGTAGGACCCCGGAATGTCTTTTTGACCGGTAAAAGGGTACTCTTGCCATTTGAAATAGTCTGAATATACTTATCCAGATCCTCTCCGAAGAGTCGTCCTCCATGGAAGGGAAACCCTGCCAGAAGCTTTTTGCATGGGGGCTCCGCCGCCCAGTTCTTCAACCATAAGAGCCTTCTCATGTGCACCAAAAATAGTGATAGACGAGAGGCCTGCTGGATGGAATCTTTTATAGCATCTACAGCAAAACACAGAGCTCTGGGAATATCAGAAAACTCTTCTGCCTGTTGGGTAGGCATGTCCTTTAACATTTCTTTTGTCTGGTCTTTTAACGCCTGACAAATACCAATCGCAGCCACAGCTGGCTGTACCACTGCTCCTGCCGCAGCAAAGGATGCTTTTAAAAGTGTCTCTAACCGTTTATCAACCGGATCTTTAAACATATGTATGTTTTCCACCGGGCAAGTTAGTGATTTATTCACGCATGAGATGGCTGCATCCACTACTGGGAGCCTCCACCTCTTGGAGAATCTTTCCCAATCCCGAAAGATCAATTCCTCAAAGAGAGGATGGACCGGAAAAACTGCGTTGCTTAACGGAGCTTTCAAAAAGGCCAGAGAGGATACCGGAGGAACCTGAGGCTCTGGCAATGGTAAACTAAATGCCGAGCGGACCATGTCCGTCAAAGACTGTACCCACAGTCTTTCTGTCTGGGAGTCTGAAAATGGTTCCTCAGAGGCAGATCCCTCAATCCCTGAACCCTCTTGGTTCAGGTCTAGTTGATCCTCCTGTGATTCCAATTCCTCCGGAGAGAGAATCTCAGCATCTGAGGATACACCTCTTGGTGATGGGGATCTAACCCGTTTCTTACCAGGAATAGCTCTAGCGATCAATGCTGCTATTCTCTCTTCTAGCCCCCCTAGGGATACGGCTAGCATCTCCTCTGTGATAAACACAGGGCTGGGCTGATCTGGGCCAGCCTCCGCACCAGATCCCCTTAATGGCTCATCCAAGGCGCTCTTTATGTTAATAAGTTGCGGGGAAAGTATCGGCATATCATCAGAATCAGAAGGGGAACCCTTTTGTTTTTTGGTCTTTTTTTTTTTTTTTTTTTTGTACCCTTTGACCCCGAACCTTTGGAAGCCATAATACAAAATCGAGGGACTCCGCCCACACAACAGACTGTAGTGGCCAGGAGTACAAAACCAGAGCTTAGGGGACCATAGATCACTAATGCCCAAAAACTGATGGGATCCCGTATGTTTTTCTCTTTTTTTTTTTTTTTAAATATATATTATATATATTTTCTTTTTTAAAACATACAGTGACCCCAAACTTAGTTTGCCAGCCTCCAACCTACTGCAAAAAAGGGGAATTTCTTGGCTTAACAAAAAAGGCATTGGAACAAAGTCCAGCATGTACTACCCCTCTTCCGCCACCGGGAGTCACTGTTCTGCCGCTCTGCGTCCTCTCCTTCTGAAATCAGCCTCAGACTGAGCACCAACAATGCCTGCTGATCTATAACAGCACAAGGCGCGCCCCTGTATGACGCCGCAGGCACGCCCCCCCCGCCCTCCTGTCTGAACGGCGCGAAAAAACGTCTATAAGACGTGCGGGCGCACGCGCGCGCGTATGCCGGAACAGGGGGAACATGGAGGAGCCGCGCTGCTGGAGACCCAGGACTGCAGAAACAGGCGGCAGATTCAAACCCCCGGCCAGGTAGGACTCTCCAAAAGGCCCCTAGGGATCCTTACTAGTCCTAGGAAGAAAGCAGCAGGTTAGCTAGCAACACATTCTTAGACAGGGGAACCTAGTGATGGGGGAAAAAAGGTGTCATCCTGTCTCTCTCAGACAAAGTGAGCAAGGTTGCCCATGCAGAGCATACTTAGGCTATCCCCCCTTTTAGGTTACCCCGGAGAGCCTGCTGTCGAACCAAGTCCCGCAGGCTCCCCCTTACCTGCTCCATGCTGCAGGATGTTTGTCCAGCAAACTGATCCAATCTTCTCCCATCTCCGTGGGTAGCGTAGTAGACCTTCAGGCCCTGGGGTCCTATGAAGGTACCCACTGTCCTGGACCTATATAGCACCCTGGCAAACAGGAACTTATGGTTTTTACAAACTCCAAGTCCTGGGCCCAGGGTCCAGCCCTCCAAAGAGGAGCATTATAGGCAAAACCCCACGGTTTGGGGCCCGGGTACTGTCCACTTTGGCACTGAGGCTCCTTGGACAGATCCGGTTAGCCCGCCCTTAATCCCAAGGATGTGGAGCAAAGCTATTCCGTGACCAACACCTAAGACACTGGCGAAAAAACTGAGGGACTCCCTCTAGGGGAGGGGGTTATATAGGGAGGGGACTTCCTGTTTGAGATTGCCAGTGTCCACACCTGAAGGTACTCCATATAACCCATATAGTAATGAATATGCCGCTCTGTGTCCCGTGATGTACGAGAAAGAAAATAAAATAATTAAGAACACAGGCTGATTCCAAGTAAATAATATCCAGGTTGATATCTAGATATTTAGAATGTTGACATGGAATGGGCACCAATGAGGAGTGCCAGGATGTAAACAGTGGTGTGGGATGTGTTGAGGCCGGGCACCTCTGAACTGGATCCTTCTCCATAAAGTGTACACTTCTATTTATGTATGCACTTTAAATGGTTTAAATATTTCAGCTCAACTATGTTTTTATTTGAAGAAGTACAGTTATCCTTAAAACATATTTAATGAGCTAAACATTCAAACATGTTAAACAACTCTATGGAGTAAAACAAATAAATAGCTTGAATAATTTACTCTTTGTTTCCCATTTGTCATCATAAGTCAAATTATGTTTTCTATGAAATGACCTTGAACTGTGTGAGTTAAAACAGCTGTCCCCATCGGGTGAAAACTGTGATCATCGCTAGCGGCTATAGCAGATAATTGCAAGCGAATCAAGGAGGCTGCTTGTACCCAAGTTGATCGATCAGCTTGCCCACCAATATTTCAAATCTCGGTTGGTTCCTACTGGCAGGAGTCAGACTTTACTATTTAAGCCAAGGCTAATCTATGAAGAAAACTGTAAAATGTAATATGCATATATATATATATTTAAAGGAGAAGTAAGGTTTTTTATTTCCCAGTATTATACTTACCTCTACCACGGACCTCAGACTCCCCAAATGCCAGATTTCTCGTCTACAAGTCGTCCAGAACATGGCAGCCAGACTGATAATGGGGAAAAAACCCTGGGAATCAATCACCCCGTCCCTGAGGACCCTTCATTGTCTAGCCATAAAGGATCGGGTCACATTCAAGGCCCTCTGCCTCAGTCACAAATGTACACAAGGAATCACCTCCCCAAATATTTATGCGAGAAAATAAAATACCACAACCCCAATCGCGTTCTTCGGTCAACAAACCAAAATCTACTTCAAATCCCCAAGTCCCGCTACAAGTCTAAAGGAGAACAAATATTCACAGTCCAAGGACCCTGGCTGTGGAATGGGCTACCAACTGACATCAGAAGGGAAGAATATCATCGGGCCTTCAGGTAAAAAACTCAAGATCCACCTCTTCTGAAGCATAAGGAAGGAAATGGATACCAAGCGCCTTGAGGCGATTCAGTTCGCATTTATAGCGCTATACAAGTAATTCACTCACCTAGGTGGAAACAGCATTGTTACGATGCTGCATCTGTCCTTCAGCACCTCTACACTGAGAGCCGAGCAATCAAACACCATCGGAGGGTCGGTTCTCACAGCTCTCCGATCAGAGAGCTGCTGACTGCCAATCAGCAGCTCTCCACTCTGCTTCTCTTCACTCATTGGAGTGCTGAGCTGTGGAGGGGCAGAGCAGTCATCTCAGCGGCTCACCAAGAGGCTGAGGTGGGTGTCAGTCCAGGCATTTGGAGGATCTAGACTTCCAATGTTGGGATGACGCAGTGCCTTGACTGATTTATGCGACGTCATTCGTAGATCACATCACTCCTCAAAAGGAAAAGTGATCTACACGCTTCATAAATAGGCACTCAGAGGAGAGTGATCTTCTGAGAATTCCAGAGAACTCAGCAGTGGTTAACTCCCACTGCTTGCTAAACAGACACCTGTATTCAGTAAACACAGCTATTGCACTGAATTCAAATAGTTCACTTCATTTACCTTAATCTGAATTCTGTGTAATCTCTAGCAGAAAAAACTATCAACAGGATCTGTAGGAGGGCGCTTCCATAATTGTATAATGCTCTCTGCTTCCTGGAATCACCAATTATGTTTAAACTTTTAAGACAAGCTTGAATCTGCCTGGTGGCTAAAACATTTTAGCAAAGTTGTTTCTTACATCTCTTTTATATGTAAGAAAAAGCAATGAGAATAGGGTGGGTGCACTCTAGAATAACCCCATTGCAGACAAAGAGCACCATGCTAGACTGGTGAAGTAAACACCACGGAGCTGATTTATTAAAACTTGAAAGGGCAAAATCTGGCACAGCTGTGCATGGTAGCCAATTTGTTTCTAACTTCTGTTTGTTCAATTAAAGAGACATTGAAGGCCTTTTTTTTTTAAATAACAAACATATTAAACCTACCTGCTCTGTGCAGTGGTTTTGCACAGAGCAGCCCTGATCCTCCTCTTCTCCAGTCCCCTGCTGGCGCTCCTGGTCCCTCCCTTCTGCTGAGTGCCCCATAGCAAGCAGTTGCTATGGGGGCTCCTGAGCCACTGCTCTGTCTGTCCATTCAAACATGGAGCGTGGCTCAGCCCTGCCCTGCTCTCTCCTCAATGCTCACTGGCTGTGACTGACAGCAGCAGGAGCCAATGGGCCAATGGGGAGGCAGAGACTCTGGAGAGCCGCTGCTCTCGTGCACATCGCTGGATTGAGATGAGGCTCAAGTATTGGGGGGCTGCTGCACACAAGTTTTTTTTTTTAATTGTTTATTTATTACGGGAAAGGGACCCACACGGGCCTACATGGTACAGAGTAATAACATAGACATCTGGATAACATCACATAAGTAAATAAGTCTGGAGGCTCAATAGTACATTTAACATACCGTCATTACTGTACAGCAGGATTAATGCAGCACCGACAACCATATATCCTCCTTTAGTGACTGTCCTCGGCCAGCTGTCTGGTCGAGGTTCTCATATGTATCAGACCAAACAGGGGTCAAAAATAAACACCCCTCTTCTCATCCAGGGAAGGGCCTGTGTGCAACCCGTGGATGGTGGTCGAAAGCACCGGGTCCCCATGGGTCTGATCCCAAACCGGGGGTTTCCCAGTATGGGATATGGGGGGAGTCAGGGGAGGATATAGAAGCCTGTGTGAAGAGGTAGGCGCAAATACGTGATGTGTTATCGATCAGCGGATGACGTTTGGTTTCTGCCGACAAGTCTATATAGCACCAAGGTGCCCTGGCGAGGGGAACCATGGCTTGGCTCTGCTCCAGCCGCGTCCAGAGATTGGTCTCCTGATGTCGGCACCAATCTATAAGCCTTCCCAAGTGAACTGCCTGATAGTATGCCTGGGAGGGTGAGACCCCCACGTTGTTTGGGAAGCCACAAAAGTTGTTTTACCTTCATGCATAAAATGCATGAAGGCAAAAAACTTGAGCTTTTACAACCACTTTAAACTTTGACAAAAAAAACTGGGAAAGGATTTATTTCTATGCAGAGTTCGCAGGCTTGAATGGCAGAGCCACAATTAAGTCACCCCCGCACATTTTTGGCTGTGGCACACAGCTCTGAAGGAATGGCACAGGTATGCCAGGTATACGATCCAGGGACGTCACCAACTGCTGCTTGCCAGAATATCTCCTAAATGGAGCACGTTTAATAGATATTCATTTTACCAACAGGTAAACTTTATTATAAGCTTACCAGTTGTGAAAATTAAAACAGAGTTTACTACCACTTTAAGACCCTTCTTCCTGTATGCAACCCAATACTGACTTTTCTACTTTGACTGGAGCATAGATTTAGGTTTCCACTATTGTGACCTGAAAGTCACACGATTTTGCTGTGATTTTTTGCCGTGATTTTGATGCGACGTGAAGCAATGCCTGTGTATTTTTGAGGTCTATGGACCTCAAGTCGCATCAAAGTGGGACCAAAGTAGTTCAGTGACTACTTTGAAGTCACACAGATATGAATGGTACCGATTGGTAATCATGGGGTATGACTCGTCATGCAACTTTGCAGTCCAAAATGACAAGTAGCACTAGTGGATAAGTAGCCTTAATGTATTACAGTGGTGCGATTCCACAATACTGTACAGTTAATAGTGGATAAACTCTTCCAAGTTTATTTGTATTCTTTTTAGTATAGATCTGTTCTGCATGTATAAAATAACACAAATTAAATATAATGCATTGCTGCCTTAAAAAACTGGTTTAGACTTTCATGTTTGAACTGTGACATACATTACAAGAAAGGGTAGCCGTTTGACAAAGCCTTAATCTTGACTTCCCTCGGGCAGCTGTGTGAATATCTGACATTTCCAGGCAGACTCCCCTCTAATCTCCCCAGCTCAGTGGCACAAATTCCTCCTCTACTTATATAGCTAATGGAAAATATGAAGCAGCACAGGAAGCTAAGAAAAGGCATGACATAATGATTGGTTCAAGAGGTATTTCCTATACTACAAATACAATATTCTAAAGGTCATATCATGCAGGTTGACGTCATGCCTTTTGTTAATGTGGAAAATGAGATATCCGACAACCGGTGTACATTATAAACTTGACCGGAAAACAAGCAAGTGTCTGAATGAAATAGGAGCATTCCCTCAGGCACTTTTACTTCAATCTTCAAAGTGTGTGGTCAAGGCTAAGACATGCAATTACATCTTAAGCATGTGTTAGCATGAATTTACACCTTCTGATTCATTTACTATACAAGTTAGCTGGATATTCCAGAGATCATATGTGCCTAATCTGTGTTCATTTTCTGTGATTTGAACACAGCCTCCATCTGCCTCATTTAAAACATAGGTGCAGGGAGCAAACTGCTAATTCTAATGCCGCGTACACACGGTCGTTTTTTGCGATGAAAAAAACAACGTTTTTTAAAACTTCATTTAAATTGATCGTGTGTGGGCAAAAAACAATTCCAACATGCTTGAATTTTTTGTGTCGTTTTTCAAAACGTTGTTTTTTGTGTCATAAAAAGTGATGGTGTGTGGGCAAAACGATGTTGAAAACGACGTTTTTAAACCCGCGCATGCTCAGAAGCAAGTTATGAGACGGAGCTTCAATGGAAAAGAGTGCCGTCGAACGTGGTGTACGTCACCACGCTTTGCTAGAGCTTTGTAGAAAAACGATGGTGTGTACGCAATGTCGTTTTGGAAAATTAAGTTTGAAAAACGTCGTTTTTTTTCATGATTGAAAACTTCGTTTTTTTTCATCGCAAAAAACGACCGTGTGTACGCGGCATAAGAGGTAACCTTTGCTGATAATACCATAAGGGGCTACCATTGCTGTAAAAGCAGTTTGCCTGTCTGTTATGCTGACTTTTTTGCCTGTGATAGGAGTCCGTTTAGCCCAGTACACACGTACCAATTTCGGCTGATTTAGCAGGAACTGGTCAAATTTTGGTACAGTCTGTTTCACAGAAGACGGTGTGCCATTAAGCACCTCTGACCTTCCTCTGACTTTCCTGATTTGCATGTCGATGACTCAAAACACTGCATACAAGGGTCAGCCAAACAGTTAAGCAATAATCACTTTTAGAAGGAGGATTATACAAATAACCCTCTAGATTTAGAAAACATTTTTTTTTACATTTGGTAACTCAAAGCATCCATTCAGAATATATATTTTTAGTGATTCAGCAGATTGACTGGCTGTTAGGGGTTACAATACTGGAGATGTAGGATTTTGCACTTAGCAGTCTCTGTTGCATAAAGCTGGCCATACAGGGAACACATTCTGTCCAGTTTCTGATGAACCTGACAAAATTTGAGCTGTGGGTAGGGCTCTGTTGGGCCTCCTCCTGCCTGACATTCTTCAATCTGGAAACTGAAGGAGCAGGGCAGAAAACTGTTGGCCAAACTTCTAATCAGATGCAGTTCAACCAATAAAAAAGAAAATCACACAATCCCATATACAAAATCCTATACTCACAGCTGATCCAGAGGAAGGTGAAAAACCCCAGCAAAGCATGATCCAATTTGCTCCAGCAGGGGAAGAAAAATCCCTTTCTGATCCCCCGAGAGGCAATCAGATATTCCCTGAATCAACTTTACTTATAAATGTTAGTACCCAGTTATATTCATAATTATATAGTCATGGGCAGTATTAAACATTGTGAAATGATTCAACCTTTCCTCACTTTACTGAAAATCAGTGTTTGTTTTGGTTTATGTCCCCACTGGAGAGAGATTTCCTATCACTTCCCATCAGGGGAATCATTCCATTGAAAACACAGCCAACATTAAATACTTCACTAGCTATCTCTTGGGGCCTAAGCCTTCCTCACTCTACTACATAAAGGCAATTGTGTTGCTTACTTGTTTTCTTCAGACATATCCCACCACTTTCTGTTGTGACAAATGGGGCACAGCCAGGAAAAAAAGATCTGGCTGGAGATAAACTTTGTATGCAAATAGGTCTAAGCCCTCATATGCTGTCACAGATTATGTCCCTCTACTCCTCCCTATCTGCTAGAATTTGGGAAAATGGATCCTTGTCCCCTACATTCTCCATTCATAATGGGATGCGACAAGGTTGTCCTCCGACTCCTCTTCTTTACGTTCTTGTTATGGAACACTTGGCCATCGCCCTGTGCAATAATTCCAATATTACTGGTATATCGGTGGGCCCTATCTAAACTAGCTCTTTTTGCCAACAATCTATTGCTGTTTGTGACCCAACCAAGATTGTCCCTACCTCAAATACTGCAGGAGATTGCGAAGATCGGCGAGGTAAGCAACTTTAAGGTGAATAAAGAGGCCTTTCGAAAATGCCACCCTTTTTTTCTTTTAAGACCGATTCCGCCTCCATCCGTTCTCTTGGAATTCACGTACCCTCAGACGTGACCCAGTTATTTTCCAGAAACGTCGCTCCTCTCCTTCTTAGAACTAGGACTTCAAACTATGCATACAAGCGCCAGTCTTGGCTAGGTGAATGTTTTAAAAATGGATGTTCTGCCTCGGTTCTTATATTTGTTCCAAACAATTCTTATCCACATACCTTCCTCATTTTTCAAGAAGCTCCGTCAGATCTTCTCCAATTTTATCTGGAAAGGGGCCCGACCAAGTATACATTATGAAACACTGGAGCTCCAGATGCTTCTATTCATCATAGAGCAGCAATACTCACGCGTATACTCGACTGGTTTCACCATTCCTCGTCCAAACTATGGGTCCAACTAGATGGTCATATGAATCCGAAGGACCTCTGTGCTTTACCGTTGATGCCTGCTGTACTCCAGAAGGGAGCATTGCTCTTTAGTGACCTCACCCGCCAAACAATACAAATCTGGAATCGACTGCTTTCCTCTAAAGCCATATCTTATCCACTGACCCATGACCCCTTTGAGATTCCGGCATTTACACCGGCCATGCATGGGATGGGATTTGGACCTTGGCGCAGAGAGGAGCATAGGCGACTTGCTCAAGTCTTTCAAGCAGATTCTTCTTAAACTTTGGACACTCCATCCCGATCATCCTCTTATCACACAACACAATGGCTTCAGAGGCAACAAGTACTAGCTTATATCCGTACTTTTCTGTCTATACCGGATATTGGTGTCTTACTGGTATAGATGTCCTTCGACTATAAAATATATTAACCCAACACTTCCGGACACCTGCTGGTGCTGCTCCTCATCCAGGAGTACCCTTGTGGGAATGCCCTCCTGTGCAAATGTTCTGGTAAGCAATCTTCGGTACTTTTACTGCAGACTAATGACGACTTCAATTACACCCTCGCCTGAGGTAGCGCTTTTATCTATGCGCCCCAGACCACTTAAAAAACAGTGAATATGTACTGCACCACTTCCTGGCTAGGACAGTGATGCTCAGACACTGGAAGTGGATGAACATGCCTTCCCTGGGGGACTGGGCAGTTGAAGTGGACCGAACCTGTGATCTGAAACGTCTGTTGTCATGGGAAACAGGTAACATTTCTCCAGTACTTGAACCTCATAGTCTATGTTCTGCTATTCCACAGGGTTCATCTCTTGGGCTGAGAGTGATCCAATCCCTACTACTGTTTAGCCTAGGTGGAGTGTCCCCTGTACACTTCGCTATATTACTTTCTCCCCCCCATTATCTTTCCTCTTTCTCTATTTGCCTTATTTATGTGATTCGTGAAAACTCGAAACATAGCGTTTATTTTACTTCACCACAAAGGAAATATGCGTCCCAGGCAGCATACCTCCGTTACACACTGTTTTAAGACTTATTGTGCTATATACAGGTGATTGCCACCCAGAAGGCAGATGGTGAGGTCTACCGAGTTCATATATGCTTTATAAAATGTGAAAACAATATACAGTTGAACCTCAGATTATGAGCATAATTCTTTCCTGGAGTATGCTCGTAATCCAAAGTACTCGCATATCAAAGCGAGTCTTCTCATTGAAGTCAATGGAAACAAAAATAATTTGTTCCGCATTTACTTCAATGGGATGCAATACCAAATGTGGCCAGAGGTGGGGGTCACCAGAGAGCGCCGAAAAGGCCCAAGGACACTTTGGCTCATTTCCTGCACCCCGGCACCTCAGGCCAAATGAGGTACTGCAGGCCAATGTTTGGCTTTTCTCGGGCCCCTGCCCCTCAGGCCAAATGAGGTACTGCAGGCTTATTTTCAGCTCTGCTCGGCTTCTGCGCCCCCATACCTCAGGTCAAATGAGCTACTGCAGGCCTACTTAGCTTGAATTCTGCTAGTCTTGCAAGTCAACACTCGCAAACCGAGTTAGAATAAAAAATAAATAAAAAAAAAGTTGCTCGCAAACCAAGTTACTCTTAAACCGAGGTTCCACTGTTTAAGCATTTTTGTTTAATCCTTATCGCCTGAACATGGCAAATCTTGCTTTTCTTTTTTACAAAAGCTTACACTATGTTTAAGTTTGAAAAACTTCTCTGTATTCTTGATACATCCTCTTTAAAAAAAGATTGAAATAAAGCTTTAATACAAAAAATAAACACATGATTTTATAACACAATCACAAAGATTTCATGGTACAGGTACTCAATTAATATGCCAGGATTGAGCCACCACAATCTTCTGTCCTGAGACATTTAGTAACAGCTGAAATACCAAGATTATATGGGAAGAAAAGGAAGGTATTGGTCACTTACATGTCTTGTGGCGTCTGACTCCTCTCTATGCTTTCTCTTCTTTGTTGTGCTTGAGGTTGCTGGGAAATGATTAAACATTGTTTATTGTCATAGGAAGACACTTTATGTCGATAGTCAAAGGGGTGAGAGATAGTACTGCAGTAACGGACTGATTTCTCTGCAATGCTTATTATCTCATTGCAGACCGCTTCCTGCCGACAGTCAACAAGAAAAACAAGACAGGAATAGATGAAGACATTCCAGAGTGCATCAAATAAGTCCAGCACACAAGAGAAGTGGAGATCCCATTAAATCCATGTGGCGTGGAGGAGAGTTCCAGAGTAAGCATGGAAAAGACAGGCAAGACACAGAAGAAGGTAAAATTTAGTACAGATATACACAAGAAGCAACAGTGCAGAGCCTGATGCGGTTAGCATGTTGCGGTTAGACAATGCTCTCATTCTAGCAAAGAAATGTCGGTGAGCTTGGCTCTGTCATGCATTGGGTTAGGATTCAAAATGCAGGCGTAGCAAGAGAGAGAGTACATAGTTTTTACCAAGAAACAAAAAGACACACGTGTTAACACAGAGAGAAGTCAAACCAGGCCACCAGTGATCTGTCTATATCCAGTGCATCAACAATCTCTTACCACATAGCTCTTTTCAGACTCTGTGAGCTCTGGTCCTGTGCTCAGTGTATGCTGGGGCTGCTGTGATCATCAAGCACATTATAAGGGACACATTTAGCAAGGATTATTGGGTTACAGGGATACACATAAAGGCAGACAATACTTTGAATCTAATACATTATCCATAGGTAAATTCCAGTCTAGCAGCTGTTAAAAGGACAACGTGATTTTCAAAGCCATAATGGACTCTTGTTTTACCATAGCCAATGATGTCCTAATATCACTATTAGTCTTAGCTCCTCCCTATTTTAGCTCCCTTACCTCTGATTGTTTATAATACCTGTCGATTTCTGGTAGCATATCAGGATTAAGTAGTATCTTTAGAAATTATCTGCACATGGTGTCAGCCATGTGACCCGAAATTTCTTCCAGTTATTTACATTTCCCATCTTTAACTATTTGCACTAATATCACAGCTGCCAATTTCTGAATACAATTCCCAGAAATGCTTTCATACAGGGTGAGGTTCTCTAGGCAACACTATACTGTGTGCTGTAAACATGTGCTATATGCTGTAGTCTCAATGAGTCAAGTTCTACAATCTATATACTACAGCATGTTTGCTCTCCAGTAAACATATTGAAATCCTGAATAAATATTATACATGGTTAGTGTTCTCTCCATATTGCAAAAAATAGACATTCACTTCCACTATAAAATCTAGGGACAAATGTGTACCGCTCTTAAAACTAAACTGTTTTTTTTTCAACTGAGAAATGTCCCGTTATTGAAGTTCAGGTACAAGATATACAAGATTAGGAAGACAATATCTTCCTAAAATTCACTTTTGTGTAGACAATCTTATAAATAATATATTTTATTCTGACACCTGGAATGAATGAGGATCTCCACTTTAAGAGCATCTTCTAGGAATATCTTAGCCAATAATAGCAACACATTTTACAATTAAGAGCACAGGTTATTCTGTTATAAGGCAACATGACATTTTTAGTACATCTCTATGAGGCCATGGTATCTGCTGAAGATCAAGCACCATAAGATGTCAGAATATGTAATTCTTGTACTAATAATTCTCCAGAAAGTGCCCTTGCACCCCCAATACAATTAATTGTTATTGGGTCATCAAGTGAAGTGAATAGTAGTAGGACACAACAGCAATGCAAATCTGACATAGGTTTCAAGCTTTCCTCTCCCTATACAAAACTAAAAAAAGTTTTGAATGAAATTCCACTGCAAGCTATATTTCAAATGGAAAGCAATTCAAAATAAGTAAAAGAAAATAAATAAAAAACAGTAAGAGATCTAATAATTATATAAATTTATTGTTCAGAAAATGTTGTAAGGAAATATTACTTGAATATTATCCTTGTAGTCACCTTTTAGCTCACAGTGGTCTCCTTTGCCTTATTGCTGCAAACACTGGCATCTCAGCTTCACAACACACATCTCTAATAACTGCTTAATTTTTATAGCAAGCAATGGGCTCCTTAAGGCCCCTTTACACATGCGGACCATTCAGATCCGCCTATCAGTTTTTCATACAGATCTGAACGAGAGCTCCATATAACTCTATGGAGCGTCGGATATCAGCGGTGACATGTCCGCTGATACCCGATGAGCTCTGATCCGATCCTCTCCGCTAAAATGTGACGGATGCAAAATAGGTTTGGATGGGATGAAAACAAACAGACGGTTCGTTTTCATCCGATCACCCATAGAGGAGAGATCTGACTGGTCCGTCTCTGCACTGTGTGCAGAGACAGACCTGTCATCTACCAGTTCAGCAGGCATCAACGGAGCGATCCTTGCTGAGCAAGTGGATGTTTAAAAACAGATCCTCACGGGATCCGCATGTGTGAAAGGGGCCTTACACTTTGCTGAATACTGAAGACACCTCAGATACTTCTTGTTCTTAAGACCCCTTTCACACTGAGGCGCTTTGCAGGTGCTATAGCACCAAGAATAGCACCTGCAAAGCATGGTACAAGCATTCTTTTATTCTGTGAAAACAATTAGGATTGAGCAATTGAACTGATGCAATGCTTTACTCTGCATCTGCTAGTATATTGCAGCAGAGACCTACTTCGAAATACACCTGTTTCTGAAGAATGGCTTAACTAAACCAATAATGAGCACAACAATAGTCACAAGCAATAGAACTAATAATGAATAAACTATAACTTAATATCTGCTAAGCTTTTTAGATTTCAGAATATTTGTGTAAACATATGAGCAACAAAGAAATATACAGGTATGTATAATGTACAGAGTGGTCATACACTGTGTAATAAGACAATGGGATGAAAATATGTATAAAAATAAAAATGGATGCAAAGTTTTTTGGGTAATTTGGGGTTTGGTGACTCCCATATCTAAAACCGTTTATGCTTATTTCCCTGAAAAGTGCAAACATAGCAATGAAAAGGCTACTGGACCAGAAGTGGGCTCCTTAGCATAATATAATACAATGTGTCCAAAAAAAAAAAAAAACACATCTATATTGGCACCCAAAGTAATTATGTGTTTTCCATCTTCAGTATTTGTCACTAGATCCTAAGAGCATTTCTCCAGCAGATAATAGAGAAAGCCTAAAATTGTATAAACATTACCCATACGGCTCAAGAAAGCCCTTCTGGAGTAAAAAAGAAACAAAAAAAATCATCATGTATTTTGGTGTATTTGTAGGCTGTTGATTTTTTTCTCCAAGCTCGTTTAATAAAGAATTTGTTTTACTTGGCAGAGCTTATTTTTTTTTCCTAGGCTTATTTTAGTCATGGTTATTAAAAATACACAGGTTTAGATAGAATATTGAAAATATGTAATCACATTTATATTCATTTTTACATTTAGGTTTCATATTTGAGCAATAGAAAGATGGTCTGCTTTTATGAAAGCTTGTATCTTTTTTATTGGAAAAACGATTATTAGACTATATAGCAAAGGGATAGCGGAAAGATTTTGTTGGGAGCTCTGTATAGAGATAGTGAAACAAAAGTAATATATACGGGCTTACCACGACAGAATTTGATTTCAGGGTATTAACCGGGGAGTCTGTAAGCATTACTGGACTTTTAGATGTCAGTGTTTGTTCACCATCAGATCTGCAAGGCTAATGAGATGATGTAAAAGAACAAAAAAAAATGAAAATGGGATGATGAATGAATACACAATAAACAGATGACAAAATCACAGAGCAACTGCCAGAAGCCATGCTGGGTTTTTGTACAAACACATGGAGATTACGCCTTTATTTTGCACAAAACTTCATTGTATATTTTTTCATGCGAGAAAACCACAAACACCCACTGAGGATTTTGACGTATTATTATGCACGCTTAACTATTGTTATAAAGAGAACAGCAATATATTAATAAGGAAAAATATAAACTGCAATAAGGCTTAGACTATCAACCAATCAGAACCCACCTAAACCAACTCAGTAAACCAACTAATGCTGATATTTCACTGGTCAAAGCGAGTTGCAGCACATTACTCACTCTTAAGCCAGCCATGCATGAGTCCCACTCTGAAAGAATTATCTTTCGAAAATCGTAACTAAGAATTTTCGTTCAAATTTCGCACCATTAGTGGGCTGCAGCAACAGCTGATTTTTGTGCAACCATCAAATTTGAGAGATTGTTAATTTTATTTAAAATGTCCAACATGCCCAATTTCTAATCGATGATGGGAGAATCGTCCAAGAATTATAATCGAAAAAGAAATGCGCATTAGCTATGACCTGGAAAGAAAAAAAGATTCCTGGCCATGAAAATTATTTTCTGTAGCAATATGAGGGGAAATTAAAAGGCTTGGTTTGTCCAATATCGAAATTAATGGTGGCATCATCGGATCATAAAATGCACACATTTTCTGATTTTTGAAAGTTTTTTTTCCGAATTTGACCCATGTATAGCCTGTCATGATCTTGATTAACTAAGAACCGATATAATTGCTATTGGCTGCAATCTAAATGGTTACCTCTGTTCCATTATCTCTTACATCGTACAAGACATACAGTAAATACTATATACTATACCTTTATTCTGAAATCTATCTAAAAGTGAAAAGGCATACAGTAGCTCTAGTTCTCCATGCATGGTCAATAATTTATTACATTTTAAATATATATCTATAAATAATAGCAAATAGGCCCACTGGTTTTTGTTGCCTCTTCAACTGTGGATGCATTCACATATGCATGAGAAGCAGGATGACTGCCATGTTCAGAAATGATCTATTCTGAACCTATGAAGTCTTTTTACCAGATGACAGCTTTTCGCTCTAGGGCAGGGTCCCACACAACCCCCTGATGTGGCCCGCGATCTCCTGCTCTGGTATGTCAAGTTGGCAAGCCCAGATTGTGGGTTGCCAACCCGCCATCCCAGAGCATCAGTGTTGTGAATGAAGCCGGCGGTAGCGGAAGCAAGTGGTCATTAATTTAGAGCAGAGCCGCAAAAGCTGATGCTTCCTGTAAAATGTCAACTCCTTTCACAGGCAGAGTGATATCAAATGCTCTTTGCCTGGGACAGCAATAGCCAGCAATACCTGAATGGAAGACTGTTAAAGAGAAGTTTATCACTAAAACTCATAGGGCCAGATTCTCAAAGCGGTTACGGCGGCGTATCTCCAGATACGCCGCCGTAATTTCAAATCTGCGCCGACGTATGTTTACGCCGATTCTCAAAGGCAGATACGTTAAAAAAATAGGCTTCTTCCGCCAACGTAACTTGTCTACTCTGGCGTATAATTGTGTGCAATTATACAGTGGCTGCTAGGTGGCACTTCCGTCGATTAGCTGCGTCGAATATGAAAAATGAGCTAGATATGCCAATTCCCGAACAGAATTGCGCCCGGTCGTCGTATTTTATGTTGTTTGCGTAAGCGTAAAGTTACCCCTGCTATATGAGGGGTAACTTTGCGTAGGTGATGCGTACGCAATGTTAAGTATAGACGTCGGGACATCGTCGTATTTTACGTCGTTTGCGTAAGTCGTTCGCGAATAGGGATTTGCGTAAGTTACGTTCACGTCGAAAGCATTGACCATTTGCGACGTGATTTAGCGCATGCACACTGGGAAACCTCCACAGACGGCGCATGAGCCGTTCAAAATAAATGTCAAAAACGTGGGGTCACAACACATTTACATAAAACACACCCACCTCTTCCACATTTGAATTACCCGGGCTTACGCCGGGCCATTTACGATACGCCGCCGTAACTTGGGACGCAAGTGCTTGGAGAATACGGGACTTGCGTCCAAACTTGCAGCCGCGTAGCGTAAATATGATACGCTATGCCCCGCTGGCATTTACACCGGTATACGAGAATCTGGCCTATAGTGTCTATATGGGCATATCTGTTCTGCAGAGGTTACTGGGCTGCTTTCAAACTGATCTGCAGTGCAGATCACTTGCGTATTATCTGCACTTTGCCATAGACTTCTGTCATTACCTGCGGGTTTGGTGCACTTCAGAAAATGCACCACCCCAGCAGGATATAATCAAGTGCAGCTAACCCACAGGAAAACCACAGGTGCACTGCACCCTTGGTGTGGGTAAACCACAGTACATCAGTGTGAAAGCAGCCTTAGGTCCTTTTGACAGGATAAGTCCAACCCAATTGGACCCTCCATTCACCTCTTTTGAGCCACAGAAAAAAAACAAAAAAAAAAACAGAAGCGGGATTCGTCCCCTTCCATATGGACAGATCAGAGGGTCCATAGATTAGAGTGCCCCTTGTCCATGTCCACTCTGCATATGCAGAGTGGACATGGACCTGTCACCTGCCCGCTCCACTCATTGTGGCCCGTGACCAGTTTCCAAGTCTCGCTCTTCAAAAGCTTAGGCGCCACTGCTCTAGGGTGTACAATATAATGAATATGAACATAAAATGCAGGGCCAATTACCTAGAGATTTTATAAAACCTAATCTTTAACACATTTTATGTTGAGTATTTATGTTGAGTGTTGGGTATTTACTGAAAAGGCACCAGGAACACGTATAGTCAAGTTCATCATTCTACTTGTGTGTTCATGCCTTTTGTTACAATTGCCAAAAAGACATACTTTCTTTTTCAATATGGCAATGCAAAAGCAAAGAAGTACTAAGCTAAGTAACTTTGCAGCAATCAGATGAAGAAAAGTGAACTATGGTCATCACGGGCTACATAGTTTAGTATATCCTACCCAATATGAAAATAAAATATTTATTGTACATGCAACACATGTGTTTTTCTTTATCTTGGTTATTTAAAAAAGTCATCAAATCCGTGTGCAATAAAGGAGTCATGCCGATATTGGGATTACTTCCTCCAGTGAAAGATCTACATTGCCCAGTCATCACCTGACATGTTCAGGCAAATTACAAATTTATAATCATTGCACCAGAGCAGTTTTATGACAGGAAAATAATTCTACTCAAATTCTATTTAATCTTGTTAGCACATTACGGAATACTTGGTAACAATGAATATTCTGTATTTAGAAGTAGTAAGCAACTTTTTAAGACTCCATCACTTTTCAGGTTTTTCAAACTCTAGCCTCATTTACTTAACTACATTTAGATGTTGGTTTTGGGTTGGTAATGGTAGCTAGAATTATTTACCATCTTCTAATGTCTCGTTGAAACTCTGATGCAACGATTACCACACAACAGTTGGTGTCTATCTCATTCCACAAGACTATAATGAAAACTCTGCTCTCTCAATCCTGGACTCCACAATAATTTGATTATTCTACAATAATCATCAGGGAAATGTGACACCATCATTTGACTTTTTAATGGCTGTGGCAGTTGATAGAATTGTGAATCTTTGTAAGAAAGGGCTCATTCACACTGCTTGCATGCCAACTGCTTGTATGGGCAGCTGTCAGTTTTTAGGTAGAGTGAGCTGTGGTGAGGGTGCAGAGTAAAGCACGTTTTAGTGCATCACATAGTTTACCTTTTCATTTTTTTAACTTTATTTGAAGTGTCAAAAGTGACACTTCATTCAGGTATCTGCACAACAGTGTGGTGCCCTGCAGGGTAGTAATATGTGATGCCTATCATTGCCCAGCGGTAAAATGCTACATGTCTGCATTTTGTTGTAGATCACCACACCACACTTCCTGGCTGCACTGCAGTGTGAATGGGGCAAGCACAAAACAACTAACTGTGTGGAAGTGATCTCTTAAACTGTGAATGAGCTCTTAAAATGGGGTTCTTCG
The DNA here is from genome assembly GCA_029574335.1 of Rana kukunoris. NCBI lineage: Eukaryota > Metazoa > Chordata > Amphibia > Anura > Ranidae > Rana > Rana kukunoris. Next base: position 98,561,861 of record CM056056.1, read on the forward strand.
GACTTTAAATAAGTTTACATTCTATAACTACAATTGGATTTGGTGTTTAGTAAGGCAATGATCAATGGGCAATTTGTACTGACCTACAGCAACCAATCAGAACTTATAAATTAATGTTATCCTTAAATAAATATTGGTTAGGTCACCATGGACCTCTGGATCCTCCGTACAACTCAGGGGCTACAAGGCAAGCCAAATCTTGCTACAGGATACAATGCAACTCATACAAATCATAATATTAATACAGGTATAACTTCTCTGCCCACTAATCATTTTCAGTGTGCTTAGAAACTTAGAATAAATGCTTTGCTGTTTTTGCAAGGCCATACATGCCTATTCATTATGCGTGCCAGTCAGTGTCAGGGAGGGCATGCAGACTGATAGCAGGGAATAGTACATGATGCAGAGCACAAGCTGGTAGTCGAGTTGAGCCAAAACATCCAGAGGCAAGTTACCTGTGACACACTGACCCTGCCTCTAATTCTGGGAGGTGGCTGTTTTGTGACAGGACAAGAGGACAATGCGGACGAAGAAAGTGAGATTGTGTCTGTGATCTTCAAAGGAGAGAAAGCTTGTCAGGCTTGTAGAATTGGCAAGAGAGAAGATTAGTATAAGGTTTCCCGTTATAAAAAAACATGCACAGGGAACAGCACCTTCCACACTCAGCAGAACATGTTATTATATGTATCACATTATTTTTTATATCAGTTCACTAGGAATAAATTCAGGTTCCTAATGAAGAGAAATACACCACTTTAATGATATTGTCCGGTTTAGGCCTCAAGATGGCTACCTGCCTTATTGGATAAACCTAAATAACTCATTCATGCAATGTCATTACGTCCTACATGTTCTGAAACTGAGGGTACAAGAACGATCACTAAACAAATGTAGGGCATTTGATCTATTCCGTCAAACAGGATGTATGTGGCACAGACAGGTCATGTACTCCCCACAGATAATAAATAATTTTACTGACTAAAACAAAGTGGATAATTTTCTCATGTTGTTGGTCACCTGTAGAGATGTTAGGTATTTTTTCGAAGCTTGTACACAAGGATATCAAAATCAGGCTTTCAATATGTACATGTACCACTGTAAAATACTCTAAGGCCGCGTACAGACGATGAGACATGTCCGACGGACAGTTTCCAGCGGTCATGTCTCATCGGATTTTGGTCCGATGGCGTGTACACACCATCGGATGAAAATCCCCTCGGGCTGAGGACGCGGTGACGTTGACGCCGCCACGTCACCACTCCAGGAAGTAAAATACTTCCACGCATGCGTCGAATCCATTCGACGCATGCAGGAGATTTCTGTCCGCTGGTTAGGTGTACTAACCAGCGGACATGTCGGACGGACAGGTTTGTAGCGGACAAACCTGTCCGCTAGGTCGTACACACGATCGGATATGTCCGCTGAAACTGGTCGGCAGACCAGTTTCAGCAGATAAATTTGATCGTGTGTACGCGGCCTAATGGAGCTCATAATACAGTTATCAAAAGAAAAGCAAAATTTCCTGTAAGACTGGGTACAGTGAGGACAATAATGATCAACAACAAAAACTATCAGTATTCATAGAAATGTACAACAAGGTTAAATGACAACAGGGAAGGAAAACAAGTAGCTGTTAGCATGAGTCTGGACTTTAAAGTCATAGGGCCAGATTCAGGTACAGCGGCGTATTTTTTGGCCGGCGTAGCGCATCCCATATGCACTACGCCAACGTAAAACAGCGAGCCCAGAACAGTATTCTCAAAGCAGTCGCGATTACTGCGTCGGGCGTACGTACGTTCGTGAATCGGCGTATCTTGCTCGTTTGCAAATTTATAATAAAAACGCCAAATGCGTCCAGCGTAAATATGCACCCAAGATACGATGGCGTAGGAGACTTACATTGGTCATATCTTGGCAAAATTCAGGCGTATCTGATTTAAAGAATCAGCACATAGATACGACGGCGCACATTTGGACTTACGACGGCGTATCAGTAGATACGTCGGCGCAAGTCTTTGTGAATCTGGGCCTTAGATTTTAAAAAGAATATAACTTCCACCACCAGGTGAGCAGCTACTGTAAATGTTTTCAGATGTGAAATTCCTATTACTATAACGATCTCAAAGTGGCCACAGAGAGTAGACGGCAGTCACATATTTTTTAACAGTCCACCTGCCAAATATTACCACTTTTCCCATTTCCACTTTTGCCACTAGGAAAATAAGTCAAACAACCCAGATATCAATCAAAGTCTTATGCTTTTTGAAAATGGTCTACTAAGTAGCCAAAAGGTCAGTGACAGCAATGGACAAAGAATCAAATGTTTATGGGAGATTTAGGGAGAGACACAGCCATATTATGCAGGTGCAGAAGATGTCTGTGGTCCATTTTAAAAATACAACTTATGATTTTAAGTCAATTTACTCCAGTTTGTTTTTCCAGATTGCAGCTCTTGCTTGTTTTTATGGTAAGTGTATCCCTATTTTTTTTTTTTTTTTTTTTTAGAAAAAAGGTTATATTACCAAATACAGGAGAAATGGGGCAGGGGGGTTTAATTAGTTTTACTTGAATGAATGGTGAATGTAAAAAGTCTGTGCAAAACATAACATTTATGGGTTTTCTCATTCAGGAAATTCATAATGTTACAATTGGACAAGTTAATATAAAATATAAACCTTACTTTTTTTTAGGCCGCTTTTATATGGGTGGTAAGGTCAGGTCTGGTTGTCAGCTTTTCAGACAGAACTCATTAGAAACTCTGTGCAAGTCTTTGGGCAGGAGAGTGTAAATGGACATTGCTTACAAGTCCATCCAGGTAAAAAAAAAAAAAAAAGGGAAAAGGTGTGCTTCCTTTTCCAGACCTTAACATGATAATTCAAAAGGTAGTCTGGTGTAAACTGCCATTTATCAGACTTGGGTCCAGAATACTCTGGTTTGTAAATGTAGAGTATTTACAAGCCATTGTGGTGTGACAGGGATGTAAAAAAAGCAATATCTGTCCCATTCTGCGTTGATTAAGCAAGGGACCTGTTCGTGGATCCCTTGCTGATTGGACTGGACAGCATTCATGTGAAAGAGGCCATATACTTTTCCACATTTGTAAGGTCACGTATGTAAATGGGGCATATCCTATGAAATAGCATTAGTAAAAACAAAATGTTAACATAATGCACAAAAGACCGTGTTCAAACTATAAAAGAAAAATCATTACCTAGAATAGAGGCAAGGAAAAAAGTCAGTTAATGGTTAGTATAAAGAAGCACATATGACTTTTGTCTAACTTGACAGCTCAGCAGTAAATCAGTTTAAATTTCCACACACTTCAGTCTTGATGCACATGAACCAAGTGCACACACATGCAGTATATGTACCTTAATAGGACTGCCCTGAGCTTTCTTTCCATCATCTTGGTTATTACTGACAAAGCTAAGGAGTTCTTTACACAACTGCTTCTCCTCATAGGGATCAGTATGTATCTTAGAGTTTAGTTCTGTACAAAGGTTTATACTTGACTTGTTGTCTACAGTTTTAGGACCAGGTTGCTTCCAATAGTCATTCTCACCATTAAATATGGAGCTGCCATCACTCTTGGCTTTGCACTGATTACGTAAAACATCAGTGAGTTCTGAGATAAGGAAATCATGTGGTCTTTGTGTCTGCACTGGAGAGCCTCCATAACTGGAAGGAGAACCCATGAACTTCTCATCACCATATGGAGACATTACATAACTGATTCTATTAGAAGACTGTGGCCGGGAGGAGTATGTTGGTGCAGAAGACAGGGCAGAGTTTGGGGTGGATCTACCAGACTGATTGCCATAGTGTAGGCTTACAGAAGGGGTTAAGGAGAAAGTAGGGCTTGCAGCTGCAGATGGGGTTATATAATCTATGGAGCACAGGGTGGCTTCAGGTAGAGGGGGGAGAGGAGGGGTTTCAGAGTATCCATGACTACGGGAGACACCCATTGTAAGAGTAATCCATTCAGATGTAATAGCCTGCACTTCTGGAGAAAAAGCTCTGCGAGCAACATGGGGTGGAGTGGTGGTACGAGGCCTGGCATAACCAGAAGACTTCAAAGAGAAAACAGATAAAGAAAACAAAGAAGATGAGGCGATGTCACGGAAATTTCACTCATACAAATGAATAACTGAAATGATAAAAATATGATTTTTTTCTGCTATTGTTTTCTTAATGGTGATAGGGGTATACCTACCATTTAAAATAAACAAAATTACACATGCCCAGTTGTAAATCATGATCATTATAGACCCAATTAGTATGCTATCAATCCATATAAATTACTTGTATAATGTGTTCAAACTCCCTGAAACAGCATCGTAGTAGAATTTTCACCTCAATTGCATGTTTCCGTTATTATGAAAAGTCTGGGTCAAAATAAAAAATTACACCTCCATTTTAATTCTAATACGAACCAAGGCTCTCAAACCAACCCCAATCATTAAATCGCATCACTGCACCCACCCCAGTATGAAATTTCTCAAAGGTCAGTCAAAGTATCAGTCATGTAAAAATAAAGCACCAACAGACACACATTGGATGGAACTTACATGTGACAGATACTGTATATTGATGCTGGTTCCAATAATTTACAAACAATTTCAAAGCAACTCCAGCCAAAACATTAGATAGAAAGATGCCGCACACCACACGCGTGGATACCAGGAAGTGTATGGGCTGAGACGACTTCTCACATTAAAGGGTCACTAAAGGATTTTTTTTAACTAAATAGCTTCCTTTACCTTACTGCAGTGCTGTTTTCATGTCCTCATTGTTCGTTTTTGCTTTGATGTTGCTGTAATCCTGCTCTGTTCTGGACACTTCCTGGTTGTCGGTTTTCTTCTAACCACAGTACTGGGAGCTTTCTCACTGTGGTCACTAATCAAGGAGGTGTGATTACTGTGTGTAAACTGAAAATAGATTGGGCTGAGGGGTTTTAGACAAACCATCACTGCCCTCTATTGGCTCTCTGGCTCTGTACATCAGAGACAGGAAACAGCAAAAACTAAACTAGAACTGTAGGTTGATTATATGATTGATTTTCATCTATTTTTAAAAGGAATGAGTTAACTATTATGTCTATATACCCTGTAAACAGTAATTTCAGCCCAATTTTTTTTCCTTTAGTGACCCTTTAAGTATACTTGTAGCTGTAGGTGTGCAGCATCTTTCTGTTTCTTGTTATAATGCTTCCTGAATAAGCATACTTACACCAGCACCCTATTTAGTGGTGGATTAACCACAGCAGCGCCATTAGCACTTGGAGTGGCGCTACATGAAGCTTATGTCAGTTCCATTATTTATTTTGGATAAAGCAGGGAAGAATTACAACTTCTGTAAGGTCTTTAATTCTATCTGAAACTCCACTGGAGAGGTTTTCAATCACTTCCAGTTCTGTCTTAAACTCATCACCTGGGCAGGAAATAGAGGAACTTAATCTCAAAGACACTGGAGACACAACAAAAATGGCAACGTTGAGTTACCTATAAATTCCATATGTTGGGAGTACATTACAGGACTTTGAATAGTTCAAGGATTTTACTATGCTACCTTCAGATGATTGGACACTGGCAAAAGATTTGCCGAGAACATCCCCAGTGCACCCTTATATAGCTCCACAAATTCAGTGGGATTCCAGTTTCATAGCAAGCAATAGGGAGAAATAGAGGACAAAGGGGAGGGACCTGTGTCCTATATTCTACTCCAAGATATGAATGTTACAGGCAAGTCAAAATTTCCAGTATCCCAATTGTACAGTACTTGTATTCATAGATCATGAGACATCCCCAAGCAATATACTGAGAGGTGGGCAAAAACATAGCAAACAGCAGCAAGAGGACAATAAAAAAACAAAAACAAGGGTCAACGGATCCAATACACTCAGACGACAGCTTCAAACACCTTGGAGCCAAAGCTTGCCATAGCAGAGGCCTGAAGATCTACCCCGTGAAACTTTGAGAAGCAGTGACAATTTTTTTAAAACTTTGTCAGAGAGGAAGAAGAGCAAAAAATTGGAGTCTCAAATGGATTGGGCCTTATGAGGGTGCACTGGGGGCATTCCCAGTAGAGCTTTTGCCAGTTTTCAATCACTTGAAGGTAGTGGCATAAAACTCATGGTCTATGAATACAGGTCCCCTGTCCTGTATGATTAGGCTACATGTTTTTATTGCTCCCAGTGTCCCCAATAGGCGGATTTCCCCTTACTTTCTGTGCTGTCCAACACCTGTCATATACAAAGTATGCAAGGAAAAATCTCTCAATTGGGGACATAGAGAGCAATAAAAAGTTGATAGAGGTTGTAACCCTTCTATATTAAATCCAAAGCTAAATAAATGTTGTAGCTAGAGTTGGACTTTAGGTGCAAGAACTTGAAAACATGTAACTGAAATACACATTTTCTATTAAATAGGACGATATATAGAATAATACACAGCAGGCTCATACCTGTGGTGATGCACTTGTGCTTCTGTTTGGTGAATATGTTAATGGAAGATCCATGTATTCTGGTGCGTTCTTGACACGCGGCCTCTTAAGCACATCTACATAGGTTACTGGAAATATACCTTGGCGACCGGTACCTGATATCTTCCCTTCATACCAGTTCTCATCCACTCTGCGTATCAACGTTATCCTTTCACCCTTAAAGAAAAAAATACTACTTATTCTAAGGTCCTTTAGAAAACAAAGATGAGAAATTTTCATTTACTCTGACTTTCTTTCAAAGTAAACAACTGTCATGGCAAGGAATGGATTGCCATCATCTTCAATTGAATTTAGGTTAGAAAGGAGAGCTCAGCAGCAGCACTTTGTTAAAGCATGAAAGAGGTCATTTTTTTTTTATAGTAAAATCATAATTGGGTTTGTGTTGTACCGATTCATTTTAAGTATGAATTTTAATGACACGTTCAGTTTCATGTTTACTACCTTCTTAAAAGACATTTCCACAGCTGTATCCCCATTAAAGTTAAACTTGGCAATGGAATCTCCGTACTCTAAAACTTGCACTGGCGAAGCCTTCCGTGGCTGTGCTACTTTCTCAGTTTGTGGTATCATCTGTAAGAAAAGCAAAACATTCAGCCAGTGATACAGAAAAGGGCTTCTTTGTTGCCATATTATCTATAACAGTCATACCTCAATATATGAAATAGGAAAGATTCCCATCCTTCCATGGTGTTCTCCTTCAAACCAATTCTGATCTATTTGCTTGTAAATGTAAACGATATCTCCTTTCTGGAGTGGCAACTCCCTATATGGGTAAAAAAATATGACAATGATTACAATAATTACACTTCAAAATTAAATGTATATGAGAAATATATATTCACAATGTTGTTTAACCGCTTCTCTACCGGGCCGATTCTGGCACTTCTCTCCTTCACGTAAAAATCATAATTTATTTGCTAGAAAATAAATCAGAACCCCCAAACATTATGATTTTTTATTTTTTTTAGCAGACACCCTTGGGAATAAAATGCAACTTTTTATCTCACACAGTTTTTGTGCAATAATTTTTCACACAGTTTTTGTGCAATAATTTTTCAAACGCCTTTTTCGGGGGGGAAATCGATAAAAATCAATAAATTAAAAAAATAACAATAAAGTTAGCCCATTTTTTTTTGTAAAATATGAAAGATGATGTTATGCCCAGTAAATAGATACCCAACATGTCACGCTTTAAAACAGTGCACACTCATGGAATGGCGCCAAACTTTGGTACTTAAAATCTCCATAGGCGGCGCTTACATTTTTTTTTACAGGTTACTATTTTCGAGTTACAGAAGAGGTCTAGTACTAGAATTGTTGCACACGCTCTAACGCACGTGGCGATACCTCACATGTGGGGTTTGAACGGCGTTTACATATATGGACGGGACTTACATGCGTGTTCGCTTCTGAGCGCGAGCTACCGGGGACAGGGGCGTTTTAAATTTTTATTTTACTTAATTTTTTTGTACACTGTTTAATTATTTTTTTTTGATCACTTTTATTCCTATTACAAGGAATGTAAACATCCCTTGTAATAGGAATCATTGTGACAGGTCCTCTTTATGGAGAGATGTGGGGTCAATAAGACCCCACACCTCCCCTCCAGGTTTAAAGCATGAGATTGTGAAAAAAATTCACTGATCTCATGCTGACAGCCGCGATAACTTCCGGGTACCCGGGCGTGAAGTCACAACGTCGCGCCCGGGCCTCCGACGGTCATAGAGATGACTGGTGACTATCTGGTCACCAGAAATCTCTATCATCGTGAGCCGGCACAGGCCGATTCGTTCTCCGGGCCCCCGATGGCACAGGAGAGCCCGGAGAAGCACCGTCCCCCCTCTCGCTGCCTATTAGAATGATCAAGCGACGGAACTGCTGCTATGATCATTCTTATCGTGCACAGTTTTGCTGGCAGAAAACAGTGATATCTGAATGATGCCTGTAGCTGCAGGTATCATTCAGATATCACCGCACAAAGTCGAGGACGTCATATGACGTTCTCGGTGGAGAAGTGGTTAAAGTGTATCTATGGTCAAAATTTTTAATTATACTATTAAACTGAATAGTCGCGAAGCTTATAAACTTTGTGAAGAACCACACTCATTTACTTCCTTAAATTCTCTGACACTAGTTTTCACTATATCCTGTGAGTAGGTACTGCAGTGTTACAGAATTCACACAGCCTGCCTTTCGAACTACAGAGGCACAGAAAATGTCATGAGACAGAGTCCATACAGGACTCATTTTTTGCATGCAACAAGGTACTATGGGATATGTAGTCCTTAGAAATAGAAAGTAAACAGCAGAGGAGAAGCTGCAAAGCATGCAGGGAATCCAAGAAGTTGTGGAAAGAGATGGCCAGCAGACATGCAGCACTTAACAGGAAGAGAGATTATTCAGGCAAGTGTAGATTGGATTGCCAGAAATAACTATTGTTTGTTTAGCTAGTACAATGCTGACATTATAAATTGAAAGTCAATGCTGTAACCACAGAACCACACAGGAAGTTCGGAAACCTCTCTACTGCAAACAAGGATCGCAATAAAAACCCAATAGTGAATTTCATATAAGTTCTCTCTACTTAAAAAATACATAAAATAGAGTTCTGTGCCCCTGATGGCAAGATTTTGCTTATTAGCTGTGCCTATGACCACAGAAGAAGTGAATCTTCTCGGCAGCTCTAGAAATGACAATACAAAAGGTTCTATCCCTTACCCTTTTTTTTTTAACAACAAAATCCCTTACCCTCCTAGTCTAAACAAAAAGGATAAAATGGAACATTTTAAAAGAAAAACAGCGTTATCAGGTCACCTACTTTGGAGACTGTGCTTTGAAATCAAACTTTGCTCTGGCTTGTGTCATCTAAAATAGATATGAAAAAAGTTACATTAACAGATAATGTAATATTATAAACAACTCACCAACACAGATTAGGAAAACATTTAATTTTACATGTAGAGTCCACAATGAGTTGAATTAGTTGGTTTCTTATAACCAAATTAAGTTCTTGGTACGAACTCAAATGCAAATCTGACTTAATTGCCCTCATCTGAGACACAGCTCATAGAATATTGATGACTAATTAAGACATTATGCAGCATGTAGCACATGAGATATTTTAGTTATATTTGCTCTTAATACTATCTAGTGATTATTAATAGAAGAATGATGCAGAACAACACTTTAATCTGTAGAATTTACATACTAAAGTCATAGTGCATTGCCTGAAGCCATTTCTTCCAACTAGACTTGTCTAGAACAGCACAGAATGTGTGCCAGCCGCTGAACATAAGGAAATCACAGATAATATGAATTATTAATAACTGTCTTTTAACTTCATGACAAGAAAAGCAACAAAGTGCATTTCAATTTCTGTAATGTGTGCGACTATTATCAGTAATGTACTAAAATAATTTCACTGCTGCCCTTTACAAAACGGAATCTAGGAAGGAATGAAAATGTATTTCTTATATTTAAAATTTAGCGTTTGTGTGGGAATTTTCACCATTGTGTGGGAATATATACAATATGGTAATGGCTCAAGCTTTTATTTTTAATTGCAGAGGTGTAATCCTATGTGGATTTTTTATTATCATTAACCTTTCTTATAAAATATTTAAAAAAAAACTGCCATTAAAGTGAATGTAAATCTTAAAGTGGAGTTCCACCCAAAAGTGGAACTTTCACGTATCTGCTCCCCCCCCTCCTCCGGTGCCACATTTGGCACCTTTCAGGGTGGGAAGGGGGAAAAGTGTACCTGTTTTTAACTGCCCTCTCCTTCTTCCGCCGCCACGGGCCAGTTAGAAACCTTATATGCTGTAGGGAACCGGCAGTGAAGCCAGTGAACAGGTAAGTGTCCATATATTAAAAGTCAGCAGCTACAGTATTTGTAGCTGCTGCCTTAATTTTTCCCCAGACGGAACTCCTCTTTAATCCTATGTTTCAGCAGGTTTGGTATCATGCCTCACTGTATATAGTTTTCTTACCTGGAGATCTTGCCTTGCTTCCTAATGCAGACTGACAAAACTAAGCCACTTCCACGAAGTTATCAGATGGTTTGTCAGTTTGCCCTATGAGCTGATTCATGTTTTAGGGCAGTCTATGTGACAAACCTGATAGGAAACTCACCAACCAAACAAATGAGCTCACACAGCAGGCTGACAATGTTGCTGCTAATTGCAAGGCAGTTGCTAAACGCTGTAACAGGAAGTGCTTTTACTGGTAAGAAATTTTGCAAAAAATCAACAATTTTTTTTTTAAAACGCTACACAATGAGGCATGATTTCAAACATTCTGAAAAAAAATATTATTTTGGGTTTACATACACTTTCGTGTAAATCTTTTATAAAAAAAAAAACTGGGGTTGACATTATTGACAACATTCAGAAAATGATAGTTGCCTAGCTTTTATACAAACTAGTCGGCTCTAATGCCGCGTACACACGATCATTTTTCGCCATGAAAAAAAACAACCTTTTTAAAAACGTCATTTAAAATGATCGTGTTTGGGCTTCACATTGTTTTTCATCTTCTGGAAAACGACAAAAACAAAAACAAACAAGCATGCTGCATTTTTAACGTCGTTTTAAAAAAAAATGTTTTTTGAGTTGTAAAAAATTATCATGTGTGGGCTGAAACGACGTTTTAAACCTGTGCATGCTCAGAAGCAAGTTATGAGATGGGAGCTTGAATGGAACTTCCCCTTTAGAGTGCTGTCGTACGTGTTGTACATGAACGCGCTTTGCTTATCATTTTTTTAAAAACGATGGTGTGTGGGCAACATCGTTTTTAATGATGAAGTTGGAAAAACATTGTTTTTTCTACATGCGGAAAAACTATGTTTTTTTTCCATGCCGAAAAATGATCGTGTGTACGCGGCATAATACTTTTCAAATCATAGACCTGTAACAAATCTACAGATCAAGAATGTTAAAGAAAAGTATCCACAGGTCTGTTCTGGATCAGAAACAAAGTACGGAAGCCCGAGAGTAAGCATGACAGCATTTTCAGAAGCATCTATCAGCAATGGCAGCCTTCAAGTCTGTTTCTTAAAAAATAAAATAAAAAAATCTTTAAAGCAGTTATTGAACCATACAGAAACACACTATAACATAATTCTCAACTTCATTCAACTCATGAGGACTTCAAGAGTATGTGGAGGCAAAATAAAAAATAAACATATTTTGTACATCTCTACAATGCATGCACATATATACCCTTAAACACGCTGCAAGTACAGATAAATAACTATTGATGTGCCAGAAATGTAGTGTTCCCCTACCTTCCTCTTTGACAAGACCTGCGTGTTGCCAGCCCTACCCACTCCCTTCATCCATAACCCCTCCCTGTGTACAGGAAATGATCACAGGAAGTTATCAGCTCACAAAATTTCTGGCAAAATCAACAGGTATTTTTTTGCACTTGTAAAAACAAATATAACACCACACTTTCAATGGTATATTTAGCAGACCAAATGGAACAAATTTAAGTTTTACACATACTTTAATTAGTACAGAAAGAAAAGCGAGCACAATGTTTAACCGCAGGGAAAGCATCATTATTTTTGACATATAAAAATCACATAACCTTTGTGCTTCAAATACGAATAGGACAGAATATGGGAGCTGCTAACTTTTTATGGTCCATGGCCTCATAATTTGCCTTCTCAGTCACTGACCCAGAATAAGTATGTAGCCAGAATGGTGTCAGGAAAACTAAAATAATTGCAGGGAACCAGCACACCTGAGTGTTCAATACACATAGAAGCAAGGCAAAGGACAAAGATTGCTAGAGCAAATATATAAAAAAGTATTGGTGATAAATAAAAGCAATCCAAAAGGCAATGAAGCCCTTACCCAATGCTCCCAGCAGAGACCTGAGAAAGGTGTATACGATTCCCCCATTGGGTAAGGACCTCATTGCCTCTCTGACTGCCATTACCATTGGTAATGTACCACTATATGTACCATTTCATGTATGAAAATCTGCATGTGCATTTGTACCTATGCTTTAAACTATTTCAACGGCTTTTTGATATGTATGCTCTAGCAATCTCTGTTAGATACATACATGTGCCCCTTATATTAACTGTGTATTGAACTTAAGAGTATGCTGGTTACCTAATATTATTTTAGTTTCTTGTTGGGGCAATAGGAGCCTTTTTTGAATGTCGGCATGCATGAGATAAACCAACGATTTTTAAAGAAGTGTCATGACACCTAATTCGCAGAATTGTTCCAGGTTAAGGATAGCAGCCCCCCAGCTTGAACTTTTAAAAACAAGCCAGAGATTGCAACTCCTATAGGTTCCGTCTAATAGGTTCTCCTAAATAACTAGTTGCAATATAAATTATATGAAAATTTGGAATTTATAACCAATCTTTAAAAATACAAGTTGAAGTTTATATTTAGCATTTTGTTAATACAGCATGTCACAACAGATGATGCTTTCCTCTTGGTCCCAATACTGATGCATATTTTAATTAGTTGTGTTAAATGATAGATAACTGGGCTATCATTGGGATGTTGTTTAAAGGGCTGTCAACTGGCTGATAAAGTTCACTTATTACCCATGGTTTTAGAATGATACATTGGGATAAGAAAAATTAAAGAAAAAGTGGGAACCATACAGGAAACATAAAATTACTATAAACTAATGTGTCAAATGTTATTACATAAAATGTAGTCAATATATTGAATAAAGGGATGTTTTGCACATGTGTTATAATAGCGAAAGACTTGGTATATCCTGCTAATCTCATTATTTTCAGTCTTTCAGATACATAAGAAAGAGCTTGACCTCAAAACTGTCCCCAAGACAAATCCATTTCTTTTGCTTAGCAACCATTGAACTTCTAGTTATCATTTTTAGATCACCTGACTGGAAACTTTTATTTATTTTTTACATTAAAAGCATATGCACAATATGACTATTAAATGTAACCCAGTAACATTTCTTATTACACAACATATTAAAATATAGCATAATTGTTGGTAGGTTTGATTAGTATCATGCACAGATGTTTCTATTATTCTTATTTCAAAGGCTTGTTAGTAGTTAAATTATCAGATAAAACATGCATTGTCTACTTGATAAAAAGGTTAAAATAATTTCCAGCATAATAAAAAATGGAACACATATGCAATAAACTATAAATCATAATGGCATGCAAACAGCTCCTAAGACCGCAACCAACATGCAGATTGCAAGCTCTAGTGATCTCATTTCCTCTACCAGCCAAATTAGATAAAAAGCAATTGATGGAAAAGCAAATGGGTGGCATACTCTAGGCGATAAATGATTGGCTACAGCGAACAGATGTAAAATGGACAATACGGATCTGCGCCAAGCAGAAGCCTAATGTCAACAAGAACAGACCTCAGACCGAGATCTCCTCTTTGATGCATCGTCTATATTGAGGAGGTCTCCAAACCGCTCATTAGTGATAAACTGGTGGTGTGATGGGACAGTCCCAGTGTGCCTCCTAGCAGCAATATCAGCTTCTTCTTGCTCACGTTTAAGTCTCCGCTGATCCTCTAAAAGTTTCTGAGATAAAAATTGCATTATTGGGCTTGTGAAGCACCTGCCTGGGTCATGCCACTACTCAAGGAATCAGTAAATAAACTTCAATCAAAAAGAGGGCTAACTAAGAAGCAAGATTTGGATTTAATATGTAAAGCAGCTGAAGTCAATAAATGCAGTCATTTAATACTTTTACTCTCCTAGGTGAGTTGCTAATATTTAGCTCATTAGCCAAGCTCCTACTATGATTTTTGCCGAAGAACATCACCTCCACTACATGATCCAGACAGCACAATGTACACTAGGACTGAGGTTTTGCTTCTCTGGTTTAGATGTATACAGCTATGGCATACTGAGGAGGATAATTGGTCACCTACATAAAAACATTATTTTACATGATCCTAGTTGCATGAGGATGGACTAAAAATATGTATTTTTTTTCCAGATAATGGATTTTTTTTTTCTAGATTTAGCCTAGAGTTAAGCATTGTGAATAGTTTATGTACAAATCATGTTTTTTTAGAATTCCTATTTTATTATTATTATGTTATGGTTAAAAGTTGTCTCTACTATTTTAGCCCTCTACTGCTTTGATATGGCCATCAGGTACGTCTACTGCTCAGATACCATGCTTTCACTACACACAATGTATATGGTACTGCATACAAAATATGTAATTTTAGAGGGGGCAAAACAAAAAAATACATCAGAATGTTCTTTTCCACATAAAAGTAAACCTTTCTGTGTATCTCCAGAGAGCATATAAAGTGGGTTTCACAATTTTAACGATATATGGATATTAAAAATACAATTGAAAATGATTTAAAAAGGTCTTCAGGATAATAAATTCCTATAATGTCTAGATGCACAACATGCAGCTGAGAATACCAAGATATACAGACATACCCTACTTTTAAGTACAAAATGGGGTTTATTTAATAAAGCTGGCACACTATATTGCCAAAAGTATTGGGACACATGCCTTTACATACACATGAACGTTAATGGCATCCCAGTTCGTTGGGTTAAATATTGAGTTGGCCCACCCTTTGCAGCTATAACAGCTTTAACTCTTCTGGGAAGGCTGTCCACAAGGTTTAGGAGTGTATCTATGGGAATGTTTGACCATTGTTCCAGAAGTGCATTTGTGAGGTCAGGCACTGATGTTGGATGGGAAGGCCTGGCTTGCAGTCTCCGCTCTTATTCATCCCAAAGGTTTTCTATCAGATTAAGGTCAGGACTCTATGCAGGCCACTTAAGTTCCTCCATCCAAAACTGGCTCATCCATGTCTTTAGGGACCTTGCTTTGGGCACTGGTCCAAATCATTCGGCAGAGTGGTATTATGGTGTGGTGTTGTTTTTTAGGGGTTGGGCTTGACCCCTTAGTTCCAGTGAAGGGAACATTTATGGCATCACCAAACTTTGTGGACAGCCTTCCAAGAAGAGCTGAAGCTGCTATAGTTGCAAAAGGTGGTCCAATTCAATATTGAACCCTATAGACTAAGACTTGGATGCCATTAAAATTCATGTGCATGTAAAGGCAGGTGTCCAAATACTTTTGCCCAGGGCTTTTTTTCAGGGGGAACTTGGGGGAACTCCGTTCCACCACCTTTGGCTCAGACCCTTTTGTGCCCGCTCACCACAATCACTTGTAAACACATAAGTCTGGTTTCTGTGTTTACAAGTGACAGCTCTGCACTCTGTGTGTAACCCCCCTGAACTCTGCACTCTGTATGTAATGCAATCCTGGTATTTAATGCCCCATTAAGACGCTTCTACTGTTTTTGAAATCTGAACGGGGTCGCGGTTGAGTTCCTGCACCTATTTTCTGAGAAAAAAAGCTCTGCTTTTGCCAATATAATGTATTTCAGACACACCTACGAGGACACTAAATACTCCTTATTTGATATTAGTTATTGGAGATTAAATTGACATAAACCATATGGAAATACTCCAATAATCATTAACATGGCATAGATGTAAAAAATATTTAAAGCAGAGGTCCACACAAAAATGGAACATCCGCTGTCCATATTCCTCCCCTCCAATGTCACATTTGGCACCTTTAAGGGGGAGAGGGGAGCAGATACCTGTTTAAGAGAGGTATTTGCACCAACTTCCGGGCATAGATAGCGGCATTATCTGCGGGTATCTACGCCACGTTCGGCGCCCTCCCCCGCTGTCTTCTGAAAGACACAAAGGTCCCAGAAGACCATTCATATCGCTCAGCGCGACTCGCGCATGCTTAGTAGGGAACCAGGAAGTGAAGCCACTAGGCTTCACTTTCTGATTCCCTTACCAAAGATGGTGGTAGCAGAGTGCCGAGCCGGCATCTCAGGCGTGCTGGACAGGTAAGTGTCCTTATTTGTGCTGCTGACTTTTAACCTCCGCTTTAACTCTTCTCTGGAATATAAAGAAAATAGAGCAAACAAGTACTACATACAACTGTAGTGTCTGTATGTATTTTGTAGTTTTGTCTGTTTTCCTATTTTGGCACTTAAAGCACATCTGTCAAGAACAAAATATGTTTACTACCACTGCTCGAGCTCCTTCTGAAAATGTGTATTGCCTGGCTGTGTCTAGCTTCTTTAATTCCATGTCATTGACCCATATCTAGCTTGTACAAAATAAAGTTAGAGAAAAGTTATTTATTTATTACTATACTTGTTGTAGATAACTGTTTTAAAAAGTCTTGATGCAAAAGTACCAGAATGATAGCCAGGAAACTTGCATTTTCAGAAGGAGAGGGCAGTACTGGCAGCATACATATTTCTGTTGTCAGATATATTTTAACAACCACCATTACTAAACTGGAATACCTTGTACACACGATCGGTTTTCCCAGCGGTAAAAAGTCCGCCGGGAAAACCAAGGGAAAAACCGAGAACCTGCTCTGTAACTTTGTCCCCCTACACACGGCTGGGTTTCCCGACAGGAAAACTGCCATGAGAGCTTTGGTCGGGAAACTCAGCCGTGTGTATGCTCCACTACAGGTTTTCCCCATAGGGAAACTGCTGGCTTAAAAACCGTCGGGAATTCTCAGCGGTTTTCCTGTCGGGAAAACTACGATGGAGCATTCACGCGGCCGGGATTCCCAGCCAAATGGCAGTTTTTCTGCACAGCCTCACTTCATCAAAAATGCTGCAGCTTGTAGCATATTGTAGTAAAATTAACACTAGGCCTGCTATTTTATAAATACAAATAAAATTGAGAAGTGTAAGTGTTGCCCCTTGGCTACCAAATTGTTTGTTACTTTCAAAATATTACCTGGTAGGTTTCTACTGGTAATACCTTTACTCATTCTTTAATTGTCATAATTGTACACAATCCTTATTGTGGTCACCAAACTGAATACGTTTTTAAAGGAAACCATCTAAATTAATCTCCTTTGCAGACATAATTTCTTCCGTAAACTTCACAAATTATCTGGGATATCTTTATTTTTAAAGAGCATCTACAAACTCATCAGTTTTCATAGGACCAACTAGTGTTGCAGTTCTCAAAATTCATTAAATAATTTTTCATGCCACACTCGAATGTCACTAAAACACCATGCATTTGTTTGTCTTGCAATAGGTACAATCTAGAGGAGAGTTTCAAAAAGTGCAGAAAATAGGAGAATACCTCTTTGCTGTCATAACGTCGACGCACTAATTCTTCTGGATGATCCATGTAGTCAAGAGGTGTAAAATGTCTTGGAGATTCAGAATCTAATCCAAATAATAAAATCTAGTTAGTGAATTACTTTTAGAGATAAGACAAGGACAGACAGAGGTAGCACAAAGGAGAGTGTCAATCTTTTTTTTCTAGAACTATAAAAAGGTTCACGGCAACCAAACCAAAACACAAGTTTGTGATCCTGCTGACACAGATCAAAACAGGATGAGAAGGGTTAAGAATAAATGAACAGCATTTAGATGCAAACATCATGATGCAGTCTCAAACAGGACACAAGTAACCGTAGACGTGACCTGACAATGCAAGACACACTGGCACATGCATGCATGTGGTTTCGGATGGATTTTGAATTATCTAGATTTGGATATGTTAGCCATTTTGAATTTTTATCCTGATTTCCATGGCTGAGAACTGCTGTATGAAGAGACACAATCTTGGCAACAGTTTTATCATGAGGGCCTCTTCTGAAGTACTTTATAATCCAAAAAAGGTTTTAAATGGATTATTATTTTTTTAGCCATGTTACATGGCTACAACATAAAATGGAAATCAGGCATAGGATCTTAAGGGACAAATGTTAAAATAAAATGGGGTCGATTTACTAAAACAGTATAGTGCAAAATCTGCCTTTAGCTGCATCAGATTTTGCACTCTCCACTTTTTTAGTAAATCAACCCCAATGCTGTGTACCTTTCATTGTAGTCCTAAATGAGACAGCATCATAAGACCCTGAAAATAGAAGTGACGTCTGAACAATTCTGTTAAAGGGTACCCATCACAAATAGTTGTTCACACTGCATATAGGTGAAAGGTACACTTTAATATAGTGCACACTGTGTCCAGGACCAGTATGTTGGTAGTTCATATATTTTTTATTACATAGCTTCAAAGGTTGGAGAAAGCTATTTACACTTTTTGGATCAAACGTATGTAAAATGTCAGCACAGAAGGAACACAGACGGCAAGCACAGATGTGAATTCAAGAAGAAATGAAGGTGGATGACAGGTAGAGATGGTCTGTCACACAGATGAAGGGTCACATATCGTCAAGATGCAGTAAACTCCACCTCCTGTGACTGCTCCCCCTTCACTCGGCTCACTGTTGTTGTTTGAGTCCAAATTGTAACATAAAGGAAATGAGACAATATCGCCATTAGAGTTAGAATATTGCTCTAGGTTGGCATTGTCATGTTCTAGACTGTTAAGGTTTATGTAGCTTAATCTTTCCACAATGTCATATGAAGACTGACGTGCAGGGAGACAGGGCCTCTCTTCAACCCCATCTGAAGACTTAAGACTCTCATCAATCTGGCTCTCTGCAGCCAACAGAACCACACTGTTGTCTTTGTCAGAGTAGTCCGAAGACTTCTTTGGGCTACTTTGTAATGGCTTTTTTAATTTGAAAGGGAGGGGACTCATAAGAAACATATTTCTCTGAAGAATTAGACGTTCAGCTTGTGAATTGGATGTGGTGTTCTTGGCCATTTTTTGTTCGTGCCTACGAATAGTTGTAAATCTTGTATAGGAAGCTGGACAGGAGCTCTTGCAGGTATTCATTTTATATCTCTGGGGAGGCTTGATGGGATTGTTATAACTGTCAGTTGAAGCATTGGAAAGTTGGTCCGTCTCATCAGTGCCACCAGAAAGGGCATCTACTAAAGCATTATCACTGAGGTCAGAACTCATGTCTTCCACATTACTACTAGCGGTGGAAGCTGTGTGTGTTTGCTGCTGGACCTCATCTTCACTTATCTTCACTGGCATATCAATAAGTGACTCAGTAGAGCAGGCAGAGAGAATTCCTGCTGTAGACTGTTGTGGTATTGCTGAGGCAGTCTGTCCACTGGATATGTCTAGAGAAGGCATAGATCTGGATCTCTGAATTAATTGTTCAAACGCTGTTACACGGGTAGATACATTGTGCTTGGGTACTTTTTCAAAACCATCAAGTCCAAATCGATGACATGGCCTGAGCTTTTCTTCCTTTTCAAAATGGCTTGCTATGTCTCTCACATTGGAACATGAAGAAGCGCTTTGTAAGGTAGAACGGTTAATATGATGCATATCTCTGTACATGGTGTTGAATTCTGAGCCACCTGCTTTGAAAATGGGTGGAAAAGAACATTTTACAGAGTTCAAACTGTACTCCTGCAGGCTCATGGTGCTGCCCGACTTCACTTTATATTCCCTACAAGATTTTGCCAGCATATTTTCTACACTTCCCCCAGCTTGACTCATACAAGTTTGCTTGTTGTCAATAGATGAAGGTTCAAGCAAGTTCTCACAGCTCTGTGCCTTTTGCTGAGACAGCAGAGTGTTCTGTCTGTGCAGGTAGGGGTCCTGTGTGGTCACTATAGGTTTGAATTTAGATGGCAGAATTTCAGCTATGCAAGCTTTCGCAGCAGACAAAGAGGACTTCTGCTTATATAGGCTGCCTAACAAATTACTAGCACTGCAAGCTCGCTTGTTAAATGAGGAATGTGAAAATACATGAGCATTCCCACCTGTGGAGTCCATTTGCAAGCATGCAGAATAAAATAAAGGCATTGTGTTAATTTCAAGTCAATTATTGGAGACAGTGGCACAATTATGCGGTCAAGCCTATCAATTTAATTAAACCGCTCTTTTTGAAGATCATAGTGACAATTCCTATACCAGTTTCCCCTACAATACTACTAGTTAATTACTGCAACAGATGACAATCAGTCTCAGCCAAAAAACAGTAAATGTAAAAAATGGTTTTATGACCTACGCTGTATATTAGTGTACTACACATGTTACACATACTAAATACTGTATTTATTGGCGTATAACACTAACTTTTTTACCCTGAAAATAAAGTGTAAACTGTGCCTGCGTGTTATACGCAGGGGGGTGTGTAAAGTTTTTTTCCTCAAACTTCCCTCTTAAAGTTAGGGTGTGTGTTATATGCCTGTGCGTGTTATACGCTGATAAATACAGTACAATAGGTCTTTTTAACAGTGAACAAAAGAATACCACAGCTCCGGGCTGGTCCATACACATTAACCCCAATCTTATATCCAACTATAGTTGTTGGTCCGGTTCGCAGCCAAAATACTAATGAAAGAGGATGAATGACCGCACTCCAACTTGATAAAGAATCAAAGTTTTATTGTAGAAAATTGATCATAAAAACATGTTCACAGCGCCATAAAGACATGTACAGGCATTAACACGTTTCATTATAAAAAAAGCCTTAATCATAACAATACATTAACATTACATGTTTTAATGCCTGTACCTGTCTTTATGGAGCTGTTAACATGTTTTTTTTTATCTATTTTTTACAATAAAACTTTGGGTCTTCAGCAAATTGGAGTGAGGTCATCCATCCACTTTTATTATGTCTTTTAACAGTGGTTTGGAAACCTGGTAGGAAATCTTCCAACCACTTTAATAATGATTGCTTAAAGGGTCACTAAAGGAAAAAATATTTGGGCTGAAATGACTGTTTACAGGGTATAAAAGTTAACCGATTTCTTTTACTGCATATTGTATCTGCTCTTTGCAGTAGAGGCAAGATAACTTTAAGACCCCATTCACATTTGT
Source organism: Rana kukunoris (assembly GCA_029574335.1). Classification (NCBI taxonomy): domain Eukaryota; kingdom Metazoa; phylum Chordata; class Amphibia; order Anura; family Ranidae; genus Rana; species Rana kukunoris. Next base: position 98,583,134 of record CM056056.1, read on the forward strand.
GTGACTTGTCATGCTACTTTAGACATAAGTCACATGACAAGTCATATCCCATGTTTTCCAATGACAACTATTCATATATGTGCGACTTAAAGTCACATGGATTTCAAAGTAATTCATGTACTACATCAATGTTAAATCTTAAAAGTTGCATGAAAGTCGTACCTGAATGTTTTACATGTAACAGTGGGCCTGACTTTGCAGAGAGACAGCAAGTTACATCACCAAATTTGAGCTCCAAAGTGTGCAAGTGTGAATTGAGCCTAACTGGCTTTTAGTATGGGAGTTATATGCTTAAAGCAGCAGGTCTCTGCTGAAAATTCTATTTAAGACCTGAAATTTATTTAAGCCTCTTCAGTACTCTCTGTGCTGTGAATATAGATAAACATACTTCTTCAGCATAACCACACAGTGGAAGCCCAGGCTACAAATCAAATAAGATTAAAACTAATATATGGGCAATGGCCTACAAAAAAATAAGTTCCCAGTGATCATATGACTAGAAATGCCTTCATGTGTGCTTGTGCCAGTGGATGGGCAAAACTGAGTATACTATATGACTATCACAACCAACATGGTATAAACCAAGTTAAGCCTATTACTGCCACCCTAAGTGCCGGTTCATACCAGCTCAACTTCATAGCGGCTTGCATATGACTTCTTTAACAGAAGTCAATGCAAGTCGCCCCAAAGTAGTGCAGGGACCTTTTAATGATTCGGAGCTACTTGAGTTGCACCGATTAGAACAGTTCCATTGCTGTTAATAGGGGGGTGACTTGACATGCGATTGTGTCGCATGACAAGTCATGGCGGTGTGAACATGCCCTGAAGGTCACCTGACAGCTTTAAAAATAAACGTTTTAGTATTTGGTAAATTAAATATATTTTGAAAAAGACTGGGATTATGTTATCCAACAATTTTTGAATAAACCAATTACAAGCAGATTGTTTGTGGGCGGTTGTTTTTGAGTATGCTTAGCTCATCATAGCCGACGTAGAGGTAGCCAAGGATTTTTATCGCTGGGGTCTGAGAAAGCAGTTAGGTTATGGCAGGTGACTGAACCATGCCCAGTCTACCAATACAGAACATTTCATTTTTATTTCCGTTTCCGTTAAGAAGTATGGTACAAAGTGAGTTATTATATTTTGCAATGCACATATTAGAAAGTGAATTTCACAGTTCTATATATTTATATGGCATTATAGTATGTAAACAGCAAAATAACTTAAACAGAGCTGACAGCTGGACGATACCAGAAAACCTATGATGGCTGCAAATGAGGTCTGTGTCTGAATTACCTTTATTGGAAGCAGAGCTGGATGGACGTCTGTTCAAGCTGCTCAGTCCCTGAAATGGGATGTCTCCTCCTTCTAACACATTCTTGTAGACCTGCCTCTCGTTCTCGTTCAGGGGGGGCTCTGGGGAAGTCTCGATCTCTCGGCTGTAATGGTAACTAGGTGCATAAGTGCTGGAACACAACAAGAAGAAAGTAAATACTGTATGTCTGGTTTTCAGCCTCTTCTATGGTGAGAAGACTTTTGGCAAATCCTGTTTTCCAGTTCATTAGTGTTTGTTTAATCGGTTTCATAATCTTGAAAGAATGCAAATGTTTGCAAGCAGCAGGAATAAAGGAGCTGTACTTCTGTGGGGCAAATGAACTGACAGCACAGAAAGTACATGGATCAGTTTTTTCTGGAAAAGAATGTACTACAGCAAATCTGGCATACCGCTCTGTAATGTTCAAGAAACATTGCACAGATGATAAGAAAGTTATGAAATATTGCAGGCCATAGCAAACAGGTTAGCTCAAACTGATATTATTCTAGCACAATTTAGAAAATTGTAGTGAACTTCTGCAATGGTCTGCACAATTGTTCCTTTATAGTCTACACGTTTTCATGAAAATTGTACATAAAATACAATTTTACAAACTAACATTGGTTCTAAATTGCAGTCACATTATGGAGCCTGCAAATAACCTTGTAAATCTTCAATGATTTCCCCCATGCCCAAATAACTAAATTCTAGCTGCACACTATATACAGGCTTTGGTATCTACCACAACTTAGGGCTAAGCCATACCCCCCTCCAGAGTTCTGCTCTCTCAATTCAAAGGTTGTCAATTTTTGCCTGACCTATTATTTCCCAAGAGAAGCTTACACTGGAGACCCCCACCACCTTCTATTTGTATGTATGCAGCCTAAAATTAGCCAACAGCATTAATGGCATCTCTTACTAAACAAATATTTTGTTTTGGCTGTGGGTGAATGAGAAACTCCACAAACACTCTTCTCTTCCCATGATTTGCCCCTTCTTAAAAAACCATGACAACCTTGGCCTTCTCTCCCAGCTTGATTTTTAAATGATCTGATTATTCCACAACATCGGTTTGCTAATGGCATGGAAGCTAGGTTTGTGATAGACTCACCCAGGATAGAGGCTTTTGGAGGGGACTGAATGCTAGCCTCTTGTCTACTGACTATGGGCCCTGGCATTTAAGGGAGCTACAAGCATTTAGGAAGATGTTCCTTTATGTAATGCAATAGGACATTATTAAGGAGGCCATGATATTTACTGTATGTTCAGACTGGAAGACGTGGTATACTGGACAGAAGCACTCAAGCAGCGTGTGCTACCAGGTCCATCACAAAGTGTAATTAAGATTTCAGGTAACGATAGCCTTAATGTGGTTGTAAAGGCAAAGGGTTTTTTAACCTTCATGCATTCTATGCATGAAGGTAAAAAACCTTGTGGGCAGCAGCCCCCTCAGCCCCTACCCCCCTTAAACCTTACCTGAGCCCCATGTTGATCCAGCAATGTCCACAAGAGCCTTGCCTCTCCGGAGACTTGCACTCATGTTTTGCTTTTGGCAGCAATGAGAGCCACTGGCTCCCGCTGCTGTCAATCACAGCCAGCGAGCCCATCAGTAGATGGAAGGGGCAGGGCCAAGCCACAGCTCTGTGTGTGAATGAACACACAGAGCCACAGCTCAGGAGCGCACCTGCTTGGGTACTCCCACAGCAAGCCGCCAGCAGGAGGGAGGAGCCAGGAGTGCCAGTGTGGGATCCAAGAAGAGGAGGATTGGGGCTGCTTTGCACAGAGCAGGTAAGTATAACATGTTTTAAAAAACAAGGCTTTAATATCGCTTTAAAACTGAAGTTTAGGTATGACAGATCTTACATATATATATTGGTCTAGATTAGACCATGCAAGTATATATGTTCCATAACAGTGGGATCTCCATGGAAGCTGAAAAACACTGTATAATCAGAGAATGCTTTTCATTCATTGAGAAAATACAAAGTGTTTCCTGAATGGGGCCCTTGCTGAGTAAGCAACCTACTGTGATCACAACGCAACCGGGTAGCCACTTGGCACAGGACCCAAAAGGTAGTGAAGCTGCAGCTACGTAAAAAAGGCCATATCTAATCTGCTTTAAGACATATAAAAAAGGCATCAGATGATTCAAGTTGTTTCCAACCACTAAAATATAAATTTTGGTGGAGGTGACCTTAGAAAACCTTCAACTAACATACAATATGATGTAAAAAGTACTACTCGTGCTAATATGGGCACACAAGCTGTCTATAATATATATGCACGTAGAGACACATTTATACTTATGTTTCACCTTTTCCAAATGGAACAATTGAAATTGAGATGTGATGACAGCCAAAAAGATTCTATTTAGATCACATGGCACAGTAAATTCAAGGTGCAAACTGCCTTTTTTTTTAACAATCTATAACACATGGATTTCACAGTGAACAGCTCTTTGTATTAAAGGCAGTTAGTTACTGGCCTACTTAAGTTGAGAAACAATTCCTTTAAATCTACCTCACTTCTAAAATAGGTCATGCATATTTAGCACCATGCATGCTTACCTGGACAATTTAATAGGCTTTTATCCTACAGCAGTACTTTTTTTTTTTTTTTAATAGAGCCTAATCTCAAAAGCTCCTAGTCACAGTTTACAGACCATGTTAATTTTCTTCAAATGACTTCTATTGCGAAACCCACACACATTCCAGAGTGTGGAGACAACTTATGAATCAGTAACACACCACACAAGCCAAATTTGCGCGAACTGTAATCGTGCATCAAGTATTAACACCACAGATATTAATAGCTATCAGGAACTCCACCCAACAGACACTACCCGGTTTGGTAAACACAACAGGACATGCCGATATGTAAAGGGCATTTATCTGTTTTAAAGGAATTCCCCAACACAATTTCTGCACAGGGGTCACCCTACAATGCGACCACATGATCTCCCTCAAAGCTAAATTTAATAAACTGTAAATGAAGATCTTTACAGCTTTACTACTGATAACAGATGTAACTCTGTACTAGTACTGTATGTTTATTTTTTATACATGTTATCTACATATGATCTGATAAGTGAATAAATTACGTGTTCAGAACTTTAGCCAAGTGTTAAAAAAAGGTATAACTGCAATAATTGTGCCAGCCATAAGATCAGTAAAATGCCAAATGAGGAAATACCAGAATACACTTCTGTTAGTCATCACATAGCTGTACACAAGGAAGCACATTTTATGGTTTTCTAAATGATAAGAAGTTATAAATAATAAAATAATAGTATATACCAATTCACTTAAGCAGGATATCATTTTCTACCTGTTATTAGGATCACACAGGGTATTACTATTTCATTGGCCAGTAGAGGCAGCCTGTATGCATTTAACCAAAAAGAGGTGGCATAAAAGGCAAAGAAGTGCTGGGACATGCACAACAGGATACTAATCCTACAGGTATAGCAGGGCACAAAGCAGTAATGCTGCAGCTGCAATATGACACAAACTTCTTGTACATGGAATGTGATGGTGGTGGAACAGTTACAGACAAGAATAGGGCAAACATATTACAGGTATACCAGTGTAAGAGATAGAGCCAACACATGTAACAAGGCAGAGGTTGCAGACAGTATATTTGTAACAGGGAAGCATGTGAAGGTGGTACTTGGGGAAAAAAGGGTGTAGGATCTGGACGAGTTATATTAATAACAAGGTAGGATATGCAGGTGGTATTAGGGAAAACAGGGTAGAATGTGGAGGAGATATATGGATAACAAGGTAGGATGTGGAGGCGGTATATGTATAAAATGGTAGGATGTGGAGATGGTACATGAAAAACTGGGTAGGATATAAAGGAGGAATATGGATAAAAAGGTAGGACGTTAAGGTTATGTATTGAAAATGGAGTAGGATATGAAGAGGAGATATGAATGGAAAGGTAGAATGTGGCATGGTATATGGAAACCAAGGTAGGATGTGGAGATGGTGTATAGAAAATCAGGAAGAATAAGAAGGGGTTATATAGATAAAAAGGTAGCATGTGGTATATGGATAACAAGCAAGGATGTTGAGATGGTATATAGAAAATGGGATAAGATGCAAAGGTGGTATATGGACAACAAAGTAGGGTGTTGAAATGGTATATGGAGAACATGATAGTAAGATGTTTAGAAGTTATACAACAAGTTAGGATGTGTAGAATGTACATGGAAAAAATGGAAACAGAGTGGGTATATGTATCACAGAGCAGGAGATGGGAATAGTATTTGTATAGAAGGTGTAAAATGAACCATGTAAAACTGCACACGAGGTGAAAATAGTACATGTTTATTAGGACTGGAGGTAAAAATAGTACATGTATAACAGAGAAGCAGATGGGAATAGTAGAACAGGAGGTGGTGCATAGAGAACAAGGAAAGGGGTGGAGCAGGCATGTTTACAACAGGCAACAGGTGGAGGAAATATATTTACCAGGGCAGAAAAGAAGGTAGCTCATGTACACACAAGGACAGATGGTGAGAAAAATACACAATTAACAAAATAAAATGTGAAAGTGATACATGGCTAACAGGGCTGGAAGTGGATGTAGGACATGGATAACAGAAGAGGAAGTGCATGGATGCTAGGAGACAAGGTGGAAGTGGTACACAAATAACAGGCAGGAAGTGGAGGTAGTACATGGGTAAGAGCAGTGGGTGGAGGTGGTACATGGATAACAGCAAGTAGGAGGAGAAACGACATGGTTAAAAGGGTAGGCTGCTGAGGAGGTACATGGGATTCACAGGAAAGATGATGACGATAAAACACATATTGGACGACAGAAGGTGGATGTGGTATATGGATACCAAGGCAGGGGTAGAGGTGTTTCATAATTAACAACTCAGGGGATAGAGGACACGCATGTATCCCAGGACAGAAAATGGAGACGAATTATGGAAAACAGGACAGAAGGTAGGGGTTGTAGATAAAAGACAGGACAAAAGGTCGAGCTGATATATGGATAACAGGACAGTAGGTGGAGGCTGTATATAGATTGTAGGACAGAAGGTGGATCTATTTGGATAAGAGGACAGTAGGTGGAGGCTGTATATGGATCTCAGGACAAAAGGTGGAGCTGATATCTGAACAGGAGGACAGTAGGTGGAGGCTGTATATGGATGGCAGGACAGATAGTAGAGATGATGTGTGAATAACAGGACAGTAGGTGGAAGTTGTATATAGATGACAGGACCGATGGTGGAGCTGATGTATAGATAAAAGGACAGTAGGTGGATATTGTATATGGATGACAGGACAGATGGTGGAGCGGATGTATAGATAATAGGACAGTAGGTGGAGGCTGTATATAGATTGTAGGACAGAAGGTGGATCTATTTGGATAAGAGGACAGTAGGTGGAGGCTGTATATGGATCTCAGGGCAAAAGGTGGAGCTGATATCTGAACAACAGGACAGTAAGTGGAGGATGTATATGGATGACAGGATAGATGGTGGTGCTGATATATAGATAACAGGGAAGTAGGTGGAATTTGAATATGGATGACATGGCAGATGGTGGAGCAGATGTATTGATAACAGGACAGTAGGTGGAGGTTGTATATGGATGACATAGCAGATGGTGAAGCAGATGTATAGATAACAGGACAGTAGGTGGAAGTTGTATATGGATGACATGGCAGATGGTGGAGCTCATATATGGAGAACAGGACAACAGGACAGTAGGTAAAAGCTGTATATGGATGGAAGGGCTGAAAGTGGAGCCAATATATGGATAACAGGACTGTAGGTGAAGACTGTATATAGATGACAGAACAGAAGGTTGAGTTGATATATGGAAAACAGGTCAGTATGCTTAGGCTGTATATAGATGGCAGGACAGAAGGTGGAGCTATTTGGATACCAGAACAGTAGGTGGAGGTTGTATATGGATCACAGGACAAAGGGTGGCACTGATATCTGAATAACAGGACAGTAGGCGGAGGCTGTATATAGATGGCAGGACAGAACGTGGAGCCATTTGGATACCAGGGCAGTAGGTGGAGGCTGTATATGGATCACAGGTCAGAAGGTGGTGCTGATATCTGAATAACAGGACAGTAGGTGGAGGCTGTATATGGGTGGCAAGACAGAGGTGGAGCTGATACTTGGATAGCAGGACAGTAGATGGAGGCTGTATGTATTTGAATAGTAAAGTGGAAGTGGTAGAAGGATAACAGGGCAGGAAACAGACATAGATGATGAATATACAAGCATCATAACAAATATTATTGTCAAATTATATTAAAAAAAACACATACTTCATTTATTGAACAGTAAAAAACTAAATAACAGTATTTTAGGGGTACTTTATACCCCTAGGTTAAAAAAACCCAAAAGGGATAACATATTATTGACATACATATGTTGTTAAGATGTTAATTTATTAATATTAGATACTATTTATAAAACTGATATTTCATGAAGTGAACATTGTTATAAAATCAGACAAATAAAGCCACAAACATCAAATGCAAAACAAGAATAAGGAGAAGAATTGAAACTTACTAAGATGGAAGATCGTCTGGGCGGCTCACGGCTGCAGTCTGCAAGAATCCAAGAAAAGAACTGATTGATATGGATGAATAAAATCAGACAATATCCCTCCAGTTCCCTCAGCACTGTGTCACTTTACCTCCATGAATGTGTGAAAACTTTAGCCCGGCACTGTATACACTATGCTTAGCGAGAGCCAGGTTTCGAGCAGTCACCGTGCAAGGTTTCTTAAAATGACTGGCCTCTTTTTATGTGTGTAAATGAGTCACAGCATACACAGCCAACAGCACAGACAGATAAGCAGCTGGAGTAAGAATAGCAAGCCTGTAATTGTTTTCACACACGGTTCCTTCAGGAGAGGTGCAATCCCACATAGGCGTAAAACTTGTCAAAGCAGACTTTGGCCAATTAGAAGTACAGGATCAAATGCCTTCTGTAATTCAGTAATAAGTGTATAAGTAATAGGGGAATGTTTCTGGAATTCTGGATATCTGCACTCCCACATGGCTTCGCTATTCAAACCAGGTCACTCAACCATTAAAACAGAACACTATTAGCAGAAAGAGTATATGCATACAACACATTTTTCACCATATTTATGTAAAGCTTTAAATGTATTCAATCCTCTATTAGTTTTCTCATTAGTTGCTAGTCCATATTGGCATAAGGAGCCCCTTCAATTTATTTTAGGCTTCATATTTACCATAGGTTATTATGTTCACCCTTCAGTTATCCTTTCTACCATTGCTTGATATTTAATAATCCTTTCAGTTATAAAAATGTCTTATTATAATGCTAAAATATTTATGTAACTGCTAGGCCGCGTACACATCAAATTTGTCCGCTGAAACTGGTCCGATGGACCGTTTCAGCAGACAAATCCGATCGTGTGTATGGGCTACCGGACATTTTTGTCCAGCGGACAAATTTCAAAGCATGCTTTAAAATTTGTCTGCCGGAGACATGTCTGTCGGATATGTCTGCTGGTTAGCACACTAACCAGCGGACATATCTGCCCGCACATGCGTCGAATGGCTTTGACGCATGCGTGGAAGTTTTTCACTTTCCGGTTCGGTGACGTGGCGGCGTCAACGTCACCGCCACGTCACCGCGCTGTCTGCCGGCGGGGATTTTGATCCGATGGTGTGTACACGCCGTCGGATGAAAATCCGGAGGAGACATGTCCGCTGGAAATGGTCCGTCGGACAGTTTCAGCGGACATGTCCCTCTGTGTGTACCAGGCCTTACAGGTATGCTGCTTTAACTATCAGACTATGATTACATGGCAAGAATGCTATGTACTATTCAGGTATGAAAAATATGATACCTTTCCTAATAAAATAGCGGTGAAATATCAGAATACAAAAAGTCTCATGTTACATTTTTACATATGTTGTAAGTAGAAATGCTGCGCTGGATATTGTATTTATACCCTATAGTCTAGAAGTGTTCCACCAGAACTTATTGGGGTAATAGGTTGCACACTAGTAAATAACAGTCAAGAAATTAGGTGAATTTACTCAGCACAGATGCACACAGCGAAAAAAAAAAAAGACAGATTGACCCTTCCCCACTCTACACCTAAAACTAGAAAAAAATATATAAAGGAGGACATTAACAAGCATCACCATAATACTAACACCACAATAAGCCAAATTTGCAAAACAAAAGGTTGGCCATAAAAGAAGACAATTTTTTTCCTGCAACCACGGGTTGCAGGAAATACATTTGCTTGGTTTAGCCATTAACACAGATAGTGTTGATGCGGGAATCCCTCCTGCCGGGCCATTGTCCAGAAGACATTGGTTATCGCTAGTGATAATTAAGGGTAAAACACAGCATGCCGGTTGTACCCAAGTTGACAGATAGATAAACTCGGTACATTCAGCCTGCCCATACATGGTTCAAATTTTGGCTAGCTCCTGCTGAACCAGCCGAGATTCGAACAGTGTACAGCCTTACACAGCCGAACAATGATCTTTTAAAAAAAAAAATCTGTATCCTTGTGTGAAAGCTTTGTTAATTGACCTTTGGTTTTGTAAAGGATGCCAGGAGGATTTTTCTACAATTCTGGGCACAAACAGGAAAAGATTACCACAAAACCCTTGTCTTAAGCTTTGAATTGGGGATATTGCTAGGCACATACCGTGCCTTTTTTTACCAAAGATACAGCAGTTCTGAAAAAAAATTCTGGTTTAATTACTGAATAGTGCACTTTCAGAAACTGAATGTGACATCATTGACCAGCACACCCCTTAGTTTATTTAGCGGTGGGAGGCGGCAGAGCTGTCAAGACGGCGGTAGCAAATTGTCGGGTGTGGACCTTTTTTTCAGGTTGGAGGCCGGCGTTCATCGCGATTGATGATGGATCTACACCAGGGGACATTGTTTTTGTTTTGTTTTTTTGGTATAGGACTTGGTAAAGGTCAAAAACTGTGTGCATTTATTCTTATTAACTTTTTGAAACTTTTTTTGGGGGTTACAAATGTAGGTTTGCGCCAATACCACTTTCTATAGACTACTATAGAGTACAAGTAACAATACTTTTTTTTTGCTGATACCGATTACCGATACTTTTTTTTAATGTCATGTGACAGTTTGACTGATGGGCACTGACTGATGGGCACCGAAATGCAGAATTGATTAGCAATTGCATAATAAATGACATGAATGATGAGAGGCAAGGAAGGATTTTGCAATGCTATATGTCATATAGCATTGCAAAATCCTTCCTTGCCTCTTATCATTCATGTCATTTAAAATTTAACATCAAGTATGCTGCGACGCCCATCTTGGTACACCTTGCACTCACCCAGCAGCGAAAATCTTGTTACACCCAGCCCAAACTATATGGGCTGGGTATAACATGCTGTCTGTTGCTGGCTTACTGCAGCCGAGTGAAAGGTGCATCAAGATGGGCGTCGTGATTTTTACCCTACGATGGAGACATGGAATGTCAGTTCCTTTACTGAATGTTCCGGCTCCGGTCATTGTTTTGGATGGAATATGTGGCCGCGTCCTGCCCCCCAGCCCAGGCTAGCTTATCCCTAGTTTTACTGCTGCCAGACTGCTAACTCTATCTCCTCATCAACATGGAGACAAGGTATTTTGGGGGGCCCCCTCCCTCTAAGCACCCCCCATGTTGAGGACATGGCACAGATCTGGTTGATTGAGTTAAAGAAAATAAGTTGGATAATATGCTAATCTACAGTAAAGTCTGGCTTAATTTCCATATACCACTATCAATTATGGATGTGGGGTAGTAAGTTGAATCAGCTTTTGGTGTATTCTTCTCTGGGACTTCTGTAGCAAATTTCTGCACCTGTGTTTCCAAGTCTGCCCACCTGCATACGCCAAGTTCAATTTTTAGATAATGGAAATTGTTTAGATAATGGAAATTACAGCAGGAAAGTGTACGTGATTATGCATGGTTCGGAGCCAAGATCACTGGAATTATTTTCATTGGGCTTATAAAATGTCTAATGATTATTCAACCTACCAGCATCTGTCTATGACATAGTATTGGGGTGATTTGGCTATGTAACTCAATATGGGAAAGTCAGTAATGATCCTCAGGTCACGGGGGTGCCAGCATATCTATGTACCAATCCAAAGAGTAACACTTTTTTGTGTGTAAAATAATGTGTGCTCTCCCACCCAGCCCATGCAATCAAAGGAGTGGCCTTAGCCTACAGGTCTGCACCAAACCACGTCCTCTAATGCATTTCACCCAGCCCACCATGCTTAGTCATAGGCGGGGGAAAAACATGTCAGAGGGCATGGTTTCAGAGAGACATCTAGGCTGAGGTCACTCCTTACTCTTTGATCGCATAGGCTGAACAGGAGAGCAGTGATCACTTTATACACATTAATATAGGGAACATACAGATCATCAAGCATCAGAAACATTTATCAAAATATGAAGTAAATAATTACAATATATGTATAATGAAAGGCATGCTACAAAATATTACACAGCATACATCTTTATATGTCCAAAAGCCAATGATAAAAGAAAAAGTACAGCTCAGCCAAAGTCTTGGAAGCAAAGATCAGCAAAAAGCAAGACAGCACAACTGAGCAGATACACATTGTACAATCTCGGTGCCCCTTGTAGAACCAAAATGTATTACTTGTTACACAAATAGCAAATTAAACCTGCTCAGTTGAGCACTTGACAAAATGATTTTGCAAGAGAGGAAAGCAATTAGACTTTAAGTGCTCTTCTTTTTTTGATTTTTTTTGGATGCCAATATCAAATGTACTTTGAGATCAAATCTCAACAGCTTTTCTTTTTAAAAATTACAATCTATATGTTTAGAACTACAAGTTAGGAACATTGCAGCATAGAGTAAATGTCATTAAGGGACATCTGTAACGCCCTCTAAAAGGAGACAATTTACACATTGGTGAAATTGGTTTTAATCCAAAACCCTGCATAGTAAAACTGCTTTCAAGTTGTTTTTTGGGTCCTTGAGTGGTAATCTTTGGCGAATGCGTAAAAGTTAGTTTAGACCGTAAGCTCTACAGAAAAGAGACCTGAAAACAGCTGATTGGTATAAATCTTCCTGTGAGCTTCAGTCAAATTTTTAATAAACAATAGATATAGTCAGGCTAGGTTCACAACTTAGCAGCTCTGTGAGCCCCATTTGCGCAGGCACGGTGGCCCAGTTATTTGAATGGGCTGCTGTGTCTGTGTTTCATGCAGTAAAATGGTTCCCGCACCTCTTAAAACGAAGCCAGAGGGAAATCACATGGTGCTTTTGCATCATGCGATTTCCCGCAACCGAAAACATACTGCATTTTTGGATGAGTGGGGTGCCATTAAGAATAAATGGCAGCCCTGCGTATCTGCAATGGAGCAGCGCAGTTTGGCTGCTGGTGTAGGAACTGTCCCGTACCTGTAAATACCCAAGTGTGAACCTAGCATAAGAGTTGTCTATTTACAAGTATTTTATAAGGTGGTTCACAAAGAACAATAAGTGGCCTCAGCAGATCAATAGATGAAACGTACAAGAAAAAGAACAACCTAACCTTTGTCACTTAGATGGTTTCCAACATTCAGACACCAGTACTTCTGATGTTTGGAGGAACGTATTTAATAAATTCTTACAGTATAATATCTCTGCACTTACATTCAGTGATCTATTATAATCAGCATAATTATAAGAATGACTTCAGGCACCACACTTTACACATTTGGCCATATGCACTCATGAATTGTGCTGGTGTATGACCAGACGAATGACTAAACTACTGATTGATTTAAATTGGTATAAAATTAACTTTTTATCAGTTGCTGCATCTTGGTTCCCTAGATGTGACAATTAAAGCCGCCCATACATGGTAAGCAATTCAGCCGGTCCAGTAGGGCCCGGACAAATTTCAATCACTTTTTGTGCAGTCTGGTTGTACACAGGTTGATCTATTGATCGACTTGTGTGCAACCAGCCAGTTGGGCTTATACCGAACAATCAGTGTTGCTGGCTTTAGCCGACTATTCCAGGGAAGTTTACCTGCTGTCAGAATACAATAAATTAGCGGGAAGGATTCCCTCATCCACCCAAAGTCATTCATTGCAGCCCAATAAATAACTGGTAGTAACTGCTATTTGTATTTGAATCAGCTAATCTCCTTCACTGTCTAAAATGTGACATCATACTAATCCTCTGTCTTTAGGAACTTTTTCTGTACTCTTATTTTTTTTTTCCTTTATTTTTTTATTTTTTAAATCAACCGATTAGCTCAGCCGTAATGGGACAATATGCTTATTCGCCAAAGGTGAGTATACGGGTGTGGCTGAAGATGAATCAAGTTAGTCTTAATCTTTGGTTCTGGTTTTGACCTTGTACGAAGTTGTCTTCCCATTTTGACACCTTCACCTTCCATTCTTAGCACCTTGCATGCAACCATCTTTTTTTAATCTGATCTTGTTTGTTGTCTAGATGGGAAACGGCCAATTGCAGTAATATCAGTTTTAACTGTATATAGATTACAAAGAAGGTTTTTTAACTTGTAATTAAGAAAACTGTTTTCCTTTGTTCTAAAGCCTCTGCAATGGATAAGTGGTTGTCTGGTTCTACAAAAGCATGCACCTTCATGTGTAGTGGGACGAAGGCCTATGACAGCATGCCAGGCAGATGTTACAATACAGTACTCTGGTTTTTACACATGCACAGCCTTGTTACTGCAGAATCCTATGACTACATGAAATGTACGTCACATTGGAGGCAGGCGATTACTGCATACAGAGCGATGGAAAACATGACATTGTCTCTGCACATTCCACAGGCCAGGTTTCAGCTGAGATTAGTGATGTTATGAAAAGAGCTTCTCTTCATTCTCTGATTCTTGCAGACACTTATATATTTTCATAGGCAAGCCAACGACAGAATAAAGAAACTTCCATACCCTTTTATCAGAGGCTTTATAACACTTGTCCATTCTCTCTAAATCTGCCTCTAACTCAGACTCGTACTGATAGAGGTCTTTCTCTAGCTCAGTCTAGTTAAAGAAGAACAAGACAATTAAGGACACGTTACAGAACTCTCAGAGGATGATATACGAGGCACACTGAAACAATATACAGTGTAGCAGAATAATTTCATGACAAACAAAAACAAACAAGATGACATTTAAACATTTAACATTGTTCAATACAGATATGGGGTCATCAAACATGGCGTAGTCTTTGCATTGTGACAGATTCTAGTATTGCTTGAAATAGTTGAGCGGTATATGGGCTTTCCAGAGAGTACTTGATTTCGTACCTAGTGAAAGATCCCGGTGTAAGCAGACAAATGATGTTTCCTTTTATCTTGTGGAAAAACATTTGCACACAAAATTAATTAGATGAAGCAGATATCCCACCACTGTTGGCTCTTGGTAAAATGTTTGCCTTTCTTAAACTGGCCATAGATGGATCGAATCTTGGCTGGATCAGTAGGGACCAACCAAGATTCAATTCATCTATGGGCAGACTAATTGTACCAAAGTCTATCTATCAATTGACTTGGGTACAACCAGCATTTCGGATTTTTAGCATGCAATTATTCACAGTGGCTAGGGCCGCTAGCAGTAATCATTGTGTGATCCCTGCAGGGACAGCATTCCGTCCCTCCACCCCTTCCCCACTGGGAGAACACTTTGCTCCATGGCAGGAATCCCCCTATCAACACTGACTGTGTTGATGGGGGAATCGATCGATTTTCTTTCCTGCAACCCAATTTGGACTTACAGGTCTTACACTGATACAGAGAGCTTTGATAAGAAATGTACCCCCCCCCCCCATAGTGAAGACACCTACCATAAACTGATGTAGCACAGAAACTCCTATCAAATGAGCAGGGCCCTCTGATTTCTCTTGTAATAAATTGTATTGTAAATGTACTTTCTGCTCTCAGGTTGTAAAGCACTGTGCAAATTGTTGGTGCTATACAAGTCCTGTATAATAATATTCTCCTTAGGAGGACAACTTTTATCAAAGTGATAATGAGTATTATTATTTACACTTTTAGGTGTTATTGTATAACCACACATTTGGCCCTACATGTAATAAGTGATATTATCTTAAAATATATGCTATTCAACACTACCAAAAGTCTAAAATTAGTATAACGGGACTGAAAACAAACAGAGGACTGTGGGGCGACATCTGAGAACAAAGCACTGAAACTAACACTTAAATACACTGGCTCAACCAACTACTTAATTTGTGTTAATATACATAAAAATAATAATACACAAAATGGGGTAAAGAGAGGATAAAGTGAATCTATGGAGGCTTTACCTCCACAGTGCGATAACCACCTTTCTTTTTGTCCGTATATGCTCACGTTAGAAGGCAGTATACCATATTGGGTGTTTGGACACCAGCTATATATACTACAATAGACATTTAGTATCCCTAATTTTTGGTTGTTTTTCATAAAGTGAATCTATACCTACAATTTTTTTGAACCCTTTGGATAGAAAGGATAGAAAGGTTGGAACGCCTGTCTTGTCCCCAAACATTTTACTGCCATCTGGGGCTCCTTTACACCATTCATTATACAATCTGACTGTACAATATCCTTGAAGTAGAACTTCACTCTATCAATATGGACTAGTTTTAATCCTTATGCTGCCAGTATTAGTAAATAGATTGGAAAGTATATCATATTTACTTGTTTTAAACTTTTATTTTTTATTTTTTTTTCAGTTACTTCCTTATTTCGAGGCCTAGTCAAATGATGTTTTACATCCTAGGAGTTTTCGGGAGAGGAAAAGCACATCCCCCTCCATGCATTCTAGGGCTAGGGGCAGAATGATTCCAAGTAAATGCTATATAAATCATCTGTCCCTATTTACACCCCCACAGCCAGCAATGCTAGAAGGTGTTTTTAAAAGTGATTTCTCAGCAAATTAAATTAGGGACACATGGATGGATGGGGGAGTTTGCTTTTATTATTAAAAATAAAATAAATAGCATTTTTGGTTTGTGGTGCTCAGATGCAGTGTAGTTTCACTTAAAGATCTACCATCAACTATGTAGTGCCTGCCTAATTTGATAATGGGCCGATTATGTTTCTCCTCATGTTGCATAGTTTAGGAAAAGGAGACCGTGATTGTAAGGTGTAAGACTAGATTTAGCTGGCTTCCCTCCCACTTTCTGTTCTGGGGACAACATTTTACCAGATTTTAGGTAAGGGAAAATCTGCAACAAGGAAACAATAGAAAGAAAACAATAGAAAGACAACAAAGAAGACAACACCAAAAATGTGGCAGAGGTTCTAGAATTCCCCAACTTACCTTATACTAAACTCAGACAAAACATTATATAAGAAAAGAAAGTACTCCAATAACAACAAAAAACCTAAGAAAAAATGGGCAGACTTAATGGATCAGTTAATCTTTCTCTGGCACTACTCTATTTTTACATCTGTTTGTGGTGCTGTTAGAGAGATTTCCTCTAAATTTCTGTTCTGGGACAACAATGAGTTGTGAAGAAATCTCTTAAATAGAGCCTTCAATGGCAGTAAAATCTGATCCCACTCCATCCAAATTGAAAATAAAAAAGTTTGGGCTATAGATATACTTTATAGGGGCATAAGAGCAATACAAAGGTTGTTGGTGCTGGACCACTAAAAATGCTGATTGTTGAGCCATTTCGTTAATACTGGTCGGGACTTTCTGATTGACCCATAAAATGAAGTGAGTGAAGTCATTGGGTTTATTTGCTAAAGTTCACTTTGCAAGGGATTTTTTCTATAGCTTAGTAAATGAGATTTACATAATCTATTCATGTGGAAGCAAAATACGTTTTTTTTTTTTGCACGTTTGGCTGTTCTATACAAAGTGGATTTTCACACTAAGCGCTGGGAACATAAATTGCAACGCGAACAGCCTTTTTGCCTTTGATAAATCAACCCCATAACTCTTTATCTACATACTTTTGAGTATGTAGCTCATAAGTATTGACATCACATAGTCACCATGACAGCCAGACTATTGGCATTTTCAGAAAGAGGCAATGACACCTCCCATATTTCTTTAAGGTAGAACTTAACCCATTGATTTAACAGTTTAAAAAAAACAGGTACATTGCCGGCATGCCAGGAATGCTAGCTGTCACATTTGCTTATACTTTCAAACACACTACCACACCATCATGTACAGCACAATGGCAGATGCAGATCATACAGAGGCTAAGATGGCAGCTTTCATGGCTGAAAAGGATAGAAGCTTTAGTTCTGCTTTAAGTATAGGTTTCCTTTAGGAGTACTTCATAAATATCAAAATGTAGGCGAGAAGAATATCCTAGATCCTTCAAGTTTAAATTCAAGGTAAAACAAATTGGTGATAAAGGCTAAAACAAAAAATTGTTATGAAACTAGTCCTTGAAAAAATTTGTGATGAGCAAGTATGACCATGCACATTTAGTATGGTTTTTACAGGACCGGGCAAAGTTGGCCAAAGCCTCGGGACCTCTACAGTACATCTCGATTCATATCTAATAATTTACGCATTCACGATTTTGGTTTGGTATTCTAGTTGCTTCTACCAACCATGGCACATTTATGACTACCATGCGCTAATGGTCAGGTTAGGCACATTACAATGGTCAGCAGAATGAACTTTGAATTGTTTACTGGTGGTTATTGTTTTTCAAAAGGCAAGCAATTTGGAAAGCATGGCACCTGTCTGCATATCTTCTACAAGAACACGGACCAAGTGTTCCTATTTCGTTTAATTTATTGATATCATTTTGTTTAAGATCCATAACAAAATTTTAAGGGCCTAATAGATATTTTTTTATATAGCAAGGTTATTATTTATTGTACCGAACATGTTTCTTAGGCCGCGTACACACGATTAGATCGGTCCGATAAAACTGGTCTTAAGACCAGTTTCATCGGACCAATTCGATGGTATGTACGGCCCATCGGACCATTGTCCGTCGGACGAAAGTTTTAAAACTTGCTTTAAAATCTGTCCGACGGACAGATTCGATGGTTAGTATGCCAAAGCATTGAACCAAAAACCCACGCATGCTCAGAATCAAGTCAATGCATGCTTGGAAGCATTGAACTTCTTTTTTTCAGCACGTTGGTGTGTTCTACGTCACCGCATTCTGGTCTAATCAGATTTTTGCTCCGATGGTGTGTACACACATCAGACCACTTCAGCCTGGTCCGATAAAAGTGGTCCATCGGACCAGTCTGATTGTGTGTACATGGCCTTATAGTACTGTTTCTTTTTTTCCTATGGATTTCATTCCTTATCTTCATTTGTACACCTGTGGTTTACATAAAATGATAGTGCTGTCACATAAACTATTCAAACTGCCAAAAGTTCAGTAATAAATACAGAACATTAAGTTACTTCCTACCATACTAGAAACATTTCTTTGGAGATATATGTGAGCTACCATTGATAACCGCCTTCTGAACATACTAGCTGCCTGGCTGTCAAGCTGGTTCTCTTAGTTTGTAATCAATGAGCTGGGACAAGACTTCACCTGCTGCATGCATGTTCTGGGTTAGAGACTCAAAGTATAAAACAAGAAGCAAAGGCAGTCTATGTCTCGCTCTTATTACAGCTTTTCTTTTAAAACCATTAAAAGTAAGCTGTCTATATATAAAAAAAAGCAGCAGCCCTTATTGCTATTAGCTTGATCGTCATCCACTATGTGCACCAGGAGCCCCTTCAACCTGGAGCCAAATTTCCACTGTTAATAAAGTTGAAGCTTGGACAGGTCTACAATATTACAACAAGAAATGCCAGTATGACAAGCTTTTATGTAAACCAATAACTAGCTCCTAGGGGCAGCATAGTGGAATATCAACTGAAGAGTTATGTACAGGCATCTGTTATTATATGTAGAACAATATTTTTGGGCCTGAAACACCAGGGTCATTTTAAAATAAAAGTTAATTATAAAATTGATTGGAACTATAAAATTACATATTTAGGATGTTTAACGATTCAAGAGTCATTTCAGCTAAAATAATAAAATAAGCCCTAGTTAAAAGGAATTACAAGGGAAAACATAAAACTTAAAACTAGCCACAAAATAGATTATCTAATTCGTTTTTTCAAACAGAGTTGGCAAAAAATAACTAAAAGGACAGTGATTTATATGTATTGTAAGGTCGATACTGCTATAATTCTTGCCAAACGCAGGTTGCGTGATCTGTGCAAAAATCAAAACCATACACCTATAATTTGTACAAAAAAACATAAATAAATCATATAGTTGAAAAAGTAGTGTATAGTCCAATATTCTCCTCCTAATCAATGTCCCATGTGAATGGTCAAATATGCATATTTTTGATGTGTTCCACTGTGATGTGTTCAAAATACAGCCAAGTTGTCACCACTTAGTGATATCCCATCACCGTTGAAAATGGCCACTCACCAGATGTCGTGTTAACAAGAGCCTTTGGTTCATTACTTAGGATAACCACTCCTACGGTAGGTATTCCGCCTGCTGCCATATGCCTTGGATATGGAATGGGGTTTCACCTTTTCCTATGAGTGCTCACAGAGAAAGAGGGTGCCCCTTTATAGTGTATTATGTTAAAAATATTTTATTTATTAAAACAAATAGGTAATACACTCACATTTATTAGTGCCCATACGCCGGCACCAAGCTTCTCCAGCCGTGTATGCAAAAAATGGATGGGGTAACAACTACACCTACCTACATACATATCCAGCTGTCATTTCAGCAGCTATACTTTTGAGCCAATCTACTTTAATAAATTTTCCCCGCTAACCACGGGATCATGGTTTTTTTTTTCTGCAGGCCTCTGCTCCTCCATTGCCCCTGGGGGGCGTCGTTAATGTGGCTCCTTGTCAGCTATCCTGGTCTGGCCCTACACCGGTTGGTGGGCGGATGCAGTCCGTGCCCCTCTGGACTATCTAGCGGTTCCACACAATATTGACTCCCTGGTTCAGTGGTAATTACAATACCTCAGTAATCAATGTGATGTATGTTGACTTGTGTCCTTATATCCTTTTTAAATTTTTGTTATTATTTTTTAGAAATCATGCCCCCTGAAGAGACCAAACTGGTCGAAACGCGTCGGGGCTCACCTTTGTACAGATTACAGAATTATGTTATGTACTATGATTTATTATACTGTATCCAGAAATGTTATTCTTTTTGTAACAACAACCAACTTTGACTCAACTGGAAATCCGAGACTCTCGGCAATAAACACTGTTTTATATATTTAACATTTATTTAATCTATCATTGCTGCCTATAGGCCCACTGGGGAATCTTTTTCTTTCATGGATGGGGTAACAAAGCCGTACCTCTTATAGCCTCCCAGCTATCTTACAGTCCGTATATGTAACTGTAGTGTTCAGCAGCCTCTACGCGTTTCGCAATCAATGTTGCATCCTCAGGAAGCTTCCTGAGGATGCAACACTGATTGCGAACCACTAAGTGGTGAAAACTTGGCTGTATTTTGAACACATCACAGTGGAACACATCAAAAATATGCATATTTGACCACCATTCACATGTGACATTGATTAGGAGGAGAATATTGGACTATACACTACTTTTTCAACTATATGATTTATTTATGTTTTTTTGTACAAATTATAGGTGTATGATTTACATGTTATATTGACCCATTATAGAGGTATACGAAAAATGAGAGCACATACCAGAGTATCACTCATTAAAAAATAGGTTCTAATTCACGGTAATTTATTTCACTTTATTCATTTATTTACTCATACCACAACATTGTACACTGTAGTGGAGTACATAGTTTGTGGAGGTGAGCACTTTATAACAATAGAAGGTGATTATAATCTAGCACTAGGCACTACAATACACAGGGAAGCGCAATTTTACCACTGTTTTCAGGACTGAATACCAGTAGGCATCTCAGTCTTTTTTCTTCTTTAATTGCAGCACACCCACTTTTATAGCAACTATTTACAATCCCATTTTGCGCCAACCACACCCACCCAAAAAATCAAAACCACCCTATTCCAAAGCTATCAGTTTAACAAATGAAAACGGTTTTGTGTTGGTGCTTTATACTTCAATACAGGAACTTTTGGAGTTCAAATGGAGTGGACATAACCTGATATTGTTTACATTTTTTGACGATTTTGTCTTCATTTACATCCTCACTTTATTATCACAGCTTGATAAACTAAATGCCATCAAGCTAGACCACATGTTTTTTTGTTTTTGTTTTTTATAATTATTATGTCTCTGGCTCAATCTGCAGCATAGGAATGACTGTAGAACTTGATATCATGAATAATGTGACAGGTACCAGAAGGGCTGGGTTGGAAGATTGTGAGTGGGATTTGAAGAGCTCACAGAGCCTCTGCCTACTCAGAATTCAATAATAGGTCATCTGTATCCTAGTACAATGGCACTTAGAGGTTAGCGATATTGCTCCATTAAACTTCACAAATCTTTTGGATGTAGGTAAACCAGGAGTGGTGTCCCTAACCTGTCATGGTAGATTTTATTCCCAGTATGGACTAGCTTTATCTATACTTCTCAAACTCTGCGATCACAGTATGACAAGGTCAGAAGAGTTGTGTACTTTGCTTTAAATGAGAGTTACACAGAGTAGCTCAGAAGCTGCACTACAAGCACACTCAAAATGTAAGCTTGCTACACGCACAAACACACGTTAGATGCTGCAGAAGTCTTTTTTGGAGAGAATTAAGAGAACGTTATTACCTTCCTATCCTCTACTTTGAGGATAGAGCAATCCCCCGGAGTATAATCCCATATCTTTTTTGGAGGCTGATGAAAAGCAGAGGAGGAAATAAGGAGATGAAAAAAGAGAGAGAAACTGAGAAAAGATATCACAAGGAGAATGAATTTGGAAATAACACACAAGTAGAGGATTTGCATCTGCACCAGAAGGAAAAGAATAAAAAAAAAGAAGGAGGAAACAAGCAAAAGCATGTCCCATACTATAGTGGGAGGCATTAGGCAGGCATGCAAAGAATTGTAAAGAATTACAGTTTAGATTAGTCAAAAAAAATGGTTCAGAGATTTTGAGTTAAGATCTAAAGGAAGCCCTAACATGACCAGGCAGGCTTCTACATGAATACAGGCCAGTCACCTGTATTCTAGAAGGCATTTTTTGACCTGTTGGGGTCACCTGGAAAACAGTAATTTAACTTCATTACATTAACTAAGATAGGACAGAAGCTTGGAAAATATTGATTTTTGCAGGAAAAGGCAGATAGTAAATAGTGCTTTCATTTACTTTGCGTTAAGGCCAAGAGTACATACCACATTTACAAATGGCTGAAATTCCATGATGGCAGTGCAGGATAATGAGATAAAGGTTCAGCCAAGGAATACATACAGTATTTCTATTCACTACTAAACAGCCAATGACCCCTGACAAAGAAGTACTTTGATATATCATCCAGAATATGACACATGCTTTCACATAACAAACGTGTTTAAAAGGTTTTACCAATGCTGAAGGTAGTTATTCTATACCGTAGTTCAACTAAATATTGCCTTCATTACCAAGTGAAATGGCTAAGGCACACATGGATCTGTTCAGTAAGAAAAGTTGACTTTATGATCCAGAGTAAAGAGGTTTACTATAAGATATGTATGCTAATACTATTGGCATACAGTCACAAAAATTAACAATGCAAACAATTGATGGTCATAGTTTTCCCTTTTTAGCACTTTATCTGACAAGTTTTCACTGTATCAAATCAATCTACTAAAATAAATCTTGCTAAGCATGTGCAACTTTCCGGCAGAAAGAACATTAGGAACAAGTTTATCTGGAAAAGTCTGAACATTTGTGATTAGTAATTTAGGTGACGTGTGTAAGACTTGTTAAACCAACTGAAGCCTGCACATGCTGCAGTGGCCCCCTATTAGTCTACTATAATGCAAGAATTTTTTTACAGATCCATTAGGTTTGTCAAAGGAGCGCAAAAAATACAATTGGGTACGGTTTAGTCTAGAACTGCTTCTTATTACGAATCGGTCAAGACAATAACATCTTATTTGTATTATTTTTTAACAAGTCAGTCATTTCAATAAAGTTATTTCAATTAAGGCAGCTGTTGGAAAGATAAGTTAATCAGTTATGAACTATCTTGGTTGCTTTGGTGGCAAGATCTGCACTTTTATTTTAGGCCTACATAAGAGCCACAAACATTACGAGTAGGTTTCACTTTTGGTATATTTAGTAATATCGACGATCAGTAGTAGGAATGGACACACCCAAAAGATAGTAGACTGGAGCAAAACTAAACCTCACCAATGGAGTCCCCAAGAAAACCAAAAGGTGGCCCACAATCCAAAATATTTTGGGATTAACTGATGGAAAAAAGGGATTTTTAAATACAGCTTACCTGTAAAATCCTTTTCTTGGAGTACATCACGGGACACAGAGCGGCATATTCATTACTATGTGGGTTATATGGAGTACCTTCAGGTGTGGACACTGGCAATCTTCAAACAGGAAGTCCCCTCCCTATATAACCCCCTCCCCTAGAGGGAGTCCCTCAGTTTTGTAGCAAGCAGTATGCCTCCCAAAATGGTCACCCAAAAGAGGGGTGGGAGCTCTGTGTCCCGTGATGTACTCCAAGAAAAGGATTTTACAGGTAAGCTGTATTTAAAAATCCCTTTTTCTTTCTCGTACATCACGGGACACAGAGCGGCATATTCATTACTATGTGGGATGTCCGAAAGCAATGCTTTAATGAGGGGAGGGAGACATCTTCCAAAGAAGGATTCAATTTTAGAGC
This sequence comes from Rana kukunoris, assembly GCA_029574335.1. NCBI lineage: Eukaryota > Metazoa > Chordata > Amphibia > Anura > Ranidae > Rana > Rana kukunoris. Next base: position 98,607,246 of record CM056056.1, read on the forward strand.
TAAACTCAAATCATAATAATATTTCCAAATTAGTCAAGAAAGAAGAACCTTTTTCTTTTTTTTTTTTTTTTATAACCAAGGGTGTTTCTGATCCCGAGGATTTCAAACTGCAGCCTGTAGTACTGCCTGACCAAAGGCAGTATCCGCATTTCTTCTCACGTCTAGTTGATAAAACCTTGTAAACGTGTGGACTGATGACCACGTTGCCGCCTTGCATATCTGAGCCATAGAGATCTGATGGTGTGCTGCCCAAGAGGCGCCCATGGCCCTGGTAGAATGGGCCTTTACCGACAACGGAGGGGGCAACCTCTTCAATCCGTAGGCTTGAATGATTAATTGTCTAATCCATCTCGAGATGGTGGATTTTGCAGCTGCCTGCCCCTTCTTGGGGCCATCTGGTAGAACGAATAACACATCTGTTTTCCGGATCTTTTCCGTAGCTTTAAGATAGGCCTTCATGGCCCGGACAATATCCAAGGTATGCAGCAACCCCTCCTTTCTAGATGTAGGTTTTGGAAAGAAGGATGGAAGTACCAAATCCTGGTTTAAGTGAAATTTGGATATAACCTTTGGTAGAAAGGAAGGATGGGGCCGGAGAACTGCCCTGTCCTTATGCAGAACAAGATATGGTTCCTTACACGATAAGGCTGCTAATTCTGACACTCTCCTGGCCGAAACTATGGCGACCAAGAAAACCAGTTTTCTTGTCAGTAAGAGTAAAGGAATCTCAGCCAAAGGCTCAAAAGGCTGTTTCTGTAGAGTGGACAGGACAAGATTTAGGTCCCAAGGACAAACTGGTGACTTGACAGGAGGATTAATACGCAAGACCCCCTGTAAGAAGGTCTTTACCAGCGAGTGGGTGGCCAGCGGCCTCTGAAACCACACTGACAGAGCTGAGATCTGTCCTTTGATTGTGCTTAGTGCCAGGCCTTTATCCACTCCTAGCTGGAGAAAACTTAACACCCTATCAATAGTATATTTGCGGCAATTCCATCTTTTGGATTCACACCAGCCTATATAGTTCCTCCACACCCTGTAATAAATTACCCTGGAGACCGGCTTTCTAGCCTTAATCAGGGTAGGGATTACCTGCCTAGACAGACCCCTACCCCTGAGAATCAGGGATTCAGCCTCCAGGCCGTCAAATTTAGACGCTGTAATGTAGGGTGGAGGATCGGGCCTTGTGAGAGTAGGTCTGGTTGTAGAGGAAGAGTCCAAGGGTCTCCCACTGCCATATTCAGGACTAGTGAGTACCAAGCCCTCCGGGGCCAAGCTGGAGCTATTAGAATGACTGGCTTGTGCTCCACTCTGATCTTGCGCAACAGGCGGGGGAGTAACTGTAGTGGAGGGAACGCATATAGAAGTTTGAATTGATGCCAAGGGCAAACCAACGCATCGGTTCCGCAGGCCATAGGATCCCTCGCTCGCGACACGAACCTGTCTAGTTTCTTGTTGAACCTGGATGCCATTATATCTACGTCTGGCGTTCCCCACCTCTGGCAGATTGTCTGAAAGACCTGGGGATGCAGAGACCACTCCCCTGGCAACAGACTCTGGCGACTTAAGAAGTCTGCCTGCAGGTTGTCCACTCCGGGAATGAATATCGCTGAAATGCAGGGTACATGAACCTCTGCCCATTGAAAAATCAAGTTCACTTCCCTTTGAGCGGCCTGGCTCCTGGTTCCCCCTTGGTGGTTTATGTATGCCACCGCCGTGGCATTGTCTGACTGGATTCTCACCGGGAACCCCTTTAATCTGGAGGTCCACGCCAACAGGGCTAGGCGAGCAGCTCTGATTTCCAAGATATTGATGGGGAGCTGCCTCTCTGCTTTCACCCAAGTTCCCTGGCGGGAGAACCCCTCGAAGACCGCCCCCCAGCCTGCCAGGCTGGCGTCTGTGGTAACTACCTTCCAGACAACAGGGCTGAAGGATCTTCCCTTTAGAAGGTTCTGAGGGTTCAACCACCAGGCCAGGCTTTGTCGGACCCTTGATGATAGCGTCAAAGGGGACTCTAAGGCATGTGCCCTCTTGCCCCAGGCTGCTAGAATGGCTGCCTGTAGGACGCGAGTGTGGATCTGAGCGTATGGTACTGCCTCGAATGTGGCCACTAGCTTGCCTAGTAATCGCATACACAGGCGAATAGTTGGTCTTTTCTTGTTTACAACCAACTGAACCAACCCCTTGATCGCCTTGATCTTTACAAGGGGCAAGAACACCTTTTGATGTTCTGTGTCTAACCTCATGCCGAGGTATTCCAACTGCTTTGTAGGCTGGAATGCTGACTTTCCCTGGTTTAGGACCCAGCCGAATTCTTCGAGGTACCGAACCGTGAGGTTTACTGCCTTTTGCAGACCCGTCCGTGAGTGATCTATGATTAAAAGGTCGTCCAAGTATGCTAGGACTGTGACTCCTTGGATCCTTAAATTGGCCAGAACTGGGGCTAGAATCTTCGTGAATACCCGGGGGGCCGTGGCCAGCCCGAAAGGGAGCGCCCTGAATTGGAAGTGTCGCTGCCCCACCGCGAAGCGTAAAAACCTTTGATGCGCCTGAAAGATTGGTACATGAAGGTAAGCATCTTTTATGTCTATGGAGGCCAGAAAATCGTCTTTCTGAAGCGCGGCGGCTGCTGACCGGATGGATTCCATCCGGAAGGAACGCACCCTTAGATAACCGTTTAACCTCTTTAGGTCCAAGATTGGCCTGACATCGCCGTTGGGCTTTGGTATGACAAAGAGATTGGAATAGAAACCTAGGCCTTGCTCTTGGGCTGGCACTTCTATAATTACGTCCTGGCAAAGCAGGTGATCCAAAGCTGCCAGCATTGAGGCCTTCCTTGCTGGATCCCTTGGTAGCCTTGATTCTTGAAAATGAGGCGGAGGATATCTTAGAAACTCCAGTCTGTAACCTGTGGTTACAGATGCCCGGACCCAATTGTCGGGGATCTTGGCTTCCCAAACTTCTGAGAAGAGACGAAGCCTTCCCCCCACCCTTGAGAGTGGGGGCGCCCCTTCATAATGCAGACTTAGGGGCTGTCTTTGACGGCTTGCGATACCACGGCTTCTTACCCCCAGGGGTCTGTCCTTGCGATCTACTGATAACGTTGGATCGTGCAGGCGGCCGTCGATACTGCCTGGAATTAGAGGGCCCCGAGACAGGAAAAAACTGCCTCCTAAATGTAGGAGCCCGGAATGTCTTTTTGACCGGTAAAAGGGTACTCTTGCCATTTGAAATAGTCTGAATATATTTATCCAGATCTTCTCCGAAGAGTCGTCCTCCATGGAAGGGAAATCCTGCCAGAAGCTTTTTGCATGGGGGCTCCGCCGCCCAGTTCTTCAACCATAAGAGCCTTCTCATGTGCACCAAACATAGTGATAAACGAGAAGCCTGCTGGATGGAATCTTTTATAGCATCTACCGCGAAACACAGAGCTCTGGGAATGTCAGCAAACTCCTCTGCTTGTTGGGTAGGCATGTCCTTTAACATCTCTTTTGTCTGGTCTTTTAATGCCTGACAAACTCCAATTGCAGCTACCGCTGGCTGCACCACTGCTCCTGCCGTAGCAAAGGATGCTTTTAAAAGTGTCTCTAATCTTTTATCAACCGGATCTTTAAACATATGTATGTTTTCCACCGGGCAAGTTAGTGATTTATTCACACACGAGATGGCTGCATCCACTATTGGGAGCCTCCACTTCTTGGAGAATTTTTCCTCCATGGGATAAATGACCGCAAATCTTTTCGGTGGCAGAAAAATCCTGTCCGGCCGTACCCAATCCCGAAAGATCAATTCCTCCAAGAGAGGATGGACCGGAAAAACTGCGTTGCTTAACGGGGCTTTCAAAGAGCCCAGAGAGGATACCGGAGGAACCTGAGGTTCTGGCAATGGTAAACTAAATGCCGAGCGGACCATGTCCGTCAAAGACTGTACCCACAGTCTCTCTGTCTGGGAGTCTGAAAATGGTTCCTCAGAGGTAGACCCCTCCATCCCTGAACCCTCTTGGTTCAGGTCCAGTTGGTCCTCCTGTGATTCTAATTCCTCCGGAGAGAGAATCTCAGCATCTGAGGATACACCCCCTGGTGATGGGGATCTAACCCGTTTCTTACCAGGAATAGCTCTAGCGATCAATGCCGCTATTCTCTCTTCTAGCCCCCCTAGGGATACGGCTAGCATCTCCTCTGTGATAAACACAGGGCTGGGCTGATCTGGGCCAGCCTCCGCACCAGATCCCCCTAATGGCTCATCCAAGGCGCTCCTTAAATTAATAAGCTGCGGGGAAAGAATCGGCATATCAGAATCAGAAAGGGAACCCTTTTGTTTTTTGGTCTTTTTTGTACCCTTTGACCCCGAACCCTTGGAAGCCATAATACAAAATCGAGGGACTCCGCCCACACAACAGACTGTAGTGGGCAGGAGTACAAATTTCAGAGTTTAGGGGAGAATAGATCACTTAGTGTCCCCAAAAACTGATGGGCCCGTATGTTGGTTTTTTCTTTTTTTTTTTTTTTTTTTTTTAAATAATTATATATTATATATTATATATTTTCCTTGACAACATACAGTGACCCTACTTTAAGTTTGCCAGCCTCCAACCTGCTGCAAAATAAGGGGGATTCTTGGCTTAACAATAAAGGCATTGGAACAAAGTCCACATGTACTACCCCTCTTCCGCCACCGGGAGTCACTGTTCTGCCGCTCTGCGTCCTCTCCTTGAAAGATCAGCCTCAGACTGAGCACTGACAAAGCCTGCTGTCTATAACAGCACAAAGGCGCGCCCCTGTATGACGCCGCAGGCCCGCCCCCCCCCCGCCCTCCTGTCTGGACGGCGCGAAAAACGTCAATAAGACGTGCGCGCGCACGCGCGCGCGCGCGCGTATGCCGGAAACAGGAGGAACATGGAGGAGCCGCGCTGCTGGAGATCCAGGCACGCAGAAACAGGCGGCAGATTCAAACCCCCGGCCAGGTAGGACTCTCTCAAGGCCCCTAGGGATCCTTACTAGCCCTAGGAAGAAACAGCAGGTTAGCTAGCAACACATATTTAAACAGGGGGGCCTAGTGATGGGGGGAGAAAGGGTGTCATCCTGTCTTTTAGACATAGTGATCACAGTTGCCCATGCAGAGCATACTTAGGCTATCCCCCCTTTTAGGTTACCCCGGGGAGCCTGCTGTCGAACCAAGTCCCGCAGGCTCCCCCTTACCTGCTCCATGCTGCAGGATGTTTGACCAGCAAACTGATCCAATCTTCTCCCATCTCCGTGGGTAGCGTAGTAGACCTTCAGGCCCTGGGGTCCTATGAAGGTACCCACTGTCCTGGACCTATATAGCACCCTGGCAAACAGGAACTTTATGGTTTTGCAAACTCCAAGTCCTGGGCCCAGGGTCCAGCCCTCCAAAGAGGAGCATTATAGGCAAAACCCCACGGTCTGGGGCCCGGGTACTGTCCACTTTGGCACTGAGGCTCCTTGGACAGATCCGGTTAGCCCGCCCTTAATCCCAAGGATGTGGAGCAAAGCTATTCCGTGACCAACACCTAAGACACTGGCGAAAAAACTGAGGGACTCCCTCTAGGGGAGGGGGTTATATAGGGAGGGGACTTCCTGTTTGAAGATTGCCAGTGTCCACACCTGAAGGTACTCCATATAACCCACATAGTAATGAATATGCCGCTCTGTGTCCCGTGATGTACGAGAAAGAAAGTGTATTTTTTTTATTATGTTGGCTACAAGTAGATGCTATGGACATAAATCCCCCATATACAGTATATTTTTCAAGCACTCTAGGGACCAACACTGCCTCTACAGTCTCCATAACTGGTGCATGTACCTTAAAACAGAGGCACTGAGACCATAAGGGTCCCCAGGAGATGTAATAGGTTGATAAATAATTCAGCCTTTTGGTAGTTGCTGAATCGGTGTTAAGCAGAGCAAATGTATAACTCTTTAAAGTACTGGTTGATGTGGACAAGACATTTCAGATTTATGAAAATTTTAGGGTTAATAAAAATTCTAAATTATGATTTTGTTTAGCTTTGATTAAAAGGCAGATTTACATCTTTATGCATTACAGTACAAAATAGCATACAGGATTCACATTTATACTTCACTAAAGTAAATGAAATAATGTGTGGTGATATGTTTGTGTAATGTATTTATGATAGACACTTAGAACTCTCCTGTATTCTTTGCTTATTATCTAGATATTCATTATGACCTACAGGCCATGTAAAAGAAGCTAAACAACTAAAGGTATATGCAGAGCAAGTAATGTATTTAAAGAAAGATAAACATGTAAAGGGATGGTTAAGGCCAGTGCACCATATATGAAATGGAAACAAGGGATGAGGAAACTGGGCAGCAGGTATACCTCCTCCCATGCTCGCCTTCGGGACTTCTCCAGAGCTTCTCCCATCCTCTGGAACTCCCTGCCCTGCTACGTCCGATCAGCCCCTAACCTCTCCACCTTTAGAAGATCCCTGAAATCTCATTTATTTAGGGAAGCTTATCCCACACCCACCTAACAACTGTCCCCAAGCCACCCCCATTAAATAATTCTCCGCAGACATTACCTTTTGTACCACCACCCTCCCTTTTAGAATGTAAGCTCTACGAGCAGGGCCCACCTGTACCTTCTGTATTGAACTGTACTGTAATTGTGCTGTCCCTCCCTCGACATTGTAAAGCGCTGCGTAAACTGTTGGAGAAACTTATAAAGCATACCTATAAATTAATTAAACTTCCACCTGACCATTTTGCCAACTTAAAATAACAGGCAAAACTACCTTGTAACACTGGGCTCCCATAGCTGGTCACATGACGAGAAATGGAGGGACTGGTTCCCCCATCTCAAATGGACAAATTTCTGCGGAGCTACCAATTGGCTGCCTTTGCCTTAATTTCACTCTGGTACAAATATACCTGAGCATTAGTTAGTTACCATCTACTGTGGAAGCCTCTCAAAGTGTTTTTTTTTTCTAGAATAGAAAATACACGTCTCCTTTGATGTAGGAGCTTAATAATACAGGATACATGGGGAGAGATATAATTTTAATATGGCACACTGCAATTTTAAAACAAAAGAATTAAAATGTTGTCTAAATCCACAACAAACAAGACAAACCACACACATTAATATTTTATGTGTCCCAAACAATAACTATTGTTTTTTATAAATGACAACCTCATTGTCAGGGTCCAAATCTGAACCTGGGACCTCTGTTGCGCCTGGCTGCAGTGCCTCTCATAGACAGCTCCCTGTCACATTCATTGAACAATCTTGCCTTGTATCTTGTTTATGTTGTACCTTGAGCTCTTTGCAACGCCAATTAACTTCCTGATTTAAGTCATGTCTCTGCACATCCTTATTGCCAGATTATTGTGCTCTCTTTAGCCAATATTTTGCTCCTTGCGTACATACAACTGTCCTTATTTTTGCTACCATTTATTACCACCCTTTGGCTTGTTCCTCGACTGCACTAAGCTTGATCAAAAAACATGGAACCACTTGTTACCAACCTTTGGCTTGTTTACCGACTAAGTTTCTGCGTGATCCCTACCTGCTACATCTGTTACTGGTCCGACAATTGCTCACCTCCTGTTTGGGCAAGCCTTAGGACCCCAACCTGGCACTAGCATGTAATGAAACCTATCTCCACCATCAGGAGCTCTGGTGAAGACCAGTAAGCACTTAGAACCTTTGCCTCTAGTAAAGCCCACATGTTCTGCTAGGGTGACCTGCTTATTTACTGATCATGCTGGTCCTTGTGAAGCTTTCCACTGCTATATCTACAGGTCTCCAAGCCTCACTCCTGACCATGACAATCTTTCATAGTCAGCATTAAGGAATATACAAGCATAGACTAAAACACAATTGGTTGATTACATGAATATGGGATAACAAAGATAGGTATGTTGCCCACACCAATGTTCTGCTATGTTTCATTTTCCAACCTACACTGGAAAAATGACAGCTAGAATATGATTGGTTGCAACAAACAAATCCAGCCTAATGTTTATGTGTTGGTGCAATGTGCTTTATCATGCGGCCTATAAACAAACAGGCACCTTTGTTTAATGAACTGTGCTACTATGTTTGCTTTATGCAACCAACTATCGCAAAAAAAAGTTTACTTTTTTGAGATGCGGTTGTTTCACAGGTCAGATAGTTGCATATAGCTTCATATATTTGAATAAAATACAATGGAAAAATAAACAGAACTGCTTTAAAGAAACAAGCAAACGAGTAATGAATAATGAACAATGGGGTAAATAAGGGCTTAATAAATAAATAAAATGAAAAAACAAACAATGTTACAGGTTTTTTTTTGTAACCCTATAATTTAAACATACTTATATTAATAGTAATTATAACAAAAATAATAGTGGCTGATACTTACAAACCTAAACCTACAGTATGTATTCATTGTGCTCTGCTGTAAAAAATACAAAGCCCCCTGTGCCATTACAGCATCTGTATCCTGAGTAGAATGATAAAAATTGGCATTGTAGTATATAATAATTATAAGGTATTATAACCATTTTTTTTTGTATTTCCTGTTCAAGGTTCTAATAAAAAAAACAGGCCATGGCTTGTCATCATCATCATCATCTTATCTGCAGCTATGGCAAAGCACAAAGAAGCTGAAATCTATCCTTACTTACCGGTTTCCCAAATTCCAACTCGGAAAAGAATTTATACCAAGGCTCATTCTTTAAATCTATCTCTTCTGGGCTTTTATCCCGAGTCTACAAAGGTCATGACAGGGGAATGGAAGGAAGAAGGAGAAGAAGATCATGAAAAAGAACACAGAAAAGGGCCTGTTAGAGATGCAGATTTCCCAAGTACGCCTTTCCACTGCCAGGACTAGAAATTGAGAAGAAAGATTTATTATCTAACAGTGGATGTGAGGTCACACTTCATCCGGCATCTTTAACAGAACATGGATATGCAAGAAACAGAGCTCACAGCACAACCCGGCATTGGATGAGACACAAGACACACAGGATACAGAAGACAGATTAGTAAGACACCTAAAGTACAATGGATAAAATGACAGTAAAAACAGTACACACAAGCTGGAAGGAACACGAAAGGAGTAAAGTAAGGTAAAGTAGATTGCAAAAAAGTATAAGGCCTCATGCACACTGGGCGTTCAAATTTTTCCTTTGAACACCTTTTACTCCTGGCAGGAAAAATGCACCTAAAGCCGTGTAATGCAAACGTGTTTAGGCACATCAAGCATTTGATCGTTTATGGATTCCATTGGACAGAATTTTAATTTATTCTGGCTACTGGAAGGAATGAATACTCAAATGCTAAAACGTGTCTGCCCAAAACTTCCTCTCCTGGATGCACTAATGATGATGTGTTTGTTTGTTTCCAGCCTGTAAACACTCCTAATATGCCTGCAAACACCTATGCATAGACATATAGGCTAACAAAGAGATTTTATTTGCTTACAAGCAGAAAGAATTTTTTTTAAGCCCTGTGTGCATGATCCCTAAATGTCAGTAAATCCCCCCACAAACTATCTCTCAATTAACAGAATATATTCTCAAACGCGGGCAATGTTAAAAGGTTACTGCACACAAGCACCCATAAATGTAATTCGGGTTTAAACAAAGATCTCAAAACATCACAACACACAAGAATTTAGACTAAAAACCTAGTTTTAATACTTTCTATCTTTCATGTACATAGGATCACCATATGTAGCAGTAATTTACATAGAATAATGGCGTAAACCTATGCCAATACTGAAAAACAACAGAAGGTGGGCCTTCTGTTTAAAATTCCTATTGCTTTCTGAAACTTTTCTGAAATGCACAGCACATGTGGTAATTAATTCTACTGCACTGTAACATGAAACGTCTTACTTTAGCATGTATTATATTGTAAAACAGATTGAGTGTATTACTTTGGATAAACAGTAAATCAGTGGTGCCATCTAGTGTTACTTTTACTTTACTGCACCCCATGAATGGTAGTGATGAATATAGCAACTGTGACTGTAAACCTGTCACAGGAGTATAATGAACAAATACATTATCAAAGGGTACCTGAAAGTGGGGGAGTGCCACATATTCTGCCTACCTGAAGTACTAGGTATTTTTATTTGCTCTCAAGGCTAAATCAAGCAGAAAGGGAATGAAGGAACGTAGTATGTTCTATAAAGTCAGCCAGTCATTCCAATGTGGCCATGCTCTGCCCTAAATGAGCAAAGCAATGGTTTAATGCAAAGTGACACTAAAAAAAGAAAAGCCCAAGTATGTATTCTTAACTCAAAGAATACCTTCTTTTGCAGCATCCTCTAAATTTCCAAATTCCTTTTTTCTTTTTGCTGCTGTAATGCAACCTCCTATTAGGGGATGGCTAAGTTTGTTCTCTATGGTCCCACTGTATGCAAGAACGTAGTCACCCTCTCTTGATCGCTCCTAATATGGATTAGGGACTATGGGATTTGTAGTGTACATAGAGCAGTGCACATGCCTGCAAATAACATACACTGCACACGTTCTAAACAAATGGAAGTGATGAGGGGAAAAGGAGAGGTTTGGGAGCTTATGTGTAGCCAAAAGAAGAAAAAAACACAAAAAGCAGCACAAGAGACATCACATACTGTATATTCAGTAGGATGTGTTCCTTGTGCTGATGCTTCTTCTGTTAGTTGAAATTATCTTCTATCCATGAACCCCCCCCCCCCCCGCCCCCCACCACACCGCAATCTTCGAGTGCAGTAGGGGTTAAAAGACCTGTGGGAGCTGTCAGAGTCTCTCACCTAGAGTGCCTGACTATGCCTGTCCTTTCTGTCAAGCTATGCCACTTATAGAACCAAAACTACAGTTTTTTTTACAGTTTTTTTTTACAGGGTCCATTAATTGGGGTGGGCAGGTCTATCAATCATCTGCATGTCCCCCATTCACAGATAACTTTCCATCTATAGAAGCTGTAGTAGCATGAGTTCTATAGATGGAACAGCTGGGCCTACTGACCATGTTTTGTCCCTTGCTGTGATTTTATAAAAAAAAAAAAAAAAATTGCTGGCACTTGGGCTTTAATTAGTGGACATAAATTGATTTTTGGAGAAAAAAATATTTTTTTTGCGTTACTTTAAAAGTATATCTAAAGCCCAAACTGTTTTTCTTCCTTTGAGTTGTTGGCTACAACTTTTTTGCCTCGTCTCATTTAAGAGATTTTCCCTTACATCCTATCCGGTTTATACAACAGGAAATAAGAGGAAACTTCTCCTGAGTGAGATAAATCCCCAAAAAGGTTTGGCCTTAAGCCCAGGTTCACACTGATTTCACTCCCGCATGGCAGTCCCAATTTTGGCCACGATTTCAGACATCTGTGCAGATTTCTGTGCAGAGTGCAACTGTACTTCCAAAGGAAATTGCTAAAAATGTCAACCAAACAGCTCCCACTGTTCCTATTGGCAGTAGACACATACGAGGTCTGGAACCTGCTACCAAACGTATATATGAAAAATAACCACCCAGGGAACCAAAGAAATCTAGAATAATGGTTTGTGGATGAAAGTTGTTCCATCAGGCCCGATATTACAGGAATAAGAAGGCGTAAGACTAAAAAAATAAATAAAAATTGCACATTTGTGACCTTGATGGTCAGATTTCTTCACCCAAATTCCCAGCTCCACCAATCTGGCGTGATCACTTGTAATGCTTTTTATTTTCTCTTTTATTTGCCATTATAGTGTAGAATGCTGAGAGTACTTTGCAGCAGCTCTAGTAAAATTAAAGAAAAATATGTTTTTTGTTGCCGCCCCCCGCCAAATAAAAGGTGACATTTAGCCTACAACTACCACCCATAACAGAAATACTAGTAATTAGTAGACTGACAGCCATCAAAGTCAGAAATCAATACCATGAAAATGAGTGAACTTGTATTAGAACATTGCTGCCACAGCTGTGCCACATAACAGCAGCACCTTGCCAGCTGAAACAATATGGCTATGAGCTGACAGCATGTGACATATATTCTATATTTCCCAGTTTAGGTGCTATGATATCAACAGTGCGTGTTTTTTAGACCTCTAGGTAGTCACATTGGAAAACGCACTATTAACGCTGTAAAATAAACATGCTATTTTTTCACCAGGAAACACAAACGGTTATGAGAAGTAGTTTGGAAGACATTGTTCTAGTTAGTTCATGGTTAGAGATACTTGGCACAGGACCTGTGGCAAAGAAAAAGTTAACATTTACCAATCAGATTCAGACATATACGATATTACTGCATGCTCTCAAACATAATGTAAAGTAGAACAAGTGATTAAAACAATAAAACAAGTCAACTGAACAATGTGATCCGTTAATTCTGACATGCACAAATGCCAGGTCATAAAAACGAATCACGCTAAAAGGAGATGACTGTTGGACACAATCAAGTTGCATACAACGTTCAACAGATTTGTAAATACAGCACAAAGCTGTTATCTATGTAAATGTTTTTGGCACAACAGTTATGGAAAAATATTAATTTCCTATAACTTATCATCCAGGCCTCAATGTGTTATTTCCTGAGCTGCATCAGTGATCAGTTCAAACAATAAAACGCACTGATTTTAATGGAATGTATTAACACAACTGCAATACTTACAGTCTGATAATCCTTGCCATTGCTCTGCACTGTTCAACTTCTCTAGTCTTTTCGCAACTCAGTATTAGTAACGGCACTGCATCAACCCACCCCCTGGGCGCACACGGGTCAAGCAACAACAAAACAGATTCAGTGGCTGCCCTTGAGTTACATTACCATCTTCTCATTGACGAGTGCTGAGGATTTCCCAGGCTGGTACTCATGAATGCTCCTTGGCTCCGCACGGTATTTTCTGGTGTCAACCTTCTTGTCTGGGGGATCCCAATCATTCCTGTGGACAAGGAAAGCAATTAAGCGTGAAAGCTCCTGGTTACCCAGGAAACACGTGTTGTGGATGGAAATATTCCGGAGCTGCTAATCCCGTGTCCAGCTATTCTCATCTCCAGGCAGGAAATGTACTCGAGATTCGGGGCACTTTCCATCTGCTATAATGTACATGAGTTTTTATGAAAATCTCACTGTACATATTACAACAGAAATAGAATCCAATCATCTGTTTCCTAGAGAACACAATTCATTACTTTGAACCCGCTGTGAACGTGCAGGCAGATAAGCAGATGTTTCTTGTTGTGTTCCTAGGAAACTTCTCCTTGGTGAAGGGCCAGGACATACAAGGACTGGGAGAGGCCCTATGTAACCCTTTCCAAGGCCTGCCCAACAGCTAGTATGTCATACTCATTCATTTCCAGACAGAGGATGGTTTAAATGTACTTTACGAAACAAGACATGTGGCAGAAGGATGACACAACTTATGTACCAGCTAGGAAAGACTACTAAAGAACACAGTAAAAAAACTTTGCTGGCAAATTGTAAAGATTTGCTAGCAGGACTTAAAGTCGTGTACCTAAAGAAGGTCATTATGAGAAGAGATGATCTGTCCTAGGCTCTACTGGCAGAATGACAATATATTAACTTTTCCCAGGAGGCTAGAAGGAACTTCATCTGGCTGAAGCCAGTTCTGGCGCAAACTGTATAACAGAATTTTGCCATTGATCCTCCCGTAAAGAATTATTATGTGGGATGTCAAGATTTTATGAAGTCTACTGCTGGCAAGACAAGCAGCCAGTTATTAAAAATCCCCGTCACGACTTAATTAAGAAAACAAAAATACTTGCTTATACACAGTTTAGAGATGAGAATTTAAAGAAGAAAATAAATTGGCGAGTTCTGCACTGTAACATACAATTATTTTATTCGCAGTGTACTGACAGTTTACATTTTTAGAACGAGGGACCTAGTTAAAAAGCAGCATTATGGTCTAATTATGGTCATGTTACTGCTTTAAAAAAACAAAGACACATTTATAAAGCACAATGCCATGCTTTACAACTGTGATTAAAGGGGTTGTAAAGTTTTTTGTTTTTTTTATAAAAACAATAAATATTTTATACTTATCTGCTCTGTGCAATGGTTTTGCACAGATCAGGCCTAATCCTCCTCTTCTAGGAAGCCCCGCCGGTGCTCCTCCCCTTCATCGGGTGCCCTCACTGAAAACTGCTTTCCCTGGGGGCACCTGTTCGAGCTTGCTCCAGAGTCCCGCTGCTGCATCCATTGACACCGACAGTGGGACTCAGCCCCACCCCCCGCTCCTGTGTCACTGGATTTGATTGGCAGGTGTGGGTACCAAAGCCCCCTGCTGCTATCAATCTATCCAATGAAGAGAGAGACAGCGGCAGGAGCCGCTGGGCTCATGAACATCCCTGGATTGGATTGGGCTTAGGTAAGAAAAAGGGGGGATGTGTCTGGGGGCAGCTGCAGCGAAGAAGGTTTTTCGCCTTATTGCATAGAATGCATTAAAAATGCATTAAGGTCAAAAACTTTGAGACTTTACAATCACTTTAATGCTTTCCCTGGTCCTGTACTCCAAAGCACGTTGTATCCTATTCATTTCAATCAATGATTATTAAATTACAGGTACTTATATAACGCTGTGAACTTGCGCAGCGCTTTACATATATACTGTGAATTCACATCAAACCCTACCAGCAAGGAGCTTACAATCTAAGGTCCTTAACTCGCAATTATACATACATATACTAGGGCCAATTTAGACAGGATCCAATTAACCTACCAGCATGTGTTTGGAGTGTTGGAGGAAACCGGAGTACCCAGAGGAAACCCACATAGGCACAGGGAGAACATGAAAACTCCAGGCAAGTAGTGTTATGGTTGGTATTCAAACCAGCGAGCCTAGTGCTGCTAGGTAGAAGTGCTGACCACTACACCACTGTCAAAGTCCTGTCAAAGTTGTGTGACTGGCCTCTCCTCCAAACAAGGAGTGTTCTCAATAATGCACCTACTACTCTCCTGGAACACCCCAGGCTCCAAACTTCCCTATGAAAAGGAACCTTTGTTTCCCAGTTTTACATTTTTCATTTGTAGTATAACGGCTAAGCATTCTACATTTTCTTCATTATGGAGAAGCTATTTTTTTTTATAAATATTCATAAAGTGCCTCACCTTTCATGGCTTGGTTTGAGGGAGGAGGAGCGGGCTGGGAGAGGTAAGGTGACAGACCTGCGGACACTATTCTCCACGTCAATATGATCCATCTCACTCCTGGAACGTGGCACAGAGGGCTGTGATTTTCCTGGATATTACAGGCCAGAGTCAAATCATGTATTGCCACAAACGCATAACTGGTGATACTAAACCATTTTCCATAATTATACATACAACCCCAATACAACCCCAATTCCAAAAGTTGGGACACTGTGTAAGATCTACATATGATTTTGCAAATCTCAAAAACCCATATTTTATTCACTATAGAAAATAGGAAACATGCCAAATGTTTAAACTGAGAAAATGTATAATTTTAAGAGAAAAATGTGCAATTTTAAAATTGATGGGAGCAACACGTCTCCAAAAAGTGGGACAGGGCCGGGTTTACCATCCCCTCTTCTTTTAACACTGGAGACCAGTTATTGGAGTTTTTGTAGAGGAATGTTGTCCCATACTTGCCCGATATACTGTAGGGTTCTAACGGCTCAACAGTCCTGGGTCACCTTTGTCCTACTTTTCATTCCAATTTGCCTCAAATAATTGCCATTTGAGAAAGGTCTGGACTGCAGGCAGGCCAGTTAAGCACCTGGACTCTTCTATGCTGTCGCATTGTCCTGCTGAAATATGCAAGACCTCCCCTGAAAAAGAAGACACCTGGATGGAAGCATACGCTGCTCTAAAACCTGGATATATCTTTCAGCATTGATGGTGCCTTGCCAGATGTGCAAGCTGCCCATTCCATACGCAATAATGCACCCCCATACAATCAGAGATGCAGTTTTTTTTAACTAAGTGCCGATAACAAGCCGGAAGGTCCCTCTCCTCTTTAGTCCGGTGGACGTGGTGCCCACGCTTGCCAAAAATAATTCATCTGACCGCAGAACAGTTTTCCACTTTGTAACAGACCATTGTAAATGGCCCTGTGTCAGGGTACCATCCAAAATGGAAGTGTTTGGAGAACTGGCATTCCTGCCAGTACCTTGCATGGCCAGAGGTGCATAACAAATGCACAGATGCACATAAAAATGCACATCTGCACACGCATGTGCGAACAGGCGCACGCCAGATCATGTAGGCGCGCAACTGTGCACACTCCCAACATCTGGAACTTAGCCGCAAAGGAAGCTCTCTCTATTGGCCTCCAGCACCAGGTACGGGGTACCCTGAGAAATCTGCGTTTCTGAATTATGTCTAGATATGGCTTCTTCTTTGCATGGTAGAGCTATACCATGCAGCGATGTCCATCATAGAATCATGCCTGTTTTTAATACAGCGTCGTATGAGGGCCCAAAAATCACAGGCATCCAATAGTACATTTTCTAAGTTTAAACATTTTATATGTTTTCTATTTTATATTGTGCATAAAATATGGGTTTATGAGATTTGCATCACTGAATTCTGTTTTTATGCTCTTACACAGCGTCCCAATTTTTTTGGGGTAATTGTAGTTATATCTTACACTATACTTTACCCATGACCTACTTAAAGAAAACCTGTCATTAGAGAAATAAGTAGGTTACCGAGGATCTCTCATTCTCAAAATAGGAGTTGACTTGCTGTCATTTTGGTACTTTGTCTTTAAAACCGAGTCACATACCCAGAACAAGTATGGAGTTAAGGCATTGCAAGTTTTATATGCTTGTTACATATCTGTGACTCAAATACTGAAGCCAAACATAGTATTTTCAGAAAGATCAGATCAACCATTCAGTCCACATAATCTTGTTACAACAGGTATATTCTAAGGAGAATATAAAGGGAACTGCATATTTTTATACAGTGTCACATTTACAAAACAGAGGCACTGACCCTGAAGAGCGTTCAGTGAGTGGTCTATAGCCAGTGCAGCAAGAATCCCATACAAGCTTACTGACACTATGCAGGAATTCTAAGCGCTCCATCAATGGTACTAAAATGGTGTCAGAGCTTAAAATAGAATATAAACCCATTGATGAGAATGTTTCCATTGTTTTTCAGAACTACTAAATATATATATTGGGTAAGCTTAATAACTATAGTCATAATTCTTTTCAGAATAAGTAATGCTTTTTTTGTTCGGTTCTTATGCCGTTTAATTATCCAGATATCATTTATGCCAAGTGCTTTGCTTGCATGCAAGATTCTGTACTTTTGACTAGCCAATACTTTAAATTTGACTTTGGGAAGGGTAACTCATTAGGGCAAAGTACAATAAACCATAGCAACCAATCTGAATGAGTCTATCATCTGACTTTGGTAAACTAAATCCTGATTTGTTGCTGTGTGTTAGTGCCTTTGCACTCCCCTTATGAATAAACTTATGTTAGTTAAAATGTGATAATAATTCTCTCTATGTAGTAGGGGTGTCACAATGTTTGTATATGGAGAACTTAGATAAGCAGTATGCAAAGTATTTCAGCATTTGATTTGTGATACAAGTCCATGGTCATAAAGGGCAAGTTTTATTTTTTAAGTTTTAGATCTGTATACAGTACTAGAAAACAACAACATAAGCAAAAAATGTTAGTTGCCTTTATAGAAGAATGTTGTTGACTGGCAGTGCCACCTAATGGTTGTGCAATGTAGTGCAACACAACCACACTACAAAAAAGCTTTACCATAGAAATATGGGGTCGGCAATTGACGACTTGTTTTTTTAAACTCCAGGCTGTTAGTCTTATCCTCCCTTTATTACTTGGGATCAGTTGTCTGCTGTCTGCACTGCCTCAGAACCAGATCTGCAATGTTAGCTTTCTGTGCCTGATAAATAGTGCATGGGGAGGGGGGTAACCCCATTTAAAGTTAAAAGA
Organism: Rana kukunoris; assembly: GCA_029574335.1. Classification (NCBI taxonomy): domain Eukaryota; kingdom Metazoa; phylum Chordata; class Amphibia; order Anura; family Ranidae; genus Rana; species Rana kukunoris. The sequence goes on from CM056056.1 coordinate 98,625,152, forward strand.
AAACTCTTTAAGAAGTCATGAAAGTGGGAATGGTGATACAGTTTGCGTATGCTCCTGCTAAATCACAGAACATGATCTAGTCATAAAAAAAAAAAAAGTAAAGCTTACCATCTTCTATATATGAATGTCGCCCATAATTTGGATAAGAATCTGAATCATCATCTAAAAATAAAAAAAGAACAGAAATTAAAAGCTTTTGACAGCGTTCTGACAGGAAAGAAGCTATCCAAAGAAATGAACGAATGTTTGCCCAGTTACCAATCAAATAAAACAGGCCTCTATCTATGTACTCTGCTATGGAAGGAGGAGTTTTAGACTCAATAGTAAAAGAGACCTCATCCAACTTTGGATCTCTACAATATGAACATCTCCAATGTCATACATGAATATTGATACTACGATTCAATCATTTCAATCTCAATGACGATCCTTCTCATTTCTAGTTTGATATTTGTAAATCACATTGACATTCCCTATCCTTCAACTTCACTCTGCACCAATAAAATAAACATGGAAGCAGTATTAAGAAACCTGTGTAACAATGCCATTAAAGGCAAAGTTCACCTTTCAGAAAAGAGAATAACTGCACATAAGTTTGCAGGAAATACCATGTGCATTTATTATTTTTTCCCCCAGAAACCTGCAAAACATTGCACCTGCTTCAGCGCTGATATGTGCATTCTGTTCTATTCTCAGAATACAATAGAACAGTGGGAGAGATCACTGCATCACCATAGCTTGTTGAATAAAACAAATCTCACCTTGTATAACATGCGTATAACCTGCTTTACGCCAACGCTCTGCCCATGCCTGTATGGGCTTTCTGTTAGACAGCTGGAGGAAGGGTCAATGAACTACAAGAGTGCTTATCAGCTCATTGAGAACTACAAGCCATGGTGGCAGACATGACTTGTAGTTCTTGCCTTCATTCACAGATTGCTGTGCCCCAAACATCCAAGCCGAATTTGAATGCGACAATGACTGCAAGAGGAACCCCCCCCCCCCCACTGTCACAAAGGAGGGGGGTGAGGGGAAGGTGTTAGAGCATGTTACACTCTAAAAATGGGTGCAACATACTCCAAAAGGTGAACATACCCTTTAAGCTTCCCTGGGAGAATCCCCTCTCCTTCCTGATGATCCTATGCAAATACTGGACTTCTGAAAGTTGCCATTTGCATAGCACTAGGCACATTCCGTACCCCATATAATTGTGCTCAGGCCTGGTAACTGGTCACTCCGGTGCTACGCACTGTGTAATGTTTTATCTGAACTCTGGAATGACTGAGGCCTGACAATTGGTAGCTCAGGTGCTAAACACAGCATAATGTCTTATTTGGCCTCTCTATATATTAAGGCAGTGTTTTTCAACTCCAGTCCTCAAGGCACACCAACAGGTCATGTTTTCAGGCTTTCCATTATTTTGCACAGGTGATTTGATCAGTTTCACTGCCTTAGTAATTACCACAGCCATTTCATCTGAGGGAAATCCTGAAAACTTGACCTGTTGGTGTGCCTTGAGGACTGGAGTTGAAAAACACTGTATTAAGGGCTGGTGATTGTTCACCATGTTTTAGCTGGCTTCCAAGCCTGTCAATTTGTCACTCAAGTACCAAGCATTGTATAATACCATGTTGCCAACCTACCAAATCGAAATTTACTGACACAACATCCAAAATTTACTGGTACAGCCAAGTTTTTAATTGCATTTCCAAAAAGTTACAAAATTACAGTTTTAAAGTGCAACTTTCAGTATTTACACTACAAACAATTACAATATGCAATTAGCAATGTTATTTAAGGCAGATATTAAGGCAAAAAACATTTCTTATTTTATTATCAATAAAGTAAGTAGCTAAGGGACGGGCACAGAGGATGATTACACCTCACTGACATGACATGTCCCCTCCTGAGCCACAGTGACAGTCTCTATCCACACTAGGTGATCCCTTCAGTCCACTCCAGTGCAAACAGCACTGACAGTCCTGCTCCCGACTTGCCTTGCTCACGTCCCCCAGACCCGTACAGGAGGCTCCAGTCAATTCGCATGGCTCCCTTGCACCAAGACATCACACAACATGGTCAGATACACCTCCTGCTGCTGCCGCCCAAACACACTGTGGCAGGCATTTGGATGGTCTCAGTCAGCTTCGAACTGGAACTGCGCATCTGCAGTTCCGAGCCAAGCATCACAGCCATATTTTTTACTGACAACCTATTCCTATCATTTGCTGGCAGTAGAAAAGTGCCCATTTTACTGGCTGCCAGTAAAAATACTGAGGGTTGGCAACACTGGCATAATACCTTATCTGGCCTCTGAAGCAATTCCATTTTAGTTCTGTATAAACAATTAGGGCACGTGCCAAAACAAGAAATGTAAAGTATTGCAACTTGGCATGCAAAAAATCCACAACATATCAGGGAAATTAAAGGAAACCGCAGGCTTAACATGCAGTACACTGCAATCTGTTCTATAACAGTACTATAAACAGTATTTGTTGTCCTGGGAGCAAACCTGGCTGTTTTAGAAATATAGTGTTGCAATATCTGATGTAACATCAGCAAACAAGAAATCTATTCATCAGAAATGAGCAGCTTTTATACTTGTTGCTTAATATACTGCCAAACGTTATACTTAAAGTTTAGCTTTAGGAAACATCTTAATTTAGAAAACTTGAAAACAAACCTAATGCCAAAAATGAAGGAATTCTTGTATGCTAGAACGTCCATGGTATTATATGGCATCATATGGTATTCTGTTACCTACAGCACCCAATCACCTACACACAATTCTTGAAAGCATATTACATGGTATTTTCTTACTATTATGTGCTGCTATGTGCCATTTATTTTTATTTTTATGGACAAATAAAGTTTTATTGCATTACTGTATTACCAGCTGTATTTACTGCATTCAGGCATATTATATTATTCATTTTTGTGGTATTTTGCAAGTAAAAGATTATAACAACTTTTATTAACCATTCTCGGTAGATGAGATAAAACGTTGTAAGATAACTGTCTCTCATTAAAGTATGCATGTATTGTCCTTAAATAACATAAAACTACAGCTGTATAGCAAATACACACTTCACTTTCACAGCAGCCTTCTCCCACACTAAAACACCAGCCATAGGCATGCTCAGGGGGTGTTCCAGGTAGGGTTGTCCCGATACCGATACCAGTATCGGTATCTGGACCGATACCGAGTATTTGCGGGAGTACTTGTACTCCCGCAAATACCCCCGATACCTGAATAGAATACTTCCCCCCCTGCCGCTGCCGCCGCATTGTGCCGCCGCATCGAAAGCCGCCGCATGGGTTAAACAGCGTGCGGGAACATCACAGCTTTCATTTGAATAGCTGTAGTGTTCCCGCGCGTATAGACACTCCCCCTTGCTCGGGATTGGATGGGTGATCGTGATCTGTCCAATCCCGAGCAAGGGGGAGTGTCTATACGCGCGGGCTATTCAAATGAATGCTGTGATTTTCTCCATGCGGAGCCTTTCGGCGGCAAAGGTATGGGGGAAATGTCTGGAGGGACATGGTTGAAGGGACATGGGACATGGCCGCATATGTGAGGGACATGGCTGAAGGGACATGGGACATGGCTGCATATGTGAGGGACATGGCTGAAGGGACATGGCTGCATATGTGAGGGACATGGCTAGAGGGACATGGCTGCATATGTGAGGGGCATGGCTAGAGGGACATGGCTGAAGGGACATTGCTGCATATGTGAGGGACATGGCTGAAGGGACATGGCTGCATATGTGAGGGACATGGCTAGAGGGACATGGCTGAAGGGACATGGCTGCATATGTGAGGGACATGGCTGAAGGGACATGGCTGCATATGTGAGGGACATGGCTAGAGGGACATGGCTGAATATGTGAGGGACATTGCTAGAGGGACATGGCTGAAGGGACATGGCTGCATATGTAAGGGACATGGCTGAAGGGACATGGCTGCATATGTGAGGGACATGGCTAGAGGGACATGGCTGAAGGGACATGGCTGCATATGTGAGGGACATGGCTAGAGGGACATGGCTGCATATGTGAGGGACATGGCTGAAGGGACATGGCTGCATATGTGAGGGACATGGCTGAAGGGACATGGCTGCATATGTGAGGGACATGGCTAGAGGGACATGGCTGAAGGGACATGGCTGCATATGTGAGGGACATGGCTAGAGGGACATGGCTGCATATGTGAGGGACATGGCTGAAGGGACATGGCTGCATATGTGAGGGACATGGCTGAAGGGACATGGCTGCATATGGGAGGGACATGGCTGAAGGGACATGGCTGAAGGGACATGGCTGCATATGTGAGGGACATGGCTGAAGGGACATGGCTGCATATGTGAGGGACATGGCTGAAGGCACATAATTGCATATGTGAGGGACATGGCTGAAGGCACATAATTGCATATGTGAGGGACATGGCTGAAGGGACATGGCTGCATATGTGAGGGACATGACTGAAGGGACACGGCTGCATATGTGAGGGACATGGCTATAGGGACATGGCTGCATATGTTGGGGACATGGCTGCATTTGGGGACACATTTAAAAAAAAAGTATCGGTATTCGGCATCGGCGACTACTTGAAAAAAAGTATCGGCACTTGTACTCGGTCCTAAAAAAAGTGGTATCGGGACAACCCTAGTTCCAGGTGTACACACCCTAATCACCCCCATGCAGCATAGATTTCTCCTGCCCGATTCCTTTTCTGAATGAGCACTGTAAGTGATTGGTACAGATAACTGTGTTTACTAGGCTTCAGTTTGTGAATGAACAGGAAGCTGCAGCTGACACTGAAGCAAAAGGGGCTGGGGCATCTCTGTCCTTGGCCCCTTTCTCTGTTGCAAAAGTGAGAAATCAGGGGTCTGTTTTGACCCCTGATATTTCACCAAAGCCCTCGTAAGGCTCCTAAAGAATTATAAATAAAAAATATTGCAAAAAAAATGTAATTAAAAAATAAATACTGACACTGCCCTACTGACACCGTCCATGTTTTAATACATAAATGTGTGTGACTGTGAGTGTAACACACACACACACACACACACACACACACACACATGTTTGACCTTTGGGAAGCTCATATTTTAAATCTATAGCAGTTTGTGTTAAAAAAAAAAGAAAAAAAAAAGAAAAAGGAAACCTTCCTCACACTGCTCACACTGCTCCTTCACCACAGCTCACTGCAAATAAAACAGACAGCTTTCCGCACGTTATAACAATGCGTTTAGTGTATGGACAGTGTAAACAAGCACTAACATTTGCTGCAATATATAGATACAATTTAATTTACGAACGGAAAACAGACTTGCAAGGAAAGTTGCACTTTGCAGTGCTTAGTGAATGAGGTGAAGGTCTGTTGACATCCACCATCTAATTTTCTTTGCAAGTTCACTAAGCTCTGGAGAAAATTAGCTTAAAAGGGGTTGCATTAAGGTGAAAAACACTTTGTAGTGCAGCAGCCCCCCAGAGCCCCACTTTTACTTATCTGAACCTGATCATTCCAGTGACAGGGACGAGCAGAGCAGCTCCAGCCACTGTCTCATGTCCTCATTGGCTGGACTGATTAGCAGCAGGAGCATTGGCTCACGCTGCTGTCAATCAAAGCTAGTGACACGGGAGCTGGGGGCGGGGCCGAGTCCTGCTGTCTGTCAGTGGACACAGCTGAAGCACATCCACACGAATGCCCCCAGGGAATGCGGGTCTCCGTGGGGGCACTCGAGAAAGGGAGGAGCCAGGAGCACTGCTGGGGGACCCCTGAAGTGGAGGATCTGGGCACCTCTGTGCAAAACCCTTGCACAGAGGTGGCAAGTATGACATGTTTGTTATTTTTATTTTATTTTTAAAGTGCACTTTTGATTTATGGAAAGTGAGTTACCGCTCCAGGTGGGTCTGCTTGGTGATTAACCTCCTCTCAGAAAACACAAGTGCTGACAATGCATATAGCAAAATAATGAGGAAAAATCTTGGACCGCCGCTCTTCGAAAAAATCTCTTGGTTGCCTTTGTAAAACAGGATAAAAACACTACAAGCCACAGCAAAAAATTGGACCCCCCTGACGCGTTTCACACTAAAATCTAGTGCTTAGTCATAGTCTAAGCACTAGACTAAGCACTAGATTTTAGTGTGAAATGCGTCAGGGGGTCCTATTTTTTCTGTGGCTTGTAGTGTTTTTATCCTGTCTTACCAATAAAGGCAACCAAGAGATTTTTTCGAAGTGCGGCTGTCCAAGATTTTTCCTCATTCTTTCATTTTTGATTTATCAATGGCTAAAAGGGGATTGCCAAATCTGGAAATGCTCACTGTAAAAATGCAAAGATGCATCAAGTATAAACTGGGTTATTCACTAGATACAAGCATATGTCTAGAAAAATTTATATGGATGCCATAACATTAGATTATAGCAACAGTTAGTGTTAATTCACAGCAAACAAAAGCAGAAACACCAGTACATGTCCAGGCCCAAATCTGCTTTGGGTTAAAATGAGTACAAAAGCGCAGATAAATTAATACAAAAGAGCTGAACAGCCTCAAAGCAAAGTACAGTATGTACATCATATCTGATTGTGAACTTTTCAATTACCTTCGGAGCTAGGGCTAGGAGTAGAGACAGGAAACTGGTAGGTGGGAGTGTAAGGATTGAATTCTGCAGCAGAGAAAAGCAGCACAGAAAAGCAGAGGACGTTCAGCATATCTATGGTTATTTCTAAACGTCAGCAATGTAACTTCTAGCGCACTACTGAACAACACCCAACACACAGCTAGCAATTCCTGCACCCTGGAAGATGCAGTCCCATAGTTTATAAAGACTACTTCAGCTGTAATACTGTTCTGAATGCCGAACATCTTTTAAAGGGAAACTATAGGACATTTTTTGGAGTTATCTGAAAACTACAATATTACTTACAGTTATGTATGCTTGCTATTCCATTGTTTGAAGAATATATTTTATACAGATATTGAAAACTATCAGGGAATGCGATTAGCATCCCTGCCAAAGGACTGACGAATAAGATCAAGTAGCCACATAGAATGTCTACTGTTGCTAGTCTGGATGATGAACTTGAACCAGAACAACGGCTTGGCAAAACAATATAGTAAGGAAGGAAGCATTGTATGTCATTGTTAACTGTCGCTGCTTCATGTTAACATACATACAAATTATGCATAGGTAGATTTTTTATAAGATTAACATACAACGTACATTGATAAGATATTATGGTAATTATAATTACAGATATGTCATAACATGCTTTAAGAAGCCTATAGATTCCCTTTAAATGTGCTGGGGCCATATAATATAACACTGTTAAAATGGAAGCACTTTTTTTGAACACTTGGGTTAAGCAAGCAGAGTAAATGTTGCATTACATCTCTAAATATTACATCAGAACACATGTTCACTCTCAAGCCAGTCTGATGATACCTTCTGTTTTAGGCTTGACCTCAGGTAGCTCAGGAAATGCATATGTTGGGGTATAAGGGTTTTCTTCAGTAGAGTCTAACAAGAGCAGTGAAAGTTAGAGAATTGGTCAAAGTTTTACATAAAAGGGGAAAAAAATAGTAAAGTTTGAGACAGAAACAGCTTTTAAGTTTTACTCTAATTTTGTTGCATGGTTCACTCTACTGGCATATTTATAGAGGCAGTAGAGATATGGCAGAGTTCGCTGCAGTAACTATAATAGTATGAGAAGTCAGAGTGAGGAGCAAAATAAATAAAATAAAGTGATAATTGTGATTGAATTCCCACCTTTTTAATCTCCCTGCAGTTTTATTTATTTAATTTCATATTCTTCCTATTAACAATTGTGGCTTCCAAGTATGGCCATAACGATTGGTATGCAATTTGATAAAGGATGTTAAAAATGTGCACCACCAATGCTCACAGAAAGTACCAAAAAGTATCTGTGTGTAGTAATATTTGCTGACCACACAAACAATTCTCAGATCCGTTTTATTACTCACTTTTATCACATTTAAAGTATAACAAAACCCAAGAACATAAATGTTTTATCTCTCCATACGCCTCATGTAATGGAGATAAACAGAACCAGACATGGTTGAAGTCCATCCTTTGGTGGCAACCATGGCTCCCTCTACAAATATAGTGGAGGAGTGAGTGTAGCCATCCGGAGACGGGAAGTGTGTTACTGCAGGATAATGAGGTGAAAATAAAGCAAAAAAAGCCTGAAGAAAACTAATGCAACTACCAAATCTAAGGCCTGATGAGGTGCAATTACATTTTTGTTTTAGGACAAATCAACAAAAACTGTCAATGAATGCTAAATTACATTGTGCTCATACTCACTCATCCACTAGCATTTGTTTTCCATAGACTGCAAAAAAAAAAAACTGGTTGATCCTGCTGTTCACTGTCCCTCCTATCTTGTCTGTTTCTCCTTTGCAGACTGAGACTGTGTAAACCAGTTGTTGACATCTACTGAGCATGCTCCAGTTTACATTCCCTTCTAAGCTGTTCATTTGCTCCTTTATCTTATCTGTGCAGCCCATGTGACTATAGAATCCCACATGCGGGCCTATTCAAAGTTGTAACCGACACTCCCCTTCCTTTCCTCCCTCCTCCTAAATGCTATTGCTAAACACTATGGGAGCGGGAAATAAGATAATTGATGGAGGCTTCACCTCCCTGTTAGTCCCAGCACATACACACCATAGACACAAGCTGAAGGGTTGTAGCACAGCCTGTGATTGGCAGAACCTTCTCCAGATCTTTTTATAGCATTAACAACGTGAAAGCTTTTGTCAGGGAACCTAAACTTCACCTACACCAGGTTATTGCAAAAAAATAAAAATAAACATTTGCTTTGAAATATAGATTTGTATGAAGCTTTAAAACACTTTGTCGTCATTATTTTTATACTCGATTTCGAAAAGCCTTTCAACGCATCAATCAACGCTGTGTAGACACAGATTCTTTCATCAGCAGAGTACTAGACACTCCTCCCTCAGACAGGAAAGACCTGGGAAACGTCATGTGACCTCTGAACAACAATGATTAAAGAAGATGATTTTTGTTCTCTGGCGTTTATTGTGCCTTCTCTGCTTTCTCCTTCCTGGCTCTCTCTTTTCTTTCTACCATGAAGATATGGAGATGAAAAGAGGATGTATTTAAATTACCTGGGGGAGGGGGGGGGGTTGATATGCCTGCCCTTACTTCCGGAGCAATCCCTCACCTGGAGCCGGAGGATGGGGGGGATACATAGACCCCCCCAAGAAAGGCCCGCTCGGCAGGATGCCTGGTTGGGCACAGATCGAGGGAGTCTTAACATTGGTGTACAATGTGATGGGGGTGGGGGGGGGGGGAGGGGGGTTTGTGTGATTCGTGTGGTCTCATAATGCTCATAATAAAGGCTGAAAATACTTATATCTCCGCGCCACTTCTGCCTTGGCCATAGGCCTTTGAGATGATAAGAATTTTTATAAGTTTAAAAACCAGAGGAAAAAGGGGGATAATGGGAAGGAGGGGAAGGAGGGGAAGGAAGAGGAAAAAGGGAAAAGATGGAGGTACTTAAAATAATGACATATAATGTCCGGGGCTTGAATAGTCCAAATAAGCGATTCCAGATTCTGCAAGAATTGAAGAAACTGTCAGCTAACATAGTGTTTATACAAGAGACACATTTAAAAATGACATCTAAGACGAGTTTAAACACTAAAAATTACCCCATATGGTATCACAGCTACTCTCCAAATAAGAGATCGAAAGGAGTCGTAATTGGGTTTGATGGTAATACAAGGTTTATATTAGATACTATGGAGGGGAGATATCTGTTTATCAGAGGATCACTTTGTAATGTGAAATACACGTTTGTAAATGTTTACTGTCCTAATCTACATCCAGCAGCATACTTGAAAAGAGTTATGTCAAAACTAGAAAAGTTTAGAGAGGGTAAGGTTGTAATGGCGGGTGATTTTAACTTTGTTTTGGACCCTAAGATAGATACACAACCGGTATCACTGAGGTCCGGAGGTAAACATCTAAGTGGATTAAAAAATAAGCTGCATCAAATGCATCTTGTAGAAGTGTGGAGAATTCTTCACCCTACAGATAGGGATTTTACATATTATTCCTCAGTCCATAAATCATATTCAAGAATAGATTTTTTTTGTTAGATCATGAGCTGTTGGAAGGATTAAAAGGAATAGAAATAAAAACAATAACACTCTCCGACCATGCCCCAGTGGAAATGCTGCTGGAAGTGGGGGGGGATACTTGAGAGTCGTAGACCATGGAGAATGGACGAATCACTTCTGTATGATACCAGAATAGCTGATGACCTAGAAAAGGACATGAGTTTGTTCTTTAGCGAAAATAATGTCGAAAATGTCGCCCCATCGACGCTGTGGGAAACACATAAGGTGTCCATGAGAGGCAGGATGATAGCGGAAAAATCTAAGAGGAGGAAAATCAGAGAAGCTCAGAGGAATTCATTACTTAAAGAAATTCAGGATCTAGAGCAGAAACACAAAGGAACCCAGGAGGGGGAAATCTGGACACTATTAATAAATAAAAGAGGTAAACTCCGTGACCTAATGGAACTAGAGACCAAATGGGTATTTGACAATATGAATAAAAAATTCTATGCCCTGGGGAATAAGACAGGGAAATTCCTAGCAAGAACCATAAAACCAAGAAAAGCGCAGAATTTTATCTCTAAAATGAAGGATAACAAAGGGGGCATGGGTCACTCCACTAAGGATATAATCAATATCTTTCAAGAGTACTACCAAAAATTATATAAGGTCAATGAAGAGCAAAACCCAACAGAGACACAGATTAAAAGCAGAAAAATCAGACAGTACTTAGAAATAGCTAAACTCCCTGTATTACCCGAGGAAACAATTAATAACCTGGAGAAGGAAATATCAACAGAAGAAATAAAACAAGTAATCAGAAGTATTAAAATCAGGGAAAAGTCCGGGGCCTGATGGGTACACCTCTTTTTATTATAAAAGATATGGGGAAACTCTAAGGCCTCGTACACACGATCAAATCTGTCTGCTGGAAACGGTCTGCTAGACCGTTTCAGCAGACAGATTCGATCGTGTGTACGGGCAAACAGACGGATTTGGCCACCCGACAGATTTCAAAGCATGCTTTGAAATCTGTCGGCTGGGAACCCGTCCGCCCGACATGTCTGCTGGTTAGTACGCTAACCAGCAGACATGTCTTCTCGCACACGCGCCGAATGGTTTCGACGCATGCGCGGAAGTGTTTTACTTCCTGGTGCGGTGACGTGGCGGCGTCAACGTCACCGCCACGTCACCGACACGTCAGCGCGCTGTCTGCTGGCGGGGATTTTGGTTTGCTCGTGTGTACACGCGAGCAAACCAAAATCCCAGCAGACAGATCTGTTCAAATCGGTCGGTCCGACCGATTTGAACAGACACATTTGATAGTGTGTACAAGGCCTTACGCCTTTCTTTCAGAGATATGTGAACTCCATAGGGGGAGGTATGAAAATACGTGAAGAAGCATTAGGAGCTCATATTACTCTGATAGCAAAGGAAGATAAGGACCCATCACTATGTGCTAGCTACAGACCCATCTCTTTGATGAACGTGGACATGAAAATCTATTCAAAGATTCTAGCAGAAAGATTAAAACCGCTTATGCCTGCTCTGATTAATAAAGATCAGGCAGGATTTGTCCCAGAAAGAGAGACTAGAGAGAATGTGTTAAGGGTACTGTTCCTGATACAGAAAGCCAAAAAGAGCAAAGAGCCAGTGGTCTTCCTGTCATTAGATGCCGAAAAGGCTTTTGACAGGCTAGACTGGGGATTTATGTTAGCTACACTGGGGCAGGTGGGACTAGGCCCTAACATGCTTAGATGGATAGGGTCATTGTACTCAAAACCCTCAGCCCAGGTTCGGGTAAATGGTAGTCTCTTAGGAAATTTTTCTTTGTTTAATGGAACCCGACAGGGATGCCCCCTCTCTCCCCTCCTTTTTGTATTATCCCTTGAACCATTACTGTCAACAATAAGAAATAATCAGGAAATAAAAGGGATGAAGGTGGGAGGGAGGGAGCACAAGATCTCTGCGTTTGCCGATGATATGATGCTATATGTAGCTAACCCCAGACAGTCACTGCCAAAAATTATAACTGAATATGAGAACTACGGAGAAATCTCAAATTTAAAGATACATAAAGAAAAAACGGAGGCATTATGTGTGTCAATGGGAAGGGAGGAACGCAGGGATCTGGGTGCCCTTTACCCATTTACATGGAAGCAGAGGAAGATGAAATATTTAGGCATATTCCTGTCAAAAACCGAAAGACATTTATATGAAGATAATTACGTCCCCCTATTGAATAAGATAAAATTAGATCTTAAGGGGTATCATGTGGATAAAGTATCTTGGTGGGGAAGAATAAACACAATAAAGATGATGATACTACCTAAAATATTATATATCTTCCAAACACTCCCAATAAAAATCCCAGAGGCCTATTTTAAAATTCTGGGGAAAATAGTAAGGAGGTTCATATGGAAGGAAAGAAAACCTAGAATATCAGTGGAGACCCTAATTAGACCTAGCTGCGAGGGGGACTTTCATTCCCTGACTTTAAAAGATATTATAGATCGGCAGTACTAAAGAGAATAACCGAATGGCTACAAGAAGGAGACCAAAATAAAAAATGGGTAGAAGTAGAGGAGAGTTTAAGTAGAAAAGATCTGGGGAAGAGAATATGGATACCAAAACGCTACAGAAATTTACCTCAGGAGAGTCCATCAATGACAAAAGAAGCTTTCAGAATCTGGGATGTAATATGTAAAGAAGGAAAGTGGACATATAACAGCCCGTTGATGCCCCTCACGGGTACAGATTACTTCCCTCCCGGTAAGGGAGGGGGGATGTTCCTGCGATGGACAACCTCGGATACATTAAGATTAAGGGATGTGATGAAAGGTAACTTATTAAGTTCCTTCGAGGAAATACGAGAAATGTATGGACCCACCCCTGGGGATGAATGGAGATATAGGCAGGTTAAACATCTTGTAGCCAATCTTCAGAAACCCCTGCTAGGTATGAAGGAACTAAACCCCTGGGAAAAACTAATAGTGCATGGAGGAAAAAGAGGGCAGGGGACATCAAATATTTATAAAATATTGAACTCCTTTGGAGAATCTGGTTTATTAAAAGCATTAGGAGGATGGGAACAGGAACTGAATCAAAACATATCGGAAGATAAGAAAAGACAGGCATTAGATCTCGTCCATTCCTCATCAACTGACTCAAAAGTGAAAGAAATGAATTATAAACTCTTTACGAAATGGTATTATGTCCCAACTAAACTCAATAGAATTAATATTGAAACATCACCTCTCTGTTGGAGAGGATGTGGAATGGAGGGCACACATGCCCACATCTGGTGGCAATGCCCTTCGATTCAGGTGTACTGGGCAGAGATCTTAGAAATGATTAAAAAGATTAGTGGACAGGGGGTGAAATTAGACCCCTGGCACTGTCTCTTCCATGGAACAGGAGTCGCCAGGAAAAAGTATAGAAGATCACTGATCCCATTCTTCTTGAATGGAGCTAAAGCTTTAATACCTAAGAGATGGAGGGAAAAGAAGGCCCCATCAATAAGAGAATGGATAAAAGAACTGGATAAGACCTGTAAGATGGAGGAATTAATCTCGAACCATAATGAGTGTAGGTCAGAATATGAAGTGATCTGGAGTAAATGGAGAGAGTTTAAGGAGCGGGAGGCTTAGGGGCGGGGGAGGTGGAGACAGAGAGAGGGGAAACAAGTTTCCCCCCCCCTTTTTTTTTTCTTTTTTCTCTCCTTCACGTAGGTTTTTGTGCCTAATATATAGGGGATCTGTTTCCCCCTTGTACATTGAACACAATATTATTATTATTATTTTATTTTTATTTTTTTGTTGTTTACTTCACCACCTAGTATTCGTGCCCTAATTTTAGGGTACTTATTATTTCCTCCCTTTACACGATCACAAAATAATTTAGCTCCTTCCCCCCTTTCCTTTACTTTTTTTTTTTTCCGATAGAACTTAGGACCTTTTGGCCCCAATTTTTAGGGGAATAATTTTTTTTTTTTCGATATAACTTAGGACCTTTGGCCCCAATTTTTAGGGGAATTATTTTTTTATTTATTTATTTATTTTTTATTTTCTTTCATTATTACCCCCCTTTATATATCGAACACATATTATCACCCCATATCCCTCCCTTTTTTTTTTTTGCCCCACACCAACTGGACCTTAGGTCTCAACATATAGGGGTTATTATGTACCCCCCTTACACATTGAACACAACAATTTTTTTTTTCTCTTTTTTTTTTCTTCTTTTCTTTTTCTTATTGCCCCACACCAACTGGACCTTGGGTCTCAACATATAGGGGTTATTATGTACCCCCTTTACACATTGAACACAACATTTTTTTTTTCTCTCTCCTTTCTCTCTCTGTCTGCCTCTATCCTCTTTACCTGGCTCCCGCTCAACTTCTTGGAATCACTCTGTGAAAAGCTGCCCCATTTCTTCAAAGAATTCTGCCTACCACGATTAATAACAATGGGATTAAGGAGTAAAAAAGGAAGATAAAATTAAGAGAAGCAAAAACCTCTAGACAGGGGGGAATGTAATGCAACTGATAGGCAGCATAGATAGTGGTAGGATGGTATAAAAATGAGCATTACTTCTGAGACAATGGGCCAGATTCTCAAAGAAGTTACACCGGGGTATATGGAGATGCGCGGCGTAAGTGTAAATTTGCGCCGGAGTATCTATGCACCGTACCCACAGAACTAGATACGCACCAAAATAGGCTACTCCCGACCGGTGTAACTTGCCTACACCTGCACAGCCTAGGTGCATATTTATGCCATGTGCATCTGGCAAACCCATTGATTTCCTATGCAAATATGCAAATGAGGGAGAAACGCCGATTCCCGAACACGCGCGGTGTGCCTAAGCTGTTTGGCCGGCCTAAAGTTACCCCTCATAAAAGCAGGGGTAACTTTGCACCAGACTTGCTCAAGTCAGCTGGAGAGCAGCTTCAGCAGCACCGTTACAGGACAACACATGGCAGCCGTGGTCCTAGCACTACTTATGGGTCCCCTGCCACCAGGGCCACCATCAGGGGGGTACAGGCAGTACACCTGTAAGGGGCCCGGGGGTCCCCAGGGGCCCCAGATGGGAACCCCCTTAAAAAAAAAAAACTTTTTTATATTTTCTTTTTTTAGGGAACCCGGAGGCCACCAGGGCCCCAGATGGGAACCCCCCTTTTTTTATATAAAAATAAATTACCAAATAAAGGGGGCTTTCCATCTGGGACCTCTGGGCCCTAATAATAATAATAATAATAATGATAATAATAATTATATATATATATATATTTTTGTCCGAAAGGCACTGGCTGTGAACTTGTTCTGCATACAGACAGCAGAACTTTTTCAGCCAACATTCACAAAACTATGTCGTTTTTCTGCTCTTTTGTCCGATGGAGCGTACAGACGGTTTGATTATACGACAAAACACGTCCATCGGAATATTCGATCGTGTGCGATCCTTTAGCTTGTAGGGTTCAATATTGGGTTGGCTCACCCTTTGCAGCTATAAAAGCTTCAACTCTTCTGGGAAGGCCGTCCACAAGGTTTAGGAGGGTGTCTATGGGAATGTTTGACCGTTCTTCCAGAAGTGTATTTGTGAGGTCAGGCACTGATGTTGGATAAGAAGGCCCGGCTCACAGTCTCAGCTCTAATTCATCCCAAAGGTGTTGGGGTCAGGACTCTGTGCAGGCCAGTCCAGTTCTTCCACCCCAAAATCACTCATTTATGTCTTTATGGTCCTTGCTTTGTGGACTGGTCCAAATCATTTGATGAAAGGGGGGTTATGGTGCGGGGTTGTTTTCAGAAGTTGGACTTGGCCCCTTAGTTCCATTGAAGGGAACACTTAAGGCGTCAGCATACCAAGACATTTTGGACAATTTCATGCTCCCAACTTTGTAGAAACAGTTTGGGGAGGGCCCCTTCCTGTTCCAACATGACTGCTCACCAGTGCACAAAGCAAGGTCCATAAAGACACGGATGAGCAAGTTTGGGGTGGAGGAACTTGACTGGCCTGCCTCCTGACCTCAACTCGATAGAACACCTTAGAAATGAATTAGAGCAGAGACTGCAAGCCAGGCCTTCTTGTCCATCAAAAAAATATAAATAAAAATATATAATTTTTTTTTTTTTTTATAAAAAAAAAAAAAGGGGGGGTTCCCATCCGGGCCCCTGGGGACCCCCGGGCCCCTTACAGGTGTACTGCCTGTACCCCCCTGATGGCGGCCCTAGTCATAAGTCTCCATTGCTGTTATGAGGGCTGACATCTCCTGGGTGTTAAAGGTTTTTTTCCTCCTCTGCCTGTGGGGAACGGGAGCAGCCATCTCACAGCAAAAGTACCTTCCCTGGGGGGGGGGGGGGGACTTGATGTACTTTTGCATCGGCTGGGTGTAAGTTGGACCGGCGTATCTCTGTAAGTTGGGCCGGCATAGTTGTGAGCATGCTCACAAGGGAACGAACGTACTGAGCATGCTCCGTCCAAGATACGCCGGGCGTAAATCACTAGACCATTCATTTGCATATCATCACACCCACTTGCAGTTGCACCGGCTTACGCCGAAGGAATTAAGTTACGCCAGTGCAAAGTTAGGTGCAAGTGCTTTATGAATACTCTAGTTGCCTCTCTGAGTTACATCGGCGTAGTGTATCTGAGATACGCTACGCCCGCCTAAAGATAGGCAATTCTATCTGAATCTGGCCCAATGTATATATGTGTGTATGTATAATGTGTATTTATTTGTATTATAGTTTTTATGTATATTATGTATCTATTCGTTGTATATTTGGAAAATAATATTTAATAAATACATTTTGGATTTTTTTTTTTTTTTAAATAAATTAAATACAGCAGCATGATCTTTATACTTAAATAGAAGAGATAATGGCAAGTAAACATTAATAAACATTATCAGCCGGATTCACAAAGCACTTACGCCGACGTAAGTACAAATGTGCGCCGTCGTATCTATGCCCCGACCCACAAAGCAAGATACGTAGAAAAATAGGCTTCAGCCGCCGGACATAACTTTCCTACGCCGGCGTATAGCGGGCGCTTATTTATGCTGGACGCATGTGACGCTCCCATTGATTTTCAATGCAAATATGCAAATAAATTAAATTCGGCGATTCACGAACGTACTTGCGCCGGGCGCATAATATACGCGGTTTTCGCAAGTCGTACGTCCGGCGTAAAGTTATTCCTCATATTGGATGCGCAACTCATGAAAAGGTATGGACCAGGGAACGAATGCCGTCGAATTTTACGTAGTTTATGTTGTACGTGAATAGGGCTGGGCGTAGGTTTACGTTCACGTCGTAGGCAGTGATTCAACGTATCTTAGGCAGTTGTTTCGACGTGATTGTGAGCATGCGCACTGGGATGCGTCCAAGGCACGACGCATGCGCAGTTCGTTTTAAGTACTTGTCTGAAGCTCGGCCCATCATTTGCATGGGGTCACGCTTCATTTAAATGTATAATGCCCACTTCCAGCCCGCTTCCACCTACTTTGACTTAGGCTGGCTTACGCCGGCGCAACGTTGGGAGCATTTGCTTTGTGAATTCCATGCTTCCCTCTCCGCGCTGCACCGGCGTAGCGTAAAAGACATACGCTACGGCATATATATGCGCCGATGTATGTGAATCCGGGCCAATATGTTTAGTATCACTTTAACTTCCCTCTGTTGCCACCAAAAAAAAAAGCAGGAGGGAGGACCTTTTAATAAAATTCACTAAAATATTCATGACTGAAAAAACAAAGGCCAGAACATATTACTAGGCCTATTTATTGTCTTTTTTAGCCTTATCTATTACAATCTGATTGACAAAAAAATGTTACTTCAAAATAGCCTGCAGTATTTTCTTTGCAGGATATAGCAGTGTATAATTTACAACAACGTGGCAGCCCGTGACGTCCAAACACACATTTATTACTGGGAGTTATTTAATTGCATACAGATAAAGACTTCAAATTAATTATTTGTGCCAAGATTACTGTGTAGAACACAACTGATTTATTAAGATAAGAGTACATTCTCTTAGTAATGGCTTGGTGCCTGCAAACCGTAAACTGTTTAACTGCAAACAGGCAGAATTAAAATACCATTAAATCACTAATGACCAAAATAACTACCATGTTAGTAAATACTTAGAGGTAAATTATTCCTGACATCATAAGCACAGAGCTATCAAAATCAAAAGGATCATGCACAGAGACCAGCAGACATTTTATGGGCTGTCAACATAATGGGCGACGCTGCAATGATATTAATACAATAGAAAAACAAAATAACTTCACAGTAAAGAAGTGCACTATATATCATTAAATGCAATCAGACTTATTCAAATTTTAGTACGTACCTTGTACTAAACAATTTTTATGAACGTGACCACTCTAAACTATTTTCTCTTTCTGTAAAGTTGCTTCAGTTAAGACAGAGTTTCGACCAGAAGGCAACTTCCATTAAATCACTAATGACCAAAATAACTACCATGTTAGTAAATACTTGAAATCTATGGGTACAAGTTGCCTAGAAGTGGCCTTGAAGTAGTACAGGAACCTTTTCTGAAGTCGGAGCAACTTCAGTAGTGTACATTAAGATGGCTCTCATTAACTTCAGTTGCATTTTTCATGTCGCGCGACTTGGGGCAACACAAGTCGGATCCCAAGTTGCGGTAGTGTGAACCGGCACTAAGTGGAATTGTAGTTTTTAAACTTTATCTTAAGCCTAAAGTTTTTATTTTGCTCTCCATGTCCCATTGGTTAATTTTTTTTCCCATTTGTGCCTCGGAGACACAACAAGATGCAAGAAAAAATCTCTTCAAAATAAAGGGGAACACCCATTTTAGACATATGTCATCAAAACTGGTGCCCTTATGAGCAAATGTTCCCTTAACTCTTGTTTTTGTGACAACTATATGGCCCCGTACACACGACCGAGCTTCTCGGCAGAATCCAGCGAGAAGCTTGCTGGGATCCATATTCTGCCGAGAAGCTCGATCGTGTGTACGTTTTCGCCGAGCAAACTAACGAGCGAGGCGTCGAGCCAAAATAGAGAGCAGGTTCTCTATTTGCTCGATGGGCCATCGGGACTAATGGCTCGATGCCTTTTTCGACAGCCTGGTCGACAAACTCGACGGCCGCCCGAGAACCTCGTCGGGCGGAACGATGAGTTTAGCCCGACGAGGTTCTCGTACGTGTGTACACGGCCTAACATTTTGGAATTGCCATCACTTCTTATCCTTGTAATAATGGTTACCAAGAGGAAAAGGGGAACAGAAAATCTGGTTCTGATGGCAACTGAAAAATTTGGAATTTGCCATTATCTTCTTATCGGGACACAGACTCAAAAAAACAAACAATTTTACCCTGAGGGGGTTATATAAATTTCTACCTGCAGACAGCACCTACATAAATGATAATATCATAACAATCAAAAGCAAATTGGAAGGAGTCAAATTTAGCAGACGTGATTCAAACACCACTTTCCATCAAGTTGGCTTAGAAAAATGGTATTCATACAAAGTGATCAAAAGTTTCAACTCTAAACTGCTTCTCAAACATTGTACAACCCTGTCAGCCATATCAGCTACTACAATGCTAGCTTCAATAGTGTAGAGCAGGGACATGGAATTAGCGGACCTCCAGTTGTTGCAGAACTACAAGTCACATGAGGCATAGCAAGACTGACAGCCACAAGCATGATACAGCGAGGCAGAGGCTTGATGGGACTTGTAGTTTTGCAACAGCTGGAGGTCCACTAATTGCATATCCTTGGTGTAGAGGATGTCAGTCAGAGCGGAATCGATCTTGTTTTGGTAGAAAGTTCTAAGCACTAGTCATTACCTCTGTTTAACTTGTGGATCTGCTTGAACATGGTCTTGTACCAGTCCTTTGATCTCTCCGTGTTCTGTAAAAGAGGAAAAAAGTCAGTCTTTAGCAGAAATTATGTAATTACATAAACCTTTCAAATAATATATATAACAAGATATAACTGTGTAGCTTTCCGCGCTAAAATATGATAATGTACAAGGTGACTCAATTAAAATGAAACATAACATATAAAATATAGAACAAACATGTGCATATATAAGTGAAAAAAAGTCCAGATTAGGTCTTCCAAAACACTGCAGTGACACTTTGCAGAAAGGGAATGTTCAATCCACTTTGACAATCACCGAGTGAGCCTTCACCAACCACAAGCAATGGACTCTTACCCAGGGGCGGACTGACCATTGAGGAACTCAGGCACTGCCCGAGGGCCCCATGCCACTAGGGGGCCCCATCAGGGTTGCCAGGCTCATTAAAACCAGGGACAGTATGTAAAAATCTGTGTGTTTTTTTACATCTGTCCCTGTTATGTCCAAAACCTACATGCTTTTGATGTGAAAATCCCAAGATTTTAGCTGCCCCGCCTCTGTACTGCCACCTGGCTTGGTGGCGATCTGTAAGCCCAGGGGCCCCATAATCTTCTATTGCCCGGGGGCCCCTTGAGTTGTCAGTCCGCCCCTGCTCTTACTAGAATATAAGGACTCCACTACATAAAGTGTATGCCCCCGATGTCACATATGATGAACGCGTTGGGCGGAGCGAATGCACGTGATGTAGCCATGCCTACTTGAACTGGTAATTTTTGTGAAGCATATGTATGAAACCTTTATCATGCATTTTGGGATTGTTATGCATACAAATTGTATATTGTTTTTATCCATGTTAGTAGTATTCATACTTTAAAGTGCAATAAAATCGTTTAGACAGTTTTACACTATGTGGATTCTTCCATTTTGATTTTATGTGGAATTTCTTGCATTTATGGTCGTCATCGATGTTACCATTTATTGGATTCACGAGATATACTGCTGAACTCCAGCCTAACAATAAGAACCGGATCTCTGCTTGATTGGATTGTCATATTTATGCTGATTTGACTCCATAGTAGAGTCCTTATGTTCTGGAAGCAATCCATTGCTTGTGTTTGGTGAAGGCTCAGGTGGTGATTGTCAAAGTGGATTAAACACTCTTTTTTGTAAAGTGTCACTGCAGTGTTTTGGAAGACCTAGTCTGGAGCTTTTTTCCCCCCAATATAATTATATATATATATTACACACATATACACACACGTTTGTTCTACATTTTATATTTAATTTTAGTAGAGTCATCTTGTACATTATCATATTTTACACATTTATCACTGTTGCATAGCTTATTTTTCTGTTGCCAGCGCATTTTCTATTATTGTTTTATGATATAAAAAACTATAGCTTAAGACAAATTCCCCATACACAGAATTACTTAAGAGAAATTGTAATCCCTTAACGCACTCCAAATCCATAAATCGTAGTATTTCACAGAATAAAAAATGGCTTCATCTTATGCCAGAAGTACACTGTACACATAGCAAAGCTGTTTATCACACAAAAAGAAAAGTCATTCTATTACTTCAACCACTAGGGTTCATGTACAAAGGTAGCAAACTCTGTAGGCAGTCATATATTATAAGAGTAAAAACCTATGCTTTTATAGGCTTCCAGCATATTTTTTTTATGTCTTTAAACTCAGTTCAGCGTAAGCCTATCTGGTCATACACATTAGGCATTTCGTATTTTAACAGCAGTGTTTAGAGTCAGAAATTTTAAAACAAATGTCCCAACACTTGGAAATGAACTGATGAGCATAATTGAAAGTACCGGTAATTGTAAACATTTTTTTTTAAAACAAGCAAACATGCCTATTCATGTGTATTTTATGTCGCAACCTCTTGGGGTAAAGACAGAGACAGAGCTTGTCCCAGCTGTAGACAGCCAACAGAAAAGGGAAAAGTCCTAGAAGTCACACATCTCTGAAAAAAAAAATGTAAGGTGGTATATGACAACCTCAGCCCAGGCTCCAACCACGCCCCAATGCGTTTCAATCCGCCCACAGGGAACCGATGGCTAAGCCCAGTGGGCAGAATGAAATGCAGCAATGTGAAACTTCCAGGACTTTTCCCTTTGATATTAGGTGTAAATTATTTTGTTTTTCCAGTTGTGAGAACTCTCTGCACTTGTTAGAAAGACAGTGACATGCTGTTTTGAAGATCGGGAAGGGGAAAAGATTGCAATTTTGACTCTTCACGATTAATTGTGCAGCTCTAGTGAGAGCTGTAAACTTTTTTGAGGAAAAGGTGCTTCTCCAGCAACGTTTCCTCTGCACACTTAACATAGGGAGTTCCAACACCACTCTTTTTCAACTTAATACAAGGCATTTTCTCAACGGACAAGGTGGAAATTGTGACATCATCCACCCCTCTTCTCCACCTTGTCCAACCAGAGAAAATCTTGCATTCATTGAAAGTATATTAGTACAGACTACTACAGTGATGTTCAAAATCCCCAGAAGCCTTCTAGATATCAGATATGGATACCTAGTTGGACCAATTTAAGTTTGGAAAAAAAAACATAATTCCTGAAGTTCCACTTTAAATACAAGTAAAAGTTGTACATTATTTTTCTAGTTGGCCATCCAGATTGGAACCCGAATGTCACGCTGACCAGGTTTCATTTCAGAGGAGACATAGAATGTATTTTATATGTTCGTAGCAGTAGTAAAACAACAACATATACACAAACCAACTGACAGACACACTGAAAAAGAAAATATAACAAAGACATTTCACAGCCTAATATGTGTTGAAAACATAATTTAGCCTCTAATACAGAAAGTAACATGTCAGTGTTACTCATGACAATCAAATTTTACAGTATAATTAATTGCAGCTTAACTGGGTCAGTTAGTGTCATCATGATACGCTTAGCATTTACTAGGAACACAAGCAAATCACACTCAATGCTTTGGGTGACATCCTACCCGGAGAGGAATGCCTATGTCTTCCGCTGACATATCTCCTGTGTGATGAAAAGAAGAACGACTTTCTCTTTTAGTATTTTCCATGGCTGCTTTCTGCACAGGGGGATTACTTTCCGGACGCTTTCTCTCCGGCACAATTACTGGCTCTGTTTTCCCATTGGTAGAGCCATCCAGCACAGGATCTGTGAGCGGACACAAAGACATCTCATGACACCGGTGACATGGCATGTTCACAAACAGGACAAAATAACTATACTACAGAGTGATCACACTGGCACTGAACAACATGCTGGAAAAATACATTCCAGAAATTCTATTGAAAGCATGTGATGGTCAAAGTGCCGATATTTCTACAGAACAATGCTTCACCTTCAGGTCAGAGAACGTCAAGAAACACAACAAAATCTATCATAACACAAGGACCTACCATGTGTGCAATTACTTTTATGTTATATAAAGACCAACAAACACATTCATATTCTCTTTCAAACAGCCCTTTTTCAACATAGGATATTTATTTTTAAGTTTAGTGATCCATGGAAGCCTATCAGAAGTCACTCAGCCAAAGACTGTGCAGTATACAAAATGGATTATGATTGGCAGCTATGGGATACTACATACCTCTCAACTTTCTGAGATGAGAAAGAGGGACACCTATCAGTAAAAAGTATGTAGGCAAGGAACACACCCCTGTCACATCCTCGTTATGTGGAGAATTGAGAAACAAAAAATAATTGGTTAAGCCCAAAAGTGCTTTTTTCCTTTTC
Organism: Rana kukunoris; assembly: GCA_029574335.1. Taxonomy (NCBI): domain Eukaryota; kingdom Metazoa; phylum Chordata; class Amphibia; order Anura; family Ranidae; genus Rana; species Rana kukunoris. Next base: position 98,648,884 of record CM056056.1, read on the forward strand.
GATCTATTTCATTTTAACATCGGAAAATAAATGTGAACAATATTGACTTCTGTTCTCAGGGCTCAGAAGTGAAGAAGATATACAATTATATAAATTGGGTACAACCCTTTGTCATACGAAGCAAACCATTATGACAGAGCAAACAGGGTTAGGCCCCTTTCACACCGGGGTGGGAGGTGCGATGGCGGTATATTTTTAGCGGTGCTATACCGTCGTAATTGTCATGGAACTTCGGCGGCATTCGGCTGCTAGCGGTGCAGTTTTAACCCCCGCTAGCGGCAGAAAAAGAGTTAATACCGCTGGCAATGGGCCTCTGCAGAGGCGCATTGCCGGCGGTATAGCCGTGGTGTCCCATTGTTTTCAATGGGAAGGAGCGGTGGAGGAGCAGTAAACACACCGCTCCTCTCACCACTCCAAAGATGCTGCTAGCAGGACTTTTGGAGCAGTCCCGCCAGCGCATCACCTCAGTGTAAAAGCACTCTGGCTTTCACACCGAGACTGCAGGACAGGAGTTTTTCAGACAGTACTTTGGCACCGTTTTTAACGCTAAAAACTGCCTGAAAAACTCCTCAGTGTGAAAGGGGTCTTCGTATTACATATAAAAAAAAAGTAGAAAGGGGAAACAAACCCATATATGGGTGGCTAGTACTTCTTCCGTGCCCCCCCACAAAAGTGCTTTTTTTTACCACTACTATTCTTTTACACTAACTTTTGAAATTTACAAATGCAACAATTTCGAAAATGTATTAAAACACTTTTTTGATATATAGTGTCTTTATGTATATTGATATAGACAGACCAAAATGAGGAGGAAAGAGGGACAAAGGGATTTTATTCCAAAAGAGGGACAGTCCTTCCATAATAGGGACAGTTGGGAGCTATGATACTACGTTCCAGCTAACCAAGTCTGTTACTCAATAGCCCTATTTAATAACAAATTCCAACCACTTGGAATCCATTGTATACTAGTTTATTTTCAGTAAAAATAATACTGAACTTATGGCCAAGTAATTTTACGTATGCAAATTTTTTTTCTGCCAAAAACGACTTTTCTTTTAGTTGGCACTTAGGAAATAAACTCCCACTCTGTGCATTTAATAAGTAATATATCTACACTGAATCAGAGTCATATTAGAAACCAAGCCTTAAAAATGCAATACTTTTGGCTTAGGGCTGCATTTTTATTTAATCCCTTAGTAAAATGATTCAGTTATAATACCACCTACATTTTTGTGTTTCCATACATTAGATCCTATATGCCAGCCATGCATTCATATCATGCTGGGATGACTGGGAAATTTGACATAAAGCACTTTGGGCTCAATTCATTAAAGAATTAAAAGAATATTGCATGTAGTATTTGGGTCACGCAAAACGTTTTTCTAAAATATCGCATTTAATACTGAAAATGTCAATTCACTATCCCTGTTAAAGTCAATGAACTAAAGAAAATAAACATATGCAAAAAAAAAAAGTAGTGGTCCAGGCGATAGTTAAAGAATGTATTTAATTTCAACTGGTTGTCAAGGAGCCAGTACCCACCAGCGTCCTTACCAACCAGCAAATAGGAAAATGCCCCCCCGGCCCCGAAGTAAATCCAGTAAAGCACAACCACAATGAACGGCTGCCGCCGGCATGCAAGAAATAGAAAACAGCCTGGTTCCCATCTGATGTTTGGTACCACTGACTGTTTATTGAGCGGCGAGTGGTCAGCAGACCTAAGGGGTGGGGGGGGGGGGTCACCTGATGTCACTGTGTGACCCCACACATTGTGATCCAGCATTCCTGGGTCGATAACATCACAAGGGGTGGTGGGTGGGCAGCAGAGCTGTCAGTTGGCGGAAACCAAGTGTTGGGTGTGGACTGGGTTTTATTTTTTCTTTTGGGTAGGCAGTCAGCGTTCATTTTGATTAAGGATATATTTACTTTAAGGGATTTTTTTGTGGGGGGGGGGCCTTTTTAATAAAGGACTTGTCAAAACCAGACAGGGATCTGGAGGCCCCTTACTAAAGGGGGCTTCCAGATTCCAATAAGTTCCCCCCTGCACCCACACAACCACCAGGCCAGGGTCCCGCCCAAAGCACTGCCTCATGTTGAGGACATGTGGCCTGGTATGAGTCAGGAGGAGGGGGGCCTTTGCTCCCCCCCCCTTTCCTAACCTGTCGGACTGCATGTTTGGATAAGGGTCTGGTATGGATTTTAGGAGGCCCCAAAGCCATTTAAATAAAAATGGCATGGGGACCCCCACAAAATGCATACCAGACCAACTCTTCTTTTGTTTACATTCTGCTGTCAATGGGGAATCCTGCTGACAGCAGACGAGTCATAGTTGTTAAGAATGCGGCGGGTGCCAGCTCCAGAACAACCATCTATTCCCTGCCAGGTGCCCAAATTATTATACCGCAAGTTTTCACTACTAAAATATTGCATCACCTAAAGAAATAGCACATGCAGTATTTTAGTGGCGTTTATTTAGTAAATTGCTAAAATTCTATTTGAAAAAGCCTAATGCGATATTTTACTTCTGATCTTAAAGCAGTAAATACTGCTTAGTGAATTGAGCCCTTTATAACCACAGAAAGCTGAACTCTGTGTGACAAATATAGACCTGGGATTGATAGTAGGGCATAACACCCAAGTGCAAAGGTGAGCTTGCATTCTCACAGGCTTAAAAAGACAATGGGAAAAAAATGCTAAAAAAAAACAAAAGCTTTGCTAAACACTGACAGGACAAGGGCACTTACTGGTCTTTAATCATGGACAGGAGAACCTGAAACTACTGAATATTGAAATTCCCTCTGTGTATAGCCATATTAACAGGCTGACTCAGAAATAAAAAAAATCCTGGGGCCTGTGCAGTTATTGGCTGTATTCACACTGTGACTTCCTGGTCACTGGAGGACAGAACTGTGGAAATGCTTCCTCCTACCTGCAGCAGAGTGGTGAAGCCCAAAGATGACTTCTGAAGAATAACAGGTGAAGCTTTTCTCAAGAAACTATATTACTGCCATATTTTGTGAAATGGCAGGAACTTATTCATGTAGATCTATAAAGTTACTGGAAGGTCCACTTTAATAGGTATTTCTCAAAAGCAGACAAGCATAGGGTAGACTAGCTGTCAAGAATGGGCAATATAATTTTTACCAAAATACATTTATAAATATGCTCCACCAATGGCATTTACGAACATTAGGGATTTGAGGCAGCAGTAAAGCCTGCTTGGTGATTTTTACCTACAGGTATGCCTATAATGGGGCTTACCTGTGGGTAAAATGAATATCTCATAAACATGCACAGTTTAGGAGATATTCACCCTGGATTGCCTTTCGGGGGATCAGGAAGGAATTTTTTCCCCTCCGGTAGCAAATTGGATCATCGCTCTGCTGGGGTTTTTTGCCTTCCTCTGGATCAACTGTGGGTATGGAGTTGGGTGTATGGGAGGTTGTACTGTGTTTTACTTTGTTTTATTTTTATTCATTTTTTATGGTTGAACTGGATGGACTTGTGTCTTTTTTCAACCTCACTAACTATGTAACTATGTAACTATGTAACTATGATGCAACCAGTTACGTCACCGGTGCATGCGCTCTGAAGGTCTGGCATAGCTACTTCACTACGTCATAGCGGCTCTGGCAATCACATAGCTGGAGCGCGCAAACTCAGGAGAAAGTCCTGGAGAAGATTTCAGCCTGCTCAGCAGTGACAGAGTGCCGCTGGAAGGCTTCGTTCCAAAGTAAGCATTTCATAATATGCTAGTATGCTATGCGGTTTTTTTTTTTAACAGCCGCAGTTTACTACCACCTTAATTTACATACCTGTATTTATTGCCACTTTGTTAATTTAAAAATTACCTTGTGTAGTACTATTTAAACAAATCTACTCTACATCACAGTAAGCTAAACTTTTCAAACAGCGAGAACAGTTAGCAATCAGCATCCAGTAACCTACTCATCCATATTCTGCCTTCCAATCAGGAAAGAAGTAGCTAAATATGTTAATCATTTGGTTTGCAGTTATTAGAATGCTACACATTACATTCAGTTGGTCTCATTCCAGTGACAGCAGCAATTATATTGTATCTCAGATTTATTCCAGACATTTGCACAGCTTATTCCACTCACTTAGCCAGAAAATTCCAATATGAGGTGTCAGAGAAAAAAACATTAATAATACAGGAATTCTCTAATTACAGCAAGCTGGCAGGTGACCTTTTTTATATTCTGCAGCATACATCGTTTCTGTGTTTTAATGAAGCTGACTGAAGCATCTGACATTGTAAAATGTGACATACTATACAATATGTCCTGCTGCACTGTAAGTACATGAATGGTCGAGCCTCAATACACTGTCATACAAAAATTGCGTATTTACCACTAGAGGGCGACCAATAACTGTTTGGTACTTTTCGTGACATGTTCAGAGCAGCGCAGCTAGTTTAGACAGAGTCCATTGCAACACATTATAAATTATATTTAACGCATTGCTATGTATATTTTCTGTTTTCAATTTCAATTTTACAATACATCAGAAAACAACTAGTCAATGGGAAGTTCAGTCAATTACAGATGTTCAGAGTCTGCCACGGTGAGACTTTCGTCAACAGGATGGTAAATAATAGTACAGACACTTGTTTTCAATTACTAGTCTCATTATAGTCAGAAAAGAGGAAGGAGGAATGCGGATATTCAGGAGGGGGGTGTGTTATGGAAAGGGAGTGGGAACAGAGGGGGTTTCCCGAGGTTTCGTGTGGAGAAATATTTGTAGTAGTGTTTTTTATGGGTAACGTGGTGCCTAAAAATAAATGTATCTCTTCAAGGTTGCCAAACTTTGATATAATTAGTGATTAGATCCTGAAGGGTTGCCTTAATTTTTTTTTTTTTTCAAAATCTTTATTTACTCACAACAGGAGACATATCCACACGAATCACAACATTGTGAAAGAACATTATGACATCTACCGGGAAATATACTTTATATAAACATATATAGGTATGACAAGTCCAGGAGCGGTGTTTGATGGGTGGTACGTCCACCGGAGCCAGGGTGTCAGCTCACACAGGTGGTAAATGAATGTCCATGTACCGACCTTATCGGACTCAACATGTGTTGGGTGTGGTTCGGCAAGTATTACTAAACCGCACCAGCCCCAAAGATGTATCCAGAGATATGGACCCGTGGACGCGCTCCTATTTTCCGTTTTCCAAAAAGTAACAAGAGAGAAAGGGTGGAAAGTGTGAAAAAATGAGAATTCCCGTGTCTGACACGGGACAGTGGAGGGGAACAGTCATCCCGGGGAGAGGTCCTCGGGGAGTGACCCGAGGGCCATTAGGGGAGGGAGAGGAGGGGGGGGGGGCTCGCAAGCATGGATCGATATGGTTGACATGTCTGTCGAATGATCTCCATCCGACAGGATTAGATGTCGTATTGAGAGGGGGGGATAAGTTCCGTCTGTGGGTTCAGGTAGGATTCCTTAGTGTCTGTCCCTCGTCAGAGTAAGTAAAGATACCCCATAATTGCCAGGTCTGTGTATATGTTTCCTGCTTGTCCTTGTTGGTAAGAATCAGGTCTTCCAGTCTGCTAATGTCGTCTACTTTCCGTAGCCACATCGCTACAGTCGGTGGGTCTGGCGACTTCCAGCAAATGGGGATGCAGGCCTTGGCGGATAATCGATTTTTTATATGTGCGCGTGGGGGTGTCATTAGCGTGTAACAAGAAGTATGCCGGGTCGTCTGGGATCTGTCTTTCCGAAAAGTTTTGTAAGATCCTCCTCACCTCCGTCCAGAAGGGCTTCAATTTTGGGCAAGACCAGAAAATATGAAGCATCGTCCCTGTTTCACTCTGACAGCGCCAGCAGACATCTGGCGTCGCCCTGAACAGCTTGTGTAGGAGAGCTGGGGTACGGTACCATCGGGTCAGGATTTTGTAGTTCGTCTCTTGTATTTTCGTGCAAATAGAGGATTGGTGTGTGAATGTTAGAATTTGTTGTTTCTGTTTATGGGAGAATGTACAGTTAAGTTCACGTTCCCACTTGGCAATACAGGGGATTTGGTACCCCTCTTCCGGTGTGATCAGCGTAGAGTATAGGATGGACAGCGCATGCGGTAGCACTTCCGTACCCGAGCACAGCTCCTCCAGGGGTGAGAGAGCTGGACTACTTGCGGGGGGCGGTGGCAATGTGTGCAAAAAGTGGCTTAATTGGTTAGCTTTCAGAAAATCTAGTTGGTATCTGCCGTCTCTGTCTAGTAGTTCCGCGAGCGTACGCCAGCATCCCGCCGTGCTAAAGTGAGAGGCCTGGAAGATGCCAGATTCCCTCAGTGCTCGGAATGTTGTGTCACGAAAACCCGGTTCAAACCGTGGGTCACCCAATATTGGGCGTAGGGGCGATTGCTCTAAAGAGGGGCTCGTTTGGTCCAGAATTCTGGCGCATATTTTGATCGTGGTGCCTATTAGTGGATGGGACCTAATGGATTTGGGTAGCGCTACAGAGCACCACGGGGCTCTCTGTAGTGGAATCTCGCTCTGAGCTTGCTCCAACCGTGGCCATAGTTTCGTATTCCCGTGTCGGCACCAATCTATGAGACGGTTGAAATGGGCCGCGTGATAATATGTACATTAGGCATGGCCAAGCCCCCGAAACGTTTAGGTAGTGATAGAACCGACCTATGTAGTCTGGGGTGTTTCCCGGCCCACAGGAAGTGCTTAAACATAGTTTGTATTTGCCGGAAATAGTCTGCCGGTATGTGTATAGGGATGGCCTGGAGAAGGTACGTGAACTTGGGTAAGATGGACAGGATTAAGTCGGATCTGACGCAGAAAGGGTTCGAGGGTCAGCGCGAACAGGAGGGGTGACAGAGGGCACCCCTGGCGCGTCCCATTGTTGATCGGAAAGGCCTCTGACAGTACCCAGTTAGGTTTGACCCTGGCTGTCGGGTCCGCATACGTCGCTGAGATCCAATTGGTCATTTTAAGACCTAGTCCGATATGTTTTAGCGTGTCAAACATAAACCGCCAGCTAACTCTATCAAACGCTTTTTCGGCGTCTGTGCTCACAAAGACACACGGTGTCTTTCTAGTAGTCACCGTTTGTAGTAGATTCAGTACTTTGGTGGTGTTGTCCCTAGCCTCCCTGGTAGGGACAAACCCCACTTGGTCAAGGTGGATAAGGTTCGGGAGGTAACGCTGGATCCTGGAGGCCACGATTTTGGTGAGGAGCTTTAGGTCCACATTGAGCAGTGAAATAGGACGATAGCTACCGCACTGGCTCGGGTCTTTACCCTCTTTAGGAATGACAGCTATGTGGGCTTGCAGGGTAGATGTGGGGTTGCCTTAATTTTACTGTGCATCATTGCACGGGTGACTTGATTTTTAACTTCCGTAAAGCTAGGGGTTGTGGTTTGCCAGGCAGCTGACATACTTTTACAGAGTGCAATAGTGAGCTGGCTAAAGACCTCTGTCCAAAATGTGGGAGCTATTGGGCATGTCCATCAAACATTTAAGTGCATTCCAGTTTTCTAGCAGTCCTGAAAGCACTCCAAAGGATAATTCGGGACAAATTTCAATATATGGGCTGGGACTAGGTAGGGACCAGCAAAAGACTACTTTGTAGGAAGCTTCGAGCGCAGCAACATTCGTGAAGCAGGACTTTAGTGGCCAGCCAAATGTTAGCCCAATCTTCAGGATCTATAGTAACATCAAGGTCAGATTCACATATTATTAAAATAAAATAGGGATCATAAGAAGAGACTGGTAAGCATTGTGCAATATAAATAATAAGAGTCAGGATGCCTTCCTGATTAAAACATTGTCTGAACTGGATAAATTTACAGAAGGGAAGCTGATATTAGGAGGAGACATCAATATGACATTAGATCCTAAATTGGATACTTCCCTAGGAACCTCCTCTATATCAGGGAAATCCAGGAGGCGAGTTCTGCGAAAGTTAAAAGAAATACATCTGGTGGACGCTTGGAGGACACTCCATGGCGAGGAGAAAGACTATACTTTCTACTCTAACCCCCATAAAAGTTATTCACGGCTGGATTACTTTCTAATTCCCCACTACTTATTGACGGGAGTAGAGGAAGTGAAAATTGGAAATATAACCTGGTCGGATCACGCCCCAGTGATAATGGACATAGTAATATCAGGTAAGGTTCTCTCCACGGGGTATCGTTGGCGTCTGAATGAAAGTCTATTACAGACACAAGAAGTTAAAGAGGCAATGGAAAAGGAGTTAGGAGACTACTTTCGGACCAACGATACACCGGGGAGCGACCCCAGTGTTGTGTGGGAGGCACATAAGGCGGTGATGAGAGGCCTATTGATAAAACACGGGGCAAGAATTAAAAAAATACGGGAGAAGCAGGTTAGGAAACTAACAACAGACATTCAAGCCCTAGAAATCCAACATAAAGGTACACAGTCAATTAAAGTAGGAGAAGAACTTGGACACAAAAGGAGGGAGTTATCTGACCTATTGAGGTATAAAGCTAAAGCGATAATCCAGGTAGGTAGAAGGACAACATATGAACTAGGTGATAAGTGTGGCAAAATATTAGCAGGGAAACTGAAAGGACTTAGGAATACTGTCTATATACCACATATAAAGGATAAGAATGGCCAGATAAAATCTCTCCCGAAAGAAATAGCACAGAGGTTTGGTGAATATTACTCATCTTTATATAATTTAGAACAAGCAGATATCCCTGGAAGAAGGATTGAGGATTATTTATCCTCAACACAATTGCTAAGAACACCATCAAGTGAAAGGGAGAGTCTGGATAGACCTATTACACTGGAGGAATTGAGAGGTATCATGAAAGGGGTTAAAAAGGGGAAAGCCCCCGGGCCAGATGGGTTCTCTATTCAGTATTATCAGTCTTTCTTTCACGTTCTTGGACCATATATGATTGGGATGTACAATGAGATCGGCCGTTCTACCGCACTCCGCCCGGAAGCTCTCATGGCACATATTACGGTGATCCCCAAAGAGGGGAAGGACCCGGCGGAGTGCGGTAGTTACCGCCCGATCTCATTGCTGAATACAGACCTGAAACTTTTTACTAAACTAATAGCAGCCCGACTAAAACCTCTTTTGACTCAGTTAATACACCCAGATCAGGTGGGGTTCATCCCAGCCCGGGAAGCCAGGGATAACACTATTAAAGTGTTAAACCTGGTACACTGGGCAAGGGAAACTAAAACACCTTCGATTTTTTTAAGCACAGATGCCGAAAAGGCTTTCGACCGAGTCAATTGGAAGTTTATGGCAGGAGTACTGAGACATATGGGAGTAGGAGAAGATATGTATAGATGGATTATGGGGGTGTATACTATACCTCAAGCATCAATTAAGGTGAATGGGATCCTTTCAGACCCCATTAAAATATCAAATGGGACAAGACAAGGGTGCCCATTATCCCCGTTACTATACGTCTTGACATTGGAGCCCCTCCTTAATAGGATTAGGCAAAACCCTAATATCCGGGGATTGGAAATTGGAGACAGGGAATATAAAATCTCTGCATTCGCAGACGATTTGCTGTTTACCATATCCAATCCGCAGGATTCACTACAGAGCTTGATGAGAGAAATTGAGGAATATGGGGAACTAGCAAACTTAAAAATTAATTACGAGAAGTCTGAAGTAATGAGCGTGGAATTAAGGAAGGGCCTACAACAAATTTTAAAACCTAAATTTAAATTTAAGTGGGTAAAGACAGCCCTGAAATACTTAGGGATTTACATAACACCAAAGCTAGGTAATATTTTTGGAGCGAACTTTCCTCCATTGATGAATATAATCAAGGATACCTTGAAGGGATGGCAGAGGGGATTTCATTCATGGTTTGGGAGATGCAACGCTATCAAGATGAGTATACTTCCTAAAATATTATACCTCCTTCAAACAATACCAATTAGGATCCCCTCTGCCTTCCTACTTCAAGTAAATAGGACCCTATTTGAGTTTATTTGGGCTAAGAAAAAATCTAGGATCAGTAGGAGTAGGATGTTTCTGCCTAAGGGCAACGGGGGATTAGCAATACCTGATGTAACTAAATATTATCAAGCGACCCATATGGGGAGGATTATAGAATGGGGTAGGAAGAGAGGATCCAAACTGTGGGTGGATATCGAACAAGAAATGAGTAAAATACCATTGCAACGAGCATCTTGGTGCTATCCAGCACTGCCGAAACAACTAAAAAAACATCCAACTATAGGGACGACGCTTGCAATAGGCTATAAGATCTGCCGGATAGGAAAACATACCTCAAGCTTCTCCCCTCTATACCCAGTACTAGGGAACCCCTGTTTCCCACCAGGTATGGAAAAAGGAGCATATAGGAGCCTCAAAGAGAAGGGCCTAACTCAGATATCCCATTTTTCAGAACAAGATAGATGGCCTACTGCATCAGCTTTGATATCGCAGGAAGGAAAATACGGGGTGAAAGACTGGCAAGCGGTACAGTTGTGCCATTTTTTTAATTCTCTAGGTCCAATAAATCGATATAAAAGGGAACTAACACAATTCGAAAGATATTGTGAAAATCAGGAACCACCAGAAAGATTACTATCTAAGATGTATAAGATAGGAACTGCACCCCCGGAAGGTCAGGAGTTATTACCTATAAAAGATTGGGCTGGAGATATGGGGAGGAACTTTTCATCAAATCAGCAGCAAAAAATAATTAATTTAACCATGAAATCATCAATAAGCACCAGGCTCCAGGAATTAAATTATAAAATACTAAATAGATGGTATTATACACCAGAAAAATTAAGTAGAGTGTATCCGGGAACTTTAGACTTATGTTGGAGATGTAAGAAAGATAGGGGAACCATATATCATCTATTTTGGACCTGCCCAAGGATTAGAAAATATTGGCAGGAAGTATTAAAGATAACCCAAAAATTTACAACATATAAACTACAAGAGGACCCGGCTTTTTGCTTGCTTCATTTAACACAGATCCCAACCAAAATATATAAGAAATCGATTATATGTCATATGATTAACGAAGCTAAGGCCGGGATAACCCAAAACTGGAAGAAACAAAAACCCCCTACGATAATTGATTGGCTCTATAGGGTTAGAAATATCTGCGTAATGGAGGACGTAATACTATCAGCCCAAGATAGAAATGAACAATATAACCAGACTTGGGGAGGGTGGAACGTATTCATGAACTCAGAAGAGGGAAGGAGGTGGATGGGTAGTGGAAGGGGGGGGTGAAGAATGGGAGGTGTGGGGGAGGGGAGGGGGGAGGGGAGAAACGAAGAGGGAGGGGAAATCTTTTCCCTTTTTTTTTTTTTTTTTTTTTTTTGTTGTTTTGTGGGGGTGGGGGGGGGGAATAAAGACAAAAGGAAGTAGGGTAATACAAGAAGGAAGAGATAAGAACGGAACTCAAGGAAAAGGGGAGGTGAGGGATATGGCGGGTGAGAGAAGAGAGGGGGGAGAGAGGAGGAGAGTAAAGAGGGAAGAGAATGAGTAGGATAAATAGAAGTGACCTCAGAACCTCTAAATATACCCCTGAAACTTGAAGGACCGTAAGATAATAAAGGCTATGCTTATTAAGTGGACCCTAATGTAGGATCTATTCTAAGGATGTGAAGCTAATACTCCTCAAGTAAAGAAAGAATCTTGTTCTACGGAGTAGCTAGCGTTAAATAATTTCCTGTAGGTGGGAGATTAGGAAGGGAAGGTATATTGATTATAAGTTTTGGAAGATTATACTAAGGAGTCCTTCCCGGAAACGTGTCTTGGTTAACCTAGGGGTTTGATATATATATATATGTTATAGATATATTAAGGGGTTACCAATGTGAATGGTGTAACATGTAACTGCCTATCCTTTTGTTTTTTCTTTTTCTTTGAAAATAAAAAAACGTAAAATATGAAAAAAAAGAAAAGCCTGATTGGATTAATATAGAAAGACAAGCAGTTCCCTTACATACCCTTGATTTCATTCTTTGGTGTCCTCGTAAGGATAGACCACCGATCTTGTCCCCTACCCTTTCCCAATCTATATCGCTCTGGGATGATATGATAGGTCTTCCTTCAATAACTTCTAATATAAGACCGCTCTCCCACTTATTCCGTAATCCTTTGTTTAGCCCAGGGATGGACATATTGGCTTTCCAATGGGGTGGCTGAACAAGGGTTTGTTTAGATTTGGACACTTTTTTACCTCCTCAGGCCCTATGTCTCTAGAGCATTGCATAAAGAAATTGGACCTTCCTGAGTCTGAGAAGTTTAGACACCTACAGATTTACCACTTTCTTTCCTCCTTTTTAGTTGTGGAGAATATAATCCTAAACAGGTATTTGTTTGTCAGAGCGGTAATCTTTTACATTTCCAATGGTTTTGTTACGATTTCATTTTGTAACTTTTCTGAAAAAGTGTTATATATGTCCAGATTTTTGTTGCTGTTTTGTCATGCTTTTAATTTTGTCAATATCTCTAATTTGATCTTATGGCGTATCCCAGAGTGTTCTGGTGGTTATTCAATGTATTGAAATATTTTTCAATAAAGCTTTTTTTTTAAACCTAAAAAAAAAAAAAAGGAAAAAAAAAGAGAAAGAAAAAGGAATGACAGCTATGTGGGCTTGCAGGGTAGATGTGGGGTTGCCTTAATTTTACTGTGCATCATTGCACGGGTGACTTGATTTTTAACTTCCGTAAAGCTAGGGGTTGTGGTTTGCCAGGCAGCTGACATACTTTTACAGAGTGCAATAGTGAGCTGGCTAAAGACCTCTGTCCAAAATGTGGGAGCTATTGGGCATGTCCATCAAACATTTAAGTGCATTCCAGTTTTCTAGCAGTCCTGAAAGCACTCCAAAGGATAATTCGGGACAAATTTCAATATATGGGCTGGGACTAGGTAGGGACCAGCAAAAGACTACTTTGTAGGAAGCTTCGAGCGCAGCAACATTCGTGAAGCAGGACTTTAGTGGCCAGCCAAATGTTAGCCCAATCTTCAGGATCTATAGTAACATCAAGGTCAGATTCACATATTATTAAAATAAAATAGGGATCATAAGAAGAGACTGGTAAGCATTGTGCAATATAAAGTGGAAATTTGCCTAGGGGCATTGGGGTACTATGAATACTAGAGAGAAAAAAAGTGTTTAATTTGAAGACAGTGAAATAGCTTGAAAGATAGGAGAGTAAAGCGTGGTCAAGAAAATAGAGGGTCTAGTTAATTGGTGTAGTCTGGATAAATCTTATTTTCCAAGCACAAAAAGAATCAGGGTCCAAATTGGCTGGGTAAAATTAGGGGTTCCCCAGGAATGGGGAGGTTGGGGGTAAGGAGACCTTGCTGGTATTTTATGCTGTCCCTGAGGGCAAGCAAATGTATAGTGATGAGATTCACAATGTGTTTGTGGTCATTTGGAGCCAGCCAGAAGAGGTTAGAAATTCCCACTGGGTTACACTCCACCACCTTCGTTTGGATACAAGTATAACAGATTTATGGGCTTCCCACAAAGAGGTGGCCAAAATGCCTGAAATTTGATTTATGGAAATGTATTCCCTAGGTGTTGTCCGTGTTCTTCCGTGTATCTAGACCAGTGGTCTCCAAACTTTCCCATCGTTCCTAGTCATGTAAGTGAATAAGGAGGTTCTAAGAAGCGCTTGGGAGGTCCTGAGGAGGAGAGGGGAGGTCTAAGGCGGAGTTGTCCTCCACCTTCAGACCTCCAGACCTCCTCAGCACAGTTCAGACCTCCTCAGCACAGTGCTGACCATGAATAAAGACGGCTTCTCCTTTATCTCTGGTCATGTAATATGCCACATGACAAGGTGATAAACGTAGAAGGGCACTCTGCCCTCACTCACCAGCAGTGCTGTGCTAAGATTATTGTGTATTCTCAGCAGGCGCCCACTCATCTGCCCACAGCAAGATGCTAATGGATGGAGGAGAGAGCAGAATCCTCCCTACTGCAACTATATTGGCCCCATCGTCTTCTGACAGGAGTGAAGCTGCAGTCACTCCTGTGAGGGAGGAGCAGGAGAACGGAGCATTCAAATCTCCCAGTGCACCCTCCCACCACCACATATTAGCACCACGCCAGTGACATGTGCCACTTCTGTCCCCATCTTGTCAGAGCCCTGCTAGGAACACGTAGGCAGATCAAGAATTCTGACTTAATTTGCTGCATGTTCCGGGTCTGTGATTTAGAAAGCTTTCAAACCAGGGGGAGCAAGGCAGCTAACATTTTAGGAGGCGGCCAGCAACAGTAGCCTTCATCAGGGACGGACTGACAACTCATGGGTCCCCGGCAATAGAAGATTATGGGGCCTCTGGGCTTACTGATAGCCACCACGGCAGGAGGCAGTGCAGAGGCGGGGAAGCTAAAATCTCAGGATTTTAACATCAAAAGCATGTCAGTTTCGGACATAGCAGGGACAGATGTAAAAAAAACACTGATTTTTACATATTGTCCCTGGTTTTACTGAGCCTGGCAACCCTGAGGGGGCCCCCTAGTGGCATGGGGCCCTCGGGCAGTGCCCGAGTGACTCAATGGTCAGTCCGCCTCTGGCCTCCATGTTTCTCTAATAACAGGTTTAATTTAACAAGAAGCAATTAAAAAAATGGATACAACTGCAACCATTAAGGATTTAGCTTTTACCCACAGTGACTATTTACAGTACTTGATCTGGCTGCAGTGAATACCACCTCAACTTTCCTTCACACCAAGTTTCATAAATCAGGCTCATTTAATAATCTTTGTAGATACCTTGTTATTTTTTTTTTTGTTCTGACATCCGATCTTTTTTCTCCCACGGGGGTAGACGTGTTTCCTGTCTTCCCCCTGTCTGATGGGAGCTAAGCGACGTGTCTACCAAGATTCAGTGCGGTACGACGTTTCCATTACAACGGGGGTGGGAACTTTGGCCGCCGCCGCCCGTGGTGATGGCAACACTCAACACAGTCAACACTGAGCATGCGCGGGATCGAGCGGTGAATGCTGGGAAGAAAGCATTCACCGCCTACAGGAAGAAGGTGCTTGTGGGCTTCAATTGCCCACAAGCAAAATGGAAATGTCCCACGGTTTTTATAGAATCCTTTGGTGTGATAACGGAATGCGGATGTTTTATAAAGTCTAAACAGTGAATAATGATTTATAGTGAAGAAAAGAATGCAATGGGCAAAAAAAAAACCAAAAAAAAAACGACTCACCGCAGGACCTCCGCTTTAAATTTAGCATGCACGAACACAATAAATGTGCAAATTACCAGTAGACTTTACCCTAAACTATACAGCCTTCCAATTTACCAGTAATATCAAGAACATCGTTATACATACTTCACTTGTTATTAAGGAACAAGAAAATATACTGGCTCATATTCAAAAGGCCCAAACATGGTAAAACAGGGGCAAGGTAAAAGACATCGACTACAAGACAAACCTTTTTATAAACAATATATGCAGTCTATGGTTTATATATATATATATATATATATATATATATATATATATATATTACACACACTTACATACACATGTACATATATCACACACGCACACAAACAGCTTGATGCATTTTAAATCCACAATTTTCAGCATATAACTTGCATATTCATACTTCTACAAAGATTAAATTATTTCTTAGACCAATTTAATTCCACTGAATTAGGTACTAATGGATGCAAAGCACATGACAGGTGTGGATAGCAATGGTGCATTACCTGGCAAGCTACTAAGACGTTTTTGCTGCTCTGTGATAAAAAAAGCAGAGAATATGTGTAAGACAAGTGTGTATTAAAACCATGCATAGCAAATATGAGCTCTATAAAACAATCAGAGATCACAGTGACATTAAAGAACAATACTGGTGGAGAACACACCAAGAAAAGAGAGTGGCACAATCAAAAGGATAAAGAAGAAAAACATCCAAAAGGCAGCATTGGCAAAAAAAGCAAGGAGGTATCAAAGCTGAACTCCAGACAAACAGCTAACAAAATAGAACAGTGGTGTAATCTTCTTGCCCAGGCTACTACTAGCCAAGTATTAAAGCAGAGGTCATCTGCGCTTCAATTTCAGTAAGCATGTTCCTTCTGTGAGATTGACAGTGCTGGACAACAAAATAGTAGCCAATTTACTGACACAGTCATCCCTTACTCTGTTAGTCTAAGGGCTGCTGTGCAGGTATTACAAGCGAACATAAAGACAGTCAGGAACTTATAGTATATATAGTTATTTTTAGTGAATACATGTGCTTAGGGAATACTAATGCACAAACCACAAGGATGAAAATAATCTAAGACTAATAAAGTAGCTGCCAACATAAAAGTGTTCACACACTAAACATAAATAGACATATTGGGAATGTGGCGCTTACGGTACTAATCCTAATGTAAACATTCATAATAAAGGTCCAAATGTGAAAAAGGTATCTGCAAACACAGTACCAAATATCCAATAATAATAATAATACCTGTGAAAAATAATGTGCAACAACAGCAGCTGTGCAAATGAGCAATACAGCGCCAGAGAAAAATACAAAATATGTGCAAAAATAGAAAAAAATTACAAAAAAAAAATGTATGTGCAAACGGCTAATATGCAACAATGGTAAAACAAAGTGCAAGTAACAGTCCAGGTCTTAAAACAGGAAAATGTGCAAAAGTTCTTTGTGCAGATTAAAGACAGTAAAACCTTGGATTACAAGCAGAATTCGTTCCGGAAGCATGCTTATAATCCAAAGCACTTGTATATCAAAGCAAATTTTCCCATAGGAAATAATGGAAACTCAAATGATTTGTTCCTTCAGTCTATAGGCCATATAAAAAGATTATACCATAATGATAATGTGATAAGTTGCGTAACCATAAAATGTCTATCCACAAATGGCAGCCTCCACAAGGGGATTAGAAGCAAAATCCAGCAGGAGCTACAAAGTATAAAAGAGAAGGCGCCTCTGAGTGTAGCAATATGGTTACATTTAATAAAGGTATACCCATGCAGAGGATGGTCTTTGTGGAAAGCTTTACTCCGGATGCCTGCATACTTAGATGTGCCTCTTTTATTCATTAACCATGTGAGTTTCTAAATGTTGTACCTTCATTAACTGTAACCATATTGCTACACTAAGGCCCCGTACACACGATCAAATTTATCTGCTGAAACCGGTCCGACGGACCGTTTCAGCAGACAAATTCGATCGTGTGTACGGGCGAACAGACAGGGTTTTCCAGCAGACAAATTTTAAAGCATGCTTTAAAATCTGTCTGCTGAAACCCGTCCGTCCGACATGTCCGCTGGTTAGTACGCATAACCAGCGGACAAAAATCTCCCGCATGCGCCGAATGGATTCGACGCATGCGTGGAAGTATTTTACTTCCTGGAGTGGTGACGTGGCGGCGTCAACGTCACCGCCACGTCACCGAGCTGTCTGTCGGTGGGGATTTTGGTTTGATTGTGTGTACACGGATCAAACCAAAATCTCCCAGGAGATATGTCCGATGAAAACGGTCTGTCGGACCGAATCATCGGACATATCTCCTCGTGTGTACGCAGCCTTAGAGGTGCCTCTCTTATATTTTATACTCCGCTGTGACACGACGCTACTCTTATATCAAGTCAAAAAAATATTTTTTGATTGCTTGTCATACAAAATGCTCTCAAACCAAGTTACTCTCAAACCAAGGTTTTACTTATTATTTTGAATATATATTAAACAATCTCATATAAAGTGCAAAGAAATCCAAGTGTGAAGATGAATCCAAACGTAAACAAATTCATCAGATGTTAAGTGCATCCGACACCATTTTGATAAAACTTTTAATAATAAATAAATAAATAAATATATATATATATACATATATACATACATACACACACACACACACACAAAAAGGGTCACTCTTTGAAAAAGTCACGTGGACAGTGACGCAACATGTTAGGGAAAAGAGCTGTGGTGACGTCACTTCCTGTCACGGAAGATCAGAAGGTGCCTATACGATACATGCTTTTTATCTGTTACTTGAACTGTAAGATACTATATATATTATTAAACGTTTTATCAAAATACTGCACCATGGAGCCCTTCCCTTCCTTTTCCATGTCACTGAGCGTTAGTATCCTGGGAGCCTGATTTTACCTGAACGACCGGGAAATCGATCAGCCAGGGACCGATCGGCCAGTGTGGCTTTGTTAGTGAGGCTCATTTATTCAATATACAAGGTGAGAGGCTGGGAAAAAACGGTCACCCACACTGGATGGTGGAGATTAGCCGGATGGTGTCACATGCACTTCACATCTGATGAATTTGTTTACACGTTTGGATCCAGCTTCACACTTGGATTTCTTTGCACTTTATATGAGATTGTTTCATATATATTGAACTTTAATATTTAATCTGCACAAAGAACTTTTGCACATGTTCCTGTTGGAAGACCTGGACTGTTACTTGCACTTTGTGTTATGTGTTACCATTGTTGCACATACATTTTTTGTTATTTTTTGCCATTTTTGCACATATTTAATATTTTTTGGCACTTCATTGCTAATTTGCACAGCGGCTATTGTTGCACATTCTTTTGCACCGGTATTATTATTGGATATTTGGTACTGTGTTTCGGGATACCTTTTTCACATTTGGATCTTTATTATGAATGTTTACATTCATTCGTTTTAGTTTTCATTAGGATTAGTAAGCGCCACATTCCAAATATTTTCTATTTAGTGAATACATGTCTACATTTGATGTTTTTTTTTAATATTTGCATGGAGTTCAGCTTATCAGAGAACAGTGCATTTAGATACTGTAAAAAAGGTCAACAAATAAATTGAAAATTATGTTCAGAAATAACTGACAGCAATATTACGAAGATGTCCTAAACAGTGAGCAAATTACATATACAGTGAAAGTTAAGGCCATTCAACCCCACTTGACCACATTGGGGGTTATTTAAAGCGGAAGTAAACCCATCGATTTTAACAGTTTCAAAAAGCAGTTAAATTTCCGGCATGCCAGGATTGCCAACTGTCACATTGGTTGTGCTCTCAACCAAACTGTCAAACCATCCAATGGCTGGTGTCATAACTGATCACATGTGCAGCACCACGGCAGTTGAAGATTAAACAGAGGCCAAGATGGCAGCTTCCTTGGCTGAAAATGATAGAAAGGGTTTACTTCCACTTTAAGAAAGGCAAATCCTCTTTGCACTACAAGTGCGAAGTGCAGTTGCTGTTAATCTGAGGGGAAGATCTGAAATTATGAGAAGCTCTGCTGATTATATTATCCAATCATTTGCAAGCCAAAATGCTGTTTTTTACTTTCCTTGCATGTCTCCCTCCGATCTACAGCCACTGCACTTCCATGTGCACCTTCAAGTGTTCTTTGCTCTTGTAGTTTGCACTTAGTGCAAAGTGGATTTGCCTTTTGTAAATAACACCCATGGTCTCATAATGACAATGTCAAATCCAGTGATGAATTAAATATGTCCACACAACAACTGAGCTTTGAGTCTTAATCAATGGACCGTGATCTGCCCTGAAATTTGCTTTTGTTTCACTGCCATGGTGAAGATTAAAAAAAAAAGAAAAAAAAGAAAAAAAGAAGTGTGCCTAATAAAGAGGAAGGTGTGCTGATGACACATACTTTTGTGTTAAATGATCATGAGGCTGGACAGCACTCAAGGAAGGGACCTCACTCCATAATGTATATTAGTTATTGGAAAACTGTGAAAATCATATTTATATCTTACTATATTATGATATCAAGTAATGATGGACCTTTTTTAAGTGCTCCCCATGAAGACATTGCCAATTGATTCATGCCAGGACAGGAGGTTATGGGAAATCTCTAGAATGTGGACACATACACACACAATATATCTATCCATCTATATATTAGAGATTGGTTGGAATTTCTAAAAATATTTTTTTGGTTCTCTATATCTTCAACTTCCCAAAATGTTTGTATGGCCCTCACAGGGACATATCCCCAATAGATCAAAACTAAAGCTGGCAGAAAAAATTAACTTTTCCTCACTTTATTCAAAACGAATAAAAATGGACTTGAGTTAGGCTTTGACCCCAGAAACAACCTGTATCCTATAGGTATAAGAGGTCTAGATTATTAGCCAAAAAGCCCCTCCCATAATCCCCCACGGACCAAAATCCACTCGGACCAGGTTGAGAACCACTGCCTTAGATCTTCTGTTCAATTGTCTGAGTAGTACATGAAAAAGATCACAAGGAATGCTCTGCAGTAGTGTATTTAGGTTTTGTGCTGCCCTAGGCCTGACTAAACTCATGCACCCCCAACTGAAATATGACCCACCCCTTCCTGTCAAGGCCACACCCCTTGCTGTTTAAGACCCGCCCTTCCCTTACTCTATCCAAAATGAAAAAAAAGTGTTGCCTATAGTTCCACTTTAGGCACAAAATCTGATAATTTTATGGAGAGGACTAAGAAGATTTAATCATGCCAGTGGTGCAGCAGAAAACATAGCACAGTGAGGAAGGTTTGTGGTCCAGGATGATAGGACAGTCAAAATTAGAAGCTCCGCCCCCCCAACAGTTGCGGTTTGCTGGCCGGAAGCAGTGCGGCCACTTTATGGGGGCGCTAGACTAATTTGCTTCTCTGCCCAGTCCGCCCCATAAGACCGACGCTACACTAACAGTGTAGCGCAAGTCGGCGGGGACTCTCTCCGTGCTGCCCCTCTGCAACGTGCTGCCCTAGGCCTGGGCCTTGTTGGCCTAGGCCAGGATACAGTGCTGATGCTCTGCTCATATTGTTGTTTATGTTATCAATAAGAGCATAAGCAAGTTTATTCAGTCAGACAGCCCAAAGTAAAGTGAAAAGTGTAGTGAGGTACAGCAACCAATAGCTGACTTATTAATAAACACAAAGCCTCTTCTATTCTGGAAAAATGATGAGCTGCAGACTAGTCCAGCTCAGGCCATCTAGCTGCTACTAAGTTAGTGCAATTCAGTACACACACTGGGCACTATAAAGTATTTGCTCTGAACCAGCAGATACAGCGCTGTGATTATTCTATTGCTGAAGTCAGCATAATCAGAAATAAGGAGCTGTGACATTCCATGGGTTCTTGTGTAGTAAGTGGGCAGAGAGAGGTCAACTAACAATTACATGTTGTATGGAAAAGTAATTATAGCCTGTGCTATATAATCCACTAGAATTGTGAAGGCAAATATTTAGCTGAAAGCATTATCCTGCAGGCAGAAATATTTATCATATATTTGATATTCATATTTCACACCTGCCAGAAGCCAAATATTTATTCAAAATATACTATTAATGCTGACCGAATGCTGCAGACATCCCCAATATGAACACAAAGTTAAAGTGAACCTGTGCTCAGTCTATGCACCCTAACTAGTTACATATCCTGAATAAGTACACAAAGCACTTTGAAGTAGGAGTAAACTCCCATACATTAATTTTACCTATAGGCAAGCCTATAATAAGGCTTACTGATAGCTACTGTAAATTACATAGTCGGTAAGGTTGATAAAGGACAAAAGTCCATCTAGTTCAACCTGTGTAAGTGAGTATAAAAATCATTTCCCATATCCCCGTATATTGTTTTTTGCCAAGATGCTCGTCTAAGAGTCTTTTAAAACTATACTTTTTGCTGACACCACCGTCTGTGGAAGGGAATTACACATGCTTACCGCCCGACAGTAACAAACAAAAAAACCTACGCAGCTTAAAGGGGTTGTAAACTCTCATGTTTTTTCACCTTAATGCATCCTATGCATCAAGGTGAAAAAACTTGTGTCTGTCATCGCCCCCCCCCTCCACCGTTTTACTTACCTGAGCCCTCGAACACGTGCTCTTCCTCATCCTTGCATCTTTGGCTCTTGATTGGATAGATTGATAGCAGTACAGCCATTGGCTCCCGCTGCTGTAAATCAAATCCAATGACGCGGGCGCCGGGGCCGAGTCATACATTCAGCGGCTATGGACGCTGAATGAATGATTCGGGAGTGCGCCCGCAAGGTAACCCCCGGGAGAGCGCTTCTCGTAGGGGGTTACCAGATGAGAAGAGGAGCCGCAATAGCTTCCCAGGGGACCCCAGAAGTTGTGGATCAGGGCCACACTGTGCAAAACAAACTGCACAGTGGAGGTAAGTATGACATGTTTGTTATTAAAAATAAAAAATCAAGCTGTACAATCACTTTAACCACTTCAAAACCGCACACCGTCATATGACGTCCAAAAATGGGATCTCTTATCCCGGGTGGACGTCATATGACGTCCTGTACTTCGTGCGGTGATATCTGAATAATGCCTGCACCTAGAGGCATCATTCAGATATCATTTTGTTCCGGCGGCGATCCTGCGCACCATAAGAATGATCATAGCGGTGGTTTTGCCGCTTGATCGTTCTTATAGGCAGCGGGAGGGGACACCCCCCCCTCCCGCCGCCATTTGGTGCTTCTCCGGGCTCTCCCGTGTCATCAAGGGAGAGATGGGAGGCATAGAGATGACTGGTGACCGTCGGAGGCCCGGGCACGATGTGATGACGTCACGCCCGGGTAGCCGTAAGTAAACAAACCGCAATTGCGGCTAGTAAGAATGAGATCTGTGAATTTTTTTTCATGATCTCATTCTTTCCAGCCTGGAGGAAAGGTGTTGCCGCGTGCGTTACAGCACTACACCTCCTAGACCTCCTCTGTAACTCTAAACTGGTAACCTGTAAAAAATGTAAAGCATCGCCTATGGAGATTATTAAGTAACAAAGTTTGGCGCCATTCCATGAGTGACATGTTAGGTATCTATTTACTCGGCGCAACATCATCTTTCATATTTTACAAAAAAATTGGGCTAACTTTACTGTTTTGTTATTTTTTAATTCATGAAACCATATATTTTACAAAAAAAAAGGCGTTTATAAAAATGATTGCGCAAATACCGTGCAAGATAAAAAGTTGCAATGACCGCCATTTTATTCTCTAGGGTGTCTGATAAAACAACATATATAATGTTTCGGGGTTCTAAGTAATTTTCTAGCAAAAAAATGATGATTTGTACATGTAGGAGAGAAGTGCCAGAATAGGCCCGGTATGGAGGTGGGTATTAAAGCCCTGTATTGAAGTGGTTAAGGTTAAACCGCTTCTCTTCCAGTATCGTGTGGCCCCAGGTCCTCTTATGCCCTGTACACACGATCGGATATCTGATGGAATCTAATCCGATGGATTTTTTCGTCGGATATCCGATGAAGCTGACTTTCATCAGTCTTGCCTACACACCATCAGTCAAAAATCCGACCATGTCCAACGCGGTGACTTTAAACACTACGACGTGCTGAGAAAAACTAAGTTCAATGCTTCCGAGCATGCGTCGATTTTTTTCTGAGCATGAGTGGATTTTTGACCGATGGACTTCCACACAGACGATCGTTTTTTTCTATTGTTTTTTATCCATAGGAACATTTTTACAGCATGTTCTATTTTTTTTCACCAATGGAAAACCAACCGATGAGGCCCACACACGATCGGTTTGTCTGATGAAAACGGTCCATCGGTCCGTTTTCATCAGACAAACCGATCATATGTACAGGCCTTTACACTCCCTATGAAATTCATACTAGCACATTATAACTTTGCCTTCCAGGTTAAAAAAAAATGCTAGCGGTTTACTACGGCTTTAAAGTAAGTACTCATTCATCTCTGTAACTATAGCCATTGAGGAAAATGTATTCTTCAAAAAGGTTCTGTTACTTTTCATTGCTGCAGAATCTTGGAGCCTGCAAGCTCCTCTAATGCAAAACACACAGACTGTGTTCCTCAGTTGTTAGAAATGGGCTAAAACCAGAATTTAAGTGTCTGTTTTATCTTTATGGCTCTTTGGGAATTAAATATCTCACAGTACAGGCAGGTCAGGGATGGTTTGTTTTAAAGCTTGCTTACTAATTGTTAAGGAAATGTCCATACTATAGTTACATATGTACTTTATCAATACAAACAGGAATATGATGATATATCTATGAAACAAGGGTAGATCCTGTTTCAGGGACATCCATTAGGTCATACATTAGGTTTTGCTACATGTGCAATGCATGTAAATTGTAGCGAAACATCTTTCTAGATCTTCTGTAAGACACGGGGAAGGGAGTAGAGCTATAGGAAAAAAGGCTTACAGTATTTGTTGTAACAGCCTAAAGCCCTGTACACACGATCGGATATCTAATGGAATCTGATCCGATGGATTGTTTCATCAGATATCCGATGAAGTTGACGTTCATCAGTCTTAGCAGTGTTTACATGCAGCTGCGTTTAAACCTTCTTGCCATTTCTGATGTGTTTCCTGTTTTTCGTTCCTCGTTGCCGCTGCTATCCGCAGGAGAAATACCACACTAGGATTACCTGCTATGTACAGATAGCTGCGCTAAAATTGGTCCTGGACGCTGTCAAATTCATCTTTTCTAACCGCACAAAACCCTATGTAACAAAACTGTTGCTAAATGAAGTGTGTGAATGGGGCCATAGGAAAGCATTGTGTGAGTTTAAGTGCTAAAAGCTTAATTCTATCCGCCCGTGTGAAAGGGGCCCTCATCCCCCCCCCCCCAGGTGGAAATCCGCTTTAATCAAGTCTGGAATTCTGAAACAGAAACTGTTAAATTAAAAGCAAAAAAGAAAGTACAAAGAATATTACAAATCTGATTTGCTCTGGAAAGCAGGCACATCCTTCACAATAAATATATATGTAAAAATTAAATAAGTTCTTCACCACAGAAATTATTAAAAAAACTTTTCAGGTGTGCTGTGATTTTTTTTTAAGATCTTTTTAGTGCGCCGCAAGACAAAAAAGTTTGAGAAACGCAGATTTAGAATAATGGAATATTGAAAACCTCATCACTCGAGTCTGAAAGAATAAGCAAGCAGGAAATTCTATTTGCCTTTGCTTGTCTCAAAATCAAGTATCAGTTTCCGGTCGCATTCACAAAGCTCCTGCATTTAGCATTTCTAAATGCAGGCAAAGTTATTTGGGAAGTAAAAACTAATTTTTTACTTCGCAGGTCACTTTTTCCTGCGTTTAGATGTTCCTGCATGTAAATATTAGTCATTTATTGACTAGCTACAGATGCTTGATAGGATGTGCCACAGCATGAGTGAGTGAGTGAAAAACGTATAAAGCGCAACACATGCAAACTGAATCGCCTCTGGGCGCAGCATGGGTCTGCATGTATATATAATTAAAGCAGAATTGTATTTTCGGTAAAAACGCAGCTAAACTGAATGCACCAAAATCCAATTAAATTCTCAGTGTGAATGGCATATCAAAAAACATTAACTTCATATACTGTATATGCATTTAGACATGTCCCCTAAATGTGTATAAAAGCAGGCTTAAAAGCAGTGTGAACAAGACCTTACATGGATCAGGCGTTGTGCAGAAAAACTTGGCAGTTTTACATGGAGCAGGAGTTATGCAGTAAATATTTTATGGTATGTGAACTTTGAAATTCTTACAAGCACTCTAAATATGATCTAGTAAGGTGTATCATGGGAAAATAATCATAGTATTTGCAGAAGGTCAGCAGGTTGCTTATTCCCATAGTCTCCAAACTTACCTCGATTATGCTGCAAAAGTACTATGGTAGGATTTACTGTGGTAGTGGATGGGTACACAGAGTGTTTGCTTGTTGGTACAAACGAGTAAGGTTTATCATTGCTTACAATGGGGGCTGGAACCTCGTCGACCACTGGCTCCTGAAAACAAAGCACAATGGGTTTATTCACATCACATTCGCAAAGAAAGAAAACAACATCAATAAAATAAATGACAAGAGGAGAACATTGTCCTCCAAACAGATCTACCGTTGGATATCACATTGTTCCAGCTCATTTAGTGATATACTTCACTCAATTAGAGCCTCTACTGTACCTAACAAGTGGAAATAGTGACAGGATCTCTTTAACAGCAAGTAGTCAGACATGCAAACACATGCAGTATCAAATGAAACTGGATCACTTGGCTTGACTGGGATGAGCAGAAAAATAAGCTCTGCATCGTCACGCTGGACATAGACAACGAGACGCCTGCAGAGCCACTTCAGCTATGAAAAACAGGTGTGTTATCATCCAGAGAGAGGAAGACACTCAGAATGCCATTACACACATTGCTTAGTTTGTTTATTTACCATCCCATATAATGGTTAGATGTCACACACACACCATTATATGATAGTCTAAATGATAATGACAAGACAATAACCAGAAATACCAAAACAGCAGTTACAATGAACATCCAAGAGACAAAACAACAGCTTAATTTACACAATACATGCATTAATATAAGGGTAAAAATGGTTAGTCATGCTTTGTTGCAGAAGGCAGGAATCGACCTGTTGGGGTTTAGTAAGCTAGAAAGAAGAAGTTTCACATTGTGAGTAAATAGTGAGGGTATTGGCAGCTTACTGTGGGTAAGATGGCGTCACAGCTATCAAGGTTCGAGACTCTGAGCGAGTCGTCCGCTGGCACCAGTGAAGGTGGTGGAGAGCAAGGTGGTAGATTGTTTGGAATATAATAATTGGGAGAGTTAGGTCTATGGTGTGATCCCTTTTGCAGATGAGGGGGAATAAAATCATCAAGTGTCGGAAAAGCCAAGTTAGAGGTGACAAGTTCTGGGGAGGCTGAGAGTTTGCCAGCAGGTACAAGAGGTGGCGGTGGAGTGCTCGAAGTGCCTTCTTGCTCTCGTTCAACTTTAACCTGGATGAGTGGGACTACTATAACCTCAGGATGAGCTGTGTCTGAAGTGGCATCCTGTGGGAAATAAGGTGATGTTATGCAGGACGAACATTTAAACACACGTGTGCAGCTGTACTATGAAACGCAGTTGCATGTTGAGAAAAAAATAACAAAGTGCTGCAGTTGCTTGGAAAGAGATGGCACAGTGATACATAAAGCACAGTATTAACAGATACTTAGAGGTTGTAAAGGTAAAAAAAAAAAAAAAAATCCTAAATGGCTTCCTTTACCCTAGTGCAGTCCTCCTTCACTTACCTCATCCTTCGATTTTGCTTTTAAATGTCCTTATTTCTTCTGAGAAATCCTCATTTCCTGTTCTTCTGTCTAACTCCACACAGTAATGCGAGGCTTTCTCCCTGGTGTGGAGTGTCATGCTCGCCCCCTCCCTTGGACTACAGAAGAGTCAGGATGCCCACTAACACACAGCTCCTTTCTCTATCTGCAATGTAGAGAGCGTCCTGTTTCTCCTGTAGTCCAAGGGAGGGGGCGAGCATGACTACAGGAGAAACCGGACGCTCTCTACATTGCAGATAGAGAAAGGAGCTGTGTGTTCGTGGGTATTTGACTCTCCTGTAGTCCAAGGGAGGGGGCGAGTATGACACTCCACACCAGGGAGAAGGCCTTGCATTACGGTGTGGCGTTACAGACAGAAGAACAGGAAGTGATGACTTCTTAGAAGAAATAAGGACATTTAAAAGAAAAATCGAAAGATGAGGTAAGTGAAGGAGGACTACACTAAGGTAAAGGAAGCTATTTAGGGGAAAAATTGTACCTTTACAACCCCTTTAAAGAAAAAACGAATTTAAAAATGTACTGGACAGTTAAAGAGTAAATCCACTTTTTTTGAGAAAAACAAAACATCTTAATGAGGAAAGTGGCAGGTTCTGAATCCCTTTAGACATGAATAACCCTTTGAAAGTAAGCCCAATATGTAATTTGCATCTTAGTGCACAGTTCTGGGGATTTCAGTGAGCCAATCAAATAAGCAGAAAATGACATTTCTTGAGGGTATACATCATCCGTGTACAAAATGCTTCCATATTGCATTGCATTTTACAGAAAAATTTACAAAAAATTACAGCACTGCAGATCAAAAAACAAAAGGTAATTTTTAATTATGTTACATTACAATATGGCTTGTGTTACAATTGTATAATGCTATAATATTTTTTTACGTGCAATGTTTTTCCTAACAAAAGTGGGGTTACCCTTCAAGTCAACTAATTTTGACTAGTCCCCCCGATTCCTTTATATTTCTACAAACTCTTGAATATTTCCTGTGTCAATTGGAATGTGCTTACATTTTTGCATGGTGACATAAGGAAACCAGCTACAGACATAAAATGCAGTTTCAAACATTACTTTGAAAACTTTTAATAACTGTATATGGCTCTAAGTACTTTCTCCATTAAAAAAGCAACTTGACTATTCCTCATTTGGTACAGTTGATACATCAAGAGCCCATTCTGGCACAGTACACAGACAGGTAGCAACATCTTACAAAACTGAAAACTGATTGTGTAATTTCTCAGTTTAACCAGAAGACATTTTTCAAATAGGTGATTGAAATTAAAAACATTAGAAATAAAGTCCATAATGATGAACAGCATCTATACCTGTACACTTCTGCCAGAATGAATAAAGGTTCTTTATTTGGGCAATTAACACAGAAGGCTACAATAATTCTGTACAAATAAAAAAAAAAAAAAAGTGCAACTTAATAAAGAATAGAAAGGGTGTCAGATTATTTGGAAGTTGAACAGACGGTACTTCCGCAACACGTAAAAAGTAACGACACAAGGGTTAGTGATGAACACAATGGTAAGTAAAATAAAGTATATGAAAACAAGTACCATGCCACGGAATCTCTGTGCCCTGGGGGCTTGTTTTTGCTTTGATGGAAAGAAGGGCTCCTTTGCAGTCATGTTGACTCGGCCAGCAGGATGCTGTGTATCTGGCTCTGTACGTCCCATATCTTGATGTAGAGGGCATTGACTCCAGAAAGTATCTATTTCACTGCAGCTAATAGAATCTTTAC
This sequence comes from Rana kukunoris, assembly GCA_029574335.1. NCBI lineage: Eukaryota > Metazoa > Chordata > Amphibia > Anura > Ranidae > Rana > Rana kukunoris. The sequence continues at coordinate 98,677,654 of CM056056.1, forward strand.
TTGGGACAGGGTCAAAGAATGGCCTTGGAGGGATGGGAGGTGGGGATTTTCCGGTGTCTATTATTGAAGGAACAATGTTTGTGGCTGGTGATTTAGTTACATCAGCTCCCAATTCAGCACCCTCGGTTTTATCATGTGCAGCGCCGGTGGGATTTTCAGATGCAGCTGAGCCAGTGTTGTTAGATAAACAAGCTACATATAGACTGCTGACCTTTTTATCGGCTTTGGGCTCATGACTCAAATTCATTCCAGCAACACTTCTTTCAGCACTGCTAGACTCACTAGTCTGGTGTTTAGTTGATGTGCTGGATTGCAAAGAACTATCAGCATGCTCTGATTCAGAGTGAATGGGAGAGACCAGGATGGCTGAGTGATCGCCAGAGATGCCCTGGGTAACAGTGGAAGTACACATGGTAGAGTAGCGTGGGGTGCTAGCAACATGCGATGTGTAAGGCTTTGGAGCACTTAGGTAAAGCCCATCCAGGATGGGCACTGGTTTCAAATAAGACAGCTTGGTGTTAGTATGTGGGCGCCATGCAAAGCTCTCCTCTTTAGGAGGTGGGGGGACCGGAGGAGGGACCGCTTTCTACATGGTTCATGAACACAAAATGTAGGAAAAGGAGAAAGGAAAGAAATGTTCAAAAAGGTTAATGAGTAACACAGAAAAAAAGAGATTTTGAAAAGTTGCAACATAACTATGGAAATGGATGTCTTCATTCAATGAACTGGTGCTTCTTGAGTGGAAAAGATTTTTTAAAGGTTTGAGAGATATAATGTCATGAATTTCATATACGGAAATAGTTAACGAATGTAAGAAGATAAAAATGATGTTTACCAGAGTTAAGAAAAGATGTACAAACAAACATATTTAAAAAAGGTACCTAAATGCAAAATTCTTTTAGCATTTGATTTTCACTTTTTTTAATGCATCAGAAGAAAGCAACAAAAAAAGGTTAAACTTTGGGCAAGTAAACCCTTCCTGTAGACCAGTGGTAGGCAAACCCCAATACTGGTGTTGCAAGCGGCACTTGAAGCCTCTTTTGCCGGAACTCGACTCCCTCCCCATCAGCAGAGCAGCGCAGGGAAGTGTCAGTGAGACACTAATGCATTCCAATTTCAGAATTCCCTGACGCCACACCTGCACTGAGGGGGAATCACTGTGCCCCCACACATAGTAAAATATGGGAAACTTTGCTGTAGCTGTGAACGTCAGCTTTTGTGATGGGGAAGAAATTGTGTGCAGTTCTGCTAGAGGGGTTGTCGTGTCCTGTGTGTTGTGAGATACACAAGACTCTGGTCTGGAGCAATGGATGTTTATTTCAGTACAGGCTGTACACTGCAACATGCATCTCAGGACAGTACATATCTCTGCTTCCTACATGTGCTCGCTCTCTAAGATGGCTACTATACCCCTTGACCATTGTCATCACTGCTGGGTGGAGCCAGCCTTAAAGTGCCAGTACATGTGGAACCTTTCAGGTATAACAGGGGTGGTCCCCGTTTCCAGGAGGAGGAAAACTGTCTTGGCCACTGCTAAAGCCAATCACAGTCCTGCTAGCCCCGTCCACCATCTGGAGGAAGGTGACTCACCTGGTTGCCACTACCAAACTCAGAAAGAAGAGTTTTCACAGTGACTGAGAAAACCACAATCAGGTGACAGTTTGTGGGATTACTGTTGAGATTATGGGAAATTATTCCTGAACCTTTGCGTCACTTACTACTGAACCTCAGCACCCTGTGTCCCTTTAAGCCACAGCCAGTATTCAGAGCAATGAAAATAACACCCAACCACTTTTTTTTTTATCTGTGGGGGCCCAACTTATGATTCTGCACACAGGCCCACTGCTTTCAGAAAATGCCCCTGACTTAAGCTCATCATTGCACATCCATTCCAGATGCTTGTATGTGACATTGCATACATCACATACAAGCACATGGGCTGGATGCGAGGGGTGGATCAGCAGGATAAGTGTGCCAGGATAGATGTGTCATCTCTGCTTCCTTTCACCACTCTGCATATCACACATATCATAGAAGAGAAGAGGGTACAGCAGTGGACCAGATGAGCAGGAGGGTACAGCAGTGGGAAAAAAATTAGCAGGAAGGGTTCTGTGGTGAAACAGAAGAGCAGGAGAGTACGGCGGTAGGCCAGAAGAGCAGGGGGTTAAGTGCTGGAGTATAAACGCAGGGGGGTAGAGCAGTGGGGCAGATGTGAAAGGAGGTGTATTGGTGGGGCAGATGAGCAGGGCGTTACAGAGGTAGGAGGAGTAGGTGGGTACAGAAGTGGGGCAGAGGGGTGTGAAGGAGAAAGGAGGTACATCGATGGAACACATGAGCAGGGGGTAACAGTGGTGGGGCAAAAGCGCAGGGGAAACAGAGGTGGGGCAGATGAGAAAGGGGGTTACAGTGGTGGGGCAGATGAGCAGATACGTTTAGTGTTGGGACAGATGAGAAAAAAGTTCAGTGGTGGAGCAGATGTGCATGCAGGTACAGTGGTGGGCCAAATTAGAAAGGGTGGAACATTGGTGGGGCAGATAAGCAGGGGGGTTACAATGGTGGGACAGAAGAGCAAGGTGGTACAGTGGTGGGACAGAAGTGCAGAGTGGTAAAGTGGTGGGACAGAAGAGCAGGGGGTTACAGTGGTGGGACAGAAAAGCAGGGGGTTACAATGGAGGGGCAGATGAGTGGGGGGGGGGGTACAGTGGTGAAACATATTTGCAGGGGGACAGTGATCTGAGGTGTGAAGGTGCATGAATTGGGGATTATCTGAGGCGTGCAAGTGCTAATTTCTCACTTCTAAAGTAGTTTACAGCATTTACTTTATAAAAAATCCTTTTTGTGATCGAGCGTGTGAAGTTGATCAGCACGCTCAATTTCTTTGAAAACATTTTTCGACACCATGGGCACAAAAAGTTGCCTACGCCTGCTGTAGACCATCAATTTCAGTGATACCCAATGGGGGGTGCAGGGGGAGCACAAGGTTCTTTTTGCTTTCCCTAATGTTCAAGTCTAGTATGATATAGATATAGACTTCTCCTGTCACGCTCTGCTCATTGAGGGCTTGGTTACACAGGCAGCATAATCAAAACAGTCCCACCATAAATCCTGAAACATCTATAAAGAGAAATCCTATTCTTATTGTAAAGAACAATACATGAAGTAAAATATGTGCCCCCCATGGGGAACTGACAGCTGCAACTCCTGAACAGTGCTCCTGGCTAACTTTTTTGAATAGGCAAAGGTTAACCCAGTAATGCCCCCTCCCAGCAGCACTTTAAATGGGCTTTAATGCCTGAAACGTGGCACAGCTTCTAAATTATGGGACTGCTGTGACTGGCTTGAGACCCATTTAGCTGGCTTCCAAACAGAATCCATGATCGAGAGTGGTCAATGACAGCTGTGTCAATGTGCTGGAAGCACACACCCTCAGGCTGCCGTTGGCATATATACAGTGCACCCGGAAAGTATTCACAGCGCTTCACCTTTTGTTATGTTACAACCTTTTTCCAAAATGGAATACATTCATTATGTTCCTCAAAATTCTACAAACAATACCCCATAATGACAAAGTGAAAAAAAAATGTTTGAAATCTTTGCAAGATTATTAAAAATAAACAGGGAAAAACAATCCCATGTATATATGTATTAACAGCCTTTGCCATTAAACTCAAAAATGAGCACAGGTGCATCCTGGTTCCACTGATCATCCTTAAGATATTTCTACAACTTGATTGGAGTCCACCTATGGTAAATTAAATTGATTCGACACAATTTGGAAAGGCACACATCTGTCTATATAAGGTCCCACAGTTAGAGTACCACCCAAGCTATGAAGTTCAAGGATTTGTCTGTAGACCTCCGATACAGGATTGTATTGAGGCACAGATCTGGGCAAGGGTACAGAAACCTTTCTGTAGCATTAAAGATCCCAATGAGCTGGGTGGCCTCCATTATCTAAAAAAATTGAAGTTTTGAACCACCAGGACTCTTTATAGAGCGGGCTGCCTGGACAAACTGAGTGATTGGGGAAGAAGGGCCTTAGTCAGGGAGGTGACCAGCACTCCACCAATCAGACCTGCATGGTAGAGTGACCAGGCAGAAGCCATTACTCAGTAAAAGACACACGACAGCCCGTCTGGAGTTTTCCAAAAAGGAACCTGAAGGACTCTCAGACCACGAGAAACAAAATTCTCTTGTCTGATGAAACAAATATTGAACTCTTTGGCCTGAATGGCAAGCATCAATGTCTGGGGGAAACCGGGCACTGCTCATCACCTGGCCAATACCATCCCTACAGTGAAGCATGCTGGTGGCAGCATCATGCTGTGGAGGTGTTTTTCAGCAGCAGGAACTGGAATACTAGTCAGTATCGAGGGAAAGATGAATGCAGCAATAAACAGAGCCATCCTTGATGAAAACCTGCTCCAGAGCGCTCTGGACTGCAGACCGGGGCAAAGGTTCATCTTCCAACAGGACAACAACCCTAAGCACACAGCCAGGATAAAGGAGTGGCTATGTGGACAACTTTGTGGACTGTGAAGGTCCTTGAGTGGCCCAGACTTGAACCAGATTGAATATCTCTGAAAATGGCTGTGCACCGACGCTCCCCATCCAACCTGATGAAGCTTGAGAGGTCCTGCAAATAAGAATGGGAGAAACTGCCCAAAATTTGGTGTGCCAAGCTTTGTGATATTTTCTTTTTTTTTATTTGAATACAAAATTTCAAACAAACTTCCTTCACGGTGTCATTATGGGTTATCGTTCGTAGAATGTTGAGGAAAATAATGAATTTAATCCATTTTCGAATAAGGCTGTAACATACCAAAATGTAGAAAAATGTTGTGGCTGGGTGTTAAACACACTTTTCTAGCTGCTGCATATGTGTGTTACATGGTTGGCAATAGGTTAAAACCCATTAAAAGCTTTCTCCTCAACCCATTTTTTTGTGTCAACTAACATTTTCTTTTGCCCTTCACTTTCTGTCCTGACAACAATGACCACAGAGTGTGAGAATAACGCTTGCAAATAAAAAACGGACACAAAAAAAACAAAAAAAAGTCAGAAGCTCTAACCCCTTTTCCACAGTGATGCAGTCTCATATTAATAATATACTAATATTGATAATAATAATCTTTTATAATAATATAATAGTCTTATAATGAGGTTATTCTGTATTACTTATTATTATAATATAATACTACATAATAATCTCTTAGGCCCCTTTCACACCAACACGTTTTTCAGGCGGTTTAGCGCTAAAAATAGTGCTGCTATACCGCCTGAAAAAATCTTGCCCTGCAGTCTTCAGTGTGAAAGCCCAAAGGCACACTGAAGCAGTGCGCTAGCAGGACCACTCCAAAAGTCTTTGGAGCGGTATAGGAGCGGGGTGTTTATACCGTTCCTTCCCATTGAAATCAATGGGAAACCGCGGTAATACCGCTGGCAATACGTTCCTGCAGAGGCACATTGCAGGCAGTATTAACCCTTTTTCTGCCTCTAGCAGGGGTTAAAACCGCACCTCTAGCGGCCGAATATCGCAGTAAATACGACGGAATATTGGCGCTAAAAACTGTGCCGCTATACCGCCACCGCACCTCCCCTGACGTGTAAAGGGGCCTTAGGCATTCCTTATAACTAGCCCAAAGAGGGGTTTATGTAGCTTCTTTTCACAAGACTATTAAAAACGATGTAAATTTTTTTTAAATGTAGCTGGATTTTTACTGGCGTATAGCATGGACCCACGTGCAAGTCGCCAAAAACCCATCTCCTAAATCATTGAACACTTAAAATACATTTAAACTCATATTTTGTGATTTCATACCAGAGGGTATAATGCTGAATAAAAATCATGATCTTGCATGATATACAATCTGGAATGTTAGTGTGTTTGGCACACAGGATGTCCATCTATTGTAGCTAGTGCTAAAACAACCGAACATAACTGCAGACAAACAAAGAATCCTGAAGCAAAAGCATGCTTGGTAATTAGGTAAACAAAGTGATTTTTCAATAGCTGCAAAAAAAAAAAAAACGCACTGAATAAAATTTTTGACTTCCCTTGACCTGCAACAAACAATACTGCAAAAAATAAATGACATGTAAATAAATGCATCCAAAAGCACTCAAGTCACGCAGAATGCACCAACATCTAACTTCAGATTAATCTAGCGCTACCACGAGTCTAAACTTTGCTGTGAAAATTCAGCTAAAAAGATGGCCGATCCTCTTCAGTGAATTGCATGCAAGTATGATTTCACCCTTTGCCATCACAAGAGAGTCATTGGAAAGATCTGATTCAGACAGATCTATTATTTGTGTTCTCAGTGGTCAGGACCATGGAGAAGCAATTGTCAATTTGTTTATTGATGACTAAGGTGCAGCTTTTCTATTGTACTATGTGAGGAGTTAATAACGGTAATGCCAACTATTTAAACACCTTCTTCAATACAATTATGGGAAGGTAAAGCTCAGAGTAAGGAGGACATCAATAAAAGCACAAACAGTAAAATAAAAAATTAAAAACAAGACCAAAGGCAGCAATACAGTACCTGAATTTTGCTTTCAGGAGGAAGATTGGGGCGGACACTCCGGAATCCTTTGGCAGCCAGAGAAGAGTGATGAGAATCCCCATTAGATTCAGCTACTGAAGGAGGTCTGTCATCTAAACAGATGGAGAATAGTTTTCAAATTAGATAGTTTGTTCTAGAGATCGCTCTTCCACAACAAAGATTTGTTCAACGTCTTCTTACCTGCCTCTCCTCCTGCTGACAAGTCGCCTTTAATTTATGCAAATGAAAAGAATAAGGAAAAGAAATCTGTTAGGCATGAAATACGTCCAAAAGACAAATATCACTCTATTGGGAGCTACAAGCTTTTTGCAGCCAACAGCCCCAAATGGGATTGCTAATGCGGAGTTCCATAGTAACTGGCATTACATATCATGTCCTCACTCTTTCTGACCTTTGTGGACACAAAGAAATCTTTCAGAGTAATAAAGAAAGAATTGTCCACAGAGTCTGTCAGCTTGAATGGAAAAAACACAATCAAGTGGTTGAAAGCTGTGAACATGATGTGAATTGGGCTCTGTGAACTTAAGACGTATGGAACTGCACACTACAGTTTTTCAAACCTATAATAAGCATAGAATTTCAAGTGCATGACATGACACTAATTGCAGTTTGTGATTTGCATTTACATGTACGTAGCTCTAGGAGAGATGTTCTGACAAGCTGATTGAGACATGACAGCACTAGCTGTGACACAAAAAATAGCATTTTTTTTGTCAGTTTTTTTTTAAACGAATTCTTAAAGGAGCCAGACGAGTGCTAATTTGTGTATTATGTGTATTATTGTAACCTCCTTTTACATGTTTGACCTCTCTTTACTTAATGTGAATTGTGACCATATACAGCAGAACAACTAAGATATAGCTCAGTCTGCACAGATACAAAGAATAAGCACTAGGCATGATTGAAGGGCCAATAAACAACAATTAGAAGTATGTATATATATATATATATACACACACATATAAATTTGGCAGATTAGGAGAACATCATTTTCCATATTTCCCTCCGAGAAATAACATGAAAGGATTTAGACTACTGCCAAAGATATGGATGGCCATATACAACCCAAAAGCAAACAGCATTAAGTATTGCTTCGGACAATATGATCTGGTAGGAGTTAGCAATAGGATGATATTAAACACCTCTAAGCACTAAATTCACTCCTAATCAAAACAGATTTTCACATGTATTGGAAAATGTTGAATTTCTGACTTCCATTTTCTTCACAAAAAAAGAATCAAGCCTTCCATTGCATAGGTTTTGTCAATCCAGCCAGGTCTTGATAGTCCCCCAGTGTAAGCAAGGACAGGCTTGTTCTGGTGAAGGGTCTGCTCATTGACCGTTGGTCTACATCAGCCGTAATGACACAAATTTACACCTGCTTTTATAGGAATGATTCATCCCTTAAGTTTAGCACCTAGACAATATATACACAGTACTGTGCAAAAGTTTTGGGTAGGTGTGAAATTATGCTTTAAATGAAGAATGCTTTGAAAAATTGTATATTTTTAAAGAAACCAAGCTGGGAGGTCCACTGAAAGTAACATAAGGTTATGGCAATTAGATTAAAAAGAGAAGCATGTTTTTTTTTTTTTACTATCATACTTACCCCCCACGGCGCCTCTACACTGAGAACCGAGCAATCAAACACCACCAACGGCCTGACCAGAGAGCTACCGACTGTCAGTCAGCAGTTTTCTGCTCTGCCCCCCCCCCCCATGCTCACTGGAGCGCTGAGATGTGGAGGGGCGGGGAGAGGCCGCCTCAGGCGCCTAGAGACTCGCTGAGATGGGTGTCAGTCCAGGCACCTGGCAGACCCAGACTTTGTTGTGATGACGCGGTGCCTGGGTCGATTCCTGTGACGTCAACAGAGAGCAGACTTCAGATCACTCTGCTGAAAACGAGTCACAGGAGTGCAAAACTAATTGTATTCAATGACCCATAGGAGAAGGCTAACCAAACTAGCTCAGGATGGACTTCTCCTTCCGTATCTATGCAATTAAAATTCCACCATTAGGGGCATCAGTACACTCCCTGCCCAATACATAATAGCTCTCACCACTAAAACCCTACCATCATGTTATGTCTTAAGCCAGGTTAAGATGTAAAAAGGCTATTCTACTGACTTAAAGTGACACTAAACCTACTTTGAAATAAATGATATTCAAGTATGTATTCTTAACTCATAAAAGTACTTTCTATTGCTCTCAGCCTTCTCCAAATCTCAAAATTCCTTTTGTGTGCTTTTTCTCCATGGTCCTACTGTATGTAGCCACCCTCTCTTTCTTGCTTGCTTCCAACATGGGCTATGGGATTTTAAAGGGGTTGTAAAGAAAAAAATTGTTTTCCCTAAATAGCTTCCTTTACCTTAGTGCAGTCGTCCTTCACTTACCTCATCCATCAATTTTGCTTTTAAATGTCCTTATTTCTTCTGAGAAATCCTCACTTCCTGTTCTTCGGTCTAACTCCCCACCGTAATGCAAGGCTTTCTTCCTGGTGTAGAGAAAGCCTCTCGAGGGGGGAGGGTGCGAGCAGGCAAGTCAGGACACTCTCTACTTTGCAGATAGAGAAAGGAGCTGTGTGTTAGTGGGCGTCCTGACCCTCCTGCTCGCTCCCTCCCCCTCAAGAGGCTTTCTCCACACCAGGAAGAAAGCCTTGCATTACAGTGGTGAGTTACAGACAGAAGAACAGGAAGTGAGGATTTCTCAGAAAAAATAAGGACATTTAAAAGCAAAATCGAAGGATGAGGTAAGTGAAGGAGGACTGCACTAAGGTAAAGGAAGGTATTTAGGGAATTTTTTTTCCTTTACAACCCCTTTAAGTGTACATAGGGCACATGACTGCAACATGTTTTAACACAATGGTCAACTAATTTTGCTACATGCTCACCATTATTATTGAATTTTGAAATATATATATATTTTTTACAAATTAGTGCTATTAACCGCTTAAGGACCGTCTCCTGCACATTTACGTCGGCAGAATAGCACGGCTGGGCGCATCATCGTACAGGTACGTCCTCTGCTAGTGCCCAGCCGTGGGATCGCCACTGGAGTCCCGCGATCGGTCCCCGGAGCTGAAGAATGGGGAGAGCTGTGTGTAACCACGGCTGGTCCTGGACTTTCATGAATAGCACCCACTGCGATTTAATGGTCTTTAAAATGATGTGAGAGGCTAGGGCAAACTATTTAAATGCACTGTGGATGGTGGAAACACTGGGATAATTGGATGTCACAGCTGTATGCACCTGCATTTTTTTCAATGAACTGTCATTTTTGAATGGACCTACTTTCACATTGTCACATTTGGGTACAAAAAAAAAATATTTTTTGAGCACACATTGGACTGCTTATTTGCACATTATTTAAATATATATATAAAAAAGTATGTTTCCTCACATTAATGGTATGTGTTCAAAACATTACTGATCAAACTTGAAATTTGTATTTTTTTTTTCAGATTTTTTACTCTTTTTCCCATTAAAATGCAAATACATTTAAGAAATTTAAAGAGGACTTTAGGGTCATGAAAAAAAAAACACTGTCCCCAAAAAACAATATGGGCCAGATTCACGTATTCCAGAGCATCTTTGCTCTGGAGTAACGCTTCTGATTTGCGTTGCGCTGCCGAAATTTTAGGAGCAAGTGCTGTCATTCACGAAGCACTTGCTCCTAAAGTTGCGGCAGCGCATCACAAATGAGGCGGCGGAATTCAAATGTCGCGGGTACGGGGCGTGTAGTATGCTAACTACGCGCGATCCCGCCGCCAACGTACTGCGCATGCGTCGAGTGTCAAAACATCCCCGTGCGCATGCTCCAAAATCTGTGAATGAACGTCAATGACGTCACATTCCCATTCATGACCGTTTTACGCAAGCGACGTTTTTTTTTTTTTTTCGACGCGATGACGACGCCTATACCTAACATAGGATACTCCAACCCCATGTAGGTATATCTATGCGCCGCGTATCCCGTCCGGAAACGTCGTATCGTCATTGCGTCGCGCCGGATTTCGATCGTGAATTGCCGATTTCCGCTCATTAACATATTTTTTGAGCGTAAATCGGCGGGAACGCCCCCGGCGCCATTTTTAAGTTGAAGTAACGATGCGATGGCGAAACTCAGTTACGCTGCTCGCATCGGAACTTCAACCCGGCGTTTCTTGTTTTCTGGTTACAGAAAACAGAAACGCCGGCTCAAAGCCACAGTTAGGCTGGCGGATCACTCGATCCGCCAGCGTAACCTTTCCTGAATCTGGCCCTATATGTATAAATTCTTTATGATAAGTAATTACAAAGTTATAGACTCAGGAACAGACACATAGCAGAAATTTGAAATATGGTCTAGTCCATAGGGGGTAAACAGGTGTGAGAGCCGAAGTGGTTATTATACACTACTAATAAATTGTGCAAATTTATAAACTGACAATAAGGTCTTTTGATGACATTATTCATATCATCCGGTGATGTTGATCCGTGTCAATCTTGATGAGCCATTTCTGAGTGCAAAATGTTTCAATCATGTCAAACTGCATGTTGTAACGTACTCACCAGTGGCTGGGATTGGGACCGACGTTTCCACTTTAGATAAATCTGGGAAGCCTCCCTTCTTTTGTCCTTGTAGGTATTCTTTAGCTGGTCATACATAACTGTGTTTTTGCACCAGGCTGGCAAAGTGATCAAAACCCAATCCAGGCTAGTCATTTATTTTACCTCTGTTCCACAAACACCTTCCCTCATCCGATACACCTTACTCTCCAAGATGGCCGATTTACAGGAAACTGGTCATACCATTTACAACCATATTTATTTTGGCACAAGACACATTGATATGTGTTGCATTGTGTGCTGCATAAAACGGCATATATGCTGGTAATCATGGCACAACTCCGCATTTTGTACAACTAGATTCTTATGTTTACGAGAGCTTTTTGGAGAAGTTTTCTTTAGTACTGTCGTGTACGTACCTATAATATATATTTTACACCTGTTATTGTACTGTATCCCGAATAAAAGAATTAAAAAAATGCATACACGCTGCATTTTTCTATAATGCACCTCAGAACAGCATTGTGGCGTGAATAGAGAATTGGGCCTGTGCTGATCCGCGCAGATTTACACAGGTCAATAGATATGATGTGAACGGGCCCTAAAGGCTTGCAGTGGTTAAACAATTTAGCCTAGCCTAGATAAAGGAACTGAAATTGAAAATATTCATGAGAAAATTGTCATGTAATAAAAAGACAGTTAAAATACTTCATACAAATATTTCAATGATGGGACATACACATATTTAAAGAAGATATAACTTACAAGGTATCAGCTCAATATCTAGGGTAGATCTGCTTTTCTGCACTTCCCCCTGAGGTGTGGATGCTCGGAGTGTCACAGCTCCCTTTCCTGTGCATACTTTTGCTGGATCCACATCTAAAGCAGATAAGAATGCATTTCTGAATACAGTCCCAGATAGTGGGAACCCTTTACTGAATAACTTGCTGCTGTTTATGCCATGCAGAATACTGCCTCAAAGAAACACAGATCAGTGCATTCCACATATATCATGCCTACTGAATGGCTGACGAAATGAATGATGACTTACAGCAATAGCAACATAAAATATCTCAGAAATATGATAAACCATAAAACATGTCAGAGAGAGGCTGTGCCTAGGTAGGGAAGTGCGGCATTGGTTGTTCAGCTGAATAAAGTTTGGTGAAAAGAAGTGAAGCCATCAGGGTGAAGCCCCTTTGTTTCCTGGATACAATTTGAATTGCTGTTTTTGTCCCCAGTGGGAAGATTTGTATTTATTAGCTATCTGAATTTGAGGGACAACTCAAGATATTAAGTGTTCGTCACAAAAGGGATTGAGGGAAGGTGTCTAATGGGGACATTTATATTGGTGACAACTGTCCGTCTAAGCTGCTAGTCCCCCTAGAAACAACCATTCTTTGACATGTTTTATCCTCATGGGTTTAATTTCACTTTCCTGGGTATGCGGCCCCTTAGCTTCTTGTTTGAAGTTTAAATTTATGTTTTTGTCCTCACTGGAGGGATTCCCACATCACAGCCCTCTCTTCTACTTGGAGTGTTTAATTACAGTCTGTGCTGACCCAACATCTCTGTCCCTCCTCTCACTTCCCTACACATACTTTATGTAGTTGCTGGGGAAGAAGGGAAGGAGAATACTATAGAGTGACACTTCTTTCGATGCGATCGTACGATAACCTAATCGTTAGTACAGAGCTTTCTATGGCTTATCACAACAGGTCATTCGATATTACCCGATCAGACGAGCACGAACATTTTCGTACGATTTTAGTTTAGTCAGCACAGTTGTCATCTGAAAATACAATACAAATACACCACAACACATGACATCACTTCCGGATTTTTTTTTTCTGTGGTACGAGAATTTTCGTGACTTTAGTAACCTTTTTCAATTTATACTTGCGACAAGTAAGTGAAAAAAGTTGGACGATCTATCGGCCGATTTTCGGATCACTTGTACGGGGCATTAGGGACACTTTTACAGGTAAATAACATATATAAAACCTTGTTGGAAGACTTTTGTTTGGCAACAGGGTCTCTAAAGCCTTGTACACATGCTTAGATTTTCGAATGACCGAAATTCAGTTTTTTGTGGCATGCTGGTCTCATGGCAAAAGTGAAGAGGTTACTCACACTACAAAAAATTTCGTACAATAGAATACAATGTCAGAAGTGACATATAGGGGGTTTATTTACGAAAGGCAAATCCACTTTGCACTACAAGTGCAAACTACAAAAGCGCATTTGAAATTGCACTAAAAATGCAGTCGCTGTAAATATAAAGGGAAGATCTGAAATGAGGGGAAACTCTGCTGATTTTATTATCCAATCATGTGCAAGCTAAAATGCGTTTTTTTATTTTCCATGCATGTCCCCCTCGACTCTACAGCGACTGCACTTCCAATTGCACTTTTAATGTAGTGCAAAGTGGATTTGCCTTTCGGAAATAACCCCCAATGTGTTGAATGGTTTTGTATGTATTCTTTTATTTCTGAGCATTGCTCTTATTAACTGTCTTGCTCTTACGATTTTTTTTCGTATGAAAACCTTACTAATGAAAGGAAAATCAGACGTTGAGTTCAAATCTGAAAAAAAGTTTGTAGTCTGACGAAAAAGTGAAATCGGCTGTCGAAAGCACCATACTAAAAATCCAAAAATCATCAAGACAGCTTGTTGTGCGAATTTTTCCTTCCGATTGTACGGGCCTCAACAGTCACAGCCTGTTTACAGAAACATGATGAGAGGAATTTATTGTAACTGGAGCAGACAGAATCTGGGGCAGCTGTGCATGCAACCAATCAGCTTCTATCTTCAGCTTGTTCAGTTTAAAAAATGAAAGATAGAAAGAAGCCAATTTTCCATGAACAGTTCCAAATTCTGACTGCTCCAATTTTCTCCTCAATGATTCAGTATTTTTATTATTGTGCATTACCTTTGGGTTCACTAAAGGCATACATGGATCAGATTTATTCACACCATGTTATTTTACAGATTTTTCTTTAGGCGTTTTCACAAATTATACCACATAACGCAATGGCAGTTCCATAAAGAATTCAGGATGGATCAGCTACCTTGACACTTTTTATTGAGTTTATTCCCCCCCCCCCCACACTTTTTTTTCTTTTTTTTTACACAAATGTCCACAGAAAACAAAGAAAAAATAAAGATAAATAAATCTTGTTTTGATTTGTAGCAACCATCACTAAAGGATATTGACATTACATCACAATCAGTAATACAATCAAATTCAATTTTTCCACCATGGACCCATCATAGTGGTAAATTGCAACACTAATCGGCAGAGTCAGGGAAATCAACTGCACTAGTGGGTGCTACCTATGGGGAGCATAGCAGCTATGCTTATAAGCAAGTCTTTCCAGCACAGCATTGATTGCCACGCACCAACGGGCACAAGTTGGCGGATTAGGAGATGCCCACCATTGAGAAATCAACTTGCGCCAAAAAATAACAAACGTGTACATAACCTAGCATTTCAGCTATCACTTCTTAGGCCACGTACACACGAGGTCCGTTTCATCGGTCCAAACCGATCGTTGGTGGGCCCCATCGGTCAGTTATCCTTCGGTCAAAAAAAAGAGAACTTGCTTTAAAATTTAACCGATGGACGCCTAACCGATAGGTCAAAACCGATCGTTAGTACGCACGACCATCGGTTAAAAATCCACGCATGCTCAGAATCAAGTCGACGCATGCTTGGAAGCATTAAACTTGATTTTTTTTTCAGCACGTCGTTGTGTTTTTTCGTCACCACGTTCTGACACGATCTTTTTTTTAACTGATTGTGTGTAGGCACATCAGACCATCAGTCAGCATTTATCGGTTCTCATCGGATGGACTGATCGTGTACGTGGCCTGAAAATGTACAATTTCACCTTTGCAGTCAAATTTAGGAAAACCCCACCATATGTTTTTCTCTATGTTCCATTTCACACAGCATACCTAAAAATATATATTTTTAAATACCTTTGGGGCAGGCTGTAAGCTACTTTGAATGATTAGCGCACATCAGATGGTGGAAATAATTGGATTTTCTGCACATGTACTTTATTTGATGAACTGTTTTTGCTCCAGAAATGTATGATTGGACACGATCTTCGCACTTTTTATATATTTTTTGGGGCACATTTTGAACTTTATCTTTAAAGGAATTTCTTGCACATCCCCGTGAAAATTTGATATTTTGATGCTACTGTTATTTGTACTTTGTTATGAAGATTGGACACGATTTTGCACTTTATTTTTATTTATTTCTATATATGAATTTCTTACACATTCATATAAAAATTTATATTGTTTGATGTTGTCTTATATTATTGCCATTTGCACTTTTTATGAAGAATACTTTCTTGAATATTGCACTATTTGTTAGATGTATTGTAGTTAATATTAGCATTCAGTAAGCGCCACATTATTCTGCTTTATCATCTATTTTAGTGTGGGAGCAGCTTTTATATTGGCAACTACTCGTTAGCCTTTTATTTTTGGTTTGTGCATTAGTACCCATATTTCATAGCATAAGCAGCAGTTTTATTTATTTTTTAAAGTTATGCTATTTGAATGGGAACACGTGGCAAACAAAGTAAGTGTTCTCTCAATTTGGCTGTGAAAATGAAAAAGGACTTTAATATTTTACTAGCCTTAGCTTACTAGGCTAGAAATAACTGAAGTTTTTAAAGAGGTGTGAATTAACCACTTAAGGACCCCCGCACGCACATATACGGCCACAGAATGGCTCGTACAGGCACAAGGGCGTAAATTTACGTCCCCGCCTTCGTGCGGTTCGGGGGTCCCATCGGGACCCCCTCCGCGGCGTGCGCGGGTCCCCCTGGCTCCGGGAGCGATCCGGGACGAGCGGGCGGATGTCGGCGTTTACCCGCCCCCCCGCGATCGCTCCCAGCCAATGCGCGCGCTCCCAGTCTCCTGTCACTTCCTCCTCCTGTGTAAACACAGGAAGGGGGAAGTGATGTAATCTACCATCGCAGCGGTATTTCCAACCGCTGCGATGGGAGAAACACCTAACAGTAAGTGTGCACCAACATTACACTGACACACACTCACATAGGCATACTTAACCCCTTGCGATCTGCCCCCCCACCCCCCCTGTCACAGTGTCACTGAATGCAGTGATCTAATCACTGCATTTAGTGTCAGTGTGACAGGCAGTGTAAAATCAGTTAGTGTTAGGTTCAGGATAGCCCCCCCACCCCCCCTAATAAAGTTTTAACCCCCTGATCACCGCCCTAGTTAACCCTTTCACTCCCTATTGCCAGCGTCACTAAGCGATCATTTTTCTGATCGCTGTATTAGTGTCGCTGTTCCCGCTAGGTAGCTATTTTATTTTATCGCAATTTTTTTTTTTTACTAAAGACATGTGGCTAAATAAATTTTGGCCTAAATGTTTGACTAAAATTTAGTTTTTTTTTTCAAAAATGTTGCTCTATTTTTGTATATAGCGCAAAAAATAAAAATCGCAGAGGTGATCAAATACCACCAAAAGAAAGCTCTATTTGTGGGAAGAAAAGGACGCAAATTTTGTTTGGGAGCCACGTCGCACGACCGCGCAATTGTCAGTTAAAGCGACGCAGTGCCGAATTGCAAAAACACCTTGGGTCATTTACCAGCGTATTGGTCCGGGTCTTAAGTGGTTAAGGAGAAAAGAAAGGAAAGGGAACTGCTTGAAGTAGTGATCAAATAATGCTTCCCAAGAAAAAAGGCGTTCAACAGTACAATTCCCATTTTGTGCAAAAATGCTGTGCTGTGAAAACTCATATACCTCTGTAAATTTAGCCTATGGCGTATAATAGTAACCAATGCCACATGAGCAATGCTATGCAGTTATCACATATCAGGCGTGATGTTTCTAAAATATGCCACTTGTGTGATGTATAAAAAAAAAAAAACTAAGCCAAATACTAGAAGGCCAAGTTCAGACATGCGCGGCTGCGGTTTGCAGTCCAGAGTTCGGTGCGATTCAGGTGCAAATTTTTGGTATATGTTACCAAAATTGTCTTATATTTATAATCTGGTTGGTAATAATGTAATAATGACATGCATAATGAGTGAGGTACTGTCTTTGTTAAACTGCTGACTTGGATTAATTTACGTGCTATAAGGCTGTAAACACATGCATGCTGTATAATACCTCCCCTTTAGCATATATATATATATATATATATATATATATATATATATATATATATATACACATACATATACACATATACACACACACACACATCATCAGAAATATTTTACAGTGTTATCTCATAACTTTTATGAAGAAATTGTAAAGAAATTAGGATTCCCTTACCAAGTTTAGTCGAAACATAAGAAAAACAAAAAAAAAACCTTCACACACAAGGGACAATACTCATAATCTTGTGCAGATGGCTGTGGTTTCAGCTGAATTCCTCTGATCCCCCCCCCACCCCTGCCACCAATAATCTTCTGGTTCGGACTAAGCCCACCCTTTCCGCCATGTCCTCCATTCATAGCTACATAAAAAAAAAGGTTTAGGAGTAGACGAGTCAGACCCTTCATTTATCCGCCTGTCCTCCATCCATACAGCACTACACAATACAAATCATTTAGCAAAAGGTAAAAAAAAAAGCTTCCCATTTTATTTGTATTTGCATAGTAGTAAACTGGCTTCTTAGATGTTTACTTACGTTTTATTATTTAAACTCCAAGGCCACAAAGAACTGTGGCACTGAGGGGTGGCTGTGGTTAACTACAAGGCAACAACTCTTAACTAGTTAAACATGATTACCAACAGTTCATGCATGGCATGCTTTCAGTCTGTAATTACCAGAGTACAAAACATTTAAAGGTGAGCAATATCATAACTCAAGAAGCAAAAAAAACTTGGGTTATAAAACATTCCTCTGCAAAATGTACAACTGCCCATTGCATGCTCAAGCGTAAACTAACACTTTTTTTCAAAACAAAAAGAAAGTGTAAATTCTGCAATTATAAATCATTTACGTATAATTTCTGTGAGAACAAAATGTAAATCAAAGCAAAACATTACAAACACAAGCTTGGTGATGAGATCAACTCAGACACTAATTTACTATGAAAGCACAAATGGAAATGGATCCATTACAAGCGGTCCAGTGCCGGTCACATGACTGCAAAGCAGCGCAAACAGACAAACAATGCAGAATGGGCATGGCTCATTTGGACTGCACACATGTACCTGGAACTGGCACAAGATCAGGAAAACTTTGTACTGCCTTCACTGGAATGATCTGAATAGCTGAGAGTGAGCGAAAACTCACTGGAGACCCATCTGCTGCTGTGGACACAAGAGTGGAAACAATGCAAGCTCATTATCTCAGCGTATCCCAGGACTGCACCTTACTAACAGTTTGTAGTTGAGTTAATCTTTATATACTTTGGAACTAAATGCACAGTAATTGTTGCATTGCTTTGACCTTGCTATTGTCTAAAAACATTAAAGCCCAACTCTGGACACAAGAAAATAACTACCCAAGCTGCAAGGTTTGAATGCCAACTTTTCTTTAGGAGTAAGGGAATATATGTGTCATACTCACCTTATTCCTCGCTCTGGCAAGCTCCCTTTATCAGTGTGACTAGTCCCCAGAAGCCTCCCCCTCACAAGCCAGAGCATCAGGAAGGAGAGGACAGTGCTGGAGCTAGCCAAAGTCAAAAATCTATTAAGTAATACAGTCTGTTTCTCTCTGGCTCTTTAGGAGCATTTAAATCTTGCATTGTGGGTTGTAAGTGGGTGGCACACTGGAGGTCGGGGGTGATAAAAACAGGTGGCTGAGCTGTGGTTTTGCCATCCCTGTCTACCCACTGGACACTCTTACTAATATTACAGCCTGACGCATTTGTACAATTTTACCTTGCAGGTGCAAAAGAAAAAACGTCAAGCGGTTTACAACTGCTTTATAATAAATCAAAGCAGGTTATAAAACTATCTTCATAGGATTAAGACTTAAAGAAAACCCATATAGGGAATAACTCGCCGATCTCAATTTGAAAATGCTAGTTTGCAAGGTGTTATGCTAACCCAAATGCTTCATTAGTTTGAAAACAAGCAAGGAAATCGTGAGCTTCATCCTTGCACTGACTTCATTGGTGAAATACTTGTTCTGGGCCATTGGCTCTGACAGCACGGAGGCGAAAGATAACCAGGAAAGCCATTCAGCTGTACTACCTAGTAAGCATAAAGGGTTTATTTGTATGCTTTGTTCCTTCATTTCCAAATATATGAACTTGACAGGTATACTGAAAACATAGTATGCGTGTAATGTTTGTCCAACATTTCTCATTGGCACATAATCATCAATGTTATTTTACTTTCCAGGACCCGAACTGCCAGCAGCTGAAGAATGGGAGCTCAATGCAGAGGTTAAACATTCCCCTGATTGAGTCAGGCCTATAGCTTTACTATCAGCAAAGTTCCCTGCTAACTGAAAAGCTTTGTCTCTGACTCAGAAGAGGGCATGTCAGAGCTCTACAGACAGATCGCTGCTTTCACACAGAGAACACAGACCCCACACTGTAGGTGCTGGCAGGGCACAGGCTTTCTACACAGGATGTGACCGATTTTTAAGGAAAACAAATGCAACACATAAAACATATTTTGTTTTGATGCACCTGGAATGTATTTATTCAATTTAAACTGAAAGCTCCTTTGGGCTTTAAGCAGGAAGGCTTCAGTGACTGAAGCACAGGTGTTGCACAACAGGGGTGCCATTGGGGTTCCCCCGGGGTGCCAGGAAAGTAGGACCTAGGTTGTCCTGGATCAGTGTCACGAGTTGGAAATGCTGGCTACCAGTGTCAAAGCAAACAACGATGCTGTAGGGCAGGACAAACCTGCTCTCCCTCTTTCCCTCTGCTGCAGTCAAAAGGTAGGACTGTATGATTGGGGGCTCGGTCAATGACGACTGTGTGATTAGGGGACTGCGTAATGGGAGGACTTAGTCATGGGGAGGCTATGCTGTGATGGGAGGGCTCTGTCATGGGGGTACTCTGATATGATGGAGAACTCTAATGTAAAAGGTCTCCTACATGAAGGCAGGTCTCTGATGTGACCTTTGTCATGGTGGGGCGCCTCTTGCGTGAAGAGGGAACTCTGACGTGAAGGGGGGCTGTGTTGGGACTGTTGCAGAGTATGATTGATAGGTACAGCAGAGTCAGTTTAGATCAGGCTTTGTGTAGTAACAAGAACTGGCTTCTTTATTGGATCATCACACACAGGCAAAGATGTCTCCACATCATGGTAGGAAGAACAACACACAGAGACAACAACGCAGGAAGATAAAAGAAACGAGTACACTTTGGGGATAGAAGATACAACATCATAGAGTATACATATCATAACATATCATTAAGCATTAGCGACACCTTGTGTCCTTTTTGTAAACTGCATCTGCATATACTGCAAACTGCATATACAATAGGCTAAGCTGTAGGTTTGTTGCATCTCCAACACCCCTTCTCAACAACTAAGGCTTAGTCTGTTAAACAATCTTCTTTGTGAGCCTTGAATGTCTTTTGGCGGTCAGAGGCTTTGTGAGGATGTCTGCTGTCATGTCCTCGGTCGGGCAATAAATTAACTCAAGAAGACCTTGCTCTTAAAGATACCTAAGAAAGTTAAACTTCACATCAATGTGATTGGTTCTTGAATTAACTCCTTCCGTATGTGCAAGTACGATGCATCCTTGATTGTCCTCATAGATTTCTGTTGGTCCCAACTGTGGTTGACCCAAATCTGTTAATAGCTGTCTCAGCCATATAACTTATTTGATTGCCTCCGCTGCAGCAATGTATTCTGCTTCAGTAGACGACAGTGAAACAGAGAGTTGCTTTTTACTAGTCCAACTGATGGCGCCTCCTGACAGGAAAAATAAGTAGTCACTGGTAGATTTTCTGTCACTGGTGTCTCCTGCCCAGTCAGTATCCACATATCCCGTTAAGGTGCTTTCATCGCTTGCTGGTAACTTGAGCTTGTAGTGCAAAGTCCCTTTAAGATAGCGAATGATTTGTTTTACAGCATTCCAGTCCTTTTGATTTGGCATTGAAACCTTTCTGCATAGGATTCCAACTGTTGCTGCAATGTCTGGTCTTGTAGCAGTGGTAAGGTACAACAATTTCTCTATTGCTTTCCTGTATTGAGTATTAGTAGGTCATGGGTTATCTTGACAATTCATCACCTTTAGGTAGTTGGTTTCCATGGGAGATTTCACTGGTTTGGCGTCAAAAGTTTGAATTATTTCTTGTATTTTGTGTCTTTGGTTCAGAAGAAAGCTGCTATCTTCCTCTTTTTCGATCTGAATGCCAAGGTAATTCTTTATGTTGCCAAGATCTTTGGTGTCAAAGTGCTGATTTTATTTTTCCAATATTTCTGTTTCATCCCCTTCTTGCTCAAAACAAATCAGGATATCGTCCACATAAATAAGCATATAGACCCATCTGTTTGCCAATCTCTTTGTGTATAAGCAGGGGTCTGCTTTAGTGATGAGCGGAATACGCCATATTCGATTTTGCGATATTTTGTGAATATATAGAAGAATATTCGCGAATATTCGTTAATATCAAATATTCGTGATATTTTATCAAAAAATGCGAATGCGAAATTGATTGCGAAATTCTCGTCAACACGCGAAAACGGAGATCATTTCCTGGATTACTAAACTAATAGGCACTAAACACTAACTCTACTTAGACAAACTTATATGACTAAACTAAAGCTAATTTTTTTTATACACAAAACACAGAAGGGCAGAGAACGCATTCGCGAATATTCGTAATACGAATATTCGCATTGCGAATATTCGACAACATAAAAGGATCGCCTCAGCTACTCGGCCCAGGGTCTCTAATCATACCAGAAATGCTTTTAGACGTCGATGGAGATCACTAGGATGTTATCTGTTTTAAAAATAAATTTGAAAAAATAAGAATATTCGCAATAGCGAATATTCACCGCGATATTCGATTTATTCGCGAATACTCGAATAAGCAATATTCGTAACGAATATTCGCAATGCGAATATTCGTGAGCAACACTAGTCTGCTTTGCTCTTTTGAAAGTTTAGATGTGTAAGCACTTCATTTATTTTTATATTCCACGCTCTAGCTGCTTGCTTTAGACCATATATACTCCTCCGAAGTTTGCATTCTAGGTCTGACCTTTGTTCATCTTTGAAGCCTGGCGGCTGTTCCATGTAGAAACGCGGTTTTCACATCAAAATGTTACACTTGCATTTTCCTTGTGACAGCTACTGTCAGTAAAGTCCGTATTGTAGTGTGCTTTACTACTGGTGCAAATGTCTCATCATAGTCCTCTCCGTATTTTTGAGAATAGCCTTTGGCTACTAGTCTTGCTTTGTATCGCTCAATTGTGCCATCTGCATTGTATTTCACTTTAAAAGTCCATTTACAGCCTATGGCTTTCCTTCCGGGTGGTAGTTCTGTAAGAGTCCATGTTTTAGTGTCATGCATGGATTTTATCTCTTCCTCAGCAGCCTTTATCCATTTAGTTGCTTCTTGTTCTGAAAGTTGAGATATGTCTTCCCAGTTTACAGGTTCATTGAAACTGGCAGTACTTGCTTTGTATGAGAGACGTATAGATGGTTTACCTTTGTTTTCTCTTGTTGAACGTCTCGGTTTTGTGTCTGAGCCTTCTTGTATCTGCTCTTCAGTACTGGTTGAGTCTACACTCGCTTTGTTCGGAAGGTACAGAGATGGGCTGGTCAATGTCCGTTTTCTCTTCTATTCTTGCTTCTACTGTTGTCATTACATTGTCTCTTATATCTTCAACAAAAGTTATGCTGTTGCTAATGGTAACCTTGGCTGTTTTGGGATTTAGGATTCTGTAACCCTTGACATTTTCACTGTATCCAACAAAGATACCTTCAAACGCTCTGTTTTAAGAAATTGGTATGCTTTTCTTCAGGTATGTAGATAAATGCTTTGCATCCAAAAACTCTTAGGTGTTTTACACTTGGTTTCTCATTGTGCCATAGTTCATATGGGGTTTTCTCCACTGTTCTGGAAAAAAAGTTTGTTCTGCAAATATGTAGCTGTCATGGCTGCCTCACCCCAGTATTGTTGTGGTAGTCCAGAGTCTGTCAGCATACATCTGATCATTTCAGTCAGAGTTCTGGTCTTTCTTTCAGCTACTCCATTTTGTTCTGGTGTATACGGGACTGTGTTTTGATGTTCTATTCCATGCCTTTTTAAGTATTCTTGTATCTTACTTCCTGTGAATTCACCTCCATTATCGCTCCGAAGTATGAGAGGCTTCCTCTGAAACTTGTTACTTGTCTTTGTTATATAGTCCTGTAATTTGTCGAAGACTTCACTTTTGTGTTGCATTAGGTAGGCGACTGTATATCTTGAGTAGTCATCTATGAAAGTCACTATGTACCCGTTGCCTCCAGGTGTAGGTGGGTTTAAGGGACCACACAGGTCACTGTGAACTAAGTCAAGTGTTCTTGAGGCTCTCTTCTGGCTCACTTTGGGAAGTGTTGCTCTTGTACCCTTGGATTTAATGCAACATTCAGATTTAACAGTGACTGGACAAGGGGATACTATTAGATCCCTTGTCAGATTGCTCCTCTGTAGTTCCAGTATGCATTCTGGGTGTCTGTGACCTAGACGTCTGTGCCATATATGTATACAGTCATTGTGTTTGTGTGTACAAAGTCTCACCTTTTCCTTCACTGTGTCAAGGTGATACAGATGATCATCCAGCTTGGCGCTTGCTATTGTCTGTTTGCCGTTTAGAATGGAACACTTGACACCTTGGAATTTCACAGTGAGTCCTCTGGCTGTTAGACGTTTTACAGATAGGAGTCCTCCTTCTAGATTAGGAACATAAAGCACATCTTTCACTGGTATGGTTAAATTGTGTCCCGCATCATCAGGGCATACAAGGGTTCCATGCCCACATCCTTCTGCATGTATTGTGCTTCCATCTGCAAGGTAAATAATTTCTTTGTCGTTCAGATCAAGTTCTGTGAAGAAACTTCTTTCACGCGTCATGTGACTGGTTGCCCCTGAATCGATGCACCAGTCTTGGCATTTATTGTTGCCTGTCGCTTTAAATGTGGCACTCCAGTTGCCTTCCCTTGGGTCATTGATTGTGGTTTTCACCTTTTGTTTAGCATAAGAGGGACGTTGTCTCATTTGCTCTGCCTTCCATATAGTACAGTCTTTCTTTATGTGTCCCTGTCTGTGGCATCTGAAACAAACTCTGGTTTCTTTCCTGTGTAACCTTGCGTCTGTAGCTTTAAGAGCGGTACTGGTTTTGGATTCTTAGGAGTCATGCACTAATTCCTTTCTTCTCGAATACTCATCTATGAGCCTGGTTTTTACAAATGCTACCGTCAGATCTGTCTCAGGTCGTGTCTCCAGTGCATTGATTAGTGCAATGTATCGGGCAAACTGCATAATAACATGGCTGCAATGTGACTGTCTGTTATATTCTCCCCGATTGATCTGAGTTGCGCAATCACCTCCAGCATTGCGTTTATATGCTCCTGCATGTCCTGTTGTCTGCCAAGTCTCATTTTGTAAAGCTTCCGCAGCAATAAACAGCTTGAGGTTTAAACTGGATATTTCATGCAGTCTTTTCAGTACATCCCACATGCCTTTCGCTGTGTCCTCATTGCGTATATTTATGAGCTGATCATTTTCTACTAGTAAACTTATTGTGGCACGTGCCTGTCTGTTTTTCTTGTCCCAGTCCTGATCATTATTATCCTGTGGCCTCTCTGTAGTGGTAACATCCCACAAGTCATCTCTGGATAACAGCATTTCAACTTTAAACTTCCATAGCTGATAATTGTCATTGTTCAGCTTGGCCACAGAGTTTAAGCTCTGAGTTTCCAGCCAACTTATCCCTCCTTTATATATAAACAGTCTTACTTGTCTATTGGAGATGTCACTGGAAAGCTTCCTTATGTTGATCTCCGCATCAGCCACGCTGTCTTCCGTTCAAGGCTTTTGTTCTGCTTAGGCCTCACCTGGTCATAAGACTTTATCTGGACATCTGGGCCCATAACCTGTTGCAGAGTACGATTGATAGGTGCAGCGGAGTCAGTTGAGATCAGACTTTGTGTAGTAACAGGAACTGGCTTCTTTATTGGATCATCATCACACACAGGCAAATATGTCTCCACATCATGGTAAGAAGAAGAACACACAGAGACAACAAGGCAGGAAGAAGAAAACAAGGAGTACACTTTGGGGATATGAGGTTTGCAACATCATAGAGTATACAATACATATCATAACAAATCATTAAGCATTAGCGACATTGTGTCCTTTTTGTAAACTGCATCTGCATATACTGCAAACTGCATATACAATAGGCTAAGCTGTAGGTTTGTTGCATCTCCAACAGGGACGAGAGGACCTCTGATGTGAGAGAGGACTTGTGGTGTGAAGTTAATTTCATGAATGTGGTTGGGTGCAACGCCCCAGGCTCAGGTTTCCCATTGATAAGCAACGTTTATTTTTTACATTTTAGACTGGGGTGCCCCAAGATTTTGCATACTTTTAAAGAGTGCTGCCAATGAAAAAAGGTTGAGACACTCTGCTGTATTTGAATACAGATCTCCTGTGAGTGGCCAATCTACACATGCCCAGATTCAATAGTAAATCACATCACAATTTCCGAATTTACTAAAATTGCCTAAAATAAGTGTATATTGCTTATAAAGTGTACTTTCTCTTTAAAGGCACTCTAAAGCGTAATGTAAGCGGGTAGTTTTACAACCTCTCCCGAGCGATCTAACTTTACAAATAGCAACTGACGTTAAAAATGTAAATGTTGCCACGTTTAGCCATGTTTGCATTTAGAAGCGTTTTTTTTTTTTTTTTTTCAATAGTCAAAAATTCAAAACGCCTGTAAACGAAATGCGGTAAAAACAGGAGTTACCACGTTTACAAGCTGTTAAAGGCATTTGGCATTTCAAATGCCTCTGAGCATCCATCCTGAACGCATTTTTTTGCTTTCCAAAAAATTCTTCTAAACTCAACTGCCTAGAAACGACTAGAAACTACCCTGTGTAAATGTACCGATAAGATAACAGAGGAGAGTTCAGGGGGTAGCTGAAAAAAACGCCCAACTGCTCCTAAACGTACTGTACACGAGGCCTAATGCCTCGTACACACGATTGGATTTTACGATGGGAATTGTGTGATGGCAGGCTGTTGCCACAAACTCTGACTGTTTGTATGCTCCATCGGACGATTGTTGTCAGATTTTCCGACAACAAATGTTGGATAGCATGCTTTAAAATTTTCCGACAACAAATGTGTGCTGTCGGATTATTCAATCATGTGTACAGACACTTATGCTCAGAAGCAATGCTAACCATAACACAACATTAGCAGAAGTTGCCAAAAGGGTGGCGCTAAAAAGCTGAAAAAACGCGTTGATTTGACAATTCTTTGCCGTTTGTATGCAAGACAAGTTCATGGTCAACGCAAAAGTTTTAGATATCCAGAAGTTGCAGGCACTATACTTCTTTTGCGACAATGTCACTAACTCCAAACATTCTTCTAATACAATTATGAGATCAGAATACTGAAAACGTGGTGGAATGATTACATACAGCTCAGTGATTCAGATTTTCTCACTAGTCATATTAGGGCGTAACAACTCAAATCTACAAAATTCTAAAACACGTTATGCTTCATTTACCAATTATTACAGATTAATGAACTGCTTTTTGCCCAGCCCTAAAAAACAAATTAGGTAAATGGTCGTAACGTGAGAATTCAATTCATCATTCCATGACAGCTGTTTTGATGAGTGAGTAAGATGTGACAACTTAAGTAACTATTAAAGAGACCCCTTTTCAACAATCAGTAATTTCAACAATAATCTTCCCATAATATTATATAAATGCGTTTAACATCATTTATGCATGTTATGTACCTATAAAAGCCTCTATTGGGTAGACATGAAAAATCTCTGAGACCGCAAGTACTGTATATCTATATGTGAAACAATCTGATCGTACATGGGAAAAAGTGATCTCTAGCTACTTGCTGACTGCAAGCCATACTGTATATATATGTTGCAGTTTGCAAGAGTTATGGTTTAAAGCTATAACCCTGGTATTTCCTTTCTTTAGCTGGTGGCTGGCTCTCTCACGAAAGCAGTCTGAATGGCTCATTGATCACTTTCAGGAGTGCCAGGAGGGGATTTTATTTAAAAAGTGCCCTCATTCCGCCATGCTCACACGCAGAAGCGAATACATACACAAGTCGCTAATGCTTATGTAAATGGTGTTCGCACCACACGTGAGGTATAACCGCGAATGTTAGAGCGAGAGCCATATTTCGAGCACTAGACCTCGTCTGCATTTCTAAACAGGTAACCTGTAAAAAAAAATTAAAGCGTTGCCTATGGAGATTTTTTAAGTACTGTAGTTTGTCACCATTCCACAAACGTGCACAATTTTAAAGCATGACATGTTGGGTAGGTATATTTACAAAAAAATTGGGGGTATATATTGTGTTTTTTTTAATTCAAGTGAAATTTTTCCCCAAAAAATTGTGCTTGAAAAAAACGCTTCACAAATACTGTGCGACATAAAAAAATTGCAATGATCGCCATTGTATACCCTAGGGTCTCTGCTAAAAAAAAAAAATATTTAGATATAATTTTCTAACAAAAAATACTGATTTAAACAAAAAGTGCCAGAAAATGCTTGGTTTTCAAATGGCTAGAATCGCCTCTCACTTGTTTGCACCGCACTCTCCTTCATGATAAGGACAAATGAACTGCTGGAAAAGACACAACTACAATTCACAGAGAGAGAGAGCAGATATGGGGCTTTCCTATGGGAACAGCACTACTGCATATCTACATTTGTAGCTGTAACCCTGATTTTATTGGCATCAGTACTGCTACTCTAAGGCCGCGTACACACAATCGAATTTGTCTGCTGAAACTGGTCCGACGGACCGCTTCAGCAGACAAATCTGATCGTGTGTATGGGCTAGCGGACATGTCTGACCGACGGACAAATTGTAAAGCATGCTTTAAAATTTGTCCGCTGGAGACATGTCCGTCGGATATGTCCGCTGGTAAGTACACTAACCAGCGGACATATCTGCCCGCACAAGCGTCGAATGAATGCGACGCATGCGTGGAAGTTTTTTACTTCCTGGTGCGGTGACGTGGCGGCGTCGACGTCACCGCCACGTCACCGCGCTGTCTGCCGGCAGGGATTTTGATCCGATGGTGTGTACACGCCGTCGGATGAAAATCCGGAGGAGACATGTCCGCTGGAAACGGTCCGTCGGACAGTTTCAGCGGACATGTCCCTCTGTGTGTACGCGGCCTAAGTTCTTTGATAT
The DNA here is from genome assembly GCA_029574335.1 of Rana kukunoris. Taxonomy (NCBI): domain Eukaryota; kingdom Metazoa; phylum Chordata; class Amphibia; order Anura; family Ranidae; genus Rana; species Rana kukunoris. Next base: position 98,706,148 of record CM056056.1, read on the forward strand.
AACCTGTCAGTGTTTGATGTACCTGTAACAGTGGAATTGTTAAATAAGATATCTCTAGAAGTTGGCACTGCAGAAATGTCTAGTGGACTGACATTTTTCACCTCATCCCCTCACTATTCCAAGATGATGTAGGCACCAAAAGACACCAAAGAAAAGATATGTATGTTTGATGATCAGACTCTGAACATTTGTGTAATAGAAAGGGATGGTTTTGTCCAACGCCACCAATCTGTAATTGACATTGAATGACAGCTATACTGTATGTTTGCACTGAAATGCTAGCCTGACTCAGCCAATCAGTCCTGTTAGATGAACCTGAAATGTTTACATCTGCTCACACGCACGTAACCTTCCACGCTTATAAAATAAGATGCTCCAGAAATAGAATGAAACAAAATTAGGTTTAAGTAAACAAGCTAAAATGCTTTTTTTTCCCGGAGGCTACATTTGTTTACTTTATAAGTAATGCCTTTATTGCTTACAATAGGACTCAGGAAACCAATGCATATTATTATTGCACATTTGCGTGCCTCCTAGGAATAAGTGGCAGGACAGTTTATATTTACATTAGCGGACTGATGTGTTACAGGGAAATTACATTCATGGAAGTGGTTTTTTTTTCTAAGTACATGACCTGACAGTTTATGATTTCATTACTCATCCTCACCTACTCAGCAGGTTATCTTGTATTTAAGCTGATCTTCATTTCACTTTATGGAAGTGGGATTTAAAGGTGAAGTCTGATAAGTAGTAGGATAGCTTTCAATGTGGGTATGTAGCAAACTGATTTCAAAGCAGGGTATTCTTTTGAAATAACTTGCTGTTATATGTGATTAACAATTAACTTCAATTGGCTCTATTCACAGCTGGTTGTTACACTGGTAACAAATTTCAGCAAAAGTGTGATTCACTAGGCTTCTTCTTGCACATGGCACCTGAGCCGTTGCAATGTAAACTCCAGCATACTTCCACTGCCCAGGAAGCCCAGGTGCTGTGTACAACTGTCCAGCCTGTGCGCGTCTGTACTCGGATATACTGCGGTATAACCGAGTTCAGTGTACTAGGGTATTAAAAAATACAAAACTTTTTTTTTTCTTTTAATACTCCTATACGCAAGTACTGGTGCATACCTCAGTACAGCCTGAGCAGGGAACATATGCTGGAATTTATGTTGCTTGGGCTCAGGCACCTGTGTGTAGGAGGCCTAAAACATGATGCATTAGGCAATTTAATTACAGTTTGTTATTTACGATTTTGTAAAATAAAAAAATTGCCGTTTAGTGAAAATTTGGTGAAGATCTTATTATTCAAGTTGCACCAGTTTTTGTGATAGCTTGTATGAAAGATCAGTGTGCTATCATGCTGTGGGAGGATTTACGAAAACTGGTGCACACAGAATCTGGTGCATCTGTGCATAGTAACCAATCAGCTTCTAGGTTTTATTGGCAAAGCTTAATTGAACAAACTGAACTTAGAAGGTCATTGGTTACTATGCACAGCTGAGAAAGGGGGGAATTGTGGGACTTTATATGCAGCACACTACTCAAGAATAAAAATTGCAGTCATGTATATTGATTCCAGGTAAACAACCAAATATTAAAGCGGAGGTTCACCCAAAAATCAAATTTCTGACATTAGATCCAGCATACTGCTAACATCTGCAGTATGCTGGGGTTTTTTTTTTTTGTACTTATTGTTTTATGAGCCGTTGTTATCTGGCTCCGAGTGGGGAATCCTGCGGGGAATGGGCGTTCCTAAGCCAAGAGGAGTTGATTGACGGGCTGCTAAGGCGTGTCATGCCTTCCGAAAATACCCGAAGTGACACACGTGATCCCCATTTAGCACATTTATCTACATGCCTGGGAATGTAAGATCAGATCAGTACCAAGAAAAAGGTTGTGTGCTCCCCTCCTCTACATATTGCTGACTTATATCCCAGCATACAACCAAACATAGAAAAACTGAAATCTAATTCCAGAAAAACATTTGTTTTTCATTCTGTTTTGGATATATAGGAGAAGGTTAGAGCCTTTACCATGGGTTTGTTGCTGTTTGTGTCATCATCTGGATATTTACGTGTTTTTTTATTTTTTTTTACCTTCACTTGCAAAGCCAGGAAATCATTTTAAAGAGTGGACAAGAATTACCTAAGATTTTAATTGTTTTCTGTGTCCCTCTTGAAAAGATTTCTCCTCAATTTCTGTTACAAGGACAGGAGGTTATCTCCCCAATCGTTTATTGCTGTCTGTGCCAGTGTTGTAATTTTTTGTTCTGTTGTCAAAGGAAAACCAATGTAGCCCCCTCCCTATAATAGGTTGCTAAAAAGAGGTATAGGCAAATCTAGTTTTTGGCCTATCTGTAAACAGTGGAGCAACATTTGATTTGTTATGGCTGCTCTGGGCATGCAGGCTGCAGATTCTTGCCCTTGTATTCTAGTTTTTAGAATAGGCTGACGCTGTGTCTAAATATTTTTCATCCAATACATGGGGTAGTGCTCAGTAAGTGGAGGTAAATAGAGTGAGGCAGAGAGAAACAGGGTCTTTTAGCTGGAGGAGATCCCAGCCTGCAAAAGGCTGCTTGCCCTTCTAGCCAAGTCAGCGGAGGCCTGCAGAGATCATTGGTCCCACCTATGCTGAAGATGGGGAGGGGCTATCTTTCTGTAAACAGTTCAGAGCCAAGTAGAGGGGTACATTGATGATCCGGACTGGAGATTCACACTATAGTGTTTAGCCAAAATTGGACAGGAGGTATCCAAGTATCTGCAGATACAGTGAGTAGAGGCCTGGAAGTGGGATCCTAGTGACTGTTTTCTAGTAACCCTTTGTGTGACCGCGCCAGTTCTGCTAAATTGAGATTTACCGTGTTGAGAGTATCAGAAGTGGTTGTGTCTCTACTCTCTGCAAAGAGTTGTTGTTTCCTTGATGAGAATAGAAGGAATACAAAGATTCCTCCAAATGCTTTCCCTGCACCCCGTCCAAGTTTACCCACCAATAAAACTAAATAAAAACATCCACTGCCTGGTTATTGTAAGAGACTGTGCAGCAAGTGTTGTGTGCCTAGGGACCCACAATGGCATGAGACCATAAAAAAACAAAACAGTATTTCTCATGCCCACAGAAATGGTTGTATTAGGGGCGGTATATACATTTTTAGATGCATTTAGATTTATACTTTAAAACATCTCTCCATTTCTAAAATATCCAGTTGTAAAAAAAAAAAAAAAAATACAAACCAACCCTATACACTTCACTCTGCATTTGAGATATTTTATTATAAACATAAAAGCCACAAAAATGCATGTAAACGAAGGCCGCAGAAAACTTAGCTATGGTCTATATTAAAAGTTCTCCGCTTTCATCACTTGTATTATGAGACTATAATTTGGATTCCTTCCATTGCCATTCACCAACATATAAAACTGGATTAAAATACTCAGTGGCTGCTCTGTAGTAGTCTACATCTGTAGCGTTTTGTTTCAGTGTGGCATGTTAAATACGGATTGCTGCATTTTTCTGCAAAATGCAGCATATGATGATGAACAGTAAAGCATACATAAAATACCACCACATGAAAAATACAGAGGTGTGAATGTCGCCAGAGCTGATCAGTAAATGCATGTGTCTATTCAGTTCAAAAGTCAATGGTATATAAAGAAATAAAGTTCTGCTTAAACTTGTATCAATGGACAGCGATGATTGTGAGGTCATATGGGAGTACCCATTTTCTTAACTTGTGTCTTCTAGGTAATGGCTGATCCAGTTCAAAATTCTACACAGGTTCTATCTGATGCCCCACAGACTCCACAGGATCTACTCAAATTGCCTTCCACATTGTCACACGGTTGAATACTATCCCTATCCCACAGCAGGTGGATGTATGCCTCCTTGGGCAGCTGGAGGCTCTGGCCCCCACCAGGGCTGTTCGTACATTGTTGGGGCTTCTAATTTATGCTAGACATCCTATTGTTACTCAATAAAAGTCAGGATCTGCTCCCACCCTGGGATTTTGGGAATCGTTAGAATCGTTAAATTCTGCTATACCCCTTTACAAGGAGGTCTCGAGGCTGCACAAAAAAATTCCACAAAGTGTGGTACATCTGGCTGGACTCAGACACTACTACTGTAGATCAACACGACAATGAGGCTACTGCCAGTCTTTCCTAAAGCATTGCCTATGTCTGGTCTCGAACCCGAGTGCTTTCTATGATAGCCCCTTGCCTTTTATAGATTGCTTGTGTCTTGGGTGGTGATAAAACTCTCAGCACAAACTACTCCCTCATTTTAATGGCCCTTGTGGCCTGGGTGGCACTGTCTGTGCTCTATGAGTAGAAAGGACGGGTTTGATTATACTTTCACATATTCACTATTTTTTATTTTATTTTTTAATATATATTGTTATTGTATTACCTTCAGCCGGGGGACTGTTCGCACAATGGCTCGGTTTTGTACTCTTAAATTTTATTGAAAAAGTTTAAAAATAAAAAAAAACCAACAACTTAGATCAATGGATTACAGTATTTACCCCCTCTTTCTCATTGGGGTAAATAATGTTGGGAGACATTTGCCGGTACATAAAATGTGTGTATGTCGATCTGTGCATGCTGGAAAACCAATGGCAGAGAGTGCTAATTGGAGTGTTCTGGTGAGGGGGAGTCCTCCTGTCAGAACAAAACAGCTCAGCTCAACCCGTGGGGTTGCACAGAAAAAAAAAAAAAAACTGTAGTGTGTACTCAGCTTAAATCAGTGCTTGAACAAAATTAGATTTGCAATAGTACACTACAGAGGACATATTTGATTTGTGAAAATAAACAAAAAAGCTAATATTACAGTAATGGCCAGTAAACTACAGGGAGTGCAGAATTATTAGGCAAGTTGTATTTTTGAGGATTTTATTATTGAACAACAACCATGTTCTCAATGAACCCAAAAAACTCATTAATATCAAAGCTGAATATTTTTGGAAGTAGTTTTTAGTTTGTTTTTAGTTTTAGCTATTTTAGGGGGATATCTGTGTGTGCAGGTGACTATTACTGTGCATAATTATTAGGCAACTTAACAAAAAACAAATATATACCCATTTCAATTATTATTTTTTACCAGTGAAACCAATATAACATCTCAACATTCACAAATATACATTTCTGACATTCAAAAACAAAACAAAAACAAATCAGTGACCAATATAGCCACCTTTCTTTGCAAGGACACTCAAAAGCCTGCCATCCATGGATTCTGTCAGTGTTTTGATCTGTTCACCATCAACATTGCGTGCAGCAGCAACCACAGCCTCCCAGACACTGTTCAGAGAGGTGTACTGTTTTCCCTCCTTGTAAATCTCACATTTGATGATGGACCACAGGTTCTCAAGGGGGTTCAGATCAGGTGAACAAGGAGGCCATGTCATTAGTTTTTCTTCTTTTATACCCTTTCTTGCCAGCCACGCTGTGGAGTACTTGGACGCGTGTGATGGAGCATTGTCCTGCATGAAAATCATGTTTTTCTTGAAGGATGCAGACTTCTTCCTGTACCACTGCTTGAAGAAGGGGTCTTCCAGAAACTGGCAGTAGGACTGGGAGTTGAGCTTGATTCCATCCTCAACCCGAAAAGGCCCCACAAGCTCATCTTTGATGATACCAGCCCAAACCAGTACTCCACCTCCACCTTGCTGGCGTCTGAGTCGGACTGGAGCTCTCTGCCCTTTACCAATGCAGCCACGGGCCCATCCATCTGGCCCATCAAGACTCACTCTCATTTCATCAGTCCATAAAACCTTAGAAAAATCAGTCTTGAGATATTTCTTGGCCCAGTCTTGACGTTTCAGCTTGTGTGTCTTGTTCAGTGGTGGTCTTCTTGCAGCCTTTCTTACCTTGGCCATGTCTCTGAGTATTGCACACCTTGTGCTTTTGGGCACTCCAGTGATGTTGCAGCTCTGAAATATGGCCAAACTGGTGGCAAGTGGCATCTTGGCAGCTGCACGCTTGACTTTTTTTAGTTCATGGGCAGTTATTTTGCGCCTTGGTTTTTCCACACGCTTCTTGCGACCCTGTTGACTATTTTGAATGAAACGCTTGATTGTTCGATGATCACGCTTCAGAAGCTTTGCAATTTTAAGAGTTCTGCATTCCTCTGCAAGATATCTCACTATTTTTGACTTTTCTGAGCCTGTCAAGTCCTTCTTTTGACCCATTTTGCCAAAGGAAAGGAAGTTGCCTAATAATTATGCACACCTGATATAGGGTGTTGATGTCATTAGACCACACCCTTCTCATTACAGAGATGCACATCACCTAATATTCCTAATTGGTAGTAGGCTTTCAAGCCTATACAGCTTGGAGTAAGACAACATGCATAAAGAGGATGATGTGGTCAAAAAACTCATTTGCCTAATAATTCTGCACTCCCTGTATTATCAATTAATAGGATGTACACAGAAGCTTTGTTGGACCTGGGGTTCCATTTATAAAGCAGTGGTATGGCCCATTTAAAAAAACAAACAAAAAAAACCCCGCTGTAATGAGCTATACGAATATGACCTCTCATAGTCACATGACTGACTCTCCTTCATTCACAAAATTTGCTCTAATGTGTCATGCATAGAGAACTCTGTAGAATGTCTGTTCTGATACTGCAAACTGAATTTTTTGAATGCACGGGCCACCAAAGTAGCCCCACAAATTTTGTTTTCCTTCTATTATATATTATTATGTCCTACTCTTTGCTAATCTGCATTCTGAAAAAGATGAAAACGAAAGAACTCGTAAGCCCAGAATAGAGTATTCCTCTGCATTTTACATATACACACGGTTTGCTGTTTACTTGTCATTCGTTTTTATCTAGAATTGCTTACAGAAATCTGCAGACTCCTCCATCCCCATAAATGTTTAAATGTGTGTACCTGCTGGTGGCAGAACAGGCAAATATAGGAGCCCAGGGATAGAGGAAGAGTGTTATATGTAAACACAATGTGTATTTCTGTTGGGATTTTTCTACCAGTTATGGAATAAGCCCTTCATTAGAATGGAGGTTACATGAGGCAGGATATTAAATTTATTCCAGCTTTCTCCACACATTCACCTACTATTGCATAATTTAGGATTTTGCTGCTGCACTGAGCAATGCTAGGTTACTGAAACTGCACAAAGTATAATGAACATATAATTGTCTAAAATCCATATGTATAAGATAAGATTTGCTGGCTATGCAACAAAATCAGACTAAAGTACATACTATAATAACTAAAGATAAAAATTAGCAGAAATCAGAAAAATAGCAGAACAGGGAGAATTTGGTGAGCACACATATCTCCCACAAATGAAGTGTGTACCATACAAGCTGGATCAGACATAGTGGTAAGAGAGAGATGATCATCTTAGGAGGGAGCAGTTGGGGCTGTGGGCAGATAGTTGGGAGAGCACGTCTTTCCTTTTTTTTAAATAACTTCACTATGCTTTTCACCAGAAAAATAATTTTACTGCAAAGGGCAAATCAATTACAGAATAACATTTCCACCCTTGATGATTTGAGGCCTACTAGTTTCCAAATAGAATAATATCTTATGGTTATTATAATGAAAACCTGACTGTTTTACAATGCACACTACATCAACCTGGCTTAACCATGCTGTAAACACATTCCTATCTTGTTTTGTTTTTCAGGGCCCATAAGGTGGCAAAAGGAGGGATGGGGAAGAAGAGAACCTATTGGGCTTGGCAGCTCCTTCGATGGCTCCAGTTCCTTGCGGCAGTTTCCCAGCAGCAAACCAACTCCCTGCACTCTTCCTGCTGTGGCTGTGTCATCAAAGAGGCGCCAGCATGGATTGGAACTCTTAGGCAGCAATACACTGCATACTACCTTGCCTGTACATGCCTGCTACCTTGAACGTTTGCGAGTGCATTCATATTATATACTTATATAATTTGAAATAAAACTGTGCTACACTACTGTTGGCTTGGTGCCTCTTCTTCTCCATACCTTCCTCTGTTACAGTGTTTGGGTTCCCAGCCCTCTTCAGCCTTGATACAACCAGCAGTGTCAGCCAGTTTTGTTCAGTTTAACCTCCAGTACTTATTCACATACACGTGAGTGTGTACATGTATACATCTTCAATCATCATCAATTTTATTGCATGCTAGCCTTTTTATATAGAACAAAGTATCACACTAATTAACCAATAAAATACAGTTGATTAAAACATGATAAACAGCGCATATAAAGTCCAATGTAGATATAAAGTGTTAGATAAAGTCCATAGATCAGTATGTGAACTTGAGAAAGGCGTGAGGAATGCTTGGGAACAAAATGGTGATATACCCTCCACCGGTCTCCAATTTCCACCAAAAACGTGAGGCACACGCCCCCTCAGGGGTTCAAACTCACCAAAAATACAAACAGAACAAGCCTTGTATATCAGTGGACCATCCTGTCCAGACTTCCAACATCAGTCACGGGGCAGCGGGGGTTAATAATAAAGCTCCAGTGATATGGATCATAAAGGAAACAGAAGCACTATATAGTGTAATACTGTTTAATTTATTATAGAAAGACCCATTTAACACCGCCCCGCAGCATATCTACGTACATAATATTATAAGTAAATGAACAAAAAAATAGAGTGTGAGGTTCACCCGTCTCCTCCGCACGCTGGAGGTCGCGCTTGTCCCGCGATCGCGATGCTGAAGGCGCCTCTCTTGGTAGCGATGGTGAGATGGTGGAACGCACTCTTTGTGTATCTTGGTTACGCCGTCGTAGCCACGCCCTGACGCGTTTCGTCACATCCGACTTCAACAGAGGGCCACAAAGAGTGCGTTCCACCATCTCACCATCGCTACCAAGATAGGCGCCTTCAGCATCGCGATCGCGGGACAAGCGCGACCTCCAGCGTGCGGAGGAGACGGGTGAACCTCACACTCTATTTTTTTGTTCATTTACTTATAATATTATGTACGTAGATATGCTGCGGGGCGGTGTTAAATGGGTCTTTCTATAATAAATTAAACAGTATTACACTATATAGTGCTTCTGTTTCCTTTATGATCCATATCACTGGAGCTTTATTATTAACCCCCGCTGCCCCGTGACTGATGTTGGAAGTCTGGACAGGATGGTCCACTGATATACAAGGCTTGTTCTGTTTGTATTTTTGGTGAGTTTGAACCCCTGAGGGGGCGTGTGCCTCACGTTTTTGGTGGAAATTGGAGACCGGTGGAGGGTATATCACCATTTTGTTCCCAAGCATTCCTCACGCCTTTCTCAAGTTCACATACTGATCTATGGACTTTATCTAACACTTTATATCTACATTGGACTTTATATGCGCTGTTTATCATGTTTTAATCAACTGTATTTTATTGGTTAATTAGTGTGATACTTTGTTCTATACTTTGAATAGACAAATTTATTTGTCTTATTTTTAAATAGCTGCTGATAGTAACATATATCACCTGTTTTTCTCAAGTGGAGTTTTTACCTTGAGTTTTGTATATGTTATTATGATATATAATTTTTTTGGGTATTCATATATATATATATAGTTGTTATACTGTTTATATTTATCCATTTCTCAGTCTAAGTAATATCTGTCTCTGGCGCCGGGAAGTGCACAGTGAATTTCTTTTGCTGCCGCTCTCCTTTGATTGTTTTTTCTTTGTGCACTCTTTTTAGATAGCCTTTTTATATGTACATGCCGGCGGTTCATGTTACATCAGTTCTCTACACACTATCCAATTTTGATTGCATACAATTCTTCTTTGCCAGCAGCAAGTGTAGCACTGAGAGATTGTTGTGTGTTGCTTTGTTTTGCAACCCTAGAGGCAGTGTATTTCATGTTTGCCCCCCCTGCCATCCAAGCTAGCGTATATGCAGCACAAATCCATTTAGATGGGAAGGAGGGGGGGGGGTTACTTGGCATCTTCACTTTGGTTACCAGAGGATCTTGTTACGCATACTACTGCCATATACCGATAGTGGTGCTGAACATAGAAACTAGTTGAGCAATATCTCCATTACAACATAAATAGTCATGATGCTAGATTCACACTGACCATTACATTATATGCAACAGGTACAAAATAGCTCTAATCTTTCAATGTATAATTGCCATACTTCACACAGATGAATGCAATTTATGTTTGTGTTATATATTATTATAATATTATTATATAACGCATAAAATTTACAATCATATGACTTACCTTTTTCCTGCATGTTGCAGCCAGGTGATACTCCATTTACCACACGGTTTGCTAGGTTTACTTCATTGTCTGGAGTACAAATAAGAAGGTCACCATAATCATAATATTCTACCACACAAGGATAAAGTCTTTTTTAATGCGATAACTTTTTACTTTGACTCATTAAGCGGTCAGCCAGCAGGGATGAATCATCGTTATTAAGGAGTTGGCACCCGCTGGTGTCCTAAAAAAAGAGGAGTCACCCCTGCCCTGCTATCAGCAGGGGATTCCCCACTGACAGCAGAATGTAAATAAAAGAGCCAACATTTAAAAAATAAATTTAAAAAAAACATGGTGCCCACCCTCAATCCATGCTAGGCCAGGTCTGGATCCCATGCCCAAAAAAATACGGTGTGGGGTCTTCCCCAAAATCCATAAAAGACCCTTATTAGAGCATGCAGCCTGGCAGACCAGAAAAGGGGGGAGGGGGGGCTGAAAACTAAGGTAAATTGCAAAACTGAGGTAAGTGATCACTTACAAAAAAAAATTATATTTTTTGGCCATAAGTTTATCATGGCCTTTGTGAGCAGATGTGTAAAAAAAAGTATATACTGTATTTCTATTGTTTGCGCTTATGTTAAATGGTGTCCGTCCTATCCATCTGAGAAAGATGGGAGGCATGGTTGGCATTGACTTGACATTATCCACAGGTGAACACATTTGAGGAATATGGAGTTGTTGTCAGGGAATATAGAGTCCATGGGGTTATACAAGTTTTCAGAGTGGGGGTTACTATGCCTGCAGATATAAGTATTTGAACTGTATTAGACATGTGTTAAAAACGTTAAGTACGCTATATGTGAACCCTCACTTTGTAAAACAACCCATTCAGTTTAAAATAGAAATGAAAGACATTATAAATACCTTTTTTCGTCATACTTACCTGTAAAATCTTTTTCTTTGAGTACATCTTGGGACACAGAGTTAAGCTAATATTCATTACCTACTGGGTTATACACCATCTCTAGGTGAATGGACACTGGTAGACAGTCTTAGACAGTAAGTGATTCCCTATAACCCCTCCCATACAGAAAGAACATCAGTTTTTTACCAATGTCTGCAAGGTGGATGGGCACGTTTGAGCTCTCTGAGCTCCAGGTCTCTAGTCCCACAAATGGTTCTTAGGTGAATCAAGGGATTGACCAATCGGAGCCATTTGACACAGGCTCTATATGCTTAGATAAATGGTACCTAAGACTCCCAAAAAAGACACCAGATCCTGCAAAGGTTTTGCCTGTAATGTGACCTCCGGGCTCTGGACCCTGCAAAGAAGAATCCTGGACAACATAGTGCAAAGGCATTCCTGCAGGATGCTTTAGAGGTCCAAGGGAGTGGATACTAAACATGAAAGGGATACCCAGTCCTTGAAGGTCCTCAAGTGACAGGAACCCTCAGTGATGGGTGAAGATTAGACTCTTAGGCCCAGATTCAGATAGAATTAGATTATCGTAGAGTATCAGAAATACACTACGCCGCCGTTTTTTACCTGGCTCTGCGTAGTGTATTTCTCCCGTCGCAATCCATCTACGCGAGTAGGGGGCGTGAAGCATTTAAAATAGGCGCGTTCCCGCGGCGATCGAACTGCGCATGCTCCGTTCGCAAATTTCCCGCCGTGCATTGCGCGAAATCACGTCTTTACGTCATTTTTTCTTGAGTAGCGTCGTTTACGGAGATTCCTATTCCCGAACGAGTTACGTAAAAAAAAAAAAAAAATTTAAATTTGACGCGGGAACGACGGCCATACTTCACATGGGCTACGCACCGTTAGACCAGCAAAAAGCTGGTCTAACAGTACGTATAAAATAGACGAAAGCGATTGCGAAGACCGCTCGTATCTTCGTCGTGGATCGCCGTAAAAACTCATTTGCATATCCCGACGCATGAAAACGACACGAACTCCTCCCAGCGGCCGCAAAAATATCGCAGCGTAGATCCGAAGGCTTACGAAGACGTAAGCCTCTCGGATCGAAGCCCGAAGCCGTCGTATCATGGTTTGAGGATTCAAACTAGTGATACAGCGCGCGAAATTTGAAATTACTCCTGTCTAACACCAGTTAGACAGGCGTAATTGCTCTGTGAATCTGGGCCTTAGTTTCTAAGCTGCCCTGCGCTTGGACAGGTAAGTGAAACCCCCTTATATACTTATTGTGGGTTGTCCTCCATAAAGAGGACCTGTCATTATTTTATAAGGGATGTTTACATTGATAAAAAAAATTGATAAAAAAAAAAAAAAAAGTGACAGTGAAAAAAATTTAAAAAAAGAAAAGAAGAAAGGAAATAAAAGATAAAAGTAAGGCACCCTCCATCCCTCGGTGCTCGTGTGCAGAAGCAAATGCATATGCAAGTCGCACACACATATGTGAACAGTGTTCGCACAACACATATGAGGTATCGCCGTGAATAGTAGGACGAGAGCAATAATTCTAGCACTAGACATCCTCTGTAATGCTAAACAGGTAACCTGTAAAAGCGTGTGCAATTTTAAAGTGTGACATGCTAGCTATCCATTTACTTGGTGTAACATCATCTTTCATAGTATACAAACAAATGGGGGTATATATTAAGTGTTATATTATTTTTTAATTCATTAAAATTATTTTTTTCCAAAAACATTGCATTTGAAAAACCACTGCACAAATACTGTGTGGCATAAACTGCAACAATCATTTTATGCCCTAGGGTCTCTGCTAAAAAAATATGTTTGGGGGTTACAAGTAATTTTCTAACACAAAATACAGATTTAAACTTGAAAACAAAAAGTGGCATAAAAAGCTTGGTCTTCGAGTGGATAAAACACAAATATGTTCCCAAAATAAATCAACCAGATTCATAAAATTCTGATCACTGGGGTATGCAAGCCTGAATCAGATTTGTGGCTGTAGACGTTTTTTTTTTTGTTTGTTAAAGCATATCTAAAGTCAAACATTATTTTTATTTTGAATTGAGCAAAGGAGGATTAAAAACGCTGTTAGGTTTTTTTGTCTATGTCATCTGTCCCATGTCCCATAGACTCAAGTGAAATTGAAAGGATATATTTCTAATGTGAGGGCTTCCTCTTTTAGATCGCTGTCACGGGAACAATCATTTCGATTTTCTCTAAGGCCCCTTTCACATTGGGGCGGGAACCGCGCTGTCGGTATAGCGCCGCTAAAAATAGCAGCGCTATACCGTCGGATTTGCCGTGAGTTGCGGCCGCTAGCGGTGCAGTATTAACCCCCGCTAGCAGCAGTGAAAGGGTTAATACCGCCCCGCAATGCGCCTCTATAAAACTCAATGTGAAGGGGGCCTTAATCCCTATTCTGGTGGCAGCTCAAAATATTGTTAATTTACCTATACTTTCATTCCCAGTAACACTGGTTGTTAGGAGAAAAGGATAAAAAAGGGGGAGTCAATTCCCGCATTACATTCAGAAAGAAATCGATTGCTTGGATCTCCCATCCCAAAGCATCCAAATACTTAAGAGTGTCATATATAATCTATTGACAAGTTTGCCCCAGATATAATATATCGTCCTGGACCTACTTAACCTAATTATATAATATATATATATATATATATATATATATATATATATATATATATATATATATATATATATATACACACACACACACACACACACACACATCAGTGGCGGCCCACCCATAGGGGGCGCCCGGGGGCCACCCCCCCTCCTGTAGGCACAAATATATATATATATATATATATATATATATATATATATATATATATATAAAAATTCCAATGGCCCCTTTAAGAAACTTTAAGAAAAAAAAAATCCTTTAATAAAATAACATATAAGGGAAAATATTGCGCGAACCAAGGTGAAAATAAAAATAAAAAACAAAAAAATAAAACTAAAGCAGCTACACTACAATTTGACAAAAATTGAATGAAGTGTGGAAAATAAATGTAGCGCTATAAACATAAATTAATAACACACACATGAACAGTGAATGAATGATGTACTCCAAACAAACCACGCGAGTGGAAAAGTCCTAGTAAGGAAAACGTTGGAGTGCATCGGTGACAACATAAACCAAAACATGAATAGAAGTCCATCCACAAATGGGAAAACAGTAGATGTAGAATCACTTCATGGATCCTCGGATAAGATGACACTTAAATCGAAACGAAAATGGTATGCTCTTACCGGAAAAGTAGGACCTGTCTGTCATGAACAGCAGATCAGTATAGCCTAAGAACTCCAGTAGCAGTCAGCTGGGCTCACTCGGACACAGTGGAACGGATGTGAATCTTCAGTCGGAAGCCGGACATGCACGGTGTCTTTGTAGAGTTCTTGGGAGGAATGGGATGGCAATGGTACGATCCTCTTGGGAGGAATGATGGATGGCAATGGTGGAAGATCCTCAACTGGATGGCTCCTCTGCTGCCTCTTCCAGCAATGTCTTCTCTCTACTTCTGAAGTAGAGTGGAGCCATCCAGTTGCTTCCACCCCATCCATCTGAGGATCGTACCATTGCCATCCCATTCCTCCCAAGAACTCTACAAAGACACCGTGCATGTCCGGCTTCTGACTGAAGATTCACATCCGTTCCACTGTGTCCGAGTGAGCCCAGCTGACTGCTACTGGAGTTCTTAGGCTATACTGATCTGCTGTTCATGACAGACAGGTCCTACTTTTCCGGTAAGAGCATACCATTTTCGTTTCGATTTAAGTGTCATCTTATCCGAGGATCCATGAAGTGATTCTACATCTACTGTTTTCCCATTTGTGGATGGACTTCTATTCATGTTTTGGTTTATGTTGTCACCGATGCACTCCAACGTTTTCCTTACTAGGACTTTTCCACTCGCGTGGTTTGTTTGGAGTACATCATTCATTCACTGTTCATGTGTGTGTTATTAATTTATGTTTATAGCGCTACATTTATTTTCCACAATAAAATAACATAAGATTGAGCGCCGGCCACCATTGCCCTATGAAGCACCACGTCAATGCAATCCTTAGATTGCAGACATGGCGCTTCATTTGCGGGCTTTTATTCCCGCCTTATAGGTGCATTGCAAAGCGCTGAATAGCTTCCTATGGGCGCCGGGAGCATTACTAATAATACTAGTGTTACTTCCGGCCGGGATTCGAAAAAACCGGAAGTGACGTCACGCGGCAGGCAGCTCAGTTCTTTACACTGCCCGAGCGGAGCTGCAGTGCAAAGGTAAGCCGATGGATGCCTCGTTTCATTGAATGACATTACAATATGGATTGGAATTTAGATTGCCCCCCCCAAAGTCATCAGCGGTGCACTGCCTGATCCCCACCCATCCACCTACCTATGGAGTCTGGCACAGGCTACTGCTGGTCACTCAGCAGAAAAATCAACACCACCTCACCTTCAGAAGTCTTTCTTAGCTCACTGCTCTCCTTAACTCAAAAAGACTCAGGATGCAGCCATCAGTAGTAAACATCTGGATAACTTATAAAGGCCTTAATTGCCTCATTCTGAACAGCTGAAGCTATCCAAAGTCCTTAAACCTTTCTGGCTACCTCTTCAGCAGACACCTGAGAGTAATTAGTGAATTGTTTAAACAAGGCAGAAATGTATCTCCCGTCTGTGTCAACACCCACAGATTTACCTGACTTCCTGTCAATATATATATATATATATATATATATATATATATATATATATATATATATATATATATATTTTTTCCGTTTTCTTTATCATTTTATATATTCAACTAATTAACTCAGGTGGTAGCCTAACCATGCCTACAGTTTGAACCCAATTGGGGTAGGCTGGTCTAGGCTATCCAATACTGTCTTTTTATAAGATTAATATTTAATAATTACAAATGACCAACATGACAATGTTGATCTGTACTGTATGTAAATACTCTCAATAAAAAAGGTATTGTTTAAAAAAATAAAATAAAAAAGGTTTTTAAAAAAAAAAAAAAAAAAAAGGGGGAGTCTATCTTCCCAACAGGAAGCCAGACCGCAACAAGAAAACCTGACAGTTCTTCTAACCCCTTAACAAGCTATCCAAATTGTAAAAAGGTTCCCCTTTATTTATACTTGTGTAGAAGGCTACAAGTCTTGATATTACGTCTTTACAGCCTTGGACCTCTAAAAAAAAATTCTGTATGAACACTTTGAATAAGAGCTGTATTTATTCCTAGCCTACTATGGTAATGGTTTAGGATTTTTTATGTTGTGTTCTAGGGCATAGATGATTTTTTTTTTTTTAGATCTGTGCAATGTGGTGGAGAATATCTAATGAATGGACCCTACGTAAAAAAACATTTAACATTTTGCGCACATTTTTTTATCATTATTTTCCCTGTTGTTACCGAGCAACAATTAATTACTTTTTCATACGTCTGTCTAGGTATCGTACTGTTATGGATATCAGGTTTTTATACAAAACATTCTGTAACTTATATTTCAAACCATGCACATCAAAGTGATTAGCATTACCATGGCTGTTCATAGTTGGATCAATGCCCGACTTCCAGAACAACAGACATGCAGAGCAGAAAAAGAGCATACACTTATTGTACGGAGTGACTTATGTACTCACCAGAACTCATGCTGAGGGATGTGCACGTTTTCTCCTTCAATGTTTGCTTGTTTCTGTTTGGAAAAGGAAAAAGACAAATGTTTATCTCATGCTGGACTTTGCTTAGCCTTCGCCAGCTTCATATTCTTTCATAAGTTAGAAGGTATGTGAAAAATCTGCCAGCACAGCTTCCTGGACCTTATTCAGCTTCAATGTCCATTTATGGTGTCACTGTCTCCCCAAGTCCTAAAAATCCCATCCTTGCTCATTCAACACCAAGGGAGATGAGGTCATAAAAATGGACGGTCTGCCAATTAATGCAGAGAGCAGCGATAAACAGATTAATGTTTATCTCTGTGGTCAATTCATTAAAATACTCACTAGGCCTGATTTTATTCCGCGATCTTACCTTCATTTAAGACAATCAGGCCATTCAGTTATTAAAGCAGACCTGTACTAAACAATTTAGGGCTTTATATGTATGGAAGGTGCTGACAGACAACACCTCATGAGCACCTATCTTGAGAACCTGAAAATGACCCTCTACCCATTGATATGGGACAGAATATAAATTAAAGCGGACCTTCAGTAATTTTTTAAACTTTCCATCTATTAAATCTTCTGCCCTTTTTGTTTTAACTTTGGATAGTAAAAAAATTTTCTGCCAGTAAATACCTTATACAACACAAATGAGGGGGGTGGGGGGGACAAACATGGGACTTTATACGAGGCGTGTATCTACTAATAAATAAGGTACATATATATCTTTTGTGTAAACTATAACAATATCCATTGGTAAGTATAGTATATATGTATCATTGATATAACCATAAATATCAAAGTGTGTATAAGAAAGAACAAATGTTTATGGTAATAGTACATTCCAGACAAAAAATGGCACAGAATTGTCTGGTAAAAAGCCTGGGCTTATGACATCATGCACAGTGCTCGCTCTCTCTTGTGAGAGTTTGTCAGGAAGGGAGGGGGATCAGTCATAAGAGGGTCAATGAGAGCTGCAGGGCTGGAAGTGCATGCCTGTGTAAATCCAGGAAGTGAACATGCAGCAAAAATTGTTGCAGTCAGACTTAGTGGAAGGAGATTTCTGCAGCATATTTCGCAAGTACAGAATCACAGTATATATAAAATCATCTGCAAAGTGGTTGGAAGGAAGCTTCAGAATGGCAAAGATGTTTTTATTACAAATTATGTAAGCAGACTGCAGTTCCTCTCTAAATTGAATAAAGGATATTAGTTACAATTATCCCAACCTAATATATACTTTAGAAATCAAAATAGAAGTATCATAATACATGGCTGCCCAATGATACTGTAACATAACCCTAGTAAACATTAAAGCAAATTCCTAAGTGAATATACTTGTGTACTTATTTATTTCTTCTTGTATTGTGATGACAGCCTGATGTATACAACCATCATCCGGGTGATATGGGAAGGGCTTCTCACACTCCATTTGGTTTAAACTCTAGCTGTCAAGTCACAAAGAAGCCTGGGAAGAATGTGTGCCTGTCTTTTATGGAAGAAAATGTTCTTATGGATTCAAAATGAAGCCCTAGTGAGAAATAGGCAATTTGCATTTGCAAATTATTACTACTATACACCACAGATCACAATGCTTAGAAGACACAAGAGGAGCTCTCAGTTTCCAATTCAATTAACCTACCCATGGTGGATTTAGGAGATTGTAAAATTATTTTATTAGCGGTACACAAATAATTCCTACACAGTGGGGGACACAATGACACATGGAGGACACATCACAGCAAGATTTATAGAGACCCAGAGCCGACAAACTGATTCTCAGTCCATGCCTTAAAGTGATTGTAAAGTCTAATTTAAAAAATAATAATAAACATGTTATACTTACCTGCTCTGTTACAGTGGATTTGCTCCTGGTCCCTCCCTCCTGACAACTTCCTCCACAGCTTGATATGGGGCACTCGAGCTGAGTCACAGCTCCCTATGTTCATTCAGACATGGAGTCCTGACCCGGCCCTGCCCCCTCTCTCCCCTAATTGGCTAGCTGGCTTTGATTGACAGCAACGGGAGCCAATGGCACCACTGCTGTGTCTCAGACAAACAGGAAGTTGAATCTTGGCTGAGACCCTCATGGGCATCGCTGGACAGAGGGGACCTTCAGATAAGGGTTAGGGGGGGCTTTTTGCACATAGAAGGCTTTTTATCTTAATGCATAAAAATAAAAAACCTTCTGCCTTTACAACCCCTTTAACATTTGTTTGGTTGCTACGGGGGAAGGATTTTAAATTCTTTTGGTTTCTAGAATAATCTCTGTATAATAAATATCACCAACAGTTTTTACCACATTACTGATCAGCAGGTTCACTGACTAAAAGCAGATTTAAAACATATCTAAGTGTGCCAATAGTCTGGAAAGAAAAAATGTTCCTCAATATTCAATAACTTCTAATCTGTGTGCCTGATTTAGAAGAGTGAACAACAAGCCTCCCCTGCAAAGCAGCACAATTATAAGGGAATAATATATATAATAAAACCTCTCTTATAAACATCAAACAGCTCTATCTTTTTTTCTAATGCACTATGAACATGGGATTATTGCTGTAAATGCAGAAGTTATAATGAAAAGGAATGACTCAATAGAATCAATACTCTGTCTAAGTGGACTCTATGTATAAATCATAATTAACCTTTCCATATGATGAGCAAACATTTATAGCCAACGTTTTATTTATGGCAACTGCAAGGAACTAATACCTCTTTATGGACATTAATAAAGAAAGCTGCTGTCAGCAGTTACATCTGCAATCACATGTGGAAACAAAACACAAGTCTTACATTCAATCGAATAGAGATTTCAAATTCGGCACTGACTATTTATATTTAAATTTGATCTCTGGTCTTCAATCCACAGCAGGTTAAAGCTGGGCTCCAGGCAGACATATTAAAATACCATTTAATGCAGTCGTGTATTTCTTTAAGCATAATTAAATGTAGGTTTACATACAACTAGCAGAAGTACCAAAATGTGTATCTTTTCCTGCCATATCCTCCATGGCAGTACTCATACTGGTTGAAGAAGGGGCAGTACTACTGTATTGACATGTGTTGATATAAGTAGAGAGCAGAGTTAGACCAATCAATGTAATGCTACTTTCAGGGCCTTCTTAATAGCATCATGGGCCCATGGGCAAAGTAATGCTCTGGGGCCCCTACAATGATGACAGTGCAGGTAAACCGACATTAAGTAGGTAGGAGGCCAACTGCCTCCCCTTTGCATCTATCACTCTTAGTGCCATCATGGGGCCCCCAAATTTAGGGCAGCGTGGGCTCAAGGACCAGTTGCTTTGGGGAAAGTGAAGGGGCCCCACATGTAGCTTGGGCCCCTGGGCAGTGCCCAGATGTGCCCTCTCATTAAAACAGCCCTGGCTACTTTCCTCCATTGTCCAATAACCAGGCTGCAGGCAGGGAAATTACATCTCTGTTTTCCTTCGATTTACCTTCTAAATGTTTTTTTTCTTTGTCTGAATTTCTCACTTCCTATTCCTCCCCAGTAAGCTTGCCCCCATCATCCGAGCTGTTCTGGCTGGGGGTTAGTCAGCGTGCTCGCCCCCTCCCTTGGGACTATACCCCTGCATGGAGACGCTGTGTTCACATCGACTCCTCGCAGGGATTTAGCCCCAAGGGAGGGGGCGAGCATGGTGACCAACCCCCAGCCAGAACGGCTCGAATGATGGGGGCAAGCTTACCGAGGAGGAACAGGAAGTGAGAAATTCAGATAATGAAAAGAAAAGAGTAAAAGGGAAATCAAAGGAAAAGGTAAGTGAACCAACAATGCACTAGCTTAAAGGAACCTATTTAGAAAAAAAAAACCTTTACAACCCCTTTAATTCTAACAGAGAAAGTGGTGTCACCACCAACTGTGCTGTGTGGTAGAGTTAAAAAAAAAAAAAGTGTCATATAGCAGCCCTCGCATTTGGCGAGTGGATATTTAGGTAGAGCGAGTGGAGCAGGCAGAAGCAACCAGGATGCTGCTGAGGGAGAAGAGGCGCCCGGTGGATACTGAGGGGATAACCCAAAAACATCCTGGCTTGCTGGCAATCTCTGCTTTCCCCTCTCCTCAATGCAGAGATCGATCGCACAATTGTCAGACAAGTTCCCCCCACCGCCTTCCGCTTCTGCTCCAGCCCCATCATGCTTTCGTAGAGACAACTTTTTGTGCGAGCGAAAGGCACCCAGAGCATATGCCCCACATTTGCTGGTGGGTGTACCGGCGACGCATTGCTTTTGTTGCAGTCCGAGGCACAGTGTTTCTCTCACTGTTGGGACTGTAGCATGGAGCCGAGTGACGTGCAGTGAAACTTCTCCTCGGCTCTGTACTACATTCGCGACAGTCGGAGCTCTGTTAGCGGCACTGTGCTGAAGAAAAAAAAAACAGCACTGCCGACTGCATTCTATATTTTCAAGAGGGGACAGAGCTGGGGGGGGGGGTTGTGAGAGAGCTAAGGGGGGGATTTTTGAGAGAGCAGGGGGCAACATTGGTGAGAGAGCAGGGGGCAACATTGGTGAGAGAGCAGGGGGCAACATTGGTGAGAGAGCAGGGGGCAACATTGGTGAGAGAGCAGGGGGCAACATTGGTGAGAGAGCAGGGGGCAACATTGGTGAGAGAGCAGGGGGCAACATTGGTGAGAGAGCAGGGGGCAACATTGGTGAGAGAGCAGGGGGCAACATTGGTGAGAGAGCAGGGGGCAACATTGGTGAGAGAGCAGGGGGCAACATTGGTGAGAGAGCAGGGGGCAACATTGGTGGGAGAGCAGGGGGCAACATTGGTGGGAGAGCTGAGGGGATTAGTGAGAGAGCTGGGGGCCGCATTGGTGAAAGAGCTGGGTGGGGATTAGCCAGAGCTAGGGGCAGCATTAGTGAGGGAGCTGGGGGGCATTAACAAGGGAGCTGGGGGGGCATTAGTGAGAGAGCTGGAGGGGCATTAGTGAGAGAGCTAGGGCCAGCATTAATGAGAGCTGGGGGGCATTAACAAGGGAGATGGGGGGGGCATTAGTGAGAGAGCTGGGGGCATTAGTGAGAGAGCTAGGGGCGGCATTAGTGAGGGAGCTGGGGGGCATTAGTGAGGGAGCTGGGGGGCATTAGTGAGGGAGCTGGGGGGCATTAGTGAGGGAGTTGGGAGGGTGGCATTGGTGAGAGAACTGGGGGAGACATTGGTGAGAGCAGAGGGGACATTTGTGAGAAAGCTGGGGGGCATTTGCAATCATGACATACCTGTGTATGATCTGGAAAAATATGATAATTTACGAGGGCGTTTAAGGGCGGGGCAACTGGTGGCGAGTAGCTCAGGACTTGAAATTTTGATCCCTGATCCTTCAGAGACAAGTTTCACATGTGTATTTTTACTGTTTATTTAGTGGAATGCCTGGAGTTTTAATTTAAATATGCAACATCCAAGTTTGCATATGTCATTCAGTATGCGGTCTTACATTTTTCTCTATATTTATTTATTTAAGATATTTAATAACATGAAACCACACTCAAACAACGCAGATTGGCCATTCACAACCAATGGTCAATGCACGTTTTCGTTGACAGGTATCTTTTTTAAATGTTAGGGAAAGAACGATTCTGGAACACTACACTGAATATGTCATTTTCGGTTGTATACTTTGAATACATTAAAGTAAAATTCCCTATACACTGGAAAATGCATTAGTACGCAAAATATACATTCATATCAATTGAAAACAAAGTCATGTGAAAAGTCAGATTGATCAGCAATGTTCTCCGCTGTGATGCAATGATAATCTCTGTGCTTTGGTTTACAGTCTGTAGTCATGCAGTAAGCTCTAAACAATAGTGTTTAAATTAAGCTGGGTGGATAAGTCCTTTGCCCGAAAGGCCACGTGTATGGGCATCTAAAGGTGACAGTTAATATAATTTTATATCACAGAAAACATTATTATTTAAAATACATATAAACATTCTGCAGTAGTCTAGCATTCAGGAAATGTAACGGAAATGTAATGCGCAGATCAACGCAGATTCACAAAAGCATTGGTGTCTACAAGAGTACGGCCACATACAATCAATCACTTGTATGGCAGGCTATATACACCACCTTCGGCTCACCAGGCACAGGAAAACTCCCCAAATTTTACACTCTGCATTTTTTCAGCCTCTCATCACCTGTGTGCAAGAGACCTTATAGCTATACTCCATTAACAAATTATAAAAATAATTGAACCCTAAATTGCAAATGGGGAGCATAGCTAACTTGCTCAGTACCTCAGACTGTCACCCAAGCATTGCTGTAGTGGTACCTGCCCACTCTGCTCCCTTATGTCTGTAATCTGGTGATGTAGGAGATGTATTCTCAAATCAACCCACTACAGACCTGTTGCAGACAGAAAGTCTAAACAAAACGTTTCCACAGCCACCTATCAGATTCAAACAAGATTTGTAAATATAAATTTGACTGGTGACCAGCTAAGTAGAGAGAAGATAGAGATTACATATGACATGCTTCAGGACATACATTCCCAGTGACTCTGTAAAGAGCTGCGTGGGTGCAAATATGTAAATAAACTGTTGAAGAGGAAAGGCAATGATATAGCCTTTACCACCCTGTAGAAGACCACAGCTGAGAACTGTCCTCCCTCTGAATACTGTTGCTTTAGAAAATGGCCCAATAGTACCCCTCTGTTAGAAAGGAACATTAATATAAGATTCAGAAAATAAAAACATTTTGTTGTAGAACTGTCCTAGGAACCACAGGATAAAGGACTACATGTTCTCTGGATGTTACAAGGGTACTATAGGTATTGCTGGTGCAAATGTAGCAGTAATCTGTTAAAGAGAAGAGCCAATACTACAAATGAGAAGTGACAACAACCAAAAGTGTATGGGTGCATGCCCAGATGGACAGCCAGGAGCTATGAGGGAGAGATCTCCACATGGATTATCCCTACAGATACAAGAAGCAAGATGGCGAAACTTCTAAGTCACACATATACAGTAATTGAAATGTTACTTTTGGGTTGACTGCCCCTTCAAACTAAAGCATTTTACACACGTAAAAAGTTCTAAAAGATATAAAAAAATATTGACGTTACCGATACATGGCCTTTGAAAAATCCAGCCCAGGGCCATATTATGCAGAACCTTGCAAAGCAATACATGCCTTCATACATGTTAGTACATAAGTAATGACATTACTATTCAGAAAAGATGAGATGGTACTACTATCTGAAAAACATTACTCGTATCACAAAATAAAGAAGGATGAACTTGTAGGTAGTTTGGTGAAATGGACCACGCTAAGACAGGCAGCAATGTAAGGAAAGGGATGAGGTGGTGGGGAGCCGTTCTCATGTGTTCCTTTTTCAACAAGCAAACTAGTGTTATAGTGTACCTGAATATTGTAAAAGTTTAATGCAGTAAATAGAGCTGGCAAAGCTGGTATCACACGTCTTGTAATTAGGGGTTTTGCTTTTCTTACAATGAGTCCCAATAGCCCCAACACCAAGGCTTAAGACAACGTAAACTATGAGTTAGTTCACAGTAGGCTTACTTGCTAAGATAATTTGGTACTAAATAGTAAGTGTCAGTCAGAAGACTCAAGTTTGGGGGATTTTGCTGAATCCATGTTTTAATCCTTAACATTCTATAAAAGATTCTATATTTTCTTTATCAGTAGTTTCTACAATCAGCATCGGCCTCCACATTTAAGAAAAGGGCTTATGATAATCCACTGGTTACTCCCTTCCTTTAAACTCTTTCCACCTCCTTTTTTCCCTTATCTCGCTAGTTTATCTTGCTCAATGTCCTCCTAAGCCCCTAGATACCAAACATAGCAGCTATTTTCTCTTCTAAATTGTTTCATCCCCTAATCCCTTATACCTGGTATGGAATATCACTAGGAATGTAACTTCTAGTTCATCTTACATATGTTAAAACAAAGAGATATCATTGCGTTGATTGTAGGCCTTGTTAGGCTTTTCAGTATGAAATAGATTTGATTAACAGAGCTTCTCAGTACATGTGTATTGACACCTGTAAAATTTTGAAAATCCATAAACATTATAGAAACATAGTTCTATAAACTATTGAAGAAAATAATTTATGATAAACAATCCAGAAACTGAAACATTGTTGAATTCTCTCAGCACAAACATCAGACTTTAAAGAGCTGCTGTTCACTATAATGATAAGCAGATGTTAAAAAAAAAAGCACACACACACACACACAAAACAATGACATTGTTCATCTTTTCATCTTTTGTAAAAGTCAGTTATCTATTCAATTAACAATAAACCAGGATGAAAAATGAAAACAATACTCGGCAGTAAATGGCCTAAGACATAATTCAAATTGCATCATTGTCTGTAGGAACTACCACAAACAATTACGGACGGGATAGGTTGTATTACATATCCCATCTACTCTTTGGTATCTTACCTTTCATGGTTCCTATTTTCATATGCAATTTGCTGTTCTCGCATAATTCCTGTCAGCATGAGAGTGTAAGCCAGTGGCTCACAAGTGACCTGTGATTCAGAGAAAATTGTCTCTACTGTACATTTAAATGCCCCCTCCCCAGATTCATTTCTTGGTGATGTCATCCTGTCACTGGCTCCTTCATAATCAACCACGGCTTTTAGCAGCCTGACATTGTTGTGACTTTGACATCGACCAGACATAAAAGCAACATGTGTAGGATGCTTTGCTCTAATGCAGCCGGTTGCCCAGTATCTAGTATATGAGAAGTGTCCGCAAGATAGATACAGATTAGCAGAACAAAGTAAACAAACAAAAAAAAGACTCATCGACAGCGTCAAAGGAATATTTTCATTAGCAAGTAGGAGATCAACATACAAAGCTCGGGTTTCAATGGACAGATTCCAAAATAGCTGGCAATTGATCTGGATATTGACACCAACAGTAGTACACGTTCCAAAAGTGTAAGAATGAACCCAAGGCGTTTACAATTTAAACTGCCGTCTGACTATTCGCATTTGAAACGTATTTTGAATCCAAGAAACCTTTGCAACCGACAATCCTTTCCATTACAACAGATCTGTTTTCATCAACCTTCTAGCTATAACACACAAGCATTTTTGTAGCAGACACAGGATCACCCTCAGTGTTTGTTTGCGAAGAAAGAATTAATTGCAGTCAATGAAGGTCTCTGTCATTGATTTCAGCAATTTGTGACTCAAAATTAAATTTATTTTTACAGAAAAGTTTATTTGACAAATCAGCATTACAAAGCAATCAATTACAGCATGTGTAGCGCAATACAGATCAAAACTACAGGAGGGGAAAAAAAAAAACATCAGAAAGTATTACACCCCTTCCATAAAGCCGGTTGTACCTAGAGATCAGTTCCTGCTGGCAACTTTGTAGTAGCTCATACAACCCATACAAGTAGTGTAGTCATATGAATAAAGAAAGGGGGGCGGGGAAACAACCTCTAGAGAGCGAGCACACCAGTCACACTCAGCCACTAGGGGGTCCGGAGTCAGAGCATTTGTCCTGCCAGGTGGCCCAAATCTTATCAAACTTCCCAAGGGGACTGTCTACTCTCGTAGGTCAACCTGTATAAGGGTAAAACCGAGCGTTGATTTTGGGGTCAATCGGAACGCACGTTCCAGTCACATCAGTCAATGTGGAGGCAACAGCCTCCCAGTAGGGCTGGAGTTTCGGACACGACCAGACCATATGCCAAAACGTACCTATCTCCTGTTTGCAACATTGACAGTTGGGGTCTCTCTGGGGGTAAATTTGTGTCAGCCTCTGAGGGGTGTAGTGGGCCCTTTTGAGAAACTTAAATTGTATGCGACTAAGATTTTAAATCACTGTCTTCTCAAAAAAGGAAGAAGTTAGTTACAGAATTGTCAGCATCACTTGCTACTCAATGCAGTTTTGATAATTTGGCACATAAATGATTTGTAGTTGTATTCACAAACCTTGCCATTAGCTGTAAATTGCCAAAGAAAAAAAAAAATAGATGCTTCAACTCTCTGGTATTGCTTTACTAGTGTGATGTGGCCCTTCCTGAAAAACAGTGGTACTTCAATTACAGGGATGAATTATCTATACAAAATAAAGACCAAATGGGATTCTTACCTGAAGAAGGGACTCCAGACCTAGCCTTTTGACATCGTTCTTTGGAGGTAATGCATTATCCCAAACTCTACGCCTCTCTTGCTTTTTATCATGGACTAAGGACACAAGTTTCTCAAACTGTGACTCAAGGGAACCTGCCATCTCTATCAAATCAGAGACTGATTTGAGCTGGAGGAGTTTCACTATGAGCTTGCTGAAAAACTGGGTGAGAGGGTCATTTGACAAGGCGTGGCATGGACAACAGCGATGCAAAGCCATTGTCACACATACATATTTACACTGGCAGGTTTCAGAAGCAATATCAGGATTATTTGTACTGATTGTAATATTTAAACAAGGTAATCTTAGACCTATTCTGCCAACAGTAAGCCTTGTAGACAGGATTCATGGTGTGATAATTGAAGGGCAATATTGGTGCAAATATGGGACTCTTGTACAATTGCATCCTTGTCCACAGATTGATAAGGTGACCAACACCTGCCATACTACCCACATCAGAATAGAGACATTATATATCATCCAAAGTGGAGTTATTTCTTTAGATCTGAACACTCACAAGTAAACAAATGTGTCCACGTGCACAAACTAATGGTTATCAGATCTGACAAGTTAATGGCTTGGCTATAAGTCATACTAAATTTATGCTCTGTAGTTGCTCCAGATATCCTCTAGAAATCAGCAATATTGAATTTTCTTGGAAAATTTATACTGGTTTGCCCCAACAGATTAGCCAGCACCTACATGAGAAATAACCATTTCCGGTCTGTAAGCACCTTGAAAAAAAGTCTTGGGTGGTCCAATGTGCTCAGGTATAGCTACTTTTACACAAGATGTCTGGTTATTTATAATGGACATAACTTTGTCTTGAGAGGTTTCCTAAATGCGCTTTATCACTGGGGCTATTTGGAAACCGATCTAGGTGAGGAATGTCGGAGATCCTCTCACGCCTCCTGAACGGCATGTCCTTGGTTTGTAAACAAGCTTATGACAAACCAGGCTGTCTCCAAGTGATAAAAATTAGCACATTTAGATGTCACAGGGCCATATGCCACCCTGAAAGTATAAATAACTTTAGCACCACGTGTAATGAGATTAGTGTCCCATTAAAAAAGGATCAAGTGGGATTTGTAAACAAGATGTTATTGAAATAGTTTAGATTTGTGGGCACACAACAATGGAGTGTATAATGTTTTAGGAAAAATTAGAATAAAACCCTTGTCAAGAGTCATTCAGATCCGTTTCCAGGATTTATTTTTACTCTCCAATCTCTGTATAGCTAGCTAAGAAGCCAATAGATACAACTAAATACCAACATTATGAGTAGAGAGGATCAATTACTGCTCCTTCTTAATCAGCACCATTTAGAATATGAAAGCAAAAGCAGTGGTTGACGAGCAAAAGGTCTCATTACCTTCTCTAACTAGAAACTGCTTAATGTGACATCTCATAACAAGCCAGAGCCTGACTGATACATCCAACTACATATTAATGTAGTACCAGGTGTAGAAATGTTTTACTGCAGTGGCAGTTGTTTTGTATGGTGAACACAGGATCCACTATTCACTGACTCTTAAGGGTGCTGAGGTACTCCCAGGTACCAAACTGCCTAGACAAAGCATGGTGTCCCATGTGAAACAGTTGTTGGGAGGGCCTTTTCTGTTATTCTGGAGACGTTTTGAGAAAAAAGTCTGAAAAAGCAGCAAGTGTCTTAGCACCTTTTCTGGAGTGAAGGAATTATACCCTGTTTTCTGACTGGAGAGTACTGGGATTTACAGCTTCTCCAAAAAGCCAGAGGTGGTAGACCTGTTAGTGGACGACCATTTTTCTTTTTCTCAACACGGAGGAAGTTAGTCCGTGTGTCATGTCATCATCTTTTACTTTGTTTGCCACTATCCACTAACACTATGTTTTGCATAGCTAGATTATGGTGGCCAAGGACTAAAAACACATTCCCAGGCATTCATAAAGAGTGATGAAGACATACTTTGCAAGTGTCTCTCGTGTATGCTAAAAGTGGCCCAGCATATGCCAAATTCACGTACCGTCTAGAATTTGGCTCATGCTGCACAACTTTCAGAATGCGCATGAGATACTTTCATAAACCTGTCTGCAGCATAGTCACTCTCTGTACATCAAAAGAGAATTGGTCTTAAAGTGGTTGTAAACCCTTTACAACCACTTTTACCTACATGTAAGCCTAGATTAAGGCTTACCTGTAGGTGCTCGAAATATCTCCTAAACCTCCTCGGTTTAGGAGATATTTACAAAAGATACGGGCGCAGGCACACTTTAGAAACGGCAATTGCACCGTTTCTAAAGGAGAGCGTGCCGTGACTGGCGTCTCCCGTCATCGTGGCTCTGGCCAATCACAGCAATGCATAGTAGCCCATTATGCTTTACCTTTGCAGTGAAACAAAGAGAAAGAAAACCCATCAGGGTTTACGTCCTCTTTAATTAGCTACATTTTTATATGATACGAACGGTAAGTATTTTATTTAGAATTTCAGCAGCTTTAAAGAATTCCTCCATTGTACCCATCACACATAGTCAAGAGTAAGCTAGTTTTGTTAGTTCTAGCTCATCAGAAGTCTGTGCCTAGGAAGGGAAAATTTCCAAGGCACATTATGCTGCGTTTTTTTTTACCTTATTACATTTTATACTTATATAAGCCTGCATTGATAAAACAAGGAGGAATTAGTATTTCAGTACATGTAGCTTACACTTCTATACACTGAGCAAAATGATAAAACACAACACTTTTGTGTTTGCCCCTATTTATCATGAGCTGAACTGAAAGATCTACGACTTTTTCTATGTACAAAATAGGCCTATTTCGCTCAAATATTGTTCGCAAAGAGTTGATCATGCTGTTAATTGTGGCCTGTGGAATGTTGGCCCATTCCTCGTCAGTGGCTGTGCGAAGTTGCTGAATATTGGCAGGAGCTGGAACACGCTGTCGAATACGCCTATCCAGAACATCCCAAACATGCTCAATGGGTGACATATCCGGTGAGTATGCTGGCCATACAAGAACTGGGAGGTTTTCAGCTTCCAGGAATTGTGTACAGATCCTTGCAACATGGGGCCCTGCATTATCATTCTGCAACATGAGGTGATGGTTGTGGATGAATGGCACAACAATGGGCCTCAGGATCTCGTCACGGTATCTCTGTGCATTCAAAGTGCAAATCAATAAAATGCTCCTGTGTTCTTTGTCCATAGCATATGCCTGCCCATACCATAACCTAACGCCATCATGGGCCACTCAATCCACAAAGTTGACATTAGTAAAGCGCTCACCCACACCATGCCTTACACGCTGTCTGCCAACTGCCCTGTACAGTAAAAAACATGATTCATCCGTGAAGAACACCTCTCCAAAGTGCCAGGCACCATTAAATGTAAGCATTTGCCCAAGTCAGTTACCAAGTCAAACTGCAGTCAGGTTGAGACCCCGATGAGGACGATGAGTTGAGCTTCCCTGAGGCGTTTGACAGTTAGTGCAGAAATTTTTTGGTTATGCAAACCAAATGTTCCAGCAGCTGTCTGGGTGGCTGGTCTCAGATGATCTTGGAGGTGAAGGTGCTGTATGTGGAGGTCCTGGGCTGGTGTGGTTACACGTGGTCTGCTGTTGTGAGGCGGGTTGAATGTACTTCCAAATTCTCTGAAACACCTTTGGAGACGACTTATGGAAGAGAAATGAACATTCAATTCAAGGGCAACAGCTCTGGTGGACATTCCTGCAGTAAGCATGCCAATTGCACGCTTCCTTAAAACTTGCGACATCTGTGGCATTGTGCTATGTGATAACCAGATCTTTTTTCTCAGAAAATAGGTGCAGGAACTCAACCACGATCCGTTCAGATTTCACAAACAGTAGAAGGGTCTTAAAGGGGCATTAAATACCAGAAGTGCATTACATACAGTGTGCAGAGTTCAGGGGGTTACAAAGCAGTCACTTGTAAACACAGAAACCAGACTTCTGTGTTCACAAGTGATTGTGGTGAGCGGGCACCAAAGGGTCTGAGCCAAAGGTGGTGGAACTGAGTTCCACCAAGTTCCCCCAGAAAAAAAGCCCTGGTGATAACACTGCACATTTTAGAGTGGCCTTTTATTCTGGTCAGCCTAATGGCCCATACACACGATCCGAATATCGGACAAAAACGATCGTCCGATGATGGATCGTACGATTTTCGGATCGTGTGTACACTACTTTCGACAGCCGATCACGACCGTTCATCAGAAATTTTTCTCGTCCGATGTCTGATCGTCCGATTTTCGTTTAGTCAGTACAGCCGTCGTCCGATAATACAATACAAATACATTTCAACACGTGACATCACTTCCGATCGTTTTTTTCGATCGTACGATAATTTTCGTGAGTTTAAAAACCTATTTATTTTACTCGCGATTATTAAGCGAAAAAAGTCGTACGATCCGTCGGCCGATATTCGGATCGTGTGTATGGGCCATAAGGCCAATAATCATGTTGTCTAATCAGCTTCTTGATATGCCACACCTGTGAGGTGGATGGATTATCCCGGCAAAGGAGAAGTGCTCACTAACACAGATTTAGACAGATCTGTGAACAATATTTGAGAGAAATAGGCCTTAATGTACATAGAAAACGTCATAGATCTTTCAGTTCAGCTCAGGATAAATAGGGGCAAACACAAAAGTGTTGCGTTCATCATTTTGCTCAGTGTAGTTCACACAAGATGCAAGGAACAACATGGTATCCACAGTGGTCATAACTACGTAGATCTATTATTGAAATCCATCCTTGCGCATTTTTTTTTTCTTTTTAACATTATTTAACATAAAATTATTTATTCATTCAAGGAATGCAGCAATGTATTATAGAACAGAAAGGAAATAACATATGATTAAGACCGGATATTAAAAAGACTAATAATGCAGAGTATACACAAATAAAAGCAAATAAAGCAAACAAATAAAAGCATGCGTGTCATTTCCAACTAAATAAAAACTGACTACTTTTGCTGTGTCTTCTGTTGTACACCAGGTACCTTTTGACCAGTCTCTAGCCTCAGTCATTCCAAAAACTAAATCAGGCTTTCCAAACAATCTTTTTAATGCCTTCAGCACAGCACATAAAAGGTAGCACTAAGCCATCAGCAGGAATTCTAGATACTTTACATTTACCGGCAGGAAATGACAAGTTTGTACAGCTGCAAATTTTCAAATGTCCTTATGAGCCGAAATGTAAGGAAAACAGTGGTGGCATATAACCAAATGATAATAATGAAGGTGAACAGTGATGCCAGGCATGACAGGAAATTCTGCTCATTCCATACTAAGACATTAACACACATTTTTGTAATAAATGTATTCTTTCTCTAATCCACCAATGATTTTAAAACCGCAACATTTAACAGTGGAATATGTCAATGCATTGTAGAACTGTTCTGGAAGTAGTTCACACATTTTCTTCATTTCTATAGCTTTTTTCCTATTTATTAGGCACCTAATCTACATGCAATATCTGCACCAGTGCTTTAAGTGGGCCAAAAGAGGTGCCGGTACCCCCCCCCCCGGCGCTAGCGCATGACCACATACGCCCAATCACAGGGCGCCATGCCATCAAATGCAGCCACTGTGTCATCAATTGTCACCACTGTGCCATGCCATCAAACGCAGCCACTGTGTCATGCCATCAAATGCAGCCACTGTACCATCAATTGTCACCACTGTGCCATGCCAACAAACGCAACCACTGTGCCATCAATTGTCACCACTGTGCCATGCCAAACGCAACCACTGTGCCATGCCATCAAATGCAGCCACTGTGCCATCAATTGTCACCACTGTGCCATGCCAAACGCAACCACTGTGCCATGCCATCAAATGCAGCCACTGTGCCATCAATTGTCACCACTGTGCCATGCCAACAAACGCAACCACTGTGCCATGCCATCAAATGCAGTCACTGTACCATGCCAATTGTCACCACTGTGCCATCAATCGTCACCACTGTGCCACCAATTGTCACCACTGTGCCACCAATTGTCACTGTCCAGACATCTATCCACCTCGGAGCGTAATATTATAACCTGCTGGGACTTTTAGTTCTCCATCGTCTCCTGGGGCTCAGGTGCATGCGATCCACCATCTTTGTTCAGTTTTTCCTACTGCTGGGACTTGTAGTCCCATAGATGGTGGATCGCATGCACCTGAGCCCCAGGAGATGGAGAACTACAAGTCCCAGCAGGTTATAATATAAGGCTCTGAGATGGATGGGTGTCCGGACATCCATCCACCTCGGAGCCTTATATTATAAACTGCTGGGACTTGTAGTTCTCCATCTTGTCCTGGGGCTCAGGTGCATGCAATCCACACCCATCCACCTCAGAGTCTTATTGTATGTATAACCTGCTGGGACTTGTAGTTCTCCAATCTCCATGAGCCCCAGGAGAAGATGGAGAACTACAAGTCCCAGCAGTCTTACTAAAATGACAGGCTCTGAGGTGGATATGTGGGGATCAGGCAGTGCACCCCTTTAGATTTACACCTACCGACCCCCCCCCCCTTCTCTCTCTCCCCTGTGGTACAGGAGAGTGTTTTGCTTACCTTGCTGGAGATGGAGAAACTTGCCGCCGCGCTGTAAACACATGTTCCAACTTCCAGGCCAATCAGCGCAGCACAGAGGTACAGCGCCTCCCACTCCACCGCCCGCCAATCTCCTGCGCTGTTATCTGTTTTTTTTTAGCCCTTCTGCCTAGTTGGCTGGTGTTTCCCGCCACTCCCACATCAAGGGAGACAGACAGTTCCACCAGCCAACCAGGCAGAAGGGCTGAAAAAAAAACTCATCGCGCGCCGCCGCCGGGTGTACCAAGATGGGCGATAGCTCCAGAGCTAGGCCAATGCCGCGGCCCTTCCTAAGGCGGCGGCAGCGCATTCCGCGGACGCCAGGATTTTGCCCCCCTGCAATTTTTCGCCCGGTGCAGGAGCCCCCCCCCCCCGCTACTCCAGTGCGTTCCGGTACGGGAAACCCACGTACTGGGCGCACGGAGAGGTGCTGGTACTCTCCAGGGCCATTTTTTTAAGTGGCGGTACTGCCCACTTAAAGCACTGATCTGCACTAAAAAAAAAGTCTAGTAGCGGCCTTTCAGGCCATGCTATCAGAGTATATATGGTCTTTCACAGCAGCTATTCCATTAATAAAAGAAAAGAATACTAGCTTAATTTTAGAATAAGAGAAAAGTTCAGTTATACCCCCCACCTCTAATGCCGCGTACACACGATCACTTTAAGTGATGAAAAAAAAACGACGTTTTAAAAAACGTCATTTAAAATGATCGTGTGTGGGCAAAACGTTGTTTTATGTCTTCAAAAAAACGACCAAAAAAAATTCGAACATGCTTGAATTTTTTGTGTCGTTTTTCAAAATGTCGTTTTTTGTGTCATAAAAAGTGATCGTGTGTGGGCAAAACGACGTTGAAAACAACGTTTTTAAATCCGCTCATGCTCAGAAGCAAGTTATGAGACGGAGCTTCAATGGAACTGAGTGCCGTCGAATGTGGTGTACGTCACCACGCTTTGCTAGAGCATTTTGGAAAAACGATGGTGTGTATGCAATGTCGTTCTGGAAAATGAAGTTTGAAAAACGTTGTTTTGTTTTGTCACATAAAACGTCGTTTTTTTTCATCACAAAAAGTGATCGTGTGTACGCGGCATTACACACAGCTTGGGCTCCATCCCTAGCCATTATTACTGTTCTGTGAACATCCCAAACCATTGATTTCTCATCAGTAGTGACTTGTATAGCATCAGACATCCAGTAGCCACAAAAAAGACAGGTATTTTGCTTAGGGCACTTGTTTTCCAATAATGCTGCTATATGCCTACTGGCAAGTTCAGTTTTTTTCTCTTAGTATACTCCAAGAGCCAAAATGAAAGGGGGTCAAAAGCTAAATAATAGAAGGTAATGCTTTTGAATAAAAATTGTTTTTTTGCTTCCAAGTGAAACTTTAGTATATGATACCAACCTAGTATGCAAAAATGTATGTCACCCAAATAGGTTTATTTGTATCCTTTCAATAAATGATTTGTTTTATTCACTTTTGACTGACTAACAAATTTAACATCTTTAGTAAGCGTTGATTTCCAAGCACAGACCCCTTCGTCCTCACCTATTCTGGAGTGTCCAACCAAAGCATATCTGCATCCCAAACTTTTATATATATATATATATATATATATATATATATATATAAAAAAAATTTATGAAATCAGGAATGGATTGAAATTATGGGCAAGTTATTTTTTCATTTTTTTGCTGACTAAGTACCATTGGGGTAATTTCCTTTCATTTACTGTTCCAGAGATGAAACAGGGGAATTTCCCTCTTAGGCCGCGTACACACGAGGAGACATATCCGATGAAAATGGTCC
Organism: Rana kukunoris; assembly: GCA_029574335.1. Taxonomy (NCBI): domain Eukaryota; kingdom Metazoa; phylum Chordata; class Amphibia; order Anura; family Ranidae; genus Rana; species Rana kukunoris. The sequence goes on from CM056056.1 coordinate 98,741,443, forward strand.
GACAGACCGTTTTCATCGGGCATGTCTCCTGGAATGTTTTGGTTTGATGTGTGTACACACGATCAAACCAAAATCCCCGCAGACAGACAGCGCGGTGACGTTGACGCCACCACGTCACCAAACCAGGAAGTAAAATACTTCCACGCATGCGTCGAATCCATTTGACGCATGCGGGAGATTTCGGTCCGCTGGTTAGGAGTACTAACCAGTGGACATATCCGACAGACAGCTTTTCAGCAGACAGGTTTAAAGCATGCTTTAAAACTTTTGTCTGCTGGAAACCTGTCTGCTAGGCCGTACACACGATCGGATATGTCCGCTGATATGTTTGATCGTGTGTACGCGGCCTTAGACAACTGTCCCCAAACAGGTGTCCCTATTAGAATTAGATTTCCCCTTACCTTTTTTTCCGAAGTCAACTGTAAACAATACTTAAAACTACAATAAAAATGTTAAAGGGTCTAACCCTTCCCCACTCCATATAAAAGAAAAAGTAAGTTACACTTTAATTCTTTGTACTGGCCCAAATCACTTATGCCCTCCTTCACCTCCTTAAACTCTAATATGGAAGCCATGGGAGGAATAAAGAGGAATACTATTGAGTGTGCCTGGGTGGCAGCTTTAAATCTGCTAAGGCTGCTGATGCCCATATAATCTTATAGGATCATTTTTTAAATGAATGGTCTGGCAACAGCGTCTCTTTAAAGTGAACCAAAAAGTCTTCAATGAAACTAGTGTGAAGGTCCAACTTCCATCACAAATAAAAAGCATAGGAGTTTTATACTTTATTATAAAGTAGGCAGGGCCATTAAAATAATTATTCTTCACAGCAAGACAAACTGTGCATACAGAACCGCCAACTTAGAGCACTACCACAACCAAACATTATAGAGTCATTTATAATATATAAAATTGGGTCAAGCTTGCTGACCATCGTCGATGTGTATAGAAATCATAGCATTAGGGCTTGGGTAGCAGCAAAAAAAGCGAAAACATAAAAAAAAAGGGGGAGGGAGACACAGATACTTTTGAGGCAGATTAATTAAGGATTCGTAAATGTTCACACAATAAAATTGTGCAAAGATTTACCTCAATTATTTAATCATATGAAAAGCAATTTCCGCTTAGTCCGGGTTCACACTGGTACAACACGACTGCTTTATGGCTGTCATCCTACCTTTCCTACATCGGTCCTACTTCTATCCAACTTGAATGCACATGAAAAGATTATGCCCCGACTTTAATATAGTCTGACATGTTCTTTGACCGATCATAACAATCCCAGTATGACATAAATTCCTTTTCCTGCTGCTGTAATCGCCATGGTTAGGACAAGGATCCGACTTTGATCCGACTTCAATTATAATCAATAGGCTGAAGTAGGACCAAAGCCAGACCAAAGTAGGGCAGAAACCTTTTTTAAAGTTGGACCAACTTATGTCGGACCAGTTAAGACAGCTCTCATAAGGAATCATTGATTTACACTCGTCATGCGACATGTGCTTCCAATAAGTAACTTAACAAAGTATGGTCTAGGCCAGCCACTCTCAACCTTTTTTTAATGTGGGGGTACCCTTGAAAACGTTCTAGTCTTTAAGGAACCCCTGCTAATAATTTTTGTATCTACAGTCCATGGTACATTAATTAACATGATGATAACTGGGAAGAATGTGCATTATAACCTTATAGTAAGTGAGAGGAATTCTCCATTACAAATACGTAAACAATCATTGATTTCAGTACTTCAGTGGTTACCTATTTGAGACAGTAATTGTCCTTTGATCAGGAAACCCCCAGGAAGCTCCAGAGGAACTCTAGGGTTCTACAGAACCCCAGTTGAGAAAGACTTGTTTAGGTGGTTAGCACTCTTGCCTTAGGCCGCGTACACACAATCAGTCCATCCGATGAGAATGGTCTGAAGGACCGTTGTCGTCGGTTAACCGATGAAGCGGACTGATAGTCTGATGTGCCTACACACTATCGGTTAATAAACCAATCGTGTCAGAACGCGGTGATGTTTACGTGTTTTAACACAGCGACGTGCTGAAAAAAACGAAGTTCAATGAGCATGCGCGGCCTTTTAACCGATGCTTTTGCATACTAACGATCGGTTTTGACCTATTGGTCAGGCATCCATCAGTTCAATTTTAAAGCAAGTTCTATTTTTTTTGACCGAAGGATAACTGACCGATGGCGCATACACACGATCGGTTTGGACCGATGAATGGTCTTTCAGTCCGTTTTCATCGGTTTTGACCGATCATGTGTACGCGGCTTTACAGTGCCCACCACCCTCATTTGCTTAGAGTTTGCATGCTGTCTTTGGGTTAATCTGCATTTCCTCTGACAACCTAAAATATTCTGGTATGATAATTAGCGTCTGTTGAATATCAGACCAAAAGCTCATCTTAGGCACTCCACTGATACAGGGGTATGTAACTGATGTTCTGTGCAGTATGTTGGCACTGCATGACTATAAGGAATAAAAGAGAAGAAAACAAAGGCCCAGATTCACATACACTTAATATTCCGCTGCGTAATCGAAATACTCTACGCTGCCGTATTTTACCAGGCTCTACACCGAATCCTGGTAGATTTTTGCCCGTACGCTACGGCGGCGTAGTCTATTTCTCGCCGCGTAATCGAAATACGCGATTAGGGGGCGTGAAGCATTTAAATTAAGCGCGTCCCCGCGTCGATCGAACTGCGCATGCTCCGTTCAGAAATTTCCCGCCGTGCATTGCGCGAAATCACGTCGTTACGTCATTCGTTGTTTGAGTAGCGGCGTTTACGAACATTCCTATTCCCGGACGACTTGCGTTAAAAATAATAAAAGACGTCGGAAAACGTAGAAATTCGACGCGGGAACGACGGCCATACTTAACATGGGCTGTCTAATATTAGAGCAGCAAAAAGCTGGTATAGTGTTACGCAAATAAAAGATGACTAAAGGTGCCGTAAGAGATTGCGATTGAAGATCGTAATTTCGGGGATCGCCGGCAAAAGCTCATTTGCATACCCCGACGCCGAAAACTACGGGAAGTCCACCCAGTGGCTGCAATTTTATTGCAGCGTAGATCCGAAGGCGTATGAACACGTAATCCAGTCGAATTGAAGCCCGCAGCCGTCTATTCATGGTTTGAGGTTTTCGACTAGCTAGAAAACGCGCGTAATTTGAAATTACTCCAGTCTAACACCAGTTAGACAGGCGTAATGGCTCTCTGAATCTGGGCCAAAGTATTTAGTCTTATAAACCACTTTAAATTTAAGTGTGCAATTATCTTTAAACGTCAACAAGATGGACATCTTTTTAAGCTTCTCTTGCTCTGATAGGTTAACATAAACCATCAGAGTTTTTCAATAAACCTTGGTGTCACAGAAGGCATAACTAAGTCTCGCTTCTCTAACTAGACTTGTTGAAAACATATTACTCTGTGTCTCAATCCTGTAAATGTAAGAGCAGCCTTGAGGAATTGATCACACAGTAAATCATTTTTCATTATCAGTAGCCAGGAAAGCAGGATATCAGATGTACAGGCATTAACACTTGCTGACAGGATAGTAATTTGCACAACACCAGACAAACAGACTGGCATGATCCTGTCATCTAATAAAAACACTGACAGTTTGCCTCAACTGTACTATTGTCCAAAAATATGAGAGTGGAGAAAGAGCTTCTATCATCAGCAGGCAAAAAAAAAAAAAAAGCTGGATATTTAGACTAAAGATGGTATCGTTGGAATGCACACGGCATGCCTTCTACCCACTAAATCTAAAGATTGGCATCTGCCACTTACAAACTTTCTTGGCCACCGACTTTGTTTGGAAAAATAGGAGGTTTAGAGCTTTTGACCATGGGAGGCCGAGCCCATTGAACATTAATTTACTAATTTTTGCATATGCCCTTATACTAAACTTTTGTTTTCTGCACTTGCGCACACTTGAGTACAGCAGCGCACACTTGAGTACAGCAGCGCACACTTGAGTACAGCAGCGCACACTTGAGTACAGCAGCGCACAGGCATTTAGGCCTATGGAAGTTGGAGGGGCACCTCCACCATGAAAAACGGGACAAAGAACTACATGCACTTTTTTACCTGGGGGACAGGAGCAACAAATAAAATGTTTGGCGAGATGACTTTAAGCCTAAAAAAGCGGGAAGTAAATGTAGTTTAGCTTGTAAAATCTGTGGTTGGGAAAGCAGACTGATATTATACACACACATACAGTATCTCACAAAAGTTTGTACACCGTAATATTTTTAAAATATTTTATATCTTTTAAGGTGACAACACAGAATAAATTACACTTTGCTACAATGTAATGCAGTGATTGTACAGCTAGTGCAACAGTGTAATTTTGCAATCCCTTAAAAATACCTCAACCCACAGCCATTAATGTCTAAACCGATGGCAACAAAAGTGAGTACACCCCTAAGTGAAAATGTCCAAATTGGGCCCAATTAGCCATTTTCCCTCCCCGGTGTAATATGACTCGTCACGTGTTACAAGGTCTCAGGTGTGATTGGGAAGCAGGGGTGTTAAATTTGGCGTTATCGCTCTCACTCTCTCATACTGTTCACTGGAAGTTCAACATGGCACCTCATGGCAAAGAACTCTGAGGCTCTGAAAAAATAATTGTTGCTCTATACAAGATAGAATGGCCTAGGCTATAGGAAGATTGCCAAAACACTGAAACTGAGCTGCAGAACGGTGGCCAAGACCATACAGTGGATTAACAGGAAAGGTTCTACTCAGAACAGGCCTCGCCATGGTCGACCAAAGAAGTTGAGTGCCAATGCTCGGCGTCATATCCAGAGGTTGACTTTGGGAAACAGACGTATGAGTGCTGCCAGCATTGCTGCAGAGCTTGAAGGGCAGGCGGTCAGCATGTCAGTGCTCAGACCATATGCCGCACACTGCATCAAATTGGTCTGCATGGCTGTTGTCCCAGAAAGAAGCCTCTTCTAACGATGATGCACAAGAAAACCTGCAAACTGTTTGCTGAAGAAAAGCAGACTAAGGACATGAATTACTGGAACCATGTCCTGTGGTCTGATGAGACCAAGATACATTTATTTGGTTCAGATGGTGTCAAGTGTGTGTGGCGGCAACCAGGTGAGGAGTACAAAGACAAGTGTGTCTTGCCTACAGTCAAACATGGTGGTGGGAGTGTCATGGTCTGGGGCTGCATGAGTGCTGCAGACACTGGGGTACTACAGTTCATTGAGGGAACCCATGAATGCCAACATGTACTGTGACATACTGAAGCAGAGCATGATCCCCTTCCTTCGGATACTGGGCCACAGGGCAGTATTCCAACATTTTAACGACCCCAAACATACCTCTAAGACGACCACTGCCTTGTTAAAGAAGCTGAGGGTAAAGGTGATAGACTGGCCAAGCATGTCTGCAGATCTAAAACTTATTGAGCATCTTTTGCGGCATCCTCAAATGGAAGGTGGAGGAGCGCAAGCTCTCTAACAGTCACCAGTTCCATGATGTCACCATGGAGGAGTGGCTCCAGTGGCAACCTGTAAAGCTCTGGTGAACTCCATGCCCAAGAGTTAAGGCAGTGCTGGAAATAATGGTACCCACACAAAATATTGACACTTTGGGACCAATTTGAAAATTTGCACTTGGGGGTGTACTCACTTTTGTTGCCAGCAGTTTAGATACTAACAGCTGTGTGTGGCGTTATTTTGAGGGGACAGCAAATTAACACAGTTATACAAGCTGTACACTCACTACTTTACATGGTAACAAAGTGTAATTTCTTCAGTGTTGTCACATGAAAAGGTATAATAAAATAATTACAAAAGTGTGAAGGGTGTACCAACTTTTGTGAGATACTGTGTATTTGTTTATATATATATATATACACACATACATACATACATACATACATACATACACACATACATACTGTACTGTCAAAAGTATTGGGACACCTGCCTTTTACACGCACATGAACGTTATCCCAGTCTTCGCATGTAAGGTTAAATATTGCGCTGGTCCACCCTTTGCAGCTCTAACAGCTTCAACTCTTCTGGGAAGGCTGTTCACAAGGTTTAGGGGGGTGTCTATGGGAATGTTTGACCATTCTACCAAAAAGCGAATTTGTGAGGTCAGGCACTGATGTTGGACAAGAAGGCCTGGCTCATAGTCTCCGCTCTAATTCACCTTGCTTTGTGCACTGGTCCAAATCACTTGGTGGAGGGGTGGGGGATTATGGTGTGGGGTTGTTTTTCAAGGGTTGGGCTTAGCCCCTTAGATCCAGTGAGGGGAACTCCAAAGGCGTCAGCATACCAAGACATTTCGGACAATTTCATGCTTCCAACTTTGTGGGAACAGTTTAGGGATGGCCCCTTCCTGTTTCAACATAACTGTGCACCAGTTCACATAGAAAGGTCCATAAAGACTGGAATGAACGTGTTTGGATGATTTTGAACCAGTCTGCCCATTCTCCTCCGACATCAACAAGGCATTTTTGTCCACACAACTGCCGTTTACAGCATAATTTCTCTTTTTCGGCCCATTCTCTGTAAACCCTAGAGATGGTTGTGCATGAAAATTCCAATACATCAGCAGTTTTTTTAAATACTCATACCAGCCCATCTGGCACCAACAACCATGCGATTCAGTTTGCATGTGTAGCACTATACAAGTCATTCATTCATTCAACAACCATGCCACGTTCAAAGTCACGTAAACCCCTTTTCTCTCCCATTCCGATGCTCAATTTGATCTTCACCACGTCTAAATGCATTGAGTTGCTGCTATGTGATTGGCTGATTAGCAATTTGTGTCACCAAGAAATTGAACAGATGCACCTAATAAAGTGTCCGGTGAGCGTATATATATACACATGTCTAGTACTTTTAAAAAGTCACTTTAGGGTCACTGGTCCTTTAAGGAAATTCTGTGTAAAAGAAAAAAAGAAAACACAAAAAAACAACACATGCCATGGGTGGTCACAGTCAGGCCCACTCAGTGATCTCCAGCAATCACAACCTAGGAAATCCCCCCAATGTTTATTTTTCCAAAGACATAAGGAATGGTCTTTTTCTCCCCCACTATTATTGAAAATAAAGTAATTACAATTCCATATCTCCCTACACAAAATTCTTGTGTCAGACAGAAAAGAATTTGCTAGGGGTGTGGGAAGGGGTAGGGCAAGGAGGCTCCTTTTAAAGTATGCCAAGGTCCTTAGGAGGTCTCAAAACATCTCTTTGGCTGGAGGGATGGGGGGCTTGGGGTTAGCATTGATGCTGAGATTTATTTTCAATGGAGGCAGGCTGTTGTCATTCAGTCTGCTTGGCTTTGGTGATGGAGGTACAGGGTTTAATTATAAAAAAAAACACCACTGGCAGCGACCTTTATATCTTTACGGATTAATGATTATACACAGTCTATCCAATACAGAAATGCATGCAAGTATAAATAATTTGAAATGAAAAGAAGCAAAAGGCTAGCATTAGGCAAAGAAAATAAACGGATTAGAATTGACTGTTTCTCTTTCTGTTTGTTTATTTTTCTTTCATTTGTGTGTGTGGTATGTGAACGTGTCTGTTTATTTTCTTTTGGGTGCAAGTCCATATTTATTTTGCTGCAGAGTTTGTGTGTGTGTGTGTGTGTGTTTTCCTGTAGTTGATGTCACTAAACATATAAGAACACACAAGGACATTAGAAACAACCTGCACATTTATCATGACCCTTATGACAGTGCAAACACGGTACAGTGACCAGAAGGAACATTTGGCACATGTAGTAAAGGGATTGCTACCTTTACTATACATATACAGTTTTTTGCAGTCTGCTGATGAATGTCTGTGTTAAGGCCCCTTTCACACGCCTGTCAGTTTTGATGGCGGACCTGAACGAATACTCCATGCAGTCCTATGGAGCAACGACCCGATCCGCCAAAATCAGACGGATGGCGATACGTCCATGGCGGATCGGATTGGGCGAGATCTGATGAAAACGTACATGCGGTCTATTTTCATCAGATCTCTCTATAGGAGTCAGTGGCGCTGCACAAGCCCCTCCCTGCTCAGTGAGCGGAGAGGGACTTGTCATCCGCGGGCTCAGCGGAGATCAGAGGAGATATATATATATATATAAATATAGTAATAGAGTAACCGTATACACACACCATATGAACGTTTAATTAAGAATCCTATAAATCATGTTTTCCAAGACATGATTTTATACATAATTTATATATGAACATGTGGATTGAGAGGAAAATACAAGGCAGATAATCCAATCCATTTCAGGAAGAGGCAAAAGGAGTTTGGTCTCTAAAACATTAACGTTTGGTGTGAACCCCTTAAAGGGTTAGTAAAGGAAAAAATTTCCTTTAAAATAACAAACATGTTATACTTACCTCCACTGTGCAGTTCGTTTTGCACAGAGTGGCCCCGATACATGTCTTCTGCGGTCCCTCGGCGGCTGTCTCTGTCCTCCCCGCAAGTACTGATCAGTTTTGCGAGAGCTCGCATGGTGGTAATTGCGGGCGCGCTCACGTAATACAGAAAGCGGCCATACCTGCTCACTTTATCACTTATCTGGGGTCCCTCGGCAGTTGTCTCGGCTCCTCCTCGCAAAAGCTTTCAAGCGTGGTGGAAAGCTTTTGCGAGCGCGCTCCCGTGATACAGCGGCGGCCATAGCCGCCAACTGTATCACTCGGCTCCACCCCCCGGCGTGCCGGGTCATCCGCTGTGATTGACCGCGGCGCCAGCCAATGGCTGCACTGCTATCAATCCGCCCAGCCTAGCCAATCAACGACCAGGCTGGGAACCGAAGAAGATGACGAGCACGCGCCCGGGAATTTCGAACGGCCCGGTAAGTAAAATGGGGGCGGTGCTGTCAAGATGTTTTTTACCTTAGTGCATAGGATTAATGCATTGCATTGCATGGCATTTAAAAATCAGAAACAGTTTCAAAGTTTAAATTTACACTAACCCCTGTACACACGAGCCGAAATTGTACGAAAAATTCCGCTTTCTAAACGATCGCACGATAATCGGATCATTAGTACAGAGCTTTCGAGAGCCGATCAGGACAGTTAATCCGATTTTATTCAATCGGACACGCACAGAATTTTTTTCCAGGCGATTTTTGTTTAATCAGTACAGCTGTCATTCGAAAATGCAATACAAATGCATTACAACACATGACATCACTTCCGATTTTTTATTCTGCCGTACGAGAATTTACGTGACTTTAGTAAATTCATCAGATTCGACGTGAGATTAGCATACAAAAAAAACGGATGGATCATTTGTCCGATAATCGGATCGTGTGTACCGGGCATTAGGAGACGGGCATTACTCTGGTTGGGAAGGATGATTAAGTGTACCCATTAAAACATTCCATGGCACTATGGTTCCAAATCAATGACCCAGTCCCAGTATTAGCCACGTGATCTACAGTAGATATTCATTGACAGCCAAACATCTGTAGGTTCTTCATTTGTCTTTAACCTCTTTCCCACCGTGCCATAAGCATTTTACTGCTACGGCGCGGTGGAGTTATCTTGGGACGACGTCCCTGGGACGTCGTCCTTCACTTCCGCGACTGCGCGTCCCCTGGGACGCGCTCGCGAAAGTGTCCGTGCTCGCCGGGTCTAGAAGAATGATGAATGACGGCGCGATCACTTGTAAACAAACCGGCGTCATTTGATGACTCCGGTTCCTCCCTCTCCTCCCTCTCCTCTCTGTACCGTTCGGTACAGTGTGCGAGGAGAGGGGGGGGGAGCGGGGTGTCAGCAGCTGAGCTGTGGCTGGATCTGTGACAAATGCAGTCACAGATCCAGCCATCCCTCAATCCATCCCAGCTCTGCAATCCCCCAGTACCCAGCAATCCCCCAGTACCCAACAATCCCCCAGTACCCAACAATACCCAACAATCCCCCAGTACCCAACAATCCCCCAGTACCCAACAATCCCCGGCAATACCCCAGTACTCGGCAATACCCCAGTACTCGGCAATACCCCAGTACTCGGCAATACCCCAGTACTCGGCAATACCCCAGTACTCGGCAATACCCCAGTACTCGGCAATACCCCAATACTCGGCAATACCCCAATACTCGGCAATTCCCCAATACTCGGCAATTCCCCAATACTCGGCAATTCCCCAATACTCGGCAATTCCCCAATACTCGGCAATTCCCCAATACTCGGCAATTCCCCAATACTCGGCAATTCCCCAATACTCGGCAATTCCCCAATACTCGGCAATTCCCCAATACTCGGCAATTCCCCAATACTCGGCAATACCCCAATACCCTGCATGATACTTTGCAATACCCCAATACTCTGCAATACCGCCTATGGGGATTTTTAAGTAGCGAAGTTTGGCGCCATTCCACGATTGTGCGCAATTTTGAAGTGAGACATGTTGGGTATCTATTTAGTTGGCGTAACTTCATCTTTCACATTATGAAAAAAAATTGGGCTAACTTTACTGTTTTGTTTTAAGCACAAAACAGTTTTTTTTTTTAAAACACGCGTTCAATAAATTTCTGCGAAAATACTGTGCGAGATAAAAAATTGTAACAGCCGCCATTGTATTCTCTAGGGTCTTTGCTAAAAAAGCATATATAATGTTTTGGGGTTCTATGTAATTTTCTAGCAAATAAATGATGATTTTTACATGTAGGAGAGAAATGTCAGAATTGGTCTGGGTGTTCCAGAACGCCTGATGGCGTTCCCTGCATGTTGGGCCTCTGTATGTGGCCACGCTGTGTAAAAGTCCCACACATGGGGTATCGCCATACTCGGGAGGAATAGCAGAATGTGTTTTGGGGTGTAATTTGTGGTATGCATTTGCTGTGTGTGAGAAATAACCTGCTAATATGACAGAAACAAGTTTTTTTTTTTTTTTACAGAATTTTCAGTCGTTTTTCTTTTATAGCGCAAAGAAAAAAAAAAACCCAGAGGTGATCAAATACCACCAAAAGAAAGCTCTATTTGTGTGAAAAAAAGGACAAAAATTTCAAATGGGTACAATGTTGTATGACTGAGTAATTGCCATTCAAATTGTGAGAGCACCGAAAGCTGAAAATTGGTCTGGTTAGGAAGGGGGTTTAAGTGCCCAGTGGTCAAGTGGTTAATAATGACTGTGCAGATCTTAGTGCCCCAGTGCATGGTTGCCTCAGCCAAACTTAAAGATAGGCGCATAAACATGGCAATTTCCATTCAATTGTAACCACTTTCGAGCAATAGGAAATTCAAAAATAGGACTGCAAGTAATCACCAGAAATGAAGTAATACATACAAAGTTATAAGTTTAATCAACCAGCTGAATGTGGAGAATTGTAAAGCCAGCCACATGTATGGCCAGCTGAAAGTGTATTTTTTTTAAATTATAAATAACAAACATGTCATACTAGCCTCCACTGTGCAGCTTGTTTTGCAGAGTGGCCGCGATCCTCACCTTCTGCGGTCACCCGGTCAGCTCCTTCCTGCATCAGATAACTCCCCTAGGAGAATCGCTCACCCGGGGGGTTACCTTGTGGGCGCGCTTCCGAGTTCAGCATTTGTGTCCATAGACACGAATGCCGGACTCGGCCCCACCCCCGGCACCTGTGTCATTGGGTTTGACTGACAGCAACGGGAGCCAATCTACCCAACCAAGAGCCGGGACCCTGTGGAGAGAGGGACAGCATGTCCCCGTCGAGGAAAATTTGGGGCTCAGCTAAGTAAAAGGGGGGGCTGGTGACTGCCAGAAGTGTTTTCACCTTAATGCATAGGATGGGGGACAGGATGGGGCACATCCTCACACATTAAACGTATCACTTCGGAAGGAATCCGCTTACCACAGCTGATATTGCCATTTTGACTTAAAGTGGAACTTTACTCTCTCGATTAACATTGACTATTTTTAATCCTCATACCTCAAGCATTAGTAAATAGATAGGATAGTAGATCATATTTACTTGTTTTAATTAAACATTTTTTACATTTCTTCAGTTGCTTCCTGATTTCTGGTCTAGGCAAATGTTATCGTACATCTCAGGAGTCTTCAGAAGGGGAGGAGAGGTTTTCTCAGCTAACCGCACCCTCCTGACTGCATGGCTTAGCTAAGGGCAGATGGTTTCCAGGAATTAAATGCTACATGAAACATCTGCCCTTACTAAATATAGCAACAGCCAGAAATGTTAGGGGGGGTGTCTTTCAAAATGATTTCTCAGCAATAAAAAGCATGATTGCAAAGGTAAGTTTGCAAAGCATCAACATTACTTAGGCCAGCTCCATTCATGTGGCCAGGAAGATCTGTTCACTCAAAAGGGACGTGAGTGGGTGGTTCAGCCCATCAGTGGCTGTCTAGAATTAAAATAGCAGTTTTGAATTTTTAAACTGTCTATACAACACTTACAGACCCAACATCTGCACTGAAAAATATATGGGCAAAATATAAATTAATAAAATAACTAGTTTACTTTTTAAGTAAACCACTCCTATGTCAAAGAAAAATATCAACATTACAGTACATTATATGGAAAGAAAATCTTCTGTCTGCATACCTTGTGTATACACAACCCCCCTTGCACAATAAAATGACCTCACTTGCTATAATGAGCAGTGTGGGGGGGGGGGGGGCATATTATTTATGTCATAGCGCCGTTCTGTCATGCTCGGCAGGTGACATGCAGACAAGCAGCTCCTTCACAGTAGTAAAGAAGTTGGCCACATGATCTCCAAGACTTCAAATCATCCCACAGATATTTTAATGTCTCTGTTGACATTACTAAAATATCCACTAGAGGAAAACTCTGATGAAGCAGAGAAGTAGAAATAAGACTCTCAGTTACGTTAACAAGGTATAATGTGCTGTTCTGAACTTGCTGGAAAGGCAACACTAAATAAAATCTTATCAGAAAAATTCACACAACATCTAGAATAAAAAAAAAAACCCTGCCTTTACCACCTATTTCAGTTTTTCTCAACCAGGATTCCTTGGAACCCCAGGGTTCCTCTACAGGTTACTAATGGTTCCTTGAGCAATTTCTGACTCTCATATGAGTAACCAGTGACACCAATAGTCATTTTAGCTATTTTTTACTGACCACAAATAGAAAGAACATTCCAACGTACCATCAGCTGTAGATATAGTGAATATTAATAGCGGTCGAGAAAGGCCGATCTAACGCTATGTATGTTGGACAACCAACAATACTCTAATATATTTCCTTCTTTTTTATATAAAACTTACGGTCTTCTAGTTTGGCAGTGGAAACCATAAAAACTTTACTGCTCACAATAGAGAGTCCTAATACTATAAGTAATAATTACTTTTCTTACTGGTCATAGATGGATGGAAATTTGTCCAGTTCAGCAGAGACCAGCCACATGTTGATCTATCAATGGCCGTTCCCGCTTGACAGAAGTTGAGCTAAGAATCGACTTTTGTCAAAGGGGATGTTAGGAAATTTCCATTCGATCAGCGTCTGCAGCCAATCAGCTGCAGCGCTAATCTGTGTATTATAACAGTAGAGGAGTCCACAAGTGGACCTTTCAGTAACTTTTCAAACATGCATAAATACATTCCTGATAGGGATCGACTGTGCGGTCGATCAACGCCGGCCGATATTCACTTTTTCAGAAGTATCGTTATCGGTCAAAAAACTGATATTGCTTCAAGGGGTTTGCTTTATTGTAACAACAACCAATGTAGCTCAGCAGCCGCTCGGCTGTTATTGCAAGCAGTGGGAAGCGACGACCCCCCAATATCTCGCCCGGGCTCTCCTATTCCAACGGGCAGCCCGAGCATCCAGCTGGTATGTCCGCAGGCTGGCCGAAGAACTGAGCAGAGCCGATGCTTTGTTCGGGTCTCTGATTTAGTAACCAGCAATGTCATGACATCACTTCCCAGATACTGGCACCTTAGGCCGCGTACACATGATCAAATCTATCTGCTGGAAACGGTCTGACAGACCGTCTCAGCAGACAGATTCGATCGTGTGTACGGGCAAACAGACGGATTTGTCCAGCAGACAGATTTTAAAGCCTGCTTTAAAATCTGTCTGCTGGGAACCCGTCGGACCGATATGTCTGCTGATTAGTACGCTAACCAGCAGACATATCTACCTGCACATGCGTCGAATGGATTCGACGCATGCGCGGAAGTGTTTTACTTCCTGGTGTGGTGACGTGGCGGCATCAACATCATCGCCACGTCACCGCGCTGTCTGCCGGTGGGGATTTTGGTTTGATCGTACAGCGATGTGTACAGCGATCAAACCAAAACAGCCAGCAGACAAATCTGATCAGATCGGTCTGTCAGACCGATTTGAACAGATTATTTGTAAAAGCTGGTGTCTTTAAGGCCCCGTGCACACAAGCAAATTCAAGTATTCATAAACGCTGATCTTGATGTTTTGAATACTTTCAAGTGCAGAGGAGGGGTTTGGGGTCCTACACACCCCTGATTGCTCCATAAAGAGTACCTGTCAATGCCTATTACTGTCACAAGGAATGTTTACATTCCTTGTGACAGCAATACCAGTGATACATTTTTATTTTAAAAAGGACAGTGTAAAAAAAAAAACATCTAAAAACGTACAAAATAATCGACAAATAAAATATCAGCAATCGGCAGGAGAGGTGGCCAAAATATCGGTATTGTATCAGGGCAGAAACAATTATAATGGTCGATACTTAATTCCTGACATGTCACACTATACAGGAAAAGTATTGTTTTTGAACTCTACCTTTCATTATACAAATCAGACTTTGATAATATTGTCATGGAAATTTTATTTATAGATACTTCTGACTAAAGTTCAGTCTGCAGCAGGAAGGAAGATGATCCTCAGTCTCAACTCCTCTTACTGCAACATTGTAAAGCTTTAGCAAACTATAAGGTAAGAAAGATTACAGCAGTGATCTGATTTGGGTCAGATATTTTGAACAGGCACCAAGATTTACAAAATTGTTTCATCTCCGTTCCAGGATCTTAGTCCAGGAAGGTGATGCTGAATTTAGATGATGCCCAATCCAAATAGACACCAGTAATTCAAAGAGATAATCTGATGAAGGCATTGCCAAGAGGAGTACTTTTATTCCTTTTAGAGGTGATAATTAGCAGTAAGTGTTGAAGTGGGACACTAATTAGCTTGCATGCACTTAACATGAAAACCTACATCTGATGCCAGGTCAACTTTAGATATTCTGAAAGATCTATACTCACTTTGTTTCTTAACAGAACTGAAGTTGCTTTGCTTTTTCTGCGCTTTATCAAAATCCCAACATTACAAATACCTGTAAAAAAAAAAAAACGTTTTCATATTTTTACCAAACTGGAAAAAAAACAGCTTTATTATATAAAAATTTTGAGTCAGACAAACATTGCATGTATGATAAATATTGCATCAACAACCAAGTTTCCTAGCAATTATACCTTTTAAAAGAGAAGTCATTCCATACACATTGGGTGCTTTGGGAACACAAGGACTCTTTATCAATCCTGAAAAGTGGCCTTTTTGCCTCAAAGGCTGGTAAAATCTACGGCATCTGTTGGTCTTTTGAAAGATAACATTTGTGTTCAATTCTGCAGCTTTATGCCAAGACACCAATCCTCTATCTGCATGGCGACGGATTGTATATGGATAAGAGCATGCTAGCCAAGCACTTATTAAGATTCACTGTAAACAAAAACTCAACATAAAAGGATATCCATCACTGAGAAAAGATCAATTCAGCACGTAGCAATTCACTAATTGAACAAAGTAATGTCTTTCCACTGAGCCTGGTTAGTGTCTATATTAATGTTTCAACTTACTGCAAGCACAGAGCACTGATTTTATATACGTATTGCACTAGCGCTGCTAAGGTTTGAGTATTAGTACTTTTGACATATTTTTGGAAATACACACACACATATATATTTATTTATTTATATTTATATAGCTTCTATGCAGGTTTTCTGCATAATGTTAGACAATGATATAAAAGTGGCCAAAACCTTTGATTATCTAATGCCGATTACTTGGCAATGGTTGCCAGAATTTTTGCCACGACCTCTATGTTTTTTTCCTTCAACCCGCTAGGTTGAAGGAATGAAAACTTGTAGTGTGTACCTATGACTCATTGATACTATGGGGTTTATTTATTAAAGGCAAATTCACTTTGCACTACAAGTGCAAAGTGCACTTGAAATTGCACTGAAAGTACACTTGGAAGTGCAGTCACTGTAAATCCGAGGAGGACAAGCGAGGGAAAAAAAAACAGCTCTTTAGCTTGCACATGATTGGATAATAAAATCAGCAGAGTTGTCCCTCATTTCCGCTCTACCCTTCAGATTTACAGCGACTGCACTTCCAAGTGCACCTTCAGTGCAATTTCTAGTGCAAAGTGGATTTGCCTTTCGTAAAAAAAAAAAAATATATATATCTGGTGAGCTGCACTGATCTGCACAGATTAACACAGGCTCAAAGCAAGGACACAAGGAAAACACCCTCAAGGGTTATGTGGTGAGAATAACTAAGGAGGCAGTGGGCAACTGATAAATACCCTTGCCTAGACAAAAAAAAAAAAAAAACAGTAAGTGGTCACTGACCTATATATAGGAAAAAGGTATTTATGTTTCATAAACTTTTAATCTATTTGGTGATCTTGTATGGGGAAGATGAAAGAAAGAACATGCGTGAAAGCTATATTTTAACTTAAAAGTCTGTTTTAAGCAAACAAAATATCAGTAGCATGCAACAGACCCAAAGGGGTCGATTTACTAAAGTCAAAATGGCTGTTGACTTTCCAGGGGACATTTACCAAGGGGTAGATTAAACTTAAAAGGTAACTTAACTTTTGTGGGGGAAAATATATAGCAAAAAATGATACACAAGTCATGTTGTAATTTAATATATTTCAATCTGCAGCCACTGGCAACCTGGGGGCCCTTCTGTACACTATTGGTGCACAGAACAAGAACATCCTCAGAAATGTAATTTCCTATTTGATTGGCTCACTGATTATCAAGGAAGTCTGGTCTATGATATTCCAGATTTAAGCACCCATTGCACAAGGAATTTCAGTTTTAATAAACTACCGCCCAAGGTTTAAATGCCTTTAAAGGGATACAGACCGAACAGCTTTTCATTAGAGCACAGAGTGCACACAAAGTGGGAATCTGCTATAAAATGTGTTAAAATCCCTGTAATGTTCATTGTTTCTCAATAAAAGTAGACTTTCTCTTCAAGCTACAGAATCAAATATTGCAGTGATCTTCTCCACCCTTACAAAACCATCCCTTTCTTTAAGCCCCCCATTTACAATAACTTGTAGTACAACATATTGTTACTGCTTCACCACTGTGGAACTCCTGGAAGGCACTCTCAAATTGAACCCTAATATTTATGTAAAGGCACCCCAGTTTGCTATAAATCATGACATTTTAGGGGTTTAGCAATAAATATTTTGTTCATAAATGAAGTCCATTCAGTCACAAAGTAATTGCCTTGCTTGGATGTCTTAATATACCCTTTTAAGGTCGAATCAAAATACGAATAAAGGGAAAAAGCAGGGGGGAGCACTCACATTTGCCACATCCGTAAATTTAGAAGACAAAAAAGGAGAGCAATTACTCAAAGAAACGGTAATTGATGGTTGGATTTTGGAGGCAAGACGGGAATATATAAAAAAATATAAATTTTATTACACAATTAGAAAATTAACAGAAAACAATGAAGATAATAAAACCATAAAAGGTATATGGATAAATTCTCTGTACATCGTCTGACGTCTTACTTTCAACAGGAGTATGTTCACTGAACACATGGGCCATATATTAGGGTAATCCATGGATCATGGTTGCAAATCAATGCATCAGGGACAACTAAAACCAATAATCAATCAAGATAAATCCAATTGTAACTCGTTAATTTTTTCATTACAAGGCTTACCAATTCCAAAATAAGCACTGCATAATATTCCATTGAAACTGCTGTGTGAAGAAATGCGTTTGTTGGCAACACACCAGCCCATCGTGTTTTGACACAAAATTAGAAGCTTGGACAAATGCAATGCTTTAACTTCCCAGTATAATTATCATGTGGTCTTCAATAATGTGCATTTAGATTTCAATGGCCTTATTTATTACATAGCTGAACCACAAAAAACTTTGCAATACGAAAAATCCTAAATGATATGCCAAAGGATAATGTAACAAGTCTAAAGTCACATCTTTAACTTTTACAAGATGAGAGCCAATAAACTGGAAGTATAAAGGGTCCTAAAATGTTAACACATACCCCTCAATTGGAGACCACAGCTCCCTTGATACTATGGCTATATAACATATGTCCTGAAACGCCAGGTCATGTGACCTGTAGCAGTTCTGCACTGTGGTTACTGCCATCAGAAGAGTCATTCCAGTGGAGGTCCCCTCTCTTCCAGGACACATATATCCAGGACCTAAAACTGGAGAGCCCATTTTTTCAAAAGACAGGTACGTTTTTTATACTTTTAAATCCCAGGCCCTTCTTGCCCCATGTCTCTATAATTGCTCTCCGGCATAAAGGTCCTCTTAAAATTGGTTACATAAGGTGTAAAGTAATGTTTAAATTCTATCCAAAGCCAAATGTTTTATTTTACTTTTGCATAGAGTGGGGACGTTACTGGACCTCCTGACAAATTTAACAATACATTTTTGTTCTCTTCTGTTAAACTATCTCATATGAATAGCCCCTAGCTATGTTGTACACCTGCAAAGGACATGGGCCCACTTTAAAGGATTTAGGTATAAACAAGAGATAGAGAAAAATCCCCCTAATGTGACATTTTTGACTTTAAAACACAATTTCTAGCACCTACTTTTACAAACCTTAGCATTTAAGTGTGTCTGTATTTGCAACAAATGACTTGGCCTTCTAGTGCTAGTGTTTTTCCCAATACACGCAAACATTTCTATTACATGAATGAAGGAGATGCTAATCAGATCATTTATGGGCAAACAGGCAATGAAATGCATAAAGTGGGCACATTTGTAAAATCAGTAGCAAAATTGTACACATTTGTTAAATAGGATGAATACACAAGTGTACTTGAAGAAGCTTGCTTGTCAGTGAAGTGGTGGCAAGTGGAGAAGTGCACGTTCGTACAGTGGTGTCAAGCAGGGTAGTGCTCATGGGTAGAGTGATGAAGCGCAGGGTGGGTAGTGGTGGCCAGTGCACAGGTGGGCAGTGGCACAGTGGTGGCAAGCAAGGTAGTGCTCATCGGTGCAACAGTGCAGAAGTGTGCGATGGTGCATTGGTGGTGATTGGGGCAGTGTGTGTTAGTGCAGTGGTGGACAGTTCAAGAGTACATGTTGATGGTGTGGTGGCACATTGCTGCAGTGGCGGACAGTTGGGTAGCACATATTGGTGCAGTGATGGTAAGTGTGGTAGTCCACATTGCTTCAGTGTTGGACACGAGGGTAGTACCTGTTGGTGCAGTGGTGTAAATGTGGTAGTGCACGTTGGGTAGTACGTGTTAATGCAGTGGTGGTAAGTGTGGTAGCGCACGTTGCTGCAGTGGCGGACAGTTGGGTAGTACATGTTGGTGCAGTGGTTGCAAGTGTGGTATAGCAAGTTGCTGCAGTGGCAAAAAATTGGGTAGTACATGTTGGTGCAGTGGTGGCAAGTGTGGTATAGCAAGTTGCTGCAGTGGTGGACAGTTGGGTAGTACATGTTGGTGCAGTGGTGGCAAGTGTGGTATAGCAAGTTGCTGCAGTGATGGACAGTTGGGTAGTGCACGTTGCTGCAGTGGCGGACAGTTGGGTAGTACATGTTGGTGCAGTGGTGGCAAGTGTGGTTGCGCAAGTTGCTGCAGTGGCGGACAGTAGGGTAGTACATGTTGGTGCAGTGGTGGCAAGTGTGGTAGTGCACGTTGCTGCAGTGGCGGACAGTTGGGTAGCACATGTTGGCACTGCCAAGTGTGGTAGTGAACATTGATACAGTAGAGGACAGTGGGGCAGGTCATTTCAATACAGTGGTGGCAACTAAAGTAATCCAAGGCAAGACATATTAAAAAAACGATTACAACTTTTTTTATGACAGACTTACTTGGCATTCTCCTTTAACCATTAGTTCAAGTTGTATAATCTGCAATTAATGAACACACAAATCATCCCCTCTAGCAGAGGATACAGCCCAGAACAATGAAATGTATGTTGTTATCTATCTCTCCCCATCTACAATAATAAATGCACTTGCCACTCACAGTGCGGTGCCAGCAGAGCCCTGGCAGATGGGAGCAGCTTTAACACAAAGGGAAGCAAACAAGGCTTGTTTTGAACAGAGCTGTCATGTCAGTGCACTTGCTCTGTGGATTGTTTGAACAGCAGAGTTTATAAATGCTGTGAAATTAACACTGGGCTTTCAACTGCACCAGTGAAGTTCATCAAGTAATTTACTGAAAGGTTTAACAAGATGACCTAATATGGCATAAGAATGCAAATGGCGTAGAGCAGCAAACCGAGCAATCTAGAATGACACAGGAAGGACGAGGCTTGCATCTGAGCAGAAACCTTCAAATCTTTCACTCTCTGAGCAGCAAGTTCTTCTTTACCAAACAATACAAATGACAAACACCTCTGGAGCAAGTGAGTATAAAGACCCAGAAAAGTAAATGCTGCTTCAAAAAACAAAAACAAAAAAAATAATAATGAGCCAAAGTGAAATTAACGCCAAAATACATTCAGCCGACTATATACAGAAGAACACACTGTTCCCTCATCTGTGCCCGACTAATTTGTGCTGTCCTAAACATAACAGGGAAAGGCACTTCTTTCAGATAGTGGTGAAGTTATTATATGACACAGTGCCACCAACAGGATCAAAGTAGTATTGATCCAAAATCAGTGATGTAACTATACACACAAGTGACCATGTAGCAGAGGTCAGTACACCTGCTAAAGACTGAATGCTGATCTGGTTAGGTCAAAGGTAAATAAACCTTCTGTGGTCAGACCAACCTAAAAGGCAGCAGAAAAATTACAAAGAAGAAAAGATGTTCTTCCTTTGATAAGGGAAAACATGTAAAGTATCATTTACAGTAGTTAACCTTCAGGTGCAAATTACATGTTACACCCTTATTTAGGGTGTAACATGCGCCTATGTACCTGCCTCCCGATACCAGAGCTCGCTTGAACGCGGTCTAATTTTGAAAATGGTGACGGTGTGGGGCTCTGCCTGCACAGCTGTGTCATTCACTCACAGGAATCTGTGAATGAGAAAACTCATCATATACTCCTGGAGTAAAATGCGAACAACATGTTACTATTTATTGTATTAACCACTTGCTTACTGGACACATATACCCCCTTCCTGCCCAGGGCCAATTTTCAGCTTTCAGCGCAGTCACACTTTGAATGACAATTGCATGGTCATGCTATACTGTACCCATATGAAATTGTTATTTTTTGCACACGAATAGAACTTTCTTTTGGTAATATTTAATCACTACTGTGCTTTTTATTTTTTGCAAAACAAACCAAAAAATGACTGAAAGCTTTAAAAACAGGTAAAAAAAAATCTTCATTGATGTGCGCTGATGAGCTCTGATAGGTTGGCACCGACAGGTGGCACTGAAAAGTAGTACTGATGAGATGGGCACCGATAGGTGGAACTAATGAGCACTGACTGACAACACTGGTGGGCGCTGATAGGTGGCACTGGTAGGCACTGCTTGGAAGCAGTGACTGTCAGTGTGTGGAACTGATGTCCCATTTACACAAGCCAGGAATTGGTTAGTTTTTTTCTCCTCACGCTGTTAGAGTAAGAAAAAAAAAAAAGCCGATTATCGGCTTCGGTTTACATCACGTGATCAGCTGTCATTGGCTGACAGCTGATCACGTGGT
Organism: Rana kukunoris; assembly: GCA_029574335.1. Classification (NCBI taxonomy): domain Eukaryota; kingdom Metazoa; phylum Chordata; class Amphibia; order Anura; family Ranidae; genus Rana; species Rana kukunoris. The sequence goes on from CM056056.1 coordinate 98,763,288, forward strand.
AAAGGGCCAGGATCTGTGATCACCCGAGTCTCATTAAGTCAGTGATCACAGAGCACGGTTTTGAAGCACTAGTCAAGTGTGAAACGCGTCACCTCTCCTGTGTCCTTGTCTTGGTGGAAATCATTATGACTTATGTACAAATAAATCTATGTTGGATCATTTGGTGGTGTGCAGCAGTATCCTTTTTCTATCACAGAGCAGGGGCCATGAGGATGTTCATAGATGGCCATCTTTTGGCTATGGCGAGGACATGAAGTTGTTAAGGTTCAAGCATGCAAACAGATACACACTTTGCCGTTTTTATATATAAAATCTTTTAAATAAAACCAAGTTTCATAAACACACAAAAATATTGCTTTTTGACAAACAGATGTGCAACTTTAAAATATAAAAAAATAAAAAATAAAATTCTGTAAACTCTATTGGCTGTTATGCCAGGCTGTAAGTGGGGATGGGGGAGTATATGGGAGTGCACAAGGCAGAGAACTGTATGGTCTGAGGAAGCAGTTTTTTTACACAGTTCCAAGCATTGCTACCTTGCTGGTAGGAGAAACACTCACCACGTTACATCCAGACAGACACGAATCTGACAAAGGCGTTCTTCTGTGGTTTGCAGGGCTTTGTTCCAGAACTCCCAAGGCAGCAGTCAGACAGGGGGAGCCTGCGTCTCTCAGGCCAATACAGCTTGCCCAAGGTCAGGGGGCTGGGGCTTTACTAGACAGATGACGCTCAGTGGAAAGTGAAAGTTTAAGTGGGTACTGGAGATTTTAGTCAAATAAAATAGGACTAAAACAAAAAATGCAAATAAATAAAATACGGCTAAAACTAAAATGCTATTTTAGTCAAAAGAGTATGACTAAAACTAAATCCAAATCTGACATCAAAATTAACAGTGGAGTGTCCCCAATAGCAAGCCTTCTACTATGGGGGCACTTTAGCAGGCTCACTCCCCAGCCATGCTCCTGGGAATAGATATTGTCTATTCACACACAGAGCACGGCTTATCCCTGCCCCCGCTCTTTCACATTAATACTTATGCTAACAAAATGGGTGTGTGCTTTAAATTGTCTCCTGCTTATTCTTGCTGGAGGCCACCATTTTGTTGAAGCCCAGAACCTTCACTTCCCTATTAAAAACAAACCCCCTTCTTTGGCCTCAAAAACTATTTGTGACTTTTTGTAATTAAAATATGTACATTTACAGCCTTGATTGTATGTCTTGGCTCAGTCCAAGATGAAGCCTGCCAGAAGCTTTACAGTGAGAACGTCTGCTGATGAGGCTAGGTTCACACTAGTGCAGCGTGGTTTTGATTTCACTTTCAATGCGATTTTGTAGTGCAGCTGCAATGCAACTTGGTGCATTTTTATATGCTTTTTAATGCATGTTTACTACTGCAATTGTCAGCCAGCAGGGATGAGTCATTGGTTAAGGATCAGGCACCCAGTGGCATCCCAACAATGAGGAGTCATCCCAACTCTCAGGGAGTGATACCCCAACTGATACCCTAACTGACAGCAGAATACAAGTAAAAGAGCCAACATATTTTTTTTTAATTATGTGCAAGCAAAAAAAAAAAAAAAACATACAGCCCCCCCCTAATATTCATGCCAGACCCCATTGTAGGGCGGAGTCTCTGAGTGCTGCCATGTGCCAGTTGAAGAGTATCAAGATATGGGAGGGGTCATGTTCGTGGCCTTTTTTTGTGGGTCAGCAGCCAGCATTCATCACGATTGGTGATGAATTTACATCTGGAGACATTTTTTAAATAAAGGACTTCTCAAAAACTGTCTTGTGTTTAATTTACTTTTGACTTTTTGGGGTGAAGTAGTACCCCATGCATGAGAGGTGGGGTCTTTAAGAAATGGGTACTTCAAAGTGAACCTCTGCAGGAAAACACCACAGAAATTATAATAATTGACAAAAATATGTCAATAGTAACTAAACAGGTTTCTCAGGGCCAGATTCAGGTACACTTAAATTTGCGCAGCGTATTCGAAATACTCTACGCTGCCGTATTTTACCAGGCTCTACATCGAATTCTGTTAGATTTTTGCCCGTACGATACGGCGGCGTAGTCTATTTCTCGCTGCGTAATCGAAATACGCGATTAGGGGGCGTGAAGCATTTAAATTAGGCGCGTCCCCGCGGCGATCCAACTGCGCTTGCTCCGTTAAGAAATCTCCCGCCGTGCATTGCGCGAAATCACGTCGTTACGTCATTTGTTGTTTGAGTAGCGTCGTTTACGAACATTCCTATTCCCGGACGACTTACGTAAAAAATAAAAACAAACGTTGAAATTCGACGCGGGAACGACGGCCATACTTAACATGGGCTGTCTAATATTAGACCAACAAAAAGCTGGTATAGTGTTACGCAAAAAAAAGATGACTAAAGATGCCGTAAGAGATTGCGATTGAAGATCGTAATTTGGGGATCGCCGGCAAAAGCTCATTAGCATACCCCGACGCGGAAAACGACGGGAAGTCCACCAGTGGCCGCAATTTTATTGCAGCGTAGATCCGAAGGCGTACGAACACGTAATCCAGTCGAATTGAAGCCCGCAGCCATCTTTCTATGGTTTGAGGTTTCAGACTAGCTAAAAAACGCAAGTAATTTGAAAGTACTCCAGTCTAACACCAATTAGACAGGAGTTACGGCTCTCTGAATTTGGCCCTGAATGTTTACAGTATCTTATAGGTCTACAAAACAACTTTGTTAATGGGTGTGCATGGTTTCATCCATGTACAGTAAACACTACATCTGTGTTGAGAGACCCAACAGTCCCGGAATGAACTGGGTGGTTGTTGCTCTAAGTTCAAAGTACAATCCACAACTTGTATGTAAAATGTACACAGTGAACAGCATATAGCATATAAAAAAGCACTGTGCTCCGCAAGCTGAACCCGCTTTGATCACGCCCTTCTGAGACGAAACATACCAGAAAGACATCTCAACTTGTAATATGGATCCTATGGTACCCCTTTATACTGATACTACTTGTGGATGGTGAGAGTGTTCTGCAAGACTTTCTTCCTCACATCTCTACTATGATGTAAATGTTTTTTTTAAGCCTGGAGCATTTCCATTTTCCTTTTGAAAGTTATACTGTATACTGCATGTGGATTGTATGGTACGTTAGCAGTTATGGGATATATACAAGTGCATTTTTCATGATTTATACTCATGTACATATTTGATACAAGCCATCTGGAACTAACATGTTTGCTTTTATACCGATCATCTGAGAGAGACTTGCCTTTATTGTATACAAACCCAGACTTGTTCTTTGGATGTTGGATGCTGCCTGCTGTTCATTGTGCACACTGTACATATAAGGTCTGAATTAACTTACAAGATAGTGCAACGTCATCCAGCCAGTTTGTTCAGGGACAGTTTGGTCTGAACATGGACGTAGCACTCACTGTATGCTACTCACTAAGCACAGGCATCAACAAAGTTGGTGTTTTTTAGGCCTGTAAGATACTGTAAATTTTCAGTTGTTTTGCTTTAAGGTCTGCAGTTTCAATATGGTACAGTAAGTTCCAGTATAGTACAGTCACCAGTGGTGGCTGGTGCTCAAAATTGTTGGGGGCGCAAACTGAAAAAATAAAATAAAAAATCAATTGCCGCCACTGTGCCCATTAAATACAGCCAATGTGCCCATCAAAACGCTGCCAGTTTGTCCCCCCAATCGCCGCCACTTTGTCCCCCCAATCGCCGCCACTTTGTCCCCCCAATCGCCGCCACTTTGTCCCCCCAATCGCCGCCACTTTGTCCCCCCAATCGCCGCCACTTTGTCCCCCCAATCGCCGCCACTTTGTCCCCCCAATCGCCGCCACTTTGTCCCCCCAATCGCCGCCACTTTGTTCCCCCAATCGCCGCCACTTTGTTCCCCCAATCGCTGCCACTTTGTCTTCCCAATCGCCGCCACTTTGTGCCCCCAATTGCTGCCAGTCTGTGCCCCCAATTGCTGCCAGTCTGTCCCCCCAAATGCAGCCAGTTTCCCCCCAGCCCGGCACTTACCTGCCTCGGGTCAGCTGTCCTCTCCACGCTCCCTCAATGTCTTCTCCAACCCTTAATGTTGCTTCAGCCAATCAGGAGACCAGTAACCAGACCTGAAGCACCTGATTGGCTAAGAGACGGGTCAGTGTTAGGCCCCTTTCACACTGGGGTGGGAGGTGCAGTGACAGGTATAGCGGCGCTATACCGTCGGAATTGCCAGAGGATTCGGCAACTAGCGGTGCGGTATTTAACCCCCGCTAGCGGCTGAAAGAGGGTTTATACTGCCCACATTGCGCCTCTGCAGAGGCGCATTGCGGGCGGTATTACCGTGGTTTCCCATTGTTTTAAATGGGAAGGAGCAGTGAAGGAGCAGTATACAAACCGCTCCTTTCACCGCTCCAAAGATGCTGCTTGCAGGAGATTATTTTCTCTCCCACCAGCGCATTGCCTCAGTGTGATAGCCCTCAGGACAGCACTATTTAACCAGGGAACGCACAGCCAGTGCGCCCCCTGGTTAAGCCTGCAGGCTCTAATCGGGAAGCCTATTGGAGCATCTCGCTCTAATCAGGCACTTCCAAAACATGCCCACCGCTGTTATTCAGATGGCCGGCGCTCAACAGGGGGCCTGACATCTGAAAAGTGGGCAGCAGTGGCAACAATACATAGCTCCATGAAATGCATGAAGCTATGCATTGTTGATTGATGGGTGTGGAGGAGAGAGGGGGCGGCGCTCCAGCACCCACTATGGACGCACCGCCACTAATAGTCACATACAGAAAGTCCAGAGTCTGCAAGCAGTTTATGCTGGATGCCCGGCCCAATCTGATTGCTGGATACTGCATCATATCTACTGTGCACTTTTAATACGCAATGTTTTCAGGAAAGCCTTGAAACCTATAAGATACTTAGCCAAGTCATTGGCAATTCTTTGGATTTACAAATATCCAGTCAGTTAGTATTCGTCAGTGAGGACTGTGGTACTTCAATACACAAGTCTACAGCCTGAAAGTTTTTCCTAAAAATGACCTCTATATTTACAATTGACAAATTTGTGTGAATTATTCCTAGGTGTGCGCTGCCATCTGCGGAGGCTCTCTATGAAGCACCTCTTTTTGATTTTTTACCAGTAGAGTTTTTAGGGAGCTTCCATGATAAATTTAGGAAAATAATATTTTCCTTATTTCGAGATTCTTCAACGAAGCTGACATTTTTCATCTGCTTTGATGTTTTTATAGATCATGCAAACTCTTTATAATGTACTCCAATGTGATGGTTTGACAGTTTGCTCATTGGATCCTATGACTTTGGGATACCTTTGTGCAGTGTATTTTATGAGAATCAATAAAGGAAAATGTATGTTTTTTTTTTTTTTTTTTAATGCATACTCCAGTAAAATCTCTTCATTATCTTCTCCCTTATGAAAGGTTTTTATTTATGTTTGTGACCCCCACAGGGGAGATTTTCCCTAACTGCCCCTGGAATATGGGAAATTTGGGGTGGTTATTACTGGGGCAGGAAGCCACAGACAACAGTGAACACCAACCCCCCCCCCCCCCCCCCCCCCCCGCCCCATGCAATTTCGCTTTCCACCTGCTCTGAGACATACAATAAAATATCAACTAGACTTAAAATTACAGATACAGTTTACTGTATCATAGCAGGCAGCAATTGTGATTGGTTGCCAGAGGTTACAGCATATCATTACCACTTACTGACTGGTTGCTTGATGTTACAGCACACAATACTGCTCACTGATTAGTTGCTAGAGGTTACAGCATATTATTACCACTTACTGACTGGTTGCTTGATGTTACAGCACACAATACTGCTCACTGATTAGTTGCTAGAGGTTACAGCATATTATTACCACTTACTGACTGGTTGCTAGAGGTTACAGCACACATTACGGCTCACTGATTAGTTGCTAGAAGTTACAGCTCATTATTTCTGCTTGTTGATTGGTTACTAGAGATTACTGTAAAGTAATACTGCTCACTGATTAGTTGCTAGAGGTTACAGCATAATATTTCTGCTTGTTGATTGGTTACTAGAGATTACTGTAAAGTAATACTGCTCACTGATTGGTTGCTAGAGGTTACAGCACATCATCCCCTTACTGCAAAGGGGCATGATATACATATGAATGCTGCCTTTATTTACATATCAATGCCGCTGGTCACTGCTATTTACATATGAATGCTCCTGTTATTTGCGAATGAATGACAGTTATTTACATGTATACACAGGGTCTGCAGGTGAGTCATCTGTACACAACAATAGGGCAGAGCTGGGCAGTATTAGTAGCAGCACTTCACACAGATATCAGGACACAGCACAGGACTAAAACTTCAAGGGACAAGGGAATTTAAACTAGGATAGTTGGCAAGTATGAAGCAGCTTCTTTGGGCCCCACAACAATGACATGACCCCGAGGCAGCTGCCCCTTTTGCCTTGCCTTAAAGACGGCCCTGGTGAACACATTAACAGAAGCTCTAATCCTTCCCCACGCTATAAAAAATTTGTATTTTTTGCATTTTTGTGAAACAGATTTCACTTTATCTTCTAACCCCCGAAAAGGAAGTAGGGGCTCTCCCTAATATCCCCAATACAGAGACACAAAGAGGCTCTAACCTTTCCCAGCATCATCCTATACAGATAATATACATAATATTTTGTCTGGAGTGGAGTTTTAACTTCTATGGGTCAATGTACATATTATCATTACTGAGTACCCACAAAATTGTTATTCTGTAATAAAATCAGGCATACAGCAGCCCATGCAGCTACTCCCATCTATTTAGCTCCAGCTGCAGACTCAGCATCTTGTACCTTCACCTTGACTGAAAGGTTTAAGATCACGCATTAAAAAAAAAAGAAAAAATTCAAGCAATGAAAGGATTACATAAATACTGATGCCTAACAGCTGTGGCAGAGTGCAATGTTCTGTGAATGGGCCTGCAGCAAAATACAGTATAAAAAGCTAATGCAATCTAAAATATATGCACTATTTAAAATGGTTCTCTCAGAATACTACATACTGAACTATATTCACTTTCCTCACTCCTCACATTTTTTATACTCCAAAGAGATGTAATTTTTACCTTACTCTCCCCACTGATAGGTATGCTCTCTATGTGTATTCTCTACCCATCTGTGATGTCATCAGCTATACTTAACGGTTCTCAGACGTCTTTCCTTTCTGAGCAGCGCAGACTTACTGTCCCGGCCCCCGACACCTCTCGAGACAGATCTAAGTGACCAGGCATGTGACATGAATGCTCAGAGCAACTTCATCCCCCCAAACTTTCACCTGCTTAGTTCTGGTCTCCTGTAAAGAGTCATAAAAAGCAACAGTGACGCCTCCTACCAGGGGACACAAATTCCTCACTTAATGTTTTTTTGCTGTTGCTGGATAAAAATCAATGCAAATAATGGACTCCTGAGTCCGCATGTTCACCACTCCCTAAGGTTTAATTACATTCTCAGATCGACTGTCCATTAAATATCCAGACATAGCAAAATTTCATGGAAAGACATCTAAAAAATGATAAAGAACTGCATAGAGTTCAATAAGTTCAAAAGAAAACAAATCTTTAGAAAAAAGGGCAATAAAAGTAGGTTTATTCAATAATGTAATGCCATGGGAATGTTGCTTCTATGTACTAAACTACCCTATATAGCAGTGATGGCGAACCTTTTTGAGCCCGAGTGCCCAAACCCCGATGCAAAAACCAACTTATTTTTTTTTAAAGTGCCAACACAGAATTAAACCTACCAGCGGCTTTGTACAGAGGATGGGACTGATCATCCCTCTGAATGACAAACAGAGAAAAATGTATGATTCTGCCAGATTCGCTCAGAATGCAGGGTTCAGGAATGCATTGTGCTCAGAATGCACTGTGCAACATACTCTTACCTACCTGATACATGCACTCGCCTACCCGACCATCGCACTCGCCTACCCGACCATCGCACTCGCCTACCCGACCATCGCACTCGCCTACCCGACCATCGCACTCGCCTACCCGACCATCGCACTCGCCTACCCGACCATCGCACTCGCCTACCCGACCATCGCACTCGCCTACCCGACCATTGCACTCGCCTACCCGACCATTACACTCGCCTACCCGACCATTACACTCGCCTACCTTACACATGCTTCCTGCACAACTCACATCCCCATCCCCACACACACAGTACAATGTAGATCCATCCTCCTCCTTGCCTTTCCATGGCCTCATCGTCCAGCTCTCCCCGGGCAGTATTGTAGGAATCCCCATCATCCAGCCCCTCCTCGATATCCCCGCCGCTGGGAGGTCAGCTTCAAGCCATTGCACCGCTCCTTATGGCCATGGATGATCTGCTTAGAGCATAGCTCCTCCCCCTCCGCTTTTTCGCAGGCTGCACTAGAAGGACAGACTAAACCAAAGTCGTACTGAAGCAGGGGGAGCTGGAATATCATGCCTGCAGAAAGGAATGCCTGAATGCCTTAACCAGAGGTGTCGGGGTTTGGGGAGGTAATAAGCTGCAGAACAGAGTTGGGTCAGTGGAGAATTTTACACCCCCCAAACAGCGCACATGATGACTGGCTGCCCACCCTCCTGCCGACATCACTGGAACTGATGCAAGCAAGGGAGCCGGAGTCCTGTCGAGTCAGTGCAATTAACTGCCTGGCTGGGGGAATCCCCTGGCGTGCCGACAGAGAAGGCCTGGAGTGCCAGCTGTGGCACCCATGCCATAGGTTCGCCATCACTGCTATAGAGTAATATAAACATGATATAGGGACTTCTCATGAGCTAAACTGAATGAACTTCAGGATTTTGCATACGTGAAAAATCTGAGACCTGTGAAAAGATGAATAAACAGAATGACTGGAAGTTAAATGTACCTGATCTACTTGTTTTGCATTACACATAGATTTTACAATTACAATATGGGCATACACATACCAAAATTTGGCCAGTTCAGCAGGAACCGTCATGCTTACAAACCAGCATTCGATCAGTACTGATCAATGATCAATGTTCCACTGTCAGAATACAATAGCGCAGATCCCTGCATCAACATCGTTTGTTTAGATTCAGGGATTTGTTTGCATTTCTTGATTTTTTTGTCCTTCAACCCACTGCTGTTAGATGCACTAACAAATGAAAGCTGAACTCCAGCAAACACTTTATAATAAGTTACAGCAGTTACAGCAAACAGTGTTGTGCTCACCCCCTCCCTTAGACTACAGGAGAGTCAGGACGCTCTCTACATTGCAGGTAGAGAAAGGAGCTGTGTGTTAGTGGGCGCCCTGACTCTCCTGTAGTCCAAGGGAGGGGTGAGCACGACACTCCACACCAGGGAGAAAGCCTTGTATTACTGTGTGGAGTTGCAGACAGAAGAACAGGAAGTGAGGATTTCTAAGAAATAAGGACATTTAAAAGCAAAATTGAAGGATGAGGTAAGTGAAGGAGGACTGTACTAAGGTAAAGGAAGCTATTTAGGAAAAAAAATGGTACCTTTACAACCCCTTTAAAAATCTCCATAGGTGATGCTTTAAGTGCTACAGAGGTTATCTAGTGGTTGCATTATTGCTCTCGCTCTAACATTGGCGGCGATGCCTCACATGTGTGGTTTGAATACCGGTTTACATATGTGCATGCAACTTACATATGCGTTCATTTAAATTTTTACACTGCCCCTTAATTTTTTTTTATTGATCACTTTTATTTCTATTACAAGGGATGTAAACAGAAATAAGGATGACAGGTCCTTTTTATGAAGAGATCTAGGGACAAAAAGACCCCAAATCACCTTAATTTTTTTTGATCTTTCACATTTTTTTTCTTCCAGCCTGCACTGGGAGTTAAGTCATGAGGTCACTCCAAGGCCATCAAGTCAATCGAAGAGTGTTAACTCTTTAATCGCCTATTGAAGCAGCCGCCTGCACCATCGAATCGTTTCTCGAGTGAACCGTAGGAAAAGGTAAGCTTGAGAAACACCATCGGGAGGGGACGTCCCCCCTCCCCCTTCCTGCCACTTTGGAGACTGGCCCAGCGGCTCATGAGCCACTCATGCCGATTTAATGAGAAAGCCGGCCGCCTGCTGAAAAAAAAAACAGTAGTGGGGATTCTTGTGTCTTATTTCAACCTGACTAACTACCCGTATGTTATGGCTGATATGTTCAGCCATAATCCCAGTAAACCACTTGCAGACCACAATGTATATACGTGTTGGGGTCTATGCATTAACAGGTAAAAAATACAGCAGCCCCCATTTCCCCCAGAGCCCCATCTCAAATTAGAAATTTTGCACAATAGCCACAAATTTCAGGGACATTCTCTGCTGATTGGTTGAGACACAGCAGTGGGCGCTATTGGCTCCTGCTGCTGTCAATCAAAGTCATTGAGTCAATGTAGAGAGAGTGGCAGGGCCAAGCCGTGGCTCCGTGTCTGATTAGATACACAGCAGCACCTCGGCTCGGGTGCCCCCATAGCAAGCTGCTTGCTGTGGGGGCAGGAGGGAGGGGCCAGAAGCACCGGCAAGGGACCTGAGAATGGAAGATTCTGTGCTGCTCTGTGCAAAATTATACAGACATGTTTGTTTGTTAAACAAAAAAAAAAAAAGACTTTAATATCACTTCAAGGTGTGTGGTGTCTACACTAGTTTTATTTTTTTCCCTCATTAGTTTGCCAGTGAAACACCTTTTGTCCTAGGGCCAAAACATTCACTTATCATACTGTATCCAAAGAGGAGCAGTAAGGTCACCCTAGGACAGGAAGCGTTTTAGGACTACAGGTACCACCTCGCCACCCCAAGTTTTTGATCGCTATGGGGAGCGAGTTCTGTAGTCCACAGGGAGAGCTGGAAATACATGATTAAATTAAACACTTTTGGGGAAGACTAACACGTTTGACAGATAAACATACTATTGAACATGTTGTGTTTTAACATACCAAAACACAGCTAGTTCTAGTTTCTAGCTGTACGCTGATCTGAACTTGGAATTGAAACTACATATGTCATCTGCAACCTTTCTTCAGCAACCCTGGGAGTGGCCCCACCATTGTTTGTGCGCTCACATGCACATCCTTTAGCTGTCAAACATAATCCAACTTCCTCGGTGGCTCTGATCTTTTGTCCATCTGCTGCAAACAAACATTAAAAAGGAACAGCCCAAGTCTAAATTTACAAGACATCTAAGCCTAGCAATGGTATATTTTACATAAACTAGGGAAGGCTACACAAAAAATATATATATATATATAAAAAAAATACACTTAAAAGGATCCAAATAAAATCTTTTGGCTTCTTACAGTAACTATGAGTGTGAATTAAAGAATGCTTGATTGGGACACAGGGGCCATGACCTTAAGTGACATAAGACGGAGGACATGCAGCTGCTCCTTCAAAGCTATATGTGCAGGGTGACAGGGAAGAAGACGGCCACACATCATCTCTTTTTGATGTCAGGAATTAAAGGAAACCCAAGAAGGTAGAACTAATTCACACTGAAAAAAATATTACAAAAAAGGTCAAAATGAAAAACGTCATCACTTGAAATATTTTCGAAATATAGTGTAATGACGCGGCAGACAGGTCACCCTGCACTTTGACCGGCTCCTTAAAATGTTCCGATGTTTCAGGAGCTTGTAATAACACTAATGGCTGGAAGTTAAAGAACTTTTAAGCAACAGCTCGTGACATGCTCCATCAAGCTGTTCCAGAAGAATACCATGCATTTTTTATGCTTTTCTAATGAATAAGGAAACTTGCCGCACAGAGGACATAGGTTATTATAGAAGTGAGCTTCAACTATATTCTTGAAAGACCTGCATTCATTATACACAAAACACACACACACACACATTATATGCCTGTGGATAACTTCAGGCACATCCCCGCCTATGACAGCTGAAAGTAAACACAATTGTTTGGTTTTGGTATGGATTTTAAGGGGTACCCCACACAAAAAAAAAAAAAAAAGACCCTTTAGACCACCTAGGTCTGGTGTGGACCCATACTTCTCGGAATCTGGAAGCCTCCTTTAACACGGGGGCCCCAAGATCCTGCCATCCCCCTATGTAAGTATGGGGTACATAGTACCCCTACTCATTCATCAGAAAAGTGTAAAAAAAGTAAATAAAAACACACACACACACACACACACCTCACCGAATGGCCCCACCCTTAGTTTATGTGACTTAGTATGGCATGCTTGCTCATTCCCCTTGCCCCCTTTTCTAGATCTTTTAGGCTGCATGCTTTTTTTTACATTTTGGTGTGGGTTTCCCCCTAACTCCATACAAGACCCAAAGGGGGCCTAGTATGGATTGAGGGGACCCCCACGCAGTTTTTTCCATTTACATTCAGCTGTCAGTGGGGAACCCTGGATGCAGTGGATGGCTTCCTGGCCCTCTCCTTAACAACCAGCTATTCAATGGTTGTTAAGGACGCTGGCTGCAGCCCAATCCTAAACAAAAACACTACCGCTCCTAAACAGTGAAAAAAATCGCTGGAAAAAAACGTTACTTAACCCAGGAGCCTGCATTTACTATATCTGATCTCCCCTAGTGCACAGAATGTGGAAATGCAATTCTTTCAGTAAATATAAACTGCTAAATACCTTTTCTTATCAGCAGTATATAGCAGTCTTGTGACTTCTATCAGTGTCTGGCCAAGCACTGGTTAAAGCTTGTAGGAGTAGTTTTCTGACTGTCCTATGAGAACACAAGAGCCCTGACCCTCTGTCTGGACAGTGCCGATTAGCCATGTGCTGATCACATGCACTGTCCCAAGAAAATTAAAAAACCTCTCTAGCAAATCACACCAAACTGAGCATGCACAGCCCGACTCCATAGGCTCTGTTTTATCAGGAGATGGATTGGTGACAGTGGAAGGGGAGAATCAGAGAAGACAGGATCAAACAGCCTTTTCACACAATGCAGAGGATTACCCCTTAGGGTCCACAGTGAGTATAACAAGCATGCTTTCCTATACAGACTGTTTTTTACTGTTGTGGGTTTAGTAACACTTTAAAAAATGCAAGCTGACAAAATTTGATGGTGAAACGGGATAAAAAAAAAAAAGGGCATCAAAAGAAGAAGAGTATATAGAGAAAACAGCATATGCAGTTATTTGTGATGGTTTTGACTTTAGTTATACTTTCATTTTTGCTCTATTGTAATACAAATGTAGCCCAGTAGTGTAGGGGACTATGTTGTAAGCCATCTAAAAAGGCATTATTAACCACCTAAGGACCCCTTTACGCCGATATACGTCGGCAGAATAGCACGGCTGGACACATCAACGTACCTGTACGTTGCCCTTTAAGCCCAGCCGTGGGGGCGCGTGCAGAAGCTCTGTGATCGCGGAAACCCGCGGACCCGATCGCCGCTGGAGTCTCGCGATTGGTCCCAGGAGCTGAAGAACAGGGAGAGCTGTGTGTAAACACAGTTTCCCCGTTCTTCACTGTGGCGCCGTGATCGATCGTGTGATCCCTTTTATAGGGATAAAAAAATTGATGATGTCACAGCTACAGCCACACCCCCCTACAGTTGTAAACACATTTTAGGTCATACATAACCCCTTCAGCACCCCCTTGTGGTTAACTCCCAAACTGAACTGTCATTTTCACAGTAAACCATGCATTTTAAATGCATTTTTTGCTGTGAAAATGACAATGGCCCAAAAATGTGTCAAAATTGTCCGATGTGTCCGCCAAAATGTTGCAGTCAGGAAAAAAATTGCCTCTTCGCCACCATTGGTAGTAAAAAATGAAAATAATTAATAAAAATGCAATAAAACTATCCCCTATTTTGTAAACGCTATACATTTTGCGCAAACCAACCGATAAACGCTTATTGCGATTTTTTTTGCAAAAATAGGTAGAATAATACGTATTGGCATAAACTGAGGAAAAATATGTATTTTTATAAATTTTTGGGGGCTATTTTTGTATATAGCGCAAAAAATAAAAACCGCAGAGGTGATCAAATACCACTAAAAGAAAGCTCTATTTGTGGGAAAAAAAGGACGCCAATTTTGTTTGGGAGCCACGCCGCACAACCGCGCAATTGTCAGTTAAAGCGACACAGTGCCGAATTGCAAAACCTGGCCGGGTCCTTAAGGTGCCTAAATGTCCGGGTCTTAAGTGGTTAAAAGCTCCAATGCTTGCAGTTGATTGTGTTCTTAGGAATCTTAAATGCTTTTTTTTGTTTTTGCTACTATTTCACTTAACATTCTAGGATAGCAGGGCATCAAATACAGCCAATTAAACCAATGATGCCAAGCAGTTGTGCCCTTAAGTCACATCGTCATCAGTTGTGTTGAGATTAGTGTTATACCATTCAACATCTTCTGAAAGGTAGCTAGATTTTCTCTGTGTGGAAAAACAACTGGAGCAATTAGTGCTAATGACATTAAATAAAAAACTGAACTTTAAAAAACACACAGACCAGAAATGGCGAAGTTCAGGTTCAACATTGTTGACTTCCTTAGCCATCATTATGAAAGTTGCTTCTAGAACTCTTTAGTATCCAAAGCAACATTTGTTAGTCTCAGAAGTTGTTAGTCCATCCAAAATTGAAATTTTAATATGAGATAAATGCTGATGGGACAAAATACTTTAACAACGGGAAATTCTCCGGGTTCACATATATGCGTGGTCGGTTTATGTTGAAAAGTCCAGTGCGATTTATAATCAGTGGTTCAAATGCGATTAGGGGTTATATGAACCAGAGTAAAAAATAAATAAAAAAAATTAACACAGGACCCTTTTTCAGTTTGCATTGCAACCAGCCTGCATATGTGTGTACCGGCTCAAATCTGGTTTGGTTCACACGTTATGCTAATTGGATGCAATTCAAAACGCATCAAATTTACATATATATGTTAAACAAGCTCTAAAGCAGGCCATACATTGGTCTATTTCTGAAAGAATTTTCTTACAAAAATCGTAACTAAGAATTTTCGTTTGAATTTCACACCATTAGTGGGGCTGCAGCAATAGGCGATTTTTGTGCGCCCATCAAATTTTGATTATCGGGCATGTTGGAAATTTTTGGAAAAATAATTTAAATAAAAAAAAAAATGTGCATGAGCTTTGACCTGGAAAGAAAAGAAGATTCCCAGACATTCATTTTCTTCTATGTACCTACATGAGTTCAAATTGAAGGCTTGGGTTGGTTGTATTTCGAAGTCAATGATGGAACCATCAGATCACAAAACACAACATTTTTGATTATCGAAGGAAAACGTGTCTGGAATTTGACCCATATTTGACTGGCTTGAAGAGTAACTCCACTTTTGTTGAGAAAAAAAAAATAGTTTTTCACACTGGGGCGGTGCACTAGCAGCATCTTTGGGGAGGTTTGGGCTCCCAAAATGAATGAACAGCGATGCTGAAGCGCCTGCAACACTGGTGCTTTTAACCCTTTGTTTGGGCGCTAGCCGGGGTATAGAGCCCCCCTCTAGAGGTCGAAAAGCGCAGCTAAAATGACGCTAAAGCCCTGCTAAATGCCAGGTACTTTCAGTGCGAAAATAGCCTTAGTGCAAACTTCTAGGAAAATCAGTGAGCCACACAGACCGGAAATGTTTCTATGGGGCATTCTGTACACATACAGAACATACAGAACACTCCCAGGTTTCAATAGTGCATTACATTTCACAGAAAATGACAGAGCTGCAGATTGAAAAGGTAAGGTCATTTTTAATAACAATTGACTTGTGTCGCAATTGTATACGCTATATTTTTTTCCCCCCATTTTTTCCTGCACTAAAGTGGAGTTACCCTTTAAAGGTCTTGCTCCTCCCCAACAAGGAATCTGGCAGCAGGTTTCTCTATGAACCTACTGGATTCTCCACAGTTAATAAACATCAGATTCAATTTTCAACAGGTGCCAGGCATGCAAATTGCACCAACTGGCTATTGACAGAGAATTGCTGTGATCAATACCATACAGCGCCCCACATTTACAACTTGCTGGCCGATGTACATGTATAAATATCCTCTCAGCAAATCGTTATTACAAGAGCTTTGTATCTTTTCATCCGGTGATCAGATGTTTTCACTTTTACAGTATTGTGAAGGGCCAAATCCCCCCACCTTCCATCCCCATGGTGGTCCCCAGGCTCTTTGGGGAGCCCAGAACAATGGTAAACGGCCTGGCAAGCTTCCTATAAACAAGAGGGAGGAACATCCATTCCTTGATCTCTTTTGTGATATAGAACCAATGATGATTTTGTCACTTCTGGTATCAGATCTGCCATTTCCTGGGCATGAGACCCCTGAGGTCTCCATGAAGTGTACTGTCACCTGCCCAAAGCTGTCACATGGAGGGCCTCTGCAATAGCAATACAGTTAAATTAATAAAAAAGTGTAAAAAAAAAAAAGAAGAATATTTAAAAGTAAAAATTTAGAAGCACCCTCCAGGCACGCATATGTTAACAGTGGTTGTACCACACATGTGAGGCATCATCATAAACATTTGAGTAAAAGCCATAATTCTATGGCCATCACTCATGATTAACTCAAAATTAATAGCCTGTAAAGGTTTTTAAAGCATCACCTATAGACAATTTTAAATAATGGAAGTTCTCACCATTTCACAGTGTGCACAATTTAAAATCTTGACATATTTTGTATCTATCTACTCAACACATCATCTTCTTTTATAGTTTAAGATTCACTCATAGCACGGGTCCTTCTGTATTTTTCATCTTATATAGTTTACAAAAAAAAAAATAGGTATTGTGCTTGTGTGCACTAAACTTTTTCCTGAAATGTTTGATAAGTATCTGTGACATAAAAAATTTCTACAGCATCTATTTTATTCTCCAGAGCTTTAGCTTTTAGAAAATATATAAAATATTTGGGGATTCCAAGTAATTTTTTAGCAAAAAAATATTTTTTTTCCTAAACCCCCATTCAGTCTCATTGACTGCTTTCAGAAATGTAAAGATTCTTAGGTATACCTTAATGACAGATCCTCCACAAGACAACCAAGGCACAAAGTCTAGGCCCCAGTGGCTGTCCAGGTGGCCCATGTTCAACCTTTTTGCTCCTACAGTAAATTGGCCAAAGCTGTGGACCTGCCTCTCACTTCACAAAGAAGGGTGCACTTGTAGACATTTTTAGGTCTGACTTGTCCATTCCAGTATAGACATTGCAAATAGGGTGGCTTTTCTGTGCCTAATGCAATGTCAGCTGAAGGGATTGGGGTTCTTGCCTAGGGCCACATTCTTCTGCACTCTCATGTCCAGGCCACTCCTACATCTGACTACTGGATTACATTGATGGTGTCATCAGGTGCTAGGATCTAGAAAACAAAATCACTCTCCCACACAACGGATGAAGAAGTGGACCTGGTGCAGAATGTCTGCTATAATATCATTTACAACTGACTTGTCTCACACCGTTAGAAGGATAAGCTTGCCTGCCTGTAGTGTAAGTCCACTTTAAGGACACAAATCCATCATAATGTCTGGTGGGGCCCCACGTTCTCTAAAACCAGCCTTGTGTGCTCCACTGAAATCCTGGTACATACTTTAATGTTTAAACCAACTAATGTGTTTTTTAAGACATTTCTGCCAAGCGACCTTCCATGGGAACATTAAAAAAATGCACTTTTAATGCCAAGAATGAAAGACACTCCCCACAACTAAAACATACACACAAACCACAAAATAGTTTGGAGTTTATACACCAATACATTTAACATGAATAACACGATGAAGACCAGGGCTGGGTTCACATATATGCACCAATACATTGGATGTGAATAACATGATGAATACTAAAATAGACCTTAAGAGGCTGTGTCAAATCATAATGGAGTTCGAACTGCCATGTGACTGCTTTTAACAGCACTTAACGCTTATCTTCAATGCTTTTCGCTTTTTGTACATGATAAATCTCACCACTGAAATACCACTCATCCCAGAACCTTATCACATTTTTACCAACCCCACTGCTACAGTATCTTTTTATTCTCTTGTCCTCTGCATGGCTGCATCGTATTTTAGGCAATAGAAAATCGAATTTATAAAAAAATTGTAACATATCACAGTGCGCAGAATAGCAAGGATTGTGAAAATCCCAGGAATGGAGTTGCAGATTACACTGAACTAGCCTTTAAACGACCCCCCCTCCTAACACCCATGATAACTAACCTGTGTAGAAAACAAATATATACCATATATACTCGAGTATAAGCCGACCTGAATATAAGCCGAGGCACCTCATTTTACCACAGAAAAATTGGAAAATGTATTGACTCGAGTATAAGCCTAGGGGGTCCATCTGCATGCCTCACTGTGCCCATACCTCACTGTGCATGCATGCCCCACTGTGCCCATGACTAGACTTACGTTTAACATGGGAGTATATAGAAGGGGTGCCCGGCTTTAATTAAAAAAATAAAAAAATAAATCTGTGCTCCCCAGCCGTAGGTCACCCAGACAGCAAACTTTTCATACTTGTAGAGGAGAAACTGGGGCTACATGTGTGCCAAGTTTTGGATCCAGGGGACCTACAGCCGGCCAGTACTGGGTCCCCAATTTACCAGAGAAATTACAGTTTAACATGGGAGTCTATGGAAGGGGTGCCCGGCTTTGAAAAATCGGTGCTCCCTGGCCATAGGTCCCCCGCACAACAAACTTTGCACACTTGTAGAGGAAGAGTGTGGCTATATGGGTGACCTATGGCCGGCTGGTACTGGGTTCCCAAAGTCTGACTCAGCATTTTCAGCACAAAGAAATTATTACATACACATTCCTTACACAACTTAGTTAGCATAGGTGTTAGGAGGGGGGGGGGAGGGGACAGTTTTAGGGCTAGTTAGGTATAAGCAGGAATTTAAAATTAAAATGCAATATATAAATGACTGATGTATAAATATAATTTTAAAACCAATATCAAGAGAAATAGAGCTACTCTGGCTCTTCAAAATGTTCATTTTATCCATAGACAGTAGAACAAAGTTGGAACTATTGCCAGCTTCACAATTCATTCAGGAACAGTAAAATCCCTACAGAAGTACCGCTATATTCAATTAACTGCACCATGAGGTGAAAGGCGTATTTTATCCTGTGGATTTCTGAACAAGACCAACTAGTTTCTGGCTTTCACATTTTTTTCCCTTTACCTCCAGACAAAATTGGTTAAATGATCAGGACAAACAAAACAGAAAAACAGGCATCTCAGTTTCGAGTGAATGCTGTTAGGTGTAAGCATTTAGCAGATTATATAGCAATAGGAGGTCCTCTTGCGATAAGATCATTGCTCATGACTTCATATCCACCCAGCAGCCAAAAGGCATACGCAACTATGGCATAAGGCATTAGCTGTCCAATTCAGCTCAACAACCACCACACACAATTAAAAAGTATTTATGTAAAACTGTGCAAAGACCAGTAATAAAGAACATTACCTCACAACTACCAATCAGCTTGCTGGAGACAGATTTGTTTTTCTTCACTTTGATCATCAACTTTGCTCTTTGCATTGCATCACTGAATAATCCTCTAAATCTTTAAATCTAATTACACATAAACCCTTCCCAGTATCATGTAAGGGCATTAAATAACAATCAGTTTTCACTAGAAAGTTCGTACACTACACAGCTATTTTATGGTTTTGTACCCCACCACAGTCTGCCCCATTTGGAAACATGAAAGACCCAAACAAAATGGATTGTACTGCCATGCCACTGTTATTCCTACAGGATGCTGAAAAGAAACATTAACATGTTCATTGCTGTTTCTTATTTGGGAATTCTCCTGCTGTATCTATTACTGTATAAGGAAAGTGCAGCTGGTTGTTTGACCTATATCGATAAATTACGCAGAGGCTATATTGTGGCTTTACAGTTGGGTAACAAGGGATACAGATATCGGTAAGTGGACAATTAGACAAGGGGTAGGATGTACAAAAGTCATGGCTTCAGCACACAAGTATATAAACAAAAGTAGCAAAATTAGCTAAAAAATAAACAAAAGAATTTAAATTGAGTCTTGCAGAGCAAGGAGTAATGTAGCCATGACTTACGTTTTACCATGCAAGTGCAGTCAGGCTAATGAAAGAAGTTGGCTCACAGGTGTCTATTGGCTCCACTCTTATTGAGCTATAGTGTAAGAGTCAGTTCACACTGGGGCGACTTGGGATCAGATTTGAAGTCGTCTCAAGTCGTCCCAAGTCGTGCTGTCCAGAAAAGCAATGTAAGTGAATAGGAACGGTGTTAATACACACTACTCATGTTGCTCCGACTTCAGAAGAGGTTCCTGTACTACTTCAATCAGACTTCTAGGCGATTTGTACCCATTGATTTCAATGGAAGTCGCCTCCAAGTCTGATCACTGTTTTAATTGAAGCTACTTCCCAGCAAGATAACATACATTTCTCAGGCAAACCCCTCCCTCCCCCTCCCTCTCCCAGAGCTTATTGTTGTTTTATTGGCCACTGGAATGTCTCTTGACCTGAAAAGGACTTCAAGTCGTGTTGTAAATCGCCCCAGATCGCCCTGTGGTTCATGCTCAAATCGTGTTGAAGTTGCTTCTGAAAGTCGTGCTGGAAGTCGTGTCCCCCCAGTGTGAACCGACTCTTAGAAGCATTTGAATATCTGTAAAGTAGAGATTAGTTAATACACATCCCTCCCCACCCCCCACTTGTGCCCTCCTCCATAACAATTCCTATCGAGATCAATAATGCAACTATCAGTCTGACTTTGTACCCTCACATTAGGGTACCAGGTTTCCCTGGACTCCAACCTTTTGGCCCCAAATCCAATCACTGCCAAGGACTTGTGGCCTTTTTCTCAACATCTCTTTAAAAAAAAAAAAAAATGGCACCAGTTTTAATCCTCTCACACACTATCCAAGATGAAAAGAGTCATGAGATTATTGATGCATCTACAATTTTTTAGATGTGGCTTTCAGAGTGAGAAGGCAGAATCACTAAGCTTTACCTGAAGCTGATCAGCTGTCACTATCCTGAAGCACTGGTTAATAAGTTTCAATACTGCAAGATGTGCTCGCTGCTTGGCTTCCCACTGTGCAACTACATACAATTAGTTTTACAAAGGGTTAATGCCACATTAAATACCAATAACTCTTAAAAGACCATTAAGCATACATCACAGGGTTTACTCAACTGCTTCCAATTATTAATATGTGTGGATCTTCCTGGCTGCAAATTTCTAAAAAAAATTCAAACAACCTTTAGGGAGAAAGGATTACTTGTTTGATAAACTAGGGATTTGATAAATTAGGGATTCTCAAACCAATAAGGCCTGATAAAGATTGACAAGTAACAGTGTCGAAAAACAACCTAGCAGCTAAACAACCCAGACAATGTTACTTCTCATTTATAAAGTGTTGTTGCAGAGATTACAAACCATGTTCTCTTGTTGGGAGAGTGTTAAGTGGTGAGAATAATTTCCTGCCACTAAGGGCTTCTATACGTCCTTGTGGAGCCCCGACTAGTATTGTATAACTATTTTTAAAGACATTTGAAATTAGTCAATTAAATCATTTTTAGGAACTCAAAAATGCGGACACTGCTCAGGATATCATTCACAACTACATACTGGGAATCTCTATTGCATCTCTCTTCTAAACCGCAATATCCAGCTAAAAATTGGAAACAAAGAATTTAAGGATTAAAGGAACTTCCAGCTCATCCCATTGTGTTTTCAAATATTAAGGCCGCGTACACACGATCGAATTTATCTGCTGAAACTGGTCCGACGGACCGTTTCAGCAGACATCTCAGATCGTGTGTACGGGCTAGCAGACAGGTTTTTCCAGCAGACAAGTTTTAAAGCATGCTTTAAAACTTGTCTGCTGGAAACCCGTCCGTCCGACATGTCCGCTGGTTAGTACGCCTAACCAGCGGACAAAAATCTCCTGCATGCGCTGAATGGATTCGACGCATGCGTGGAAGTATTTTACTTCCTGGAGTGGTGATGTGGCGGCGTCAACGTCACCACCGCGTCCTCAGCCCGAGGGGATTTTCGTCCGATGGTGTGTACACGCCATCGGACCAAAATCCGATGAGACATGTCCACTGCAAACGGTCCGTCGGACATGTTTGACCAGACATGTCTCATCGTGTGTACGCGGCCTAAGAGACAAAAAGTTCAAGTGTATTCTGATCACTTTGTTCTCGTTATCAGCAGGTTTGCAGTAACCTATTACTGTATCTTGTTCATAACCATTCTAAACTTATAAGGCCAATAACGAGAACAATACTAATTATATGTAAAAAGGTATTCTTAACATACAGTTAGAGCAAATGTCCACCTCAGTGCAAAATACCAAACAGCGCTGCTGTTAGATATAAGGTGACTAACAACACCATATAATATAATATAAATTAACAGATAGACAGTCTCAGGTGTTTTGAGGTCAGTATTGACGTAGATGTAATGTCCAATAATGGTGATAGAGGAGATAGATTGTGCACCATCCACCGCACTCGCAATCCACCACGTGTTATACAAACGATCCCAGCAGGGGTTCAAACTCACCAGAGATCAATCAGATCAAGCCTTTCACAATAATCCAAGATATATCTATGAGGGCTGCTGACATATCTGTCTGATAGGGGAATCACTTTTAGAGGATCAGCCTCAGATGTAATAAAAAAACAAAGAATGCCAACATAGCGTAATTCAGTTTAATACTCATCCCTTCCATCAGGCATCCCCCATATATTATACGTACACAAAGTAATGAAAATTAAGCAGAGTAAAAATGACTTCACCCGATCCTTTGCAAAGAAGCAGCGTTCTTGACCACGGTCACCAGCTGGTATACAGGTGGGAGACTCCTTCCCGGATCCCTTAGTGAAGTACAGATGTAATGTCCGGTTATAGCGTAAAGCTGTAACCCTTACTAGTTTCGTCGTTCATGCGACTTCTACGCTCGTGTGTAAAAGAGATCATCACAATTAGTGAGATGTTTATGCCATTTAAATTGTGTAGGTAGGTATTAGGAAAAAGTGATTCTTCTATGTTTGAATAGCAAATTTTATTCTCATGTCCCTTTGCTGCCATACACAGACACATGCAAACACATACACTATATTACTAAAAGTATTGGGATGCCCTCCTTTACAAGCACATGAACTTTTAAAAGCATTCCATTCTTAATCTATAGGGTTCAATATTGAGTTGAGTTGGCCCACCCTTTGCGGCTTTTACTCTTCTGGGAAGGCTGTCCACAAGGTTTAGGAGGGTGTCTATGGGAATGTCTGACCATTTTCTCCATTTGTGAGGTCACACACAATGGACAAGGCCTGGGTCGCAGTCCACTCAAATTCATCCTAAAGGTGCTGTATCTGGTTAAGGTCATGACTCTGTGCAAGACAGTCAAGTTCCTCCACCCAAAACTCGCTCATCCATGTTTTTTTGGACCTTGCTTTGCGTACCGATGTGCAGTCATGTTGGAACAGGAAGGGGCCATCCCCAAACTGTTCCCACAAAGTTAGGAGCATAAAATTGGCCAAAATGTCTTGATATGCCAACGCCGTAAGCGTTCCCTTCACTGGAACTAAGGGGCCAAGTGGCCAACCCCTGAAAAACAACCCCACACCAGCAAATAATTTGGACCAGTGCACAAAACAAGGTCCATAAAGACATAAATGAGCGAGTTTGGGGTGGGGGAAATTGACCTCAACCAGATAGAACACCTTTGGGATAAATTAGAGCGGAGACTGCAAGCTATGCCATCTTGTCCAACATCAGTGCCTGACCTCACAAATGCACTTCTGGAACAATGGTCAAACATTCCCATAGACACACTCCTAAACATTGTGGACAGCTTCCCCAGAGGAGTTGGGTGGGCAACACAATATTGAACCCTACAAACCAAGACTGAGATGCCATTAAAAAATCATGTGGGTGTAAAGGCTTGTGTCCCAATACTTTTGGTAAAATAGTGTTGTCATGGACCATGAAATACTGAAGTGTTTCTACGTGAAATCCTAATTCATGTATTACAGGAGATTTTATTCTGAACCCCAGCCAGGTCAATAGACTCAGAAGAGATGCTCATTGTCCATTGTGTGATAACCCTATCTAAAGCCTTTTGATTATCAGGTGTAAATGACTTCTGCCCTGTCTCAACTCTCCAGACAGTTCCATTGTTCTGTGGCTGGCTATTGTGTACATTGATTGCCCCCCTGGGGCTTTTGTCTGAATACACATAGCAGTCTTTCTATTCAAACCCTTTCTGACCAATCTCTGCTGTGTCATTTTCAAGTCCTCATTTGCATGGAAGGTGGACCTGATGGGGAACTGTCGAGACTCTAAAAAGGACCAATAAGAAAGCGGTTGTTGGGGGCGGGATGTTCCAAATCCTGTATAAATGTGTGCTGTGTACTTTCAATAAAGTGTGTCCTGTTTACATCCAGCATTAAGCCTTGGCTCATGTATGGATTATTCTGCGATTCCAGGGATATTCCTGCTCGTGGAATATTGGGTGATTTTCTTTTAAACCAGAAGAAGGGAATGGATGACGGGGATATGTTCTACTACCGTCACAAGTGTATTCTAGGGACACCAAGAAATGTACCAAGTCTACTAGAGAAGCAGTACCCAACCAGTGTTCCGTGGACCACTGATGAGCCATGAAAACATTTTGGTGGTCCCCAGGGGTTCTGCCGCAAATGCAAAATGTGGCAGATGAATACAGCCCAATGTTGTTTCCAGTGTTATTCTCAATGTGTGCCATCAGTCGATACTCTCAGCGCACATGGATATCCAATGGCTTCTCTGTAGTTCTGGCTCCTGTGTACTCCGAGATAGGCGCCGGTAGTGCAGGGAGTGGGAGGTGAAGAAGGAGGGGATTTCCAATGGTAGTGCTGATCCCAGACTGTGGGAGGGAGCACAGAGCTCAAGTACATGGCTGGATAAGGAGGTGAGATCCAATGATGAGTCTGTGTGAGGCAGCAGAGTGCAGGGGGGAGCATAGAGGCAGAGCATTGTGTGTATAAGGTAGCAGTGTGATCCAGGGGGAGGAAGGCAAAGAACCAGAGCATTGTGTGTATAATGGCATGTAAAATTCATGTTAGTGGTCCGCGGGATTCAATATTTTAAGTTTAGCAGTGGCGGCCCATCCATAGGGGGCGCAGGGACGCCACCCCCCTATCCATGCGTCCAGCCTCTAATCTACATGCTGGGCACTGGATGCATAGATTAAAATGTGGGGGGCGGTTGGAAGCACATGATTAGAGCCAGAAGCTCTAATAGGCTTCAAAAAGGGTGGACTTGGGGTGCTGAGTACTGTGCCGGAAGCCCACCCAGTTGTGTGACACTAGCAAACGAATATTTGCTATGGTCACACAAATTCTCCTTCAGGCCAATTAGGAAGCAGGTCTGAGACTGTTTCCTGATTGGCCGAAAGGAGAAGTTACGCTGGCTGGAGGAGGAGGAGGAGACGCAGGGGAAGCTAGCCAGGCACTAGCTACGCTGGCCACCAGGAGGAGGAGGAGGCAAGTGACGTGAGGAGATGTTAGGGAAGCCGGTCGCCCGCGATTTGCATGTGTACTGTTGCCGCCTCCCCCCCCCCCCAAAAAAAAACCCCACCATGGCTACCAGTAGTTTGCAGCACCATATAAACATAGGGAGATGACACAAAAGTCCAATGTCTTAGGTGGTACACAAAATCGAAGCTGCAGCAATTCAAGGCGGGTGTACAAACCATAAGACACCAATGCAGGAAAAACACTGGAGGGTGGATTACAGGTAGTGAAAGTGTAAAAAGCTTTATCCTACAGGAATCAGTACCTTTATCTGATCAACAGAACATTGGATTCATTTTTAAAATAACCCTGAGTGAGCTAACTGTACATGGACATAAATCAACTCGGGAACAGTTAATGGGACCATTACAAAACACTAAGGAGGGGCTGGAGGTGGAAAAGGAGCTCTCAAATAAGGAAAACAATGCGAGGCTTGTCTGTCAGACAGACACGTGAAGGGAAATGGCACACTCCAGCAGTCTCTCACTGAAACATTCATTTTCCCTATAGGGAATTTGTTTTCTGCTCATTTCAGGTATTCCCTGTTCTGTTTTGCTCTCAATGAGTTAAAGAACACCTTTTAAATGTTGGACTCCTGGCTGAGTCTAGCTTTAGTATTACTGGGTAACGGCCTTGGAACAAGCATGCAGCAAACAGATGTCACAAAAAATCAGCCTTTATTATACCTGCAACAAATATAAAGAAGAGTTGGTCGGTTATAAAGTGGTTGTAAGGCCGAGTTCACACTGCTCCGACATGAAAGTGACTTTGGAGCGACTTTGACACCACTTGTGATGAATTTCAGGGAAAGCCTGTGTAAACTTCCTGAAATGTCGGCTCCAAATTAATTAAGATGAGGATTCGACTTGGATGCGACTTCTATTCAAATCTATGGGCTAAAATTAGACAGAAGTCAAACCAAAGTAGCACAGGAACCTTTTCCGAAGTCGGACCGACACGAGTAGGACCAGTTAAGACGGCTCTCATAGGGAAACATTGATTTCTACATGTCATGCATCATGAGCTCTCAAAGTCAGCACATGTCACATGAGTGTGAACCAAAGTTCTAAAAATTTTAAAATTAAAGCATATCCTTTATACTGTGTACTTTCCTTGAGCCAAAGCACTTAGTGATTTCTGCCTGCTCTGTCATTCCTTTGCTATCTGCACTTCTGACAGTCTATGCTGACACGAACAATCCTGGGAGATGGCCCTGCTCTTACTACTCCAGCACACAGCAGGTAACTGACAGCCTCAGTTGTGCATGTTTCCCTATGAGACTGTGTAGGGGGGGATCATTCCCCTCCACTCAGGTCTCAGATTACACTTAGCTCCTTGCTGTATGCTGAGCAGCGTGGGACATCAGATGCCCGCTCCTGTCTCTAGAAGTTTAGAAATGTGTGCTTTAGAAGGCTAGAGGAGAGGGCTGCAGATAAATAAGTACAACTTGCCAAACTCTCTGTAAACATTATCAACTGATTTCATACAGGAGACAGGAGTCCCATGAGATCTAACAATCTTCTATTAAAAAAAAAGTATTGGAAAGAAAAGCATTTGTCTTACTTATAGCAACCAGCCAGCGGTTTTATCTTGCACAAACATTAAAAGTGAAATTTTAGTTTATATCACGTTACAGAAGAATGAACAACCATGGTAATATACATATTGTTAAAAAGTTAGAAGATCATAAATTAAACATCACAATGGCCCATCCATTATGTCTGCTCATTCAGTCTCTTTGTAAAGAAATAAGGCATTACACGAAACAGCATGGTTTACAGGTTATGCTCAGATTAAGCTGCTTGCCTATTCACATACAGGAAAAATAAAAGTAACTGATAGGGGCACCAATTTCAGGAAAAATATAATATCATACAGCAACGTTGTCCACATACTGGCAGATATAACCCTTCAGAATCATGAGCAAGGAGATATTTAGCAGTCGTTGTATGCTCAGAGTTTGCATGGGTTTCTTCCAGATTCTCTGGTTTCCGCCCACACTCCAAAGACATACTGGTAGATCAAAGTCATTGTAAACCCTTTACAGACACTTTTACCTACAGGTAAGCCTCTGCTCCTTTTATTTTTGTTTATTTGCGAGAAAAAAATTCCATGTGATTTTTTGCCATTTGACAATATACTAGCTCATTATGCCTTTGTCTTGCAGAGGTTTTTTTTTATAGGCTTTACTTCCTCTTTAATTGGCTCCAGTCTAGATTGGCCCTAGTATGTATGAATGTGAGTTAGGGACCTTAGATTGTAAGTTCCTTGAGGGCAGGGACGGATGAGAATGTACAATATATGACGGCGCTATACAATTACCAGTCCAGTAATAATAATAATAATAATAATAATTAAATAGCAAGCCTGGACTCACTACAAAACGTACAATGTGTACATCCCTTTGATCCTTTCTACTGCTCCACAAAAATGGAAGGGATCAGACCCACTAGAACATACACTGGCCAACAAGCTGCCCTCTATGCCATCAGAAACAACTTATAATGACAAGCAGTTTTCAAAGTCAGGTGCATACCTTGGTTTTATTGGGCCATTTACAAACTAGTGCATTGAATAGACCTCAAAGCAACATAAAAAAAATAAAAAGATTTAGATAACTCCAATAGGTTTGTAGGGGAAATAGATACTGTCCCTCAAGCATACTTTAAGTTTCAAGGGGTGGCAGATGACATATTTTAAAGTACTGGCTTGGCCAAACCAGTCCTTACAGGGTTGAAGCCCAGATCATATAGTAAGCACGTTGGTCAGTAAACTAAAATTTACTTTATTCCTTATAATTTTGTTATTACTAAAACTCTGGGAGAACAATGGCCTCTTGGACAGAATAAGAGACCACATTCCTATGACCCAAGTAGCAGCCGATGAGATCATATGGCTCATCCTACTGTAGTTCTTGCTTTTGATGTATCTATCAGCTTCTTGAAAATTGTCAGTTGTTACTCAATTTAAATCCAATAAAATCAGAGTTAAAAGAAAAAAATTGTCAGTTGTTAGTGATGGCAAATACAGACATCAGAGGCTGCAGATCAGCCATAAATGTGTGTGCTATAATCAATGACAAATGCTTCAAAATATTATTCTTTTTATTTAAATTTTCAAATCTGTTGTCTGGACTGTATCAAAGGGATGAAGTACAATTACGTTTCCAAAATGGGAAATTGTCTTTCTAGCTTTCCAAAGTACCAAAAAGCATAACAAGAAGACCAAGCCAAGCCATTGTTACACAGTTTTAGATAAGATGCACACAGCATGCTGTCACATCCTGATGATGAAAAACTGCATTGTAATTTTCTCTGCTAAAGGCAAGCATCTGTTACCCAAACCCAAAATATAGAAGAGAAGGTGGCGGCACTCCAAGGATAAAACAGCTTCTTTATTAGATCATGCCATTAAAATGCAAAAAGTGGACATCAAAAGTAGGGTTGTCCCAATACCGATACCGAGTATTTGCGTGAGTACTTGTACTCCCGCAAATACCCCCCATACCCAGAAAGAATACTTGACCTGCCCCACCCCCCCTCCACCTCCGCAACCGCTGCAATGAAAGCCGCCGTCCGCCGCAACGAAAGCCGCCGCCGCATGGTTAAAGCGTGCGGGAACATCACAGCTTTGAATTAAATAGCTGTAGTGTTCCCGCCACGTATAGACAGACACTCCCCCTTGCTCGGGATTGGATGGGTGATCGTGATCTGTCCAATCCCGAGCAAGGGGGAGTGTCTGTCTATACGCGGCCGGGAAAACAGCTATTCAAATGAAAGCTGTGACGTTCCCCGGGCGGCGGCTACTAGGTATGGGGTACATGGATGCAGGGACATGGATGGAGGGACATGGATGTAGGGACATGGCTGCATTAGTGTGGGGGACATGGCTGCATTAGTGTGGGGGACATGGCTGCATTTGGGGACACATTTAAAAAAAGTATTGGTATTCGGTATCGGCAAATACTTGAAAAAAAGTATCGGTACTTGTACTCGGTCCTAAAAAAGAGGTATCGTGACAACCCTAAACAAAAGTGAACGTGTTTCACATCCAATGCTCATTACTAATGTTAAATTAATGAATAAGCACTGCATATAAAATGTGTTTACTGGTTGATCATGGACTGTGTGTATGTCTTTCTTGCTGTCCATTTGCATGTTAATTAAATTATCTAATAAAGAAGTGGTTTTATTCATGGAGTGTCACCACTTCACCTTGATCGGTTATGGTTGTGGACCAGGCGGGCCCATGAATATCCATATCAACTGTGGTTCTCTTTGCCGGCTGCTTTGGAGTGGTGCTTTTCATCTGTTACTTAAAATGGGCCCAAAAATTACTTTATTTTAAAGCTGAACCTAAGTTCACAATGGCATAAGTGTGTATTTGTATAGACCGTGCATTGTGGATTTTAAGATCCATTAGCATGATAAACAGCGGAATGAATGCCTGTTCATTTTTTATCAGTAGAAGTCAGCAGTACATCTAAACAAAGCAGAATAAGGCTAAGCAGAATGCAGGCACTTACACACAATGAACTTTCTATTACAGCACCCAGGACTACCTATTACATTCTGTTGGCAGTAAACCCAAAGGGGGATGTAAAGCAGACGCAGTTTTATGCTCAGAGGTTTAAGAAAAAGCCTTCTGCTTAAATAAGTAAATGATGTACGTTGTGATTACAAGCACATGCAAATCCTGAGAAACAAAGACATTCCAAGCCTTTTCCTCTACACATTCCTCTCAATCAAAGACACAAAATGACAAATCGCACCATTTATTGCAGGTTGGATACCAGTGTAATAGGTTCTATTGATGGTAGGTAGTAGATTTGAAAGGTAAACTAGAAGCCATGAAAAAACAAAGCTATAGATACACAACGTACAGAGCAAGGGAAACTACTTAGCTGATGTCTTCTCATCACAATGAGCCAGATTTACTATGTAGCGCCCCCTTACTTTCAGTATGGACACTACGCTAAAGTTAGTTGGAATGGGAGAGTTACATTGCTCCCATTCGTGATCTAAATTGCGACTTCTGTCGTTCCAGAAAGGTCTCCTGGGCCAGTCTGCATTCTAGGGATGTGGTATCATCTCAGGCCAGCAGTGGGCACCAGCGGGATTTCTGGCAGAGCAAGTCTTCCCCAGCAGCCAATTGGAGGAGTTCCTCCCTCGCAGGGCATGCTGGGGAGGGGTATATCTGTGCCAGGTGTCATGTGTTGTAAATCTTCGCGGGGTCCCGGTGCTGGGTGCGGCATCCACCTTTAGGGTGCGCGCACCTATGGACCCCGCCGGCGTGGCCCTCCTGGCCAAGCTTACAGGCTTTGCGGAGCCTCAACCAGAGGCGAAAGAGGATCCCAGTGACCCACTGGGTTCCAGGTTCCATTGAAGTGGATCTCAGGCTGAGCGCCGAACCAATCGGAGATCTGGTGACCGGGATGCTACAGGTATGCATTACTGTCTCCCGGTGACCTGGGCTAGAGTCCATTGGAAGGATTCGCCCTATTCACTCATTTAACAGAAGCGACGACAAGGGCTGGCTTGCCTGTCCACATCCAGGCCTGACACCGCAAGTTCACCTCTTTCCTCTCATTAACCCTTTCTCTCCTAACTGAAGTTGATTTTGGCTGTGTTGGCCTGAAAATAAAGCATTGGAAAAACCTTTATTGACTGTCTGGACCTCCACTCACTACTTTGTTCCTGCATCACACCCCTAGACAACGATAGCAGCAATAATTAACCAGCGGCTCCTGCGGGGGTAGCGCTACAACTAAAACTGGAGCACACAGAATTTGTTACAGCTCTGCATAGTAACCAATCAACTTCCAGGTTTAAATGTCAGAGCTTAAATTGAACAAGCTGAAGTTAGAAGCCGATTGGTTTCTATGCACAGTTGCACCAGATTCTGAGTTCTCCAGTCTTAGGCGGCGTACACACGGCCAAGGTTCTCGGCAGAAACCAGCGAGAACCTCGCTGGGAGCCGCATTCTGCCGCATTCTGCCGAGAACCTCGGCCGTGTGTACGCTCTCGGCGAGCATCCCGTCGGGAATGCCGTCGAGCAGAAATAGAGAGCATGTTCTCCATTTGCTCGACGGCCCGTCGGGATGAATGGCTGGTTGCCATTCCCGACGGGCGGGTCGCCGAATCTGACGGCCGGCAGAGAACCTCGACGGGCGGAACGATGTGTTCTGCCCGTCGAGGTTCTCTGCCGTGTGTACGCACCTTCAGTAAATCTCCCCCAGTGTGTCCCAATTGGGATTGACACATCTTACAAAGATATAAATGATACCGACACTTGGATAAATATCAGGTAAAGCAGCTGTATATCAATCCCTAAATTTAGCTATAACTCAAAATCACATCACATAATATATACAGTGCTGCTCTTTGACATCAGTCTGTAAAAGAATGTCCAACCAATCCTCAGAAGTCCTTCAATAAAGTGTCAGTGATATATATATATAAAAAGTGCTATAATAGTTCATGACCAATCTTCCAAAATTTCGACAGGAAAGTGTGCAAGTCTACTTTAAAAAGTGCCACCGTGCTGTGCAAACAATTTTCAACATGTATTCAATCTGCCAATTGGGGGCCCCTTTACAAAAAAAATAAAGAAAGAAAAATATATAAAAAAAGGGCCATGGGGACCTCTGGGGCCTTTAATAAATGTATTTTTTTTTTGTAAAAAGAAATTACAAAAAAAGTGGGTTGCCATTCGGGACCTCTGGGCCCTTTAATGAAAAAAATAAACATTTATAAAAAAAAAGGGGGTTTGCCACATGGGGCCCTGGGGACTGAGCCCTTTAATATTTTTTTTTATAAATTATATATATATATATATATATATATATATATATATATATATATATATATATATATATATAGATATATATATATATATATATAGATATATATATATATATCTATATATCTATATATCTATCTATCTCTCTATATATCTATATCTCTCTCTATATATCTATATATTCTATATAAAAAAAAAAATTATATACATTTTTTTATGGGGACCGCTGGGCCCTTTGATAATAATAATTTATATATATATATATATATATATATATATATATATATATATATATATATATATATATATATATAAATATAAATAAACGGGGGTGGGGGTTGTCATCTGGGGCCCTGGGGATCTTCGGGCCTCTGGGGACCTCCGGACCTCTAAAAAAAAAAAACTGGCCCTTTAATAAAAAATAAAATAAAAATGTATTAAAAAAATGTATATTTTTTAATAAGAAATGAAAAAAGGGGGTTTTCCATCTGGGGCCCTCCCGACCCTTACAGGTGTACTGCCTGTACCCCCCTGATAGCGGCCCTGGCCAGCAATCATCTCCCCAGCAAGGCCCATTAAACTTTACATAGAAAAGCAAAGGGGGCCTACATGGTGTAAAGCCTTTAATGTGTATTGCATTAAAAACACACAATGCTCTTACTCACATTTAGTGGTGCTGTACCTGACACCAAGGGGTATGAACAATGTAGGTACATTAAAATACACTGCAGTGCAATCCTCTTCATCATCACTTGTGGGGTAACCTGTGTTGTGTTACCACTCTTTCGGACTACTTCCTACTTCCTCCTGGGTGTATACAACTTCACTTCTGAGTGTAATGTGCGTGTTGGCGTCACATCCAGCACTGCTCCCGACCTCAGACGTTCTTAAGAGGCCTCTTGGGAATGTCCGTGATGAAACGCATCAGGGCTGTACCAGATGGGATGGGATGCCATCACGCACATTACACCCGGAAGTGAAGTAGTGTACACCCGGGTGGAAGTAGGAAGGAGTCGCAAAGAGTGGTAACATAACACAGGTTACACCATATGTGATGATGAGAGGATTGCACTGCAGTGTATTTTAATGTACCTACATTGTTCTTTGGTGTGAGGTACAGCACCGCTTAACGTAAGAGCACTTTATAATTGTAATACAATATTGAAAGTTTTACACTATCAGCCCCTTTGCTTTTCTAATTGACGTTTAATGGGCCTTTAATTTTATTTTTTCTTCTTCTATGTAGTGTATAAAGGCTGGGGATATCCGTTTACTATAATTGACCGTGTCTTTTGCGGAAGACAACTTCCAAAAGATCAAAGATCTGTAAAACAATCATGGAATAAGAATACATAACTTCTTGTCCAAGCTAAACGCCCTGTGTTGACAATCTGGACATCAGACCAATGGTAAGGAGTGTTATACAGGGTCTGGGAAAATCCCGACAATCTATTCCTCCCCAAAGATTGCTTAATCAGAGGTGTTATCAAAGTTTTATGTAGCCCATAAACAACGGTCACCTGAGCGCGATGACAAATAATAATAGATTTGAGAACAAACATCTCAGGTCTATAGGCATCTTCGCAATTTAACCTACTGTAGAAAGAAATCATGTTTATGTCAATTTGTATGACCGTAGAAAAAAATGGCAGTTGTCTGGAATGTTTACAGCTCCCCCACTTGGATAAATGATTAATGAAACATCAGATATTTGTTTTAGGCATGTGGTCACTTTTTTATATGATTTAGGCAAATACGTAGTACAGCTATTGCTTCAAGTTGGGCATATTGGCAAACCTTTTTTTTTAAAGCATACTAATGACATCTTCTGGTTTTCTGTATAGTGTCATCAAAGAATGGCAACTAGTCTAAGAACAAGGGGAGGGAGGCAGGGTCTGTGTAAGGCTTGACATTATTTCCTGTAAGTCAGCCCAACAGTCTCTGCCCCACACCCCCAAATTTCCTCTTCCTCGTCATCATCATCATCATTCATTCCCTATTGCCAGCATAGAAAGTGCCGGGGGATATCAATACTGCTCTGTTCCCCAACAGGTCAAGTACCTGGAAACATGATTTGTGCTAAAGGAAAATTCAGAATACATGTAGTGTAGTGTATAGTTTTGCACATTTTTGGTCTCCAAACTGTGGCCCGAGGGCTAGATGTGGCCCTTTGCTCGCCTTTATCCGGCCCTTGGGGCACTATCCCTCCCACTGATACAAAACACTATTCTGCCATTTGACACCGACAATGGAGCACCCACTAACACAACTAATACAGCACTATTCCTCCCTTATACCAGCGATGGGGCATTATTCCTCCCCTAATACCAGATGTTTACTAACAATAATGCCAGAAAATGTTCACTCCCGCTGGCCAAAGTCCGGCCCTCCAAGAGTCTGAAGGACAATAAACCGGCCCTTTGTTTAGAATGTTTGGAGACCCCTGCTTTAAAGCAACATTTTATTCTGCTGATCATATTGCCTCACACTTTCTTCCACCTTCATAAATATGCTAAATATTTTTTTTTAAGAAAACTGGGTTTTCATTACATACCTTATATTAGCTCCACAGATGTCATTGCTGAGTCTCTGTGCCTTTCTATGCAATGCAGTAAGATCATAGCTGGTGGGTACTCCTGGTAAGAGCTCTCAGCCCTAAGCAATTGGGAGGAATCATAGGTGTGTGCAGGGGTGTGCCTGCTGTGCCGATTTTTCTCACTACCCAGGCTTCCCTGTGTTGCATTCCTCCTCTGCAGTGCTGCTGGCTTCCCTCCTCTCCCCCTGGCTGTTGCAAGGATGTTTCAGAATGGAGAGCATGGGAATTGGTTAGACAATATGTAATTTACTGACCCCTTCCATTTCTAAATTAACTCACTGTGTTCATTTATAGCTGAAGCATAGCAAAGTGTTTTAACTACTAAATATAGTTTACTATGCTTCAGTTTGTGATTGAACAGGAAGCTGCTGAGCACAGAGCACTTCCCATTCATTCACTGTCCAGTGCAGCTGAGGCTGCAGAGACAGGCATGCGTGTTTGAGCTTTGGGTGCACACCCTACTGCAATAGGTTGCACACACCTATGGGAGGAGTTATGCAAATATCAAAATGCCTTTATGGCATCAGCTCACAGTGTGTGTAGAGGAAGCATTTTCAGCCAGAGCCTGTACAACTGTGGAAGAGAGAAGGAAAGGCTGGGGGGGGGGGGGGGGTTCAACATGGGCTGCATTACATCAAGCAGTTAAGCATTGTGTCAAGACATTGTTTAAAGGATAAATGAACATTTTTGTATAAAGAAATAAATGGCCCACTTAGAGACTTGATCCTCCCCAAGGCTGCAAGAGCTTGAGAAACAATTTTTTTTAAAGCATAACATAATTTTTTCCATGACAGTACTAAATATACGTTCTATGTATATCTCCTTAACACAACTGCCGAAAGGAGATTTAAATGCTATATTATGAAAAGATTATGCCTTTTATTGTACGGTTTAGAGGTTTCATTTTGTATTTGTTTTCATGTACAAATCTACGCAAAATCGATTTTTATAGAACACCGGGGTAGATTTACTAAAGACGAATAAACTGAACTTTACAGGTGGAGCTGCACTCCTATTCTCTAGAGCAGTGGTCTCCAAACTGCAGCCCGTGGGCCAGATGTGGCCCTTTGCTTGCTTTTAACTGGCCCTTGGGGTGCTATTTTATTCGACAACAATGAAGGGCACAATTCTTCCTAATGACACCAACAATGGGGCATAAGATCTCCAAATGACACCAAAAATTGTGTCCAATGACACTTACCATGGGGCACAGTTCCTACCAATGACAACAACGGGGCCCAATGACACCAATGATGGGGTACAATTTTTTCCAATGACACCCACAAGGGGGCCCACTGATGGTGCACAATTCCTCCTAATGGCACCAACAAAAGGGCCCAATGATGCCGCACAATTCCTCCTAATGGCACCAACAATGGGCCCATTGACACCAATGAAGGGGCACAATTCCTCCCAATGACACCAATGATGGGTGTTTGCTTACTCCCACTGATGCTGGGACATTTTGTACTCGGGATGGCCACAGTCCGGCCCCCCTAAATTCTGAAGGACTATAAACCGGCCCTCTCTTTAGAAAGTTTGGAGACCCCCTGCTCTAGAGCTTAGCAAATGCAGTAAAGCGTCTCTTTGTTAGAAATACCCAAGGTGCAAGGAAAATAAAAAAGTTGAATTTTTGCTTGCACATGATTGGATGATGAAAATCGGAAATCGGGAGAGCTTCACCACATTTACTAAGCTCTGAAAAATGAGTGTAACAAGAATACAAAAAATACAATACGTACTAGATATATTCTTCCTGGTAGATCACAATGTCAGGATAATTGGTTCTGGTCTAAAATGGACTTAGTATGTGTTTGCAGGTGATACAGGGGCCTAATATTGCAAGATCCATAAGAGCCGGGACTGACGTGAAAATGTGTTGCATAACATGTAGGCGCTAAATAAATACTTGTAATTAAAATTCAGTAAAGCCTGGAATCTGTGAATGTTTCTATCAATCCCATTTATGTTTGCAGAAAGCGGTAATCAGTGATTCTTTATTCCCAGATATACTGATGAGAATATTGAAGTCTTATCTGCCCTCAGGTCAATGTTTAATAAGTCTAGCCTTTAAAGACTCACCATGAATTGATTCTGACCTTTACGTGTTACTAAACCCACAACAGTAAAATCAGTCTATATATGCAGTAAAAAGCATACTTGTCATCTCACTTTGGAAAGAGTTATTCTGTGCATTGTGTAAAAAAGGCTGTTTGATCCTGTCATCTCTGATCTTTCCTCTTCCATAGTCCGCAATCCATCTCTTAATAGTACAGAGCCTTGGGGGCACTTTGCACATGCTGAGTTTTTTTTGTAAGGGTGCATGTGATCAGCACAGGGCCAATCAGCACTGTCCAGACAGAGGGTCAGGGGTCATTCAGCCTCATTGGACAGGAGAAAGCTCCATCTACAAGCCTTAACCAATGCTTGACCAAGACTGCTCTATACTGCTGATGAGAAAAGGTATTTAGCAGTTTATATTTACTAAAATAATAGCATTTCCATGTTCTGCGTACTGTGGGGGACCAAATATAGTGAATGCTGGGTCCTGGGTTTAGTATCACTTTAAACAATACAAGATGTATAAACATGTGTAGGATGACCTGATAATATAAGTCAACTCCTGACATGTAGTGACCTATATGGTTCTTGGATATCAATTTTGCAGAGGTACCAGGCGTGTACATTTATTGCTTCACTTACATTCATTTTTTATATTATACATCATCACAGCTAGATGTTAACAGGGCACAGTTATCAATATACATGGAAAAAATTGGTAGATAGCACAAGATTATCAGAGTATAGACAACAATGGCCCATAAATTTAAAATGAGGTAATAAAAAATGAATATTATCAGTCCATATTTCAGG
Source organism: Rana kukunoris (assembly GCA_029574335.1). NCBI lineage: Eukaryota > Metazoa > Chordata > Amphibia > Anura > Ranidae > Rana > Rana kukunoris. Next base: position 98,801,072 of record CM056056.1, read on the forward strand.
GTAAATCAATATAGTCCAAGGTAACACTAGCAGCAGCAATCCCAAAGCAGAAGCAGGCTCAGAAAATGTGTATAAAATAGAAGAAAGAAGGATGCACCAATCTAAGTGCAGTAGAATAAGAACTTTTAATAAAATGTTGTAAACATACATTTAAAACAGAGCGTTTTACGTTTAAAATACAATTTACAGTTTGATGGGGGGAAAAGGGGGGAATGAAGTAATGCAAAATAAAAATCTGATTAAACATCAGCTTTAATAGGACTGTGGCAGAGCACAGCAAGAATGTACAATAGCACTGATTATGTATGTAAATATTAACATAGAAAAGTGACGGCAGAAAAAGACCAAGTAGTCCATCGAGCCTGCCCATTTAATTTAGTTTAGTTTTTGGGGTTTTTTTTCATACATTTTTTAATAGTCATCATGGGTCACTGTTTTATAAAACAGCCCACAAGATCCAGCCACAAGTTAACATTTGATTTCCAAGCATGCCTAGAAAGGAAACCCCATGAAACACTATTGCACATCATAACAGTGCCAATGAATAGGATATTTTTCCTTCTTTTAACTAAAACATAGCAATGACCATACAAAGCAAGGTTATATTATTTTAAGTAATTGGTCAATGTAAAGGAACAACCATTACAAAAATCCTTTTGTGACCTCAGGAAATGACTACGTTCTCTAAATGATATGTGGACCTCAATCCAACTTCCTTTATAAATTAAAAAGCTAAGAAACCTAAAATGTTATAAATTACTAAAAGAAATCCATGGGATAAACAACCTAATCTTCATGTACCCAGAAAGAGAACTAGAGGTTTTTCAGAGTTCATCAATACGCCTAGCTACAGTCCCTGGCCCGATTCATCTCGGCTTCAGCCAATTTCTGCTGCTTTGCCTGGGGAAATGTACTACCGATGACAGACCGACAGTCCAATTGGCCCAGCCAGACTGACACTTTCTTTTATCAGGGGACCAGACTCCCGTTAATACCCAGCATGTCATCATATCACAGTTTCCTAATCTAGCAGAATAGCACAAATGTAAGTACTTAAAAAAAATTTAAGTGACCCTGGTAGCCATTAGATTATATGCACTTATAAAGTTTATTCTGGTCTTCTTGGATGTGATGTCAGCAGCCCCAAATTGGTCACTCGAGTGAAATCCTATTGTATTCACCTTCAAGCCTTCCTTGGTTGCTACACAAAGTTTATGTAGGCAGAATAGGCGGTGCAGAGGAGCTTGGTCAGCACAGACAGTAATTAGACACTCCCAGAAGAGAAGAGGGCCATTATATAAAAAAGGTAGGAGGTGACTGTGATAGGGAATGAGTTTCTACTGAACTAGACAAGTTCAGAGGAGCATTGCATTGCAAGTCAGTAAAAATCCTTTATAGGAAAGGAAAAAATATGTATGGTGGACATCTTTGCATAGTTACTTTGGCCTGGCTTAAACCAAAGTATGTATGCGCCTTACCTGGCTGACCCCTGTGGAAGCTGTAAATCACTGTAGTAGGCACTGCTACTACCATCATTGCCACTAGCTTCTGAGGCCTTTGCTATGCAGCTGCCCTGACGCTTAGTGAACTCAGGGGTTCTCTCGCTCAGCACGGGTGTCATTTACAGGACGCTTTGCATTTTTCAGTGAATGCAGTGATGTCATTAAGGAACTTGCACTCATCGAACCCTCCCCCCCTCCGGTGTCACATTTGGCACCTTTCAGGGGGATGGGGGGTGCAGATACCTGTCTAAAGACAGGTATTTGCACCCAATTCCAGACACACAGTCTGCGGATAGACTGCGGGCAGAACGTCAGATCCGCCCCCCCCCCCCATTGCGTTTTGGGAAACACTAGTCCTGGTTCCCTCACCGAGGATGGTGGTGGGGGCAGCAGAGTGATTGCTCGTCTTCTGCTGTCGACATCGCTGGACTCACGACAGGTAAGTGTCCTAATATTAAAAGTCAGCAGCTGCATTATCTGTAGCTGCTGGCTTTTAATATTTTTTGTACTGCGGAGCTCCGCTTTAACTCCACCCCATCCAATCAGAAATCACTTTGTATTCATTGAAATGCAAACTGTTCTCTGAATGGCACCCGTGTCAAGCAAGCCACCTCCTGTGTTCACTAAGCAGCAGGGCAGCCAATCGGCATAGGACCCAGAAGCTGGCAGCGATGCTTGTAGTAACAATGTCTACTACAAGGATTTACAGCTTCCATGGGGATTGGCCAGGTATGGCATGTGCAGAATTATATTGGCCCAGCGTGGAGCAGTGTAACTATGCAAAAGTTTCCATACCTAAAATTCTGCTCAACTTAGATGACTAGTCTCTTTAAAGCACAAATTCAGCCAAAATTTGTTTTAGTTTTATGAATAGTGTAAGTATCCCTGAAGATTTCTGGATACTTCCTGTGTGGTCCGTACGAAAGGAAGCAAAGATGAATCTTCTGATTGGGGATAACAGCAAACAACAGACAGGGGGGTTCTACCCTTTTCCCACGTTATCCAAGATAGCAAAAACTTTTGGCTGAAATTCCTCATTAACAAGAAAGTTTTAAAGGCGGTCTTCTTGAAGTATAACTGTCCAATCCAAGTAAAAATCTTTTCAATCAAAGTCTTTGGGCTCATTCACATTAGCAGCAAGGACTGATGCTCCTCCTATAAAGGGATCCATACTTGTTAAATTTCTCTCTAGTATTTGACAGGTGAATCTCCTCCTGTTTAAATGGTGTACCAGTGCACCATGATCTCATTCACTTGAATGGGTTGTGTTCGGTGGGCAACACAACATGAGGTATGATCCCTGCCTTTGTAGCTAAAGTGAGAGTGGTAAAAATTACATCTCAAAGTTTGATTGCCTGCGTCGTGGTGCGAGGCAGTGGATTGCCTTGCACTGTGCTGCCCTGAAATAGCAACGCAGTCCCACTGAATCTGGTCCATTCACTACAAATGAAACCAAGAAGTCTCAAGCCCTGTACACACGATCGGATATCTGATGGAATCAAATCCAATGGATTTTTTCATCGGATATACGGTGAAGCTGACTTTCATCAGTCTTGCCTACACACCATCGGTTAAAAATCTGATGGTGTCCAACGCAGTGACGTAAAACACTACGACGTGCTGAGATAAATTAGGTTCAATGCTTCCGAGCATGCGTCGACTTGATTCTGAGCATGCGTGGATTTTTGGCCGATGGATTTCTCCACAGACGATCATTTTATTCTATCGTTTTTTTAACCAAAAGAAAATGTTTCCGTTTTCATCAGACAAACCGATCGTGTGTACAGGGCTTCACTCCTGACGCATTAACTGTACTATAAAAAAAATGAAAATCTATGATGCTTGGAATATCCATATAAAGATGGCAAGAGTCTTTGAGGGAGACAGAAGGTTAGTGAGTGACAACCAGTCGCTATCCATTCAGAAGTGAACATTTTTTTTAGAACCTTTTACCCATGTTTCTTTGGTTACACAATACAAATTTGCCGAAATGTGTATACAAAAGTGTCAAATTTCTCATCAAACTTGCTGGAGGCTGGGATAACTCTGCTTAACATATGACTGATATTTTTCATGGAGGAATTACCAGTACACTAAAGGAAGCATGGATCATGTAAACTAAACATGTCAACTCAAAAAGGAAATGCATGTGTGCATCATAGTGGAAGGTATTTCATATATACACTGGGAGCAGAGTCCGTATACAGTCTGCATAGTTTCACAATTCTCAGTTCAATATTTAACATGGAGATAAATCTGAACTATACCAAATGTTCTCACCACATTCTGTCAATCCCTAGAGGAATATCAATGAGTAAACAAAAAGCAGGCCGGTAGCATCCTGGAAAGCTTACTTTCCTTAATGGAGTAATTACAATTTTCCAACTTTTATACAAATACATTCGGATTAGACCTCAACATATTTCCAACAAATAGTCTTCTAGGTGAAGAAACTGTTAATTGCACCGGCAGAGCATGTTTTGCAATTGAGCGACTCCACAATCTAAATGACAAATGGCATTGGAACAGTTCCTGGCTGCTTCCTCCCGTCCCAAAAAGAAGCCATTACTCTGAGCTGGCTTTAAGTCAAGCAAGGTAGACAGACCTTTTTTAGTATTTTCCGTATCACTGAACTGAGAAATCAGTGGAAAGGCTTGACTTATTCACAGCCAGAAGAATATTAAACTGTGGCTATGGCTGTCCATGTGTGGTTTAAATAAAATTAATGGCCGGAGTTTTGAAAACTTTAAGCAGACTGCAGGAGTTTCATCCAAACAGTGTTCACCAAAAATCCATATTAATAATGGGTAGGCTGGTTCTTAAAGTAGTAGAGGGAGAAAGGGTTACATGGCCCAAAGGGTCTTTCATTTCTGTTGGACGCTGGTCTCTGATTTTCTGTAATCCATGGTCTGGTCATGGTAACCAGAGTTCTGCCTTGAGCTAAACTTCACAATTTTACTCTGTAGAGAATTACGTTAATTTATTACTACAGGTACTTACATAGTGCCGTCAATTTATGCAGCACTTTTACATATATCAGTCCCTGCCATCAATAAGCTTACAATCTAAGGTCCCTAACTCACATTCATACTGTACATACACATACTCAGGGCTTTTTGTATCAAAGCAAAGGTGCAGGAACTCACGCCTGTCTCCACCCCTAGAAACACCCCTTGTTTTCACCCCTCTTAGCACTGCACCCTTTAGAGCAGTGTTTCCCAACTCCAGTCTTCAAGGCACACAAACAGGTCATGTTTTCAGGATTTCCATTATTTTGCACAGGTGATTCCATCAGTTTCACTGCCTTAGTAATTACCACAGCCGTTTCAATTGAGGGAAATCCTGAAAACATGACCTGTTGGTGCGCCTTGAGGACTGGAGTTGGGAAACACTGCTTTAGAGAATAGGGAACCATGCATCATTTGGGGGCTATACAAGTAATTTGTATGGAATTTGTTAATAAAAGGCAAATAAGTAAAATGTACAAAACGTTAGAAATATCCAGCACTCATCGAAAGTAAGCTCAGAGGCACTTCCAGACGGCTTGAAGAGGCCCATATGCAGCAAAGACACATCCACAAATCCAGCAAAGAGACATCACCATATCCAGCAAAGAGACATCACCATATCCAGCAAAGAGACATCACCATATCCAGCAAAGAGACATCACCATATCCAGCAAAGAGACATCACCATATCCAGCAGGATACATCACCAATCTCCTAGATTGTAAGCTTTAACGAGCAGGGCCCTGATTCTTCCGGTTTTGAATTGTATTGTAATTTTACTGTCTGCCCTACTGTTATAAAGCGCTGAGCAAACTGTTGGTGCCATACAGGGGCGGACTGACAACTCATGGGGCCCCGGGCAATAGAAGAATATGGGGCCCCCCGGTCTTACAGATGGCCACCACACCAGGCAGTGCAGAGGCAGGGCAGCTATAATCTTAGGTTTTTCACATCAAAAACATGTGGGTTACAGACATAGGGACAGATGTAAAAGAAAAACACAGATTTTTACATACTGTCCCTGGTTTTATTGTGCCTGGCAACCCTGATGGGGCCCCCTAGTGGCATGGGGCCTTCGGGCAGTGCCAAAAACCCCAATGGTCAGTCCGCCCCTGGTGCCATATAAATCCTGTATAATAATAATATCCAGCAAAGAGACAGGCCCAAATATCCAGCAGAGAGACAGGCCCAAATATCCAGCAGAGAGACAGGCCCAAATATCCAGCAGAGAGACAGGCCCAAATATCCAGCAGAGAGACAGGCCCAAATATCCAGCAGAGAGACAGGCCCAAATATCCAGCAGAGAGACAGGCCCAAATATCCAGCAAAGGGACAAGCCCAAATATCCAGCAGAGAGACAAGCCCAAATATCCAGCAGAGAGACAGGCCCAAATATCAAGCAGAGAGACAGACCCAAATATCAAGCAGAGAGACAGGCCCAAATATCTAGCAGAGAGACAGGCCCAAATATCCAGCAGAGAGACAGGCCCAAATATCCAGCAGAGAGACAGGCCCAAATATCCAGCAGAGAGACAAGCCTAAATATCCAGCAGAGAGACAGGCCCAAATATCCAGCAGAGAGACAGGCCCAAATATCCAGCAGAGAGACAGGCCCAAATATCCAGCAGAGAGACAGGCCCAAATATCCAGCAGAGAGACAGGCCCAAATATCCAGCAGAGAGACAGGCCCAAATATCCAGCAGAGAGACAGGCCCAAATATCCAGCAGAGAGACAGGCCCAAATATCCAGCAGAGAGACGAGCCCAAATATCCAGCAGAGAGACAGGCCCAAATATCCAGCAGAGAGATGAGCCCAAATATCCAGCAGAGAGATGAGCCCAAATATCCAGCAGAGAGACAAGCCCAAATATCCAGCAGAGAGACAAGCCCAAATATCCAGCAGAGAGACAGGCCCAAATATCCAGCAAAGAGACAAGCCCAAATATCCAGCAGAGACACGAGCCTAAATATCCAGCAGAGAGACAAGCCCAGATATCCAGCAGAGAGACAGGCCCAAATATCCAGCAAAGAGACAAGCCCAAATATCCAGCAAAGAGACAAGCTCAAATATCCAGCAAAGAGACAAGCCCAAATATCCAGCAGAGAGACAAGCCCAAATATCCAGCAGAGAGACAGGCCCAAATATCCAACAGAGAGACAGGCCCAAATATCCAGCAGAGAGACAGGCCCAAATATCCAGCAGAGAGACAGGCCCAAATATCCAGCAGAGAGGCAGGCCCAAATATCCAGCAGAGAGGCAGGCCCACATATCCAGCAGAGAGGCAGGCCCAAATATCCAGCAGAGAGGCAGGCCCAAATATCCAGCAGAGAGGCAGGCCCAAATATCCAGCAGAGAGTCAGGCCCAAATATCCAGCAGAGAGACAGGCCCACATATCCAGCAAAGCGACAGGCCCATATATCCAGCAAAGCAACAGGCCCATATATCCAGCAAAGCGACAGGCCCATATATCCAGCAAAGCGACAGGCCCATATATCCAGCAAAGCGACAGGCCCATATATCCAGCAAAGCGACAGGCCCATATATCCACAAGTGCCCCCATGGAAAGCGGCTCTCCGTGGGGGCACTCGAGGAGGAGCCAGGAGCGCCACGGGGGGAACCCAAAAAAGGAGGATCAGGGCCACTCTGTGCAAAACCCTTGCACAGGGGAGGCAAGTATAACACTTTCCTTTTTTTTTTTTTTTTATAACAAAGCTTTACAATCACTTAAAGATAGAATATCCTTAGGGTATGGGGGAGTGTTACATTCACCCTGCAAAAGGCAACTTAAATATCGGAAAAAAAAACTTTCAAACATAATAAAAACATTCACAAAATTATTTGTGAACTTTTCACGAATGTTAATACATTTATACAGCAAAGTTTTTTTTGCAGATAGACCCCAAGTGTGTTATCTGCAGAAATGCCAGGAAAACAAGCCTGGAAAAAAGAAAACCAATGCAGCCACCACATCTATGGACTGGCAAGCAACACTTATATGCTTTATACCAAAACAAGCCACCTGATTGGATACAGTTCTTTTGCACCAAGTAATGTGAGGTGCTCAGGGTATGCCAAGAATGTGTCCTGAGCACTTTTATGGATCGTGTGTACGATGCAGATAACCTGGGGGAAAACAGCAACTTTTCTCATGTCCACTTTATTTGCTGACACTTGTTCAAATTGAATGCGGCTTCGAAATTGTGTGACTCCAATCCGAAATCGCATGTTTTCAAAGCCGAATTTCAAAATTGACAAAAGTAGTGCAGGGACTAGCTTTTCCAATCGATGGGCATCACACCGATTTGAACGTGGCCATTGCCGACAATAGGGTGTGACGTGTCATACGATTTAACCTGTCAAATTGCATGACAAGTTGCTCCAATGTGAACAAGGGCTTTGGCCTCAATCTGTGGCATGCCAAAAACAGGCTAATGAAGGAGGACAGCCAGTAGCAGTGCCACAGTTAATTGCAGCGATATGAGTGATACTGCTGCCCAATCACATCATTATAGCAAGCAGAAATGGGGCTAGCTGTAGTATGTGTCTAGTAGTCTAGTATGTCAATGCTTCGCTAGAAAATGGTTGCAGTTCCTGTGATGCTGTCTCACTATATGGCCCGTGTACACCCGGCATTAGCTTGTTCTAGTCCATTTTCATGAGATAAGGTGTTTTTTGTAAAGCACAATGCTCTGATAGAGATTCGGAGTTGCTTAGCCTATAAGGTACTTCAGACAGCATGGTGTGGCGCTCACTCAGTGTTTCTATCCAGCATACACCTGGCATCTGTTCTCGCAGGAACTACTGATCAGCCAGGTTGGATAACTTCCTACAATTGCTATGACTTAACTTGGGATTAAATAGGTGCAGAGGGGGAATTTGGCTGTTATCTTCCCTCTCCTGCCCTAAGGGCTCCATAACGCATGTATTAAGGTGTGCTACACACATTTTGAACTTGCTGCTTTGCATTTCTAAAGACTTGCATGTCAAGATGCAGTCAATGCATATACAATGTAGCCTGTAGGACCTTTTTCCCCCATGCACATTGCAGTGTACATTACATTGCCTGCTCTGAAATTTTTTGCAAAATCCAGGACAATTCATCTGATGTAAATGAGCACTGTGACAGACCAAACTGGGACAGAGGCTTTTGGAGGAGACTAAGGGCAAGCCTCTTACCCACTGAGAATGGCCCATGGAGAGAGAAGATCATTCTCTAATGATGAACAACCACGTTCTCTGAATAAAGACAATAAAGCTTCCCTTCTGAAGTGGATGGAAAGGTACAATATTAATCTTGTACAGGTTAATGGTCAGAGGAAATATGGTATCCCTTCTGCAGACTGGGTTGTTGAAGCCCTCCACTTGAAACAGTCATATTTATCAATTTCCCTCAAGAAATCTATGAAGATAAATAAATTCCACTGTAACAGACTGCTGGAACATAGTTTGTCTTCTGATGACTTGTCTAGTGGACAGATTACAAAAGATTGTGTCTCTCCCATTGTGTGCCTCCTAGGTGTGCATTTCCATCACTGATTGAGTCACCTATTGTTTCAGTCTGTCTGATCATCTCTTGAAGATGAGATTAATATTGTGACTACTTTTTACTTTGTATCCAGGGTTTTGGGCTGGGTGCCAAATGGTCTGGTCACCTAGGCTGGTTTAAGTGGCCAGTTGTTAAATAGTTCATTCGTTAGATCACTGTCAGCTATTAGTTGCTAGAGGTTGATTAGCATACTGTTTATGTTGGCTGTTCCTTAGCTATGTTAATTATATTCCTGTATACAGTTTCTTCTGCACGCGATAATGCGCTTAGGCTCATCTGATCTGGTGTGCTATACATTCTGTGCAGTTCCAGAGCACCTAAGTCAGTGTTGCCTAGATTCTTGGGTGCAATATTCAGCTATAATACCTGGTCCCTGGGTCCAGACTGGAGGAAGCTATATCTTGACGGAAGCACCCAAGCTGGGTGCTGGAAGGTTCCATCACAAGTACTAAGGCTGCCTTCACACTTGCACTTTTCCTAAATGCGAGACAAAACACACAAAAATGTGCGTTTTGACATGCGTTTCAGAAACGAGCTGCAATCGCGAGTCATGCTTGCTGCACCAATAATTGCTAATGGCACCCCAAGTGTGGGTAGCAGATACATATTTTGAAGAGCATTTGTAATGCTACAAACGCGCCCTGAAAAAAACTTTTGGGTGTGTGTCGCACTTAGGGCGACCTATTAAAGTTAATGGGCTCCCCTAGGCGTGGCGCATGTTAACGCATGAAAAAAACGTTCACATTCCCACTAAGCTCAGGTGTGAATAAGGCCTATTTGTGCATAATCGGCTGATCTGAGAAAGCAGGTTAAAAGATGGATCATTTAGAACTACAATACAACTAAATCAGACACTTCTGTTAAAAAGATAAACAGTAAGGTGCTTTATAATCTATTACACCAGATTAATTCTATTGAAATATTCAGTTAATGTGTTGATAATACAAGTGGAAAGATTTGATAAAGCCAACAACACAGCTATTGTTACACTGAGGACAGTAGAAAGACTTTTCACAAAAACTTTTTCTAATGAAAAGAATTAAGTTTATTGTCATCAGCTATTAATCACTGAGAGAAGCATTGTGCTTCAGTGAAAGCAGACTTAGTCATACAATGTAACAGTGTTGTAATTACTAATTGCTGATTTGCATTCCTAGCATAGTAAGACACTGCGATGTATAGCCAGTAACGGTCACAGTATGTGGAGAGAGTTTTTCCACTGTCCTCGCTGTCAGCTATAATAGGAAGTTTATTTCAGAAATGCCTGACATATCAAAGCCCTCTATGAAGTTTCCCATATGTGGCAAAGAGTGTTTTGTAGAACTGTGTGACAAGACTACAGGGGAATCCTCTGGGGAATAATTAACTTGACACACAGAAGAATCAATCATTAAACTACACCACAATAAAAGACTTTGACACAACTTCAAAGTCAATAACTTCATGTTCTACAAGCTATACATTACTACAATATGTACAGTAAGGTCAATTCTGGCAAAAAAAAAAAAAAAAAAAGTTATGACTATACCTTCATTGTTATTACCAAATTTGTAGACAGGATGTAAGAGAAAAAAAAAGACTCAGACAGCAAGGCCTCATATTAACATATAGAAGCTCATTCATGTTGAAGCATAAAATCTGACGCTTTTCTTCATCTGGGGAGTCAAACATGCCATGTACACCCGCTGCCAATAAAAGTGCATGGCTGTACATGGCCATGCTCAGAAAAATTCCGATGGCTATTGCATCAGTGTTTGCCCATGCATGCACACTTGCATTGGTGGCTGTACGTGTCATATGCAGCTCCTCAGGCACAGGAAAGTGTCAGGGATTTTTTTTTAGGATTCAGCATTTAAAAGCGACTATAGGTTTGTGTGCATGATGCCTATTAAAACTGACAGTAGTTTCAAGTCTTCCCTGGTCTACTAAACATTGTGGTTTTTTTCCCCCGTTGGAGAGATCCCTCATTTCCTGTCCTGGTGACCACACACAGCGCATACACGATATTGTCAAAAGTATTGGGCGCCTGTCTTTATGGCATTCCAGTCTTAGTCTGTAAGGTTCAATATTAAGTTGGCCCACCCCTTGCAATTATAATAGCTTCAACTCTTCTGAAAAGGCTGTCCACAAGATTTAGGAGTGTGTCTATGGGGATGATTGACCATTCTTCCAGAAGCGCATTTGTGAGGTCAGGCACTGATATTGGACGAGAAGGCCTGGCTCACAGTCTCCGCTCTAAATTATCCCAAAGGTGTTCTATCGGATTGAGGTCAGGACTCTGAAGGCCAGTTAAGTTTCTCCACCCCAAACTCGCTCATCCATGTCTTTTCGGACCTTGCTTTGTGCACTGGTCCAAATCAGGTGGAGGCGGGATTATGGTGTGGGGTTTTATTTCAGGGGTTAGGTCTGGCCCCTTAACTCCAGTAAAGGGAACTCTTAAGTTGTCAGCATACCAGGACATTTTGGACAATTTTATGCTCCCAACTTTGTGGGAACAGTTTAGGATGGCCCCTTTCTGTTCCGACATGACCGCGCACCAGTGTGCAAAAACAAGTACACAAATACAGGGATTAGCGAGTTTGAGGTGAAGGAACTTAAACTGTTCATGTGAAAGCAGGCATCCCAATACTTTTGAAAATATAGTCGGACAGTAGAGTGGCTACAGAGAATGTTGTTCACACAGAGCCCCCTTGTTCCTTCTTTTCTTTACTGCTTTGCTGTAAACTCATTTCTATAAAGAGCACTCAAAGAGGATGTTCTGGATAGCAAAGTTGGGAAAAAAGCTACAGGATTAGCACACAAACACTTCTTTATCCCCATACCCTGCGTGTTCTAAGATATAACCGAACATCTATTCTCAAGAATTTTAGGTTGTGCCAATTAAAATCCTTTCATAGGCAGTATCTTGCAGCCAATTGCCTGTCCAAATAAAGGTTCTGTGCATCGATCAATCACCCATAGCAAACAACTAAACTTAAAGTGTACAGGTTAAGAATGCAACAAATGTATTCTTAGATTGTAAGCTCTAACGAATTCCTCCGATTCCTACTGTATTAAAGTGTATTGTAATTGTACAGTCTACCCTCAAGTTGTAAAGGGATGTGTAAACTGCCAGCGCTATATAAATCCTGTATAATAATAATTTAAAAATGATGGAAGAAACTAAAGTCAGATAAAGCAGATTAAGGAGCAGAGATTTAAGTAAAAGATGTTATAAATGTGAACCTACACTCTAACCCATTTCTTGACTAAAATGATTGCATTGTTTGCAGATATTAGATAAATATAAACAATGTTAGCAAATAAATTAGCTATAAAATTACAAAATCAATAAAAGTATCAACACCCTGGATGTTTTAAAACAAGCGATCAGTGTTTGCTGAGGACTTTTCGTTGACTTTTTAAAATGCCAATATTCTTCATTATACAATAGTTATTTTTCATTAAAGTGAAACATATGGTGGGCTTCCCCGGGGGCCACTCTGCATTGTTGTCTTATTATTGCTGTGCTTCATTCATACTGTAAAAATTGGAAGACCAGTTATAATTTATTGGTTTGGTCAAGTCAACATTCTGCCTTGGAATGATCAAACGACCTCAGATTAAAGGCTATCAAGGATTTAAGAAGACTTTGACAGAATGTTCATGGGATGATGATGGATGCTGGTATGTTTGATCTCCCACAAGTACTGAATCTAGTGGGGTTAAAGAATGAAAAGTAAGCTATAGCAAAACAATCCAGTTGCCAATAGAAACCAATCAGCTAACAGGCATGATATCTGTAGTCCACATTCGAGACTTTCCCTTAAAATGACGGCAGATGTTTGTAAAAGGCAGCAAGTTTTTTTTATCTGAAGGCATTCTATGAGAAGATACCCGTCTTAGGCCAGTATCTCCACACCCTTCCCCCCTGAAACGTGCCAAATATGACACTGGAGGGGGGAGGGTTCCGAAAAGCGGAAGTTTCATTTTTGGGTGGAACGCTACTTTAAAAGTATAACTAAAAGACAAAACTTTTTTTTTTAGTTTTGAATAGAGTGAAAAAGGGATTAGAAAACCTGCCAGTCTCTATTGTCGTCTGTGCCCCCATTTAGGAGATTCATCCTCTCTATTTGTCCTGTTTATCACCATCATTAAAAGTGAAAATAAAATAAAATTGGGTTGTCCCCAGAAAAGTAGTAGAGGGGGAATCTTCCAATTGGGACACTGGTTCTGGTGACCTGAGGGTCCCCAAAGAATTGCCTTAATTTGCATTTTTCCTCTAACTTCCTGTTTGGTTTTGGGACAGGAAGTATCTGCAATGGGGCAGAGATGGCGACAAACATCTTGAAATGAAAAAAAAAGTTCTGAATATAGTTCTACTGTGGGGGAATACTAACAGTGACAAAACAACAACAAAAGCTTTTACTTTATTTTTTATTTTTGTGGAACAGGGAAGCCTAGAACTAATTCAAATTATTAGCAGCTGGCTAGAGAAAAATCAAATGTATCAATTTTATTTTTGACCATAGATATGGTTTAAATATTCATTCTAAACTGTTCCGCCACAATGCAGATTTGAATTTGACTGTTGTGTAGTGATAGAGAATTGTATTTGATATACAATGGTACCTCTTACTAAAGCCCACAACAATTGTTTTTACTAACAGTATACTTCCCGCTTGTATCAGAACTACCCTATGGAGCAAGGCGATTCTTCACTTTTATCATGGAGAGGATTTCCCTTAAGTAATTATCCAAGCTTCACTAGGAGAGGAAACTATAATAAAATGCCACACTTTAGACAAATTAACTCCTTTCTTTCACCTCCCCATTGTTAGGTCAATATAAAGCTACTTGGGAGCTTGCAATGGTGAGCGAAGAGGCCATCACCTCACTTTATTGTGTTCAGCTGGGATTCCACACTTACACAAACACTGTGTGAAATGATAACAATATCACCCTATTCCCCTAGGCACAACAACTTAAAAGAAAGCTCCAGGATGTTTGAAATATGTGGGAAAGCAAATGAAAAGGACATTACATCAGTGCCCCAGTGCATGCACCACAGGACTAAACAAATTCCATTTCCTGCCCTGGGTCATTGGGTCTACGAAAAGATTTTTAGGACAATGTGTGTACTATACACAACAAATCATTAGTAAAGGCACACAAATCATTTTAATAGTATTTACATTTCTAGAGAGAACACAATCCTATTTAGATGCTTCTCTGCCATATGTTTTAAAGGCTTAGGCTTCATGTACACGGGACTTGTTTAACCTCTCCTGAACGACTTAACTTGACAGCTAGAAACCGGTGTCTAAAAATTTCAGTTTAACCGCGTTTACATGCTTTGTTTAGCAATGTTTGTGTCTAGAAGCGTTGGTAAAAAATAAAAGTGTATATATATATATATATATATATATATATATTAAATAAATAAATGTTGTTAAAATGAAAAACATCTGTTAACGAAACGCGAGTTACAGTGTTTAGCAGCGTTTACAAGCTGTTACAGGCATTTGATGTTTCAAATGCCTCTTAACATCCGTCCTGAACGCATTTTGTTTGCGTTCCAAAAAATGCCTCTAAACCATGTACTGATAAGATAACAGAGGAGAGTTCAGGGGTAGCTGAAAAAAATGCCCAACTGCTCCTAAAAGTCAGTTTACCAGCAGCAGTGTACACGAGGCCCAATATCACCGTAACCACTTCAGGAAGGTTTTACCCCCTTTAGGACCAGCCAATTTTTGGTATTTAGCACGGCACTACTTTAACTGGTAATTGCGCAGTCATGCAACGCTGTACCAAAATGAAATTTATATAATTTTTTTTACACAAATAGAGCTTTCTTTTGGTGGTATTTGATCACCACCGTTTTTTTTTTTTGGGCTATATAAACAAAAAAAGATATCCCAATAAGTGTATAACGATTGGTTTGTGTGAAAGTTATGTCTGCAAACTATGCTGTGTGCGCATATTATATATATATTATACATACACACGCACATATACAATGCAGTATCTTTATTGGTCATTCTTTAAACCAATAATTTAAAATCAAGGTAATGTTATGACAGAACGCATTAAAAGGAATTTGTGAAAAAACACACCTGCCTGGAGTTTGCATGTTCTTCCTTTATGAGTTTCCTCTGGGTACTCCAGTTACCTCCAAGACTCCAAACACAGTCTGGTAGGTTAATTAGCTCTTGTGCAAATTGCCCCTAGTGTATTCAGGAATGTGACTTAGGGACATGGGCGTAGCATAAGGGGTTGCAGGGGGTCACAATCGCAACCCCACCCCTAGCTCCAGGGGGCCACTGCAGCCTCCCTGTCATATTATCACATCCTCCACAAAGTCAAGCTCCGATCTGCCCAAGGGCCCCACAACAACGCTCCCTTACTTCGCTTCCACTTTGCCTTCTACGGTCCACACCTTTTCTTTCTCATTGGCTGGGGACAAGCTGTGAGACATTTCTTGAATGGAGAGGAGCACAGGGTTAGATCAGCCCAGGGGACAGGTCAACCTTTGCATCGGGGCCCACAATTTTCAAGCCATGCCTCTAGTTAGGGACAATAGATCGTAAGCACCTTGAGGGCAGGGACTGGTGTGACTGTATAATATATAAATAAATAAAAAGATTCTAATGGAAACTGCACTTTAAGTCAAAAGCTGCATATCAGTTCCAGACCAGTGGCAAATGACAAAGTAGTTTTGCTTTGTCACAGATTCTCGTCAAAATAAAAATAAAACACTGTACACAGGCATGAGCACAAAACTGAACATACAGGATATAAAGCTGCAAAGTGGCCAAACTGCAATTACAAATGAAAAAAAAAATAGATTAGTTGAATACAAACTCCCTCTAGTTCATCTGCGGGTCATTGAGAAAAGCAATTGTTGATTGCCTCACTCCTTTTATACTAGGCTGGCTCCCAGTCATTTGGGCCTAGGTGAATTAATGGCAATGACATGCTGGATCAAACTGAACAGCTTTCATTGTGTTTTACACAGGGGGAAACATTTCCAAAAGTGTCTTTGTGCAGCATTCAAAAATCAACATTTGTCCTGACTCACACGACTGTCACCGGGAGCCGGGGCTTCCATCCCTGCAGGTCCTATTTATAGATCTAACATCATTATATGATTGAATAAACATCTTCAAAATTGACTCAGATTAGAGTTAATTGTACACACAATTACATAATTAATGGAAAATCCATAAATGAAACAAAAATAATAAGCAGTGTATACACAGCTCTGTGGTCTGGATCTTGCATACATTTTCTTACTTTTTTTTGCAGATAGTCTGCAGCAATACGAAAATCAGAAGTAAAATTTTGTCCCAACGATCTGCCAATTTTCGGATCGTTGGTATGGTGCTTTCGACAGCCAAATCCGTTTTTTGGTACAACAAAAGCTGTATGTGCAGACTATAAAATATTTGTCGTAAGTGAAGTCGATATCCGTTTTTCATACAAAAAAAAATTGTAAGAGCAAAACTACGCATGCTCAGAAACAAAAGAACACTTACAAAACAATTGAACACATTACGCCACTTCTGAAGATGTATTCTGTCATACTGCGAGTAACCTTTTCACTTTCGACATGAGATTAGCAGGCAACAAAAAACGGACGAACGCTCATCCGAAAATCTGATCAAGTGCACAAGGCTTTTTTTTTTTTTCCAAAGTGTTTATTGAATTTTTCAACAGGGATAAAGAGTACAATAATGCACGTTGGTGAACATAAGGAGCATGTGCGGACGCAGCCGCCATATTTTGCTTGTAGCACATAGAAATACAAACAAGGAGTCCAGATACTGCAGAATTGTAGCCATTAGTGGTAACAAACAAAATAAACAGAAACATGTGTAAAGGAATGAGACTTCGTGGGTGGGGCCCCCTGTTCGGGAGGCCATGAGAAGCGTCAGTCATAGCCCCCCTTGAACAATCGACCGTGGGAGATGCTTTGTTAGAGGGCGAAGCGTTCGCTTTAGTCTCCCCAGTGTCACGGGGGAAACGGCTTGGTATAGGATATAGGAGACCAACTTACTTCTCATTTAGATACTTACCCCAGTCTCGTTAATATTTATCTGGGTGGTAAAGTGGTGGTGTCTGTTAGTAGACAGCAGACCTTAGAAGCAATCAGGGTATTATAGAGGGAGGGAGTAGGGGTCATGGCCACAGGGGGGGGGAATAGCACTGGGGGGAGAAAATAGGGAGGGGGACATGCCGCCACAGCTCGGTAGGGCAGTGGGAGGTGAAGGTATCTGGCCAGGGTCGTCAGGGTCTAATAGTCTTGTATTCGTCAGTCGTAGTGAAATGGACCCAGGTTGCCCATGTTTCGGTAAACTTAGTAGGATTATCATTAGCCTGGTGGATTAGTTCTTCCATCTCCATTGTTTTTTGGAGACGTTTGAACCAGTCGGTTAGGGACGGGGGGTGCGGAGAGAGCCATTTAAGTGGGATGCACATTCGAGCAGCATTCACCATGTGCATGGTCAGGGACCTGCAATACCCTCTCGGGAGCGTCGGGGAGAAGTGGAGAAGAAACTGGGCAGGTGTGTAATCTAAGTTGTCAGTCGGTGCACAAGGCTTTAGGCATGTGGTGTGGTACGTCCTTGTTCAGGTGCAAATCAGGTGCACATTTTTGCCCGAATTCGCACCTGAATTGGACCCAAAGAGCAGAGGACCTTTTGGAATGTGGTCCACCACCACCACCCAGGACCTGTGTACCGACTCCACTGCAAACCGTGCACACTCGGCAGTCATGAAAATTAGATGTGGGGAAATCGCACAAGTGAACCTAGTCTAGGTCAACCCTAACCTTGTAAAACAACTCATTCAGTTAGAAATTAAAGGCAAACCATTTAGACCTGCAGCTGGACACAGTGGTGGATTGATTCAGGAGTCAGGTAAGTGGAGAGGCTGAAAAAACATTTGAAGGTGTACCCAACCATTTGAAGAGTGAGGGCCACCTAAGCGACTTGGTAACCGGTTATGGGCCACATTGAGCGCAGTGGGTGCATGGCAGCCCACTCTACTCTATAGAGCCCACTTTACTTTTTCTTTGTGGGTCGGATTGGAGGTAGGCATTTTTAAAGGAACACAAGTCCATTTAGAAGTGAATAGAGGGTCCAATTGGGTCGGACCTACCGTGTTAAAGGGGCCTATGGCTCAGTGCAGGTAACCCTCAGGTGCACTGCTCTGCACCTGCGGATCATTTTAAAAGCAGCCCAGTAACCACTGCAGAACAGATATGCCCATATATACACTGTGATGTTAGTAATAAACTTACCTTTAATAACGGTATTCTATTCCATCCCAGAGCAGGAGGATGCAGGCCACATCAGAGGGCTCCGAAGGCCACATGTAGCCCCCGAGCCACTGGTTGGGCACCCCTGATTCAGACAATGCATTAAGGTAAACCTTTAGACTTTAGAAACAGTTTGGGATTCCTCCAAGAACACTAAACAGCATGGATGGATAATTCTACAGGGCTGGTTATTGTTTTCTGACAACTGACAGGAGATTTCAACTGTTGTCAGAATATTTGAACAGTGCCTGAATCTGATGGGATGCAGCCACTGTTCAGCTGAGAATTTTCCACTCTGCACCTTTGACAAAAGTCGATTGAAAAATCGACTTTTGTTGAGCTAAGTGGGGATGTTACCCATGGAATGAATGCAAATATGGCTAAACTTTGATCTGTGTATGGCCAGATTCTTTTCCTCAATGTGGAAAGATTTGGTCTAATTTCCTGTTGTGTGTGTGTGGGACAGGGGAAGAAGAACAATTTCAAGGACACAGAGTTTTAAAACAACTCTTAGATTAAATGGGATGTTCTTATTGACTCCTAGGACATAAATTGTGTGTAAAGCTGGTTACACATTACAAAACTGACATATTTAGTAACAGTTGGGTAGTGGGAGGGCACATGTGACTAAACATCAATTTGGGCCCCTTGCATAAGGCTGCAAACTGTTGCAATATTTATTTTGTTACCTACTTGAAGGCTAAAAAAGATTTAATGTTATTCCCATCGAGCGCTGCCTTTGTGTGTTTTTTGTATCCTGCTATCCATTTTTCCAGTGGTTGGTAGCTGCACTGGGAATCAACTAAGGAGATCAGCTAAAAGTAGTTTGATCTATATGTGCGTTATAATTAATCAAAATTGGTCGATTAAAAAATTAAATAGAAAAAATTAATCGAACACAAAAATTTAAATCAGTAACGGCCCTAAAAACAACCCATACATACATACATATACAGTGTGTGTAGATATACGTTTTTTCCACTTGAATTTGCTTATTGGCAGTCCCTTACAAACAGAGGACCAATGCCCTGGCATCAGGTCAGTCTATGCACAGGTACCTACAGAGAAAATTGAAACATTATAGTAAAATCACAAGAAGTGGTTAACACCCATGACTGCTGCCCCATACATGATACAGGATTATAAGCGATGCCAATGTGAAAAGTTAGGCAGACTGTTTTCGCATTGTTTAGCCATGACACAGATTCAGCTGAAAGACGTTCCTAAGCATGCTATGCTCATTCAGCTACTGTGGCTTGTATGAAATAAGCCAGACACATGACAATCTTGTGATGGTGAGGAAATACAAACATGGAAATGACAGATTCAATAAAATTCCACTGTGAGAAACAGAATCACTAAAGACCTGCCCCTATATGTTGCTCCACCATTTCCACCATGTAAATGTTGTTAACTCCCTATTATTATGGATGCCAGATGTTAAGAGATCATTAAGATGAGCAAAATAAACATGGCTGGAGAGTGGGAGGCGTACAGAAGATGATACAAGGCAGCTCCACAGGTGGGGAGCCCACTTATATATGAAAGGTTTATTAAAGTTCAACTGTAAATCAAGAATAGTATACATCTAAAAAACATAGGCAATCCTCGCTTTTCTGACACTATGATATCAGACATGTTCAATATGGCTATGGGAAGAATGATGATAATCTACACAGGGATTATTACTTGGCAGCCAATCAGAGTTCAGTTTCCTGTATTCCGATCAGCCAATACACTTTTCATTAGCTATATAGCATTGTTCTTTGTATTTATATGCTTACCCTATTATAACAAAGGGTAAGAAATAAATACCGGCACCTAAAATGAATGGCTGCTTTTAATTGAAGAACTGTATTCTAATTCAAGAATGTCAGGTTCTTACAAGGCCTGTAATGTGGCTTTCCTGAACTACAGATGGCCCTAGAAAGGAAATCTTTAACAATTGTTTTAATCACTAGAGCATGCATGTTAATGTCTATGGCAGAGGGAAGTCAGACCCCTTCCCACTAGTATTGGCCTTAACCTTGGTGTATACAACAGACATTGCATTCAACTATGCAACATGGCCAACTGCTAATTTCACCAAGATAAACCGGGAGTGGCAGGGAAATCATCTCACATCCATGGGTGACTTTGAAAACAACCCAATATAGTCTACCTATCTGCCTGAAAGATATATTGATAGGCAACAAACACGATTACCAATTTTTAACTCATATATATATATATATATATATATATATATATATATATATACACACACACACACACACACACATATAGTCACACGTACATATAATAAGCAACAAATGTGGTAACATGTATTCTGACTGGATATTTAGAGAGCGCTTACATAGTTCTATTATTCAGCTTTTCTCCAGATTGTGCTGCGAGACAAAGAGGAAGTCACATGGACAAGAGACCAGGGTGAAGGCCATTTCATGGATCATATGGTTCTATCTGTCTGATTTATACAAACTACCAGAAATTTTCACTCTCCATTTTACACATCAGACTTATGTACCTACTTTGGGAAAATCCTTTGCTCTCTCTCATTATATATATATACACATACACACACACATACAAAACACACATACAAAACACACATACATACATATACATACATACACACAAACAGTATCATAAACCCCTCACATTTTTTGTAAATATAATTATATATTTTCATGTGACAACACTGAAGAAATAACGCTTTGCTACAATGTAAAGTAGTGAGTGTGAAGCTTGTATAACCGTGTAAATTTGCTGTCCCCTCAAAATAACGCACACAGCCGTTAAAGTCTAAACTGCGGGCAACAAAAATGAGTAAAAATGTCAAAATTTGTCCCAAAGTATCAATATTTTGTGTGGCCACCATTATTTTCCAGCACGTCCTTAACCCTCTTGGGCATGGAGTTCACCAGAGCTTGACATGTTGCCACTGGAGTCCTTTTCCACTCACAGAGATGGTGGATGTTAAGAGACTTTGAACTACGCCACCTTACATTTGAGGATGCCCCACAGATGCTCTACAGGATTTAGGTCTGGAGACATGATTGGCCAGTCCATCACCTTTACCCTCAGCTTCTTTAGTAAGGCATTGATCGTCTTGGAGGTGTTTGGGGTCATTATCCTGTTAGAACACTGCCCTGCGGCCCAGTCTCTGAAAGGAGGTGATCATGCTCCGCTTCAGTATGTCACAGTACTTGTTGGCATTCATGGTTCCCTCAATGAACTGTAGCTCCCCAGTGCTGGCAGCACTCATGTAGCCCCAGACCATTACACTCCCACCACCATGTTTGATTGTAGGCAAAACACTTGTCTTTGTACTCCTCACTTGTTTTCCGCCACACACGCTTGACACCATCTGAACCAAATAAGTTTATCTTGTTCTCATAAGACCACAGGACATGTTCCAGTAATCCATGTCCTTTGTCTGCTTGTCTTTAGCAAACTATTTACAAGCTTTCTTGTGCATCATCTTTAGAAGAGGCTTCTTTCTGAGACGACAGCCATGCAGACCAAATTGATGCAGTGTGCGGCGTATGGTCTAAGCACCGACAGGCTCACCCCCCACCCCTTCAACCTCTGCAGCAATGCTGGCAGCACTCATACGTCTATTTCCCAAAGACAACCTCTGGATATGATGCGGAGCACGTGCACTCAACTTCTTTGGTCGACCATAGTGAGGCCTGTTCCGAGTGGAACTTGTCCTGTTAAACCACTGTATGGTCTTAGCCACTGTACTGCAGCTAAGTTTCAGTGTCTTGGCAATCTTCTTATAGTCGAGGCCAGTGGTCATCAACCCTGTCCTCAGGGCCCACTAACAGGCCAAATTTTATGTATTACCTTGGGGAGATGCAAACTAGAATACTGAAATCACTGAGCAGCAAATTATATCACCTGTGATGTATTTCTGTTTTCTTGCAAACCTGGCCTGTTAGTGGGCCCTGAGAACTGGGTCGATGACCACTGGCCTATACCATCTTTATGTAGAGCAACAATTCTTTTTTTCAGATCCTCAGAGTTTTTTGCCATGGAGGTGCCATATTGAACTTCCAGTGACCAGTATGAGAGTGTGAGAGCGATAACACCACATTTAACACACCTGCTCCCCATTCACACCTGAGGCATTGTAACACTAAAGAGTCACATGGCATCGGGGAGGGAAAATGGCTAATTGGGCCCAATTTGGACATTTTCACTTAGGTGTACTCACTTTTGTTGCCAGTGGTTTAGACATTAATGACTGGGTTGAGTTATTTTAAGGGGGACAGCAAACTTACACCGTTTTACAAGCTGTACACTCACTACTTTATATTGTAGCAAAGTGTCAATTCTTCAGTGTTCTCACGTGAAAAGATATAATAAAATATTTACAAAAACACACACACACACACTCACTGGCCACTTTATTAGGTACACCTGTTCAATTGATTGGCAATGCAAATTGGTAATCAGCCAATCATATTGCAAAAACTTAATGCATGTGACTTGCAAAAGTTCAAGCTGAGCATCAGAATCGGGAAGAAAGAAGATTTAAAGCGGAGCTCCAGCCACGAAAATTTTTTTTTTTAAAGTCAGCAGCTACTAACAGTGTAGCTGCTGACTTTAAATAAGGACACTTACCTGTCCTAGGCGCCCGCGCTGATGGCCCCCCCGATGCCGGTCCCGCGATCGCTCCGAGTCCCGCGCCGCCATTCACACTATGGGAAACAGGCAGTGAAGCCGTACGGCTTCACTGCCCGTTTCCTACTGTGCCTGCGTGAGTCTCACGCTGGCTTGTGAATGGGCGCGCTGCTCTCTGAGAACACACACAGTTCCCAGAAAGCAGCGCGCCCATTTACAAGGAGAAGGAGAAGAAGAAATCGGACCACGGTGCAGGTGAGGCAGATTACGGACTTCCGCATAGCAACAGCTATTTCGGGTGAGTATTTATTTATTTTTTTTCAGTTTTTTTTTTTTTAAACAACATGGCAAAATTTTGTTTTCATGGGTGGAGCTCCGCTTTAAGTGACTTTGAATATGGCATGGTTGTTGATTCCAGACGAGTCTTTAGAAAACTGCTGATCTACTGGGATTTTCACACACAACCATCTCTAGGGTTTAGAGAGAATGGACCAAAAAAGTGAAAATATCCAGTTGTTTAAACAAAAATGCCTTGTTGGTGTCAGAGGAGAATAGAAAGACTTGGTTTGAGATGATAGAAAGGTAACAGGAACTCAAATAACCACTCGTTACAACTAAGGTATGCAGAATACCATCTCTGAATGCCCAACACATTGAATCTTGAAGCAGATGGACTACAGCAGAAGACGACCATATCGGGAACCAACCTGTCAGCTAAGAACATGAAAAAGGCTACAATTTGCACAGGCTCACCAAAATTCGACAACAGAAGATTGGAAAAATGTTGCCTGGTCTGATGAGTCTCGATTTCAGCTGCGACATTCAGATGGTAGGGTCAGAATCTGAGCATTGTTTAAACGCCATGTGCTACTTATCCACCCCTACATGACTTCAGTGTATCTTCTGATGGCTACTTCCAACATTATAATGCACCATGTTGCAAAGCTCAAATCATCTCACCACTGGTTTCTTGAACATGAAAATGAGTTCACTGTACTCTAATGGCCTCCACAGTCACCAGATCTCAATCTCACGGTGTACCTTTGGGATGGGGTGGAAAGGGAGATTTGCATCATGAATGTGCAGCCGGCAAATCAGCAACTGTGGGATGCTATCATGTCAATATGGACCAAAATCTTTGAGGAATGTTTCCAACACCTTGCTCAATCTATGCTTTGAAGAATGAAGGCAGTTCTGAAGTCAAAAGGGGGTCCAACCCGGTACTAGCAAAGGGTACCTAATAAAGTGGCCGGTGAGTGTATATTTGTACATACACATACATATAAAAGCACTGTGGGTGGTAAACTCATACAGAATAAATTATGGTGGGTTGAAAACCTCCCATCTCATTGAATGGCGGAGTCTTTTTTTCTAATTAGATAGCAAGGAAGAAAAGTCCAAGTCTTCTTTGAACTGTTATATAACTAGGGATGTCAGGGCGTGACACTACAACATAATTCTCTGGGGAATCGAGGACAGGCCTTCCATTCTAAGGGAAATGAAATCCCTGTTAACTCCGACAGACTGGAGTAGCAATAGAGCAAACTATGCTGACCGATTTCTGTACAGGATACAATTACAACACTTCCATGCAAAAAACATGTACAGCCCTTAAGAGACTTGTGAATCCCTCACAATATCCTGTTGCTCACTGGTACAAGGATGGATTTAAAGCAAGATGGTAAAGTCAAATGGCGAAAAATTCAATATCATTTTACCTACTGAAAATTTACATTATTGCTAACAAGTAAAACGTAGCCAGAGGATAATGTTCAAGGTGCACAGCCTATATCAGCTGTAATTACATTTTTATCAGTTTAAAGCGGAGTTTCACCCTAAATATAAGATCTCCCATGCGCTTCAGCATACTGGCGTCAGCGCCAGTATGCTGGGTTTTTTTTTTTTTTATAGCACACTTACTGTTTTATCGTAGAAATCCTTTTCTGTCCCCCGCGTTGGACGGCGCCAGTACAGCGCGTCACATCTTCCTAAGATACCCGATATGGACTCGGGTATTTCCGGCGCTATGCGGCGCCTGCGCACAGACCTAGGAGCTGACTGCGCAGGCGCCGTATTTCTCCGAGTCCTATTTCGGAGAAATACGGCGCCTGCGCAGTCAGCTCCTAGGTCTGTGCGCAGGCGCCGCATAGCGCCGGAAATACCCGAGTCCATATCGGGTATCTTAGGAAGATGTGACGCGCTGTACTGGCGCCGTCCACCACGGGGGACAGAAAAGGATTTCTACGATAAAACAGTAAGTGTGCTATAAAAAAAAAAAAAACCCAGCATACTGGCGCTGACGCCAGTATGCTGAAGCGCATGGGAGATCTTATATTTAGGGTGAAATACCGCTTTAAGTGAAAAGATCATTTCTAATTGGCTGCTATGCTTTGCGCTTTCATACACCAATCTGTCAAGACTATCCACTACTCTGTCCACCTTTAGGTGATCTCTGAAACCCCATCTCCTCAGGGAATGCGTATCCCAATATTTCTCAACCTTTTCAATCAAGTCACCCTTCAAAATTCTGCACATTCTTGAGGCACCCCATTCCAAAAGGTAAACAAACTAAACTAATAGTCTTATGTATTGAAACATCATCTACACATGCAAGACACCCAACTTTAGAGGCGATTTATTCTATCAAAACAAATACACCTTTGCACACAGGTATTTACTAGTATGTTTCCCTTCTACCTCAGTTTCTCTTCCTCACTCAGCTAGTGTGACCCCAGTGCCAAAGAAGAAGGGTAACCTGATGTCCTCCTTCTCAAACCAACAATGTGATTGGTTGTTAGGACACCGGTGGCTAGAAGGTTGTAATGGTGCACAATGAAAGCATGTGGTTTTGTGTAACCAAAAGAGCAGGCTTGAGACACCCATTGGCTTGTATACAATTTGTGGCAAATTGTTTAGCATTTTTCCAAGGCACCCCCTGAAAAAACCTGAAGGCAACCATGGCATATCCTAATAAAATGTACCTTAAAGGAGTTGTAAAGGAAAACATTTTTTGGGCTGAAATAACTGTTTACAGGGTATAGAGACATAATAGTTAACCGATTCCTTTTAAAAATGATTAAAAATAGATAAAAATCAATCATATAATCAACCTACAGTTCTAGTTTCGTTTTTGCTGTTGTTTCCTGTCTCTCTGATGTACAGAGCCAGAGAGCCAATAGAGGGCAATGATGGTTTGTCCAAAACCCCTCAGCACCAATCTAGTTTAGTTTTACACATAGTAATCACACCTCCTTAATTAGTGACCACAGTGAGAAAGCTCCCAGTACTGTGGTTATAAGGAAACAGACAACCAGGAAGTGCCCATAACAGAGCAGAATTTCAGCAACATCAAAGCAAAAAACGAACAATGAGGACATGAAAACAAGACTGCAGTAAAGTTAAAGGAAGCTATTTAGCTAAAAAAAAATGTTTCCTTTAGTGACCCATTAATGCCTCGTACACATGACCGGTCTTTTGGAGAAAAAAAGTCAGACAGGCTTTTCTTTCCCCCTCGGAAAGTCCGGCCATGTGAAGCCTCCATCTGACTTTTTTTGTCAGAAGTCAGACGGACCTTAGATAAAGAACCTGTTCTCTTTCTTTCTGTTGGACTTCCGACTGACTCATGATGAACTTTCGCACGGTCAAAAGTCGGACCGTGTGTATGAGGCATTACTTTCTCTATCAGTTCATCCCAAACAGTTATTACCTTGTGTATCACTTAGCCTTTCCCTTCTAAGTTCTCATAAGTAGGGTCCTCTGATCCCTCTTGTATTAAATTGTATTGTAACTATACTGTCCCCCTTCATTCCATTTTATTAAGTGCTGGGAAAACTGTTGTTTTTCTATAAATCCCGTATAATAACAGTATATACCTGTATGATGGAAAGAAACAGTTTACTAATACCTGAAACATTTGATTCTACTCAGAAGAGCACACAGAAGGACGAAACACAGTGCAAACATTGACAATCATTTTCACTTTTGACAATGTCCCAAAACGAGTGGCACTCTGCGCTACCTTTGATGATGCAAGGTTGTGCAATTCTGAATGGCAAATATATACAAAAAAACTAATCGTCCCGGGACTTTAGATGAGGTGAGCACAGTAAAACACAGAGTAATGAAAGTAACTATAGTATAAATATTTATTCAAAGAATAATGTACCTACATGGGTGATGTAAACAGTTATTAAGCCAAAAAACTGCACATAATAAAAAATAAAATTGATACATGAATGTCATATACAGTATGTACTGGCATCAAGAGACCCGGCCCCATACTCTCTAAATGACAAAGCCAGAGTGCCAGTGACTGGATTCCCCAAGGGGTGGCAGCAAGAAATGTGTGACATGGGAGCTGAGGGGGAGAGGCCAACAAAGCAAGAAATGTGTTGCATGGGAGCAGAGGGGGAAAGGCCAACCGTTTGTTGCTTGGGGAATCCAGTCATTGACATTCTGGCTTTGTCAGTTGGTGAGTATGAGGTGCCTAACCCATAGTTTCTCCCACTAGCTGCCTTAACATCTTTCACCGTGTCATATACTTTATTGTTTATTTGGATAAACCATACATGCATCTACCCCTGAGGAAGCGAGCAATGGTCTCGCAAATCGCGATGAGTCATCAATGTTATATTTTTATTATGTGCAATTTTGTTGGCTCAATAACGGTTAACATCACCCATATGTGTACATTATTCTTTGAATAAGTATTTATACTATATTTACTTTCATTACTCAGTGGCTGACTGTGCTTACTTCATCTAAAGTCCCAGGGTGTTTTTTTGGGGGATACATTTGCTATGTTTAGGGATGGAGGTGTGTCACTGGTGTGTCACTGGTGACACCAGACCTTTCGCTCTTTCTTAATTCTGAATAGCATCCCAATGCACCTTGATGATGGATATGGGCCGCTGTAAAATACAATGCAGGTTGCAGTGTAATGCGCTGTCAAAAAAGGAACAGGTCCAATTTCTGATCCATTAAGGTGCCTGACCGCCCATTCATTTTGAATGAACTGCTAAAAGAATGTGTGTTAATGTGCAAAAAAAGCTTTAAATGCACTGCACCTCAGCGGCTAGATGTGAACCTAATGGCTAGGTCCTAGCCCAGGAGTGTCCAACCAGTGGCCCTGGGGCTACATATGGCTCGCGAAGGCCTCCGATGTGGCCCTCCACCTTCTGCTCTGGGATGGCAGATTGGCAAGCCCAGATCACGGGTTGCCAACCCGCCATCCCAGAGCAGCAGTTTTGTGAATAATGCCGCTGGTAGAGGAAGCAAGTGGCTGCGGAGCAGAGCCACATGAGCCAATGCTTCCTGTATAGCGTCAACTCTTGTCACAGGCGGAGTGATATCTAATGCACTCGGCCTGGGACAGCAACAGCTGGCAATACCTGAATGGAAAACTGTTATTAAAGGTAAGTTTACTATTAAATCCACAGTATATATATATATATATATATATAGATATAGATATCTGTTCTGCAGTGGTCACTTGGCTCCTTTCAAACAAATCCGCAGGTGCAGTGCAGCTGCAGGTTACCTGCACTGAGCCATAGACTTCTGTTATTACCTGTGGGTTTGTTGTGCTTTCAGAAAGTGTGCCACACCTGCTGTATATAATAGAAGTTTACGGCAAAGTGCAGCTAACCCGCAGAAAATCCACAGGTGCACTGCGCTGCACCCGCGGTTTGGGCAAATCGCAGCGGATCAGTGTGAAAGCAGTATTAGGTCCCTTTCACATGATCGGTGCGACCCAATCGGACTCACTATTTACCTCTATGAAGCAACAGATGTAAACAGGCTTGTGTCAGTTTACACTCCATTTGGATGAGAGGGCCCATACAGTAGAGTTGGCTGTGTCAGTGGACACGGTCCTGTCATCCTCCCGCTCTGCTCATTGTGGCCCGCGACCAGTTACCAATTTGCTTACTTGGCCCTTGTTCTTCAAAAGGTTGGTCACCCTTGTCCTAGCCTAACTGTTGCAAAATAAAACCCTAAAGTTTATCTTTCAGAGTAAATAAAACTATAAATATATAAAACGCTTTTACTAATATGGGCAGCAAAGCATCTCATACACAAAATGCGGATGTAGAGAGGCAATCACAAACACGTCATTCATTTAAACATCTTCTAGGATTACAGCCGGAGCATTCCAAACTCTCAGCCTAATAAGGTTCTGAGATCGGCATAGCTTTTTATGGGAACGCTTCGAAACTATTTTTTATGAAAAGCGTCTTTAGCCTGGCAATCTTTGAAGGGACCCATGTAACAAACAGGACCAAATATAAAAGTGTGGAAAATGGACTGGCCAGGTGGCAATAAAGACGATATCTGCAATCGCTGGCCTGCGAAGCGTGAAATGCTGCTTTTAAAACAAAGGTGGTTGTTTTGAATCTTTTTCCATTTACTGACAGGCAGCTAATAATTAACCATCTTCTGGAGGTGTGCACATTTTGCTGCAGGGCTCATGTTATCCGAGGTGTTTATTTTCAATTGGTTGAAGCATTACAGCATTGTTAGACCAAAGAGATGCAAATGCACTTTTCTTTTTTTTTAGGCAACTTTCCAGCGGACCATGGGGATTTGGACTATTTGCTGAGTTTAGCAATTGCCGCTCGCTCGGTTGACATGTCAAATGGCTGAAAGCATGAGTCCCAGCTGCAAAACTGAGCAAATAGAGAACGTTACAAGCATTCTGGAGATCCTGCTTATAGGAAATATTTTTTTGTCTTCTGTTATAATCATATATATGGGTTTTACAATTAGATGTACTAATCAGTGTGCAAACTACTCAATGACTTCAGCCATCTACAACATGTCAAAATCGACCAACTGCTGACAGATGGACTGCAGAAACAGAGCGATTCCTACAGAACACTCATTTGCAGCAAGTAAATAGAGGGCTGAGTCATACACTAATGGAAAATTCAGCCAGACGTGTACAGTAATGCAAGACTTTCTTTATTTTAGTAAAGCAAACCCAATCTGCAAACTTTTCCGTCGCAGCATAATACAACTGCATGCACTTTATTGTGTCCATGAATTATCCCCAAACACACACATTCACAATGAAGACCACATGTTAGCAATGGACTAAGTGAAAAGTCTATAACTTGCTAATGCACAGACCATACAGCTTCTACAGCACAGTTCTAACCATTTTAGAGAACGCTACACTTTTCCCATGCAACGAGGAGATAAAGCACTTACATCAGTTGCTCTTTCTTACAAGGGAGTTTGCAAATCCAAAAGGTTGTAAGAAGATCCCTAGCAGGATATCGACTCAGTGTAGTCCCTTTCTATGGCACAGCGAGGCATTTGTTCATTTAAACTCCGACAAGCAGCCTGACACACACCATACTGAGATTCCAAAGAGGCAGCCCTCCCAGATCACCCTGCCCTGCCTCCTCATTAGAATACAGACAGGAACAAAAAAAAAGAGCTAGCTGGGATTCCCACTGGATGGCAATGGAGGAAAAGTGTCAGGATTTGGACTGTAGGCACTTCTATCAATAATACAATAACACATACATATTGCACATTGACCCCCTGGCTTCCACTTACAATGTAGAAA
The DNA here is from genome assembly GCA_029574335.1 of Rana kukunoris. NCBI lineage: Eukaryota > Metazoa > Chordata > Amphibia > Anura > Ranidae > Rana > Rana kukunoris. The sequence continues at coordinate 98,831,636 of CM056056.1, forward strand.
GCAAAAGCGATCTATTCCAAGTATTTTTATTTCAGAATCAAAGTGTACCGGTATTCATTTTTTTAAAATAAGTAAATGTCTTGCAAGAATGCAGGGAAACAAATGACAGTTTTAATGCAACAACGTACGCCGAGGGATCATTCACACTATAGGGTTGATTTACTTAGTTCTGAAATGAGGGGGAAGCTCAGCTAATTTTATTATCCAATCATGGGCAAGCAAAAAATTCAGTTTTTTTATTTTCCTTGCATGTCCCCTCCAGATCTACAGCGACTGCACTTGTAGTGCAAAAAATATATGTACTACAGCACTAATAAATAAGTAACTAATATGACATCACATATTCTAGCGCATATTATACATATTTTTTTATTTTACTTGTAGTGCAAAGTGGATTTCACTTTAGTAAATAAACCCCAATGCACGTTATAAATTCCTTATCCTGACTGCTCTATTGTGTAATGCTGTACATTACATACTCTGGAATTCCGCACCCTGTACAACATGCTGTATAGTACATACTCCTGACGGCTGCGGCCAGTATAAAACATGCTGTACGTTACATTCTCTGTACCTCTGCAACCTGCAGAACATTGCTGGACATTACATACTCCAGATCACTGTATTCTGTATAACATGTTGTGCATTATAGACCCCTGCACTGTATGTTGTGCCATAGCTCCCAACTGTCTCCGAATTCGAGGGACTATTCCTGATTTGGGGCAATGTCCCTCTGTCCCCCATTGCTCCTCAATTGTCCCCATTTTGGTCTGATCTATATAGATTTACAGTACAGACCAAAAGTTTGGACACACCTTCTCTACTGCAGTTTACTGCAGTAAAGATGCGGCTAGCAAGACTTTTGGAGCGGTCCTGCTAGCGCACTGCTTCAGTGTGAAAGCCTTCGGGCTTTCACATTGAACACTACAGGGCAGGTTTTTTTCATGCGGTATAGCAGCGCTATTTTTAGCGCTGTACCGCATGAAAAACTCCTCAGTGTGAAAGGGGCCTAAGAGGATACCATGCAAGGGGGGCAGAAAAGCCTCCCATGTTGAGGGATGAAAGGCCTCATCCCCACATCTTGTCCCCAAGGGGGTGTCGGGATTGTGGGGCAGATTATTGAAATCTGGAAGCCCTACCCTTAATGATACCCCCAAATACCCCTTATTACTCATTCCCCCCCCCCCAAAAAATTTAAATTATAGACACACACATTGTGATAGCAATCTTTATTAAAAGTAAAAAAAAAAACACAATGCCCTAAGATGTAAATCCATTGCCAATTGATGTCATTAAGAACGTTCCAGCATTCAACAATAATAACGAAGACATGCCTTTCTGTTTCCCCAACTCCAATAACAAAGACTACCCACCCTGTTGCCCCACCCCCAAATAACCATTAGACCAAAAGTGACAGATCTCCCTGGCCATCCGCTCTATGTTAACAAACCTGTCGGGGATGCTGGGTGACATCACTAACCAAACATGGTCATGAGCAAATTCTGTCACTGCCGCTGAAAGAAAGATCCATTGCCGGTTTGTTTGCAAACAGCAGCTTGGTGAATAATTGTGATCGCCTATTGTGATTAGTGGGGTTTAGCTATGTTATACAGTCTGCTCGTCTTTGCATTGTCACTAATGACATCTTAATGTTATTACTTAAAATGTACAAAAACAGATATAATCCCCCCCCCCCCCTCAAAAAAACTTTTTTTTTAACCCTGTATAATTACAAATAAAATGGAATTGACAAAATTCACAGAAACATGCAATGCAAAGTGTAAATGCATTGCAAAATAATAATAATACCATACACAATATTGAACATTTTCACACTGTACTAGTCATGCATGTATTTGTAAATCTCAAATTTTTAGGTACAAATATTAATAAAATCTACCAAAATAACAGTCAGGGAATTACAGTTATAAGTTCATTATTAAATAAAAAAATTTAGGAAAACAAAAAAAGTTGTCACTCTATTGTGTCCCTTTGAGCCACAGTTACATAAGATATGCCAATGGTCCATTTTCCTCATCTGAATGTGTCACAGTGAGAGGGTATCCAGAACTGACAAAAAGATGATAAAATGTGCTTATTACCTTTTATGCTTGAGGTCATTAGACAAAGGCAGACCTGAAATTGTCCTTCATGGCTTTCACTAGGAATTAGTGCTTTTGTCTGCAGTAGAAGTATTTATGGTGTGTGTCTCCGTTATCTGCTCTCACCATTTGGGGACTGGATTGTGTCCCATAAGAGGCTGCTGTGTGATCTCTGGCAGGGACGGCTATCTCTATGTTAAACATTCCAACCCTTGTAATGTTTATCAGTATCTAGTCCCTTAAATTCTGCAAATGTTGAAGGACATTCTCTGATTGAACAACTTAAGAGAATATAACCCATCTAAATTTTAAATGATTGTATCCACTGCTTTATTTGTGGTGCAGATTGCTCCAAATGAATTCCTGGAGTATGGTCTTCGAATTGTCTTTCTGAATCAACACGCAATAAAGCAGTAAAGACATATAGAAAACATTATAATAAAGTACCAGAGAATTGTTTTAGGGCTGTGGCAAAAAAAAACAGTCTGACATCACTCTAGAGGGCATTTACTTAAACTGGTGCACACAAAATATGATGCAGCTGTACATAGTAACCAATCGGCTTCTAGGCTTGAACATCCTGAAGTTAGAAGCAAATTGTTTACTATGCGCAGCTGCACCAGATACTCTGTCCACCAGTTTTAGTAAATCCCTCAACTAGGGTTCTATGGAATCCTTGGGTTCCTCCAAAGGTTGCTAGGGGTTCCCTAAGCAAATTCTATCTCCCGATAAGGGGTCACTGACACCAATGATCTTTTTAGATATCTCCAAGGGGGAATTATTTCTGCTAACCACTAGTGTTGCTCATGAATATTCGCATTGCGAATATTCGCTACGAATATTGCATATTCGAGTATTCGCGAATAACTCGAATATCGCGGCAAATATTCGCTATTTTCGCTATTTTGAATATTCGTATTTTTTAAAATTTCGCAATCAATTTCGCATTAGTGAAATTTCTTTTTTTTTTTTATAAAATATAACGAATATTCGTAAATATCGAATATTCGTGATATTTTATAAAAAAAAAAAGAAATTTCGCTAATGCGAATGCAAAATTGATTGCGAAATTTTAAAAAATACGAATACGAAAATATCACGAATATTCGATATTAACGAATATTCGCGAATATTCTTCGAAATATTCGCAAAATATCGCGAAATCGAATATGGCGTATTCCGCTCATCACTACTGACCACAAATGTAGACAACATTCTTTCCACAATGACCATCACTATAATGTATCATGAGCTGCAGATATAGTAATTATTAGCAGGAGTTACTTAAGACCACTAAGTTATTTGAAGGTTTGGAGGGTTCCTCCATGTTAAAAAAGGTTGAGAAATGGTGCTCCAGAAAACAACAAACTTTTTAGCACAATGTAATTGTGACTCCTATGTCATGTCTAAAGATGGGAAGGCCCAGAAAAAAAAAAAGAAAAAAAAAAGAAAAATTGGAAAAGAAAAACATTTTTTTCTTTGTTTTTTAAAGCATTTTTTTCCCCTGAAAAACAGAAGAAAAAAAATGGTGGAATATGTTCTTTTACAATGATAAATAATATATCTATAACATGGTATTCAAACTATATAAACATAAATACCCCAATGAAAGATTTAAAACTTTATGTAAAGTTCTCTCAGCTGAATACAAGCAAACCTTGGAATACAGTTCATGTAACACTGTTCTTCTCAAAGCAGTACTCAAAACAAGAGATATATGCATTTATGCTACTAGCACTGCAGGGGAAAGGCTCCAGTTTAGTTTGCTAGTGGGCTCCCATCTTGTACCTCCTACACTTGGGTGATTGCTGGCATACAGTGGATAATAATTTAGGCCTGAGAGGACAAAAACTGGCAGGTAAGAGGTTACATTTGTCTAATAAATTAGTTTATTAACCTTTAAATGATTCCTATTAATGTTCTCCACCATCACAGTATAAAGTTTACCCATAGTCCGCTCGGTAATTTTTTACTGGCGCAAGGTACTTCTACAGCAGCAACTATATGCCGTCGCCCGAAGCACGTTCACAAAAACAGGCTTCGTATCTGTGTGCACCAGGCAGTTCTTGTAGAATTTGCTGGCTTATGTTGTCATCCATTCACTTAAATAATGCCCTTCTCAGATCCATCACCAACAGATCAATTACCCAATTGTCTCATGGCCAACGTACAGTTCTGTATTTCCCCATTTGAGCCTTCCTTACTGTAAGCCACTTGTTTCCCTGAACAGAAAACATCTCTGGTATATGTAATTTTAGATGATTTATGAAAGGTATGATCTAGGTTACAAAGCAACTTCTGTAAAATCTTTTTTTCCCCCCATATGTAATTAAATGCATTTATAGCAGTCCATTTGTATAAACTAGCAGTAATTAATGGTAAATATACAGTACAGTTCAATTTTACAGCCATCTGGGTGATAAGAACGTCCCCAGTATACTGTTACAAGCATAGGTCAGTTTTTCACATCAAGCTTATTGGGTAAGACAAGGTAATGTTTAAAGTGGGGTAACAAAGAGGAACTAGTCTCCAGTTTATGGCAAATTTCAGCCATTCTTGCATTTCAATAAAGCAAAGACAAAAATAAAATAAAAAAACAGTGCAACAGGGGCCACATGATGAGGTTCAGGCATAAACAAGCCTCAAGACTGACTGTGTCAAGACTGGTAGCATTGGGATTGTGGATTAGAGTTTCTGCTCGGAATTAGTCCATATTAACATAGGGGTTTATTTAAGACCGAACTCATGGCATAAAAAGGTATAAAAAGGTTTCCCACACTTGAGGGTAAATTTAAAGGCATTTATTGGAGTTAACCGTTCACAGGTATTAGATAAAACCAACACACCTTGGGAGAAATGCCTTTCTCTTCATCAGGGCTGTAATGATGTGTGTGGGTGGATGCAATGGAAAAGAACCTGGAATAATGAGTGGAATTGAAACAGCAATGTAGCTGAGAATGAGGTCCACAAGAAGCTGCTCGCCTGCAGAGTGGCAAAACGCATTGGAAAAACCTGGTACCTGTGAACAGATAACTTCAACAAATTCCTTAAATGTGTAATGAAACGTTAATCCTTCCACAGGTCCATACATCATACAAGCCTGACATTGGGTGGTTTCATAAACAATCCGATTACTGCTGCCATTCAGGTGGAAGCATTTGGGTGTCGGCGCTGCCGCCACATCAGTCCTGGTCCCACAGGTGGGCAAGCAGAACCCAGAATACATGGTGAGTAGAGAGGAGGGAGAAGAGCAGACACTTTCCTCTCCCCTCACCTTCTTGCTGTGACCCAGAAAGCAATGTGTAGGACGGCCCCTCCAGGTCACCTGCCACTTTCAGCATACCTGGGAAACAATGTATTAGAATGTGATGTGCATTGCAATACATTCAGTGGAGCCCAGAGGAGACATGCAGGGTCTTTTAGGCCCTGCATATCTCATTAAAGAGAACCTGTCACCTAAAAATCATCACATAGGGAAGATTTTGTTCCCAATGTGATGGAAAAAAAGGTTACGCAAAAAAATAAAGTTACAACCAAACACATACAATCCCCCCAACGCATGCTGGAGAGCAATAACTTTAGTACCAGACCTCCTCTGTTGCATTAAACAAATGACCTATAGGGGGCTTTTGAACCAGTGCCTATAGAAAAAATTAAGTACTAAAGCAGGTTGCCATTTCCGGGGTGCAAAAAAAATTAAGGTTTGACATGTTGGGTATCCATTTACTACGTCCAACCTCGCCTTTTATATTTTACCAACAATTTGGGTAGTTTATTGCGTTTTTCACTTTGCGGTAATATCGTGTGACATAAAAAATTTGAACTAAAACCATTTTGTTCTCTACTGCTTTCAGAAAATATATCATGTCTGGGGGATTTTTGTAATCTTCAGGACTAAATTGATTTGTTATACATGTTATACATGAGAGCTAAAAATGTAAAAAACGGTCTTTCTGTAGTAAAAAAAAAAAAAAAAAAGTGAAAGCGAAAGGGTTAAACGGCATGCGCCTCTATACCCATCTAAGCCCAAGTTCACACTAAGCTGCAGGAAGAAGCCGTGCCAGTTGAGCTGAACACAATTTCACTCCCGCATGTCAGTCCCGATTTCGCCCGCCATTTCAGAGACATCCGTTTCTGCACAGACGTCAATGTATATCACAGCCCAAAAAAAAATCACAAAAAGTAGTACAGAAACTATTTTTTTAAATGGGTGCAGCGCCACAGATGCAGCGTTGCACCAATTAGGACAGTGCTATTGACCGCAATTGCCACCAATTTGACATGTCAAATCGCATGTCAAAACGCTCCATAGTGAACAAGAGCTTAAAGTGTTACATGCGCAGAATAACTAAGATTATAAACCACTGAAGGGCGCTGACTATACAGTACATTTTTGATATTATTACGTTGGCCATGAGCAGTGGTAACAAAAATTAGGGTCCATGTATGCAAACATTTTAATTTGCACATAGGTGACAGTCCCAGAGGCAGCCGTATCCTTGCCCCCTTAACAGGGCAAAGTGACAGCATCTATGCAAAAGGGGGCAAAACTCACTTTTCCAACAATCCCTTGCTGCCCCTTCCTCTTTCACTACTGACACCCAGGGCCGCCATCAGGAATTTTGGGGCCCCTTACACAGCTTCAGGCATGGGCCCCCTGGAGCAGAGAACCGGGGGGGGTGGTGCTGCCGCATGAAATTAAGAAGCGGGGGGGGCTGCTGCCGCGAATTGAGAAGCGGGGGGGCCCTTTACAAAAAGAAGAAATAAAGTAAAATATATATAAAAAAGGGGGGGGGGGTAGCCATCCGGGGCCCTGGGGACCTCTGTGCCCTTTAATAAAAAGAAAAAAAAGAGAGAAAAAAAAAAATATATATATTTTTTTTTAAAAAGGGTGGTTGCCAACTTGGGCCCCGGGGACCTAATTTTTTTTTTATAAAAGGAAATTACAAAAAAAGGGGGCTTTCCATTCGGGACCTCTGGGCCCTTTAATAAAAAGAAACCTCTGGGCCCTTTAAAAAAAAAAAAATATATATATATATAAAAAAGAAATAAACATTTATATAGAAAAAAACAAGGGGGTTGCCTTTCAGGGCCCTGGGGACCTCTGGGCCCTTTAATAAAAAATAAAAATATAAAAAAAATATATAAACAAAAATAAAAAATACAATTATAGAAAATAAATAAAAAAAGGGGGGTTGCCATCCGGTGCCCTGGGGGCCTCCGGGCCCCTGTGGACCTCCGGACTTCTAAAAAAAATAAAAGAAAAAAAATTGGCCCTTTAATAAAAAATAAAAGAAAAATATATTAAAAAAATATATATATTTTTTTATAAAAAAATATATATTTTTTTTAAAAAAGGGCTTGTCATCTGGGGCCCTTGGTGGCCTCCGGGGCCCTGGGGACCTTTGGACCCCTAAAAAAAAAAAAAAAAAAAAAAAAAAATTTTTTTTTTTTTTTGTTTTTTTTTAGGGTTGTTCCCATCCGGGCCCCTGGGGACCCCCGGGCCCCTTACAGGTGTAATGCCTGTACCCCCCTGATGGCGGCCCTGCTGACACCTACTGGTGTCAGCAACCCAGGCAGGCAGTATTATCACTCCCATGCTTGGGCCTAAGGATTGGCTGCTAGACCTGAGTACTGGCACAAGAAGCAGGTAACATGCTCCTCCATACCCAGAAGTGCCAGGTATCGTGGATGGTTGTGGTGTACAAAGAAGAAGTGAAGGACCACTAGTGAGTTGAGAGTATGAGGTTTTTTACGCTTTCCCATCCTATGGAAAATAAAGGTTTTATCTGGGTTTTTAGGAGCCACATAACTGGATTAATATTGTAGTTTTCTTCTATATCTACCCAGAGGTAAATTGATTTCCTGAACTGCACATACAGCATATTAATTTTACCAACAGCTATTTTTCCTACATTATGTTACAATAAATCATAAGCAGCTGCATTGCCTGGTGTGGCTGGAGCCTTCAAGGAGAACAGCAAAGCAAACCACATGAAAGGTCAATCTGCAGTAGATGTTTGCTGTCTCAGAGGAAATCCACTGCAGTCCATTGACACGGCCAAGGAAGACAAAAACAAACACCATTCACAGCCCAGTATGACAATATATAGTAATTTCTCAATAGAAATAAACTTAAAGGGACCAAAAAGGTACCAAAACAAATGATGGATAGGATGTATCAAACAAAATTTACTATGAAGAACTTCGACCTATACTGAATGTACATGCTTATTATAAACTGTTCCATCTACCACATGTGTAATTCCATGCAGCCATTAATGTGCAAGTTTCTCCTCCCGGACAGGTCAAACAGGTTCCTGGCCTCACTTTTCCTTACTACAGTAAAATAAATATAGCTTGGTCATAGACCTTCCCCAGCCTGTGATTTGATAGTGTAAGAGGTCACCTGTGCTCTTTCCTCCTATCTGCAACTTCCATGTTATCAAGCCGCAAGCAATACAGAGTCTAACTGGCATACATAGTACTGCTTCTCCCTTTCCCAGTCTGAATCCTGTCAATTTCAGGGGTCGTCTATAAAATAAACATATTTTGGAACAATTTAAAAATTCAATAAAGCGGCGTTAAACCCAAAAGCAAATATTTATTTTATTGCAGCTCAACAGTCCCTACATGTGCTGGTTGCATTAGCTTTCTTTTTTAGGCTAGTATTTTCACCTGGTATTCCTGCCAGTAAGTTTTTCTCAAAAGAACAAGCTCTCCTGCAGATGTAGCAGTAACAGGGTTAAGACTCTGGCAGAGGTGCTTACAATGATCAGCTTTTATTTATGTAAAACCTTTATCTCAAAAGGGGGGAAAACTCTGTTGTAATTGCTTATAACATGTTAGCTGAAGTTCAGCTTTATTTTGTTGCTATATCTCAGGGGTCTCCAAACTTTCTAAACAAAGGGCCAGTATACTGGGGCCAGACATTCATGTGAGTGAGGGGGAAAAGTACCCCATCATTGGTGTCAGTGGGAGGAATAATTCCCAATTGGTGGTGTCAATGGGAGGAATAGTGCCCCATCATTGGTGTAAGTGGGAGGAAAAGTACCCCATCATTGGTGTCAGTGGGAGGAATAAATTCCCAATTGGTGGTGTCAATGGGAGGAATAGTGCCCCATCATTGGTGTAAGTGGGAGGAAAAGTACCCCATCATTGGTGTCAGTGGAAGGAATAATGCCCCATCATTGGTGTCAGTGGAAGGAATAATGCCCCATCATTGGTGTCAGTGGGAGGAATAATGCCCAAATGGTGGTGTCAGTGGGAGGAAAAGTACCCCATTATTGGTGTAAGTGGGAGGAAAATTACCCCATCATTGGTGTAAGTGGGAGGAAAAGTACCCCATCATTGGTGTCAGTGAGAGGAATAATGCCCCATCATTGGTGTAAGTGGGAGGAAAAGTACCCCATCATTGGTGTAAGTGGGAGGAAAAAAAGTACCCCATCATTGGTGTAAGTGGGAGGAAAAGTATCCCATTATTGGTGTAAGTGGGAGGAAAAAAAGTACCCCATCATTGGTGTCAGTGGGAGGAATAATGCCCAATTGGTGGTGTCAGTGGGAGGAATAGTGCCCCATCATTGGAGCAGTGTGAGGAATAGCTTCTTGTATCAGTGAGAGGAACAGCGCCACAAGGGCTAGCTAAAGGCCAGCAAAGGGGCCGCAGTTTGAGACCACTGGTATATCTAAAGCTGCTAGTCCATCCAGCAAACCCCCCCCCCCCCCCCCCAGATTCCACATGCTCCTTCAGAGTGGGAGGTGTGTTACTGGCCAGATCACCAGGTGAAAACAGAAGGAAAACAAAACTAATGCAGCCACCACATCTAATAATTTTGGTTTTGGGATGAATACAGCTTTAAAAGATTTGTGGAAATTTTAAATTTTAAAAATATATTGGTATTTAATATTGGAATATAAATCTGCTTATAGACCGATATTACAGTTAGAGAAACACAGTTAAAAATAATTCTTTTTACTTTTAACTTAACATTTATATTGAATAACAGCATTTATATCTGCCAAGAGTTGAAATGATGATACTGCTCCCTGATAATTGCATCAAGTACAATTTGTGAAACAGCCACCACAAATGTCAAGCACTCCAAGGTATAATTATACAGACAGGAAGGAGTAATCACGGAGCAGTGCGTACAATCAGACATCCGCCCAGTGGGGTGCAGAGTTCTGTCCATGATCCACAGAGGTGACATGAACATGTGAGAAAGTCAGGCCTTCGGATGTGGATTGTAATCTCCATCTCAGAAGAGAAACACATTAAGCACTCTGCCTCCACATAAGGTTTTGTTCTGCAAACATTACGGCTCCCGTCCAATACAGACATGATGTGCTTGGTACGGAAACCAGTAAATTGGTTCCATACATTCAGGAAAAGCATTCGGCCTACTCTGTACAATCCTGTTCATTTACACTGAAGCTGAATTCACTAGGAGAAACACATTGCAAATAATTTAGACAAAAAGTCAGCTGCTTTCTGTGCTTAACCCCCATAATCATTATATCCAATTAGCCACTCCAAAGTAATATGATGGGCAAAATAGATTGAGATTGGTGTCGGTAACGCCCGCTGTTTAGTTTTTGCTGAGGCCGTGAAGCACAGCCGATTACAATGTAATCACAGCTAATGATCATCAGGTAAAATATGTATTATACAGTGATTGTTTTCAATTTCTTTGCACACACAATTTCTTGTGTAAGTGTTAGTAAGGGGCCAAAGTAAGTGTTAGTAAGGGGCCAAAACATTTTAAGTGATTGAAAATTAAAAAGAAAAAAAGGTAAAATCAAATAAAGTAGGGTTGTCCTCCCAATACCGAGCATTTGCCTGCAGGGCCGTTTGAAGGAATTTGGGGGCCCCAAGCATAATGGACATGGAGGATCCCCCCCCCTGCACGCAAGCAAAGCCTACATGTTCTTTTTACTCCCCCAGGCCTCCCCTCCCTATGTTCTTTTTACCCCCCCAGGCCCCCCTTCCTATGTTCTTTTTACTCCCCCAGGCCTCCCCTCCCTATGTTCTTTTTACCCCCCCAGGCCCCCCTTCCTATGTTCTTTTTACTCCCCCTGGCCCCCCCTCCCCTAACGGGTCCATACCGCGCGGCAGGAGATTCAGTTTCCTGTTCCCGGCCGGACTGAAAGGAAGTGAGCACTCAGTATGCACTTCCTGTCAGTCCGGCTGGGAACAGGAAACAGAATCACCTGTACCACGCGATACCCGGCCAGAGTCCGGACTGACAGGTCACAGGATGAAGGAAGAGGAGCTGCTTGGCCATGCTACACAGAGAAGAAGGGGAAGTAATGACTCGAGGCAGCAGTACTGCACTATAGAACGCTCAGGGGGCTGTAGAAAGCACGGCAAGGGTGGCAAGCAGGGGCCCTACTTGGGGCCCCAGGCGAGCTTGGGGCCCAAAGCAATTGCTTGGTTTGCCTGCCTTGTAGCAACGTGCCTGTTTGCCTGAGTAATTGTACTCCGGTAAATGCTCCCATGCTTCACCCGATACCTGGGTGATCTGTATAGATTTCAGTCTGACAGCCGTTTCTCCCCTGACTCTGTCCATTCACATAACTGAAACATCGTAAACTGTGTTTACAATGTTTCAGTTTATGAATGGACAGGAGCCGCTGTCTTCTCTCCATTCATTTTCAGTGCAGCTGAGGCTGCTGAGAAAGGGACTATTAAATATGTGTCCCTAGTCCCTTTCCCTTTCTCAAAGGGGCGATGTCAGGGGTATGTTAAGACCCCTGATATCTCACCAAAGCCCCCCAACAGGGCTGATAAATAAATAAAGAATAATTGCTAAAAATAATAAAAAAATGTATTGTAAAAATGATATCGGCGAGTACTTGAAAAAAAATATCGGTACTTGTACTCGGGCTAAAAAAGTGGTATCGGGACAACCCTAAAATAAAGTTAAATTGTACAAACACAAATATATAGTTTATATACGTGACCTGCTGTATTTGCCAAATTATTTGTAAATCTGTCCAGACACATTTTTCAATTCAGCCAAAGAAATGATGACACTTTCTTTTTTCCAGCTTAGATGAAAAAGCAGTGCACAGCACCACCCACACATCCATGCGTCCAGCCCCCTGATCTACATACTGAAACATGGATTCCAAAGGGGGGGGTTTGAAGCATGTGATTAGAGCCAGAGGATAATGGAAGAGGGGTGTGGCAATGGGTAGATTGTTTGCCCCCCCCCCACCAAAAAAAAAACAACAACCGGTCATCACTACGAAGAAGGGAATAATAAACCCCCGCCACCTGTGTACCATTGTTGAGATTTCAGCTAATGTAGAATTAAAAAAAAATAGACATATTTTAGGCCTGAATCCCATGTCAAATCCATAGGATACTGAACGCTGTCCGTTTTTCAAGGGTAATAGGCAAGCTATTGTAGAAAAAAAGAAGAAGAAGAGAGAGAGGAAACTGGACACTGCCATAGGGAGCCTGTACCAATGCCAAAAATGTAAAAATGACAGTGAAGTCACGTTTCATGCACCTTCCAGTGTATCATCTGAGGCCAGTCAATTCACCGAGATAAAAAAAAAAAATCCTCCAACATACATTGTACCCGTTTATTGAAGTCTTCTCGTCTCTACAGCCATTCAAAGTACCAAATTTATACAACTTTGTCTGAGCTTCCAGAAACAGGGGGTGGGAGCTGAAGTTGTATAGCGTTGTTTTCCAACACACATGCCCATCGCTTAAATCAAGGCTCTAGAACTATTGCCACATTAGATGTCGAAAAAGCTTTTTATACGGTGTAGTGGACATAAAAATCGGAGATGATATAGAGGATGGGCTTTCCACTACGATTTACAGCGTGCATCCAAACAACTGTACACAGACCGCCTAGCTAGCCTTTCGAATGAATAGTCTTGTCTATGCTCCCTCCCAGCTGTAGAGGTACCAGGCAGGGCTGCCCGCTCAGCCCCAGCCCTTTTCGCTCTTGCAATGGAACCCATAGCAGAAGCCCTCAGAATCTCTCCTGAGGTTTGTGGTCTGAGTGTGACTGGAGGAGAGAGTGGCGCTTTACACCAATGATCAATGGCCCCGTACACACAAGCAAATACATCTGTTCAAATAGGTCGGACAGACCGATTTGAACAGATCTGTCTGCTGGGATGTATTGGTTTGATCGTGTACACACGATCAAACCAAAATCCCCGCCGGCAGACAGAGCGCTGATGTGGCGGTGACGTTGACGCCGCCACGTCACCGCACCAGAAGGTAAAACACTTCCGCGCATGCGTCGAATCCATTCGACGCATGTGCGAGCAGATATGTCTGCTGGTTAGCGTACTAACCAGCAGACATGTCGGACAGACGGATTCCCAGCCGACAGATTTTAAAGCATGCTTTAAAATCTGTCGGCTGGCCAAATCTGTCTGTCCGCCCGTACACACGATCGAATCTGTCTGCTGAAACAGTCTGGCAGACCGTTTCCAGCAAACAGATTTGATCGTGTGTACGCGGCCTTACTATTCCTTAATGATGCTGGAACATTCCTGCAGGGTGCTCTCTAGGTCATGACTACCTATTGCGCCTTCACGGGTCTGTGGGTCAACTGGCAAAAATCACTACTGTTTCCGGTAGCTAAGGGGGTGTCCTCCACTGCCACTCTCCCACTCCAATGGTTGGACAAATTTACTTATTTAGGTATAGTGATTTCTAGGCAGAGTATCGATTATATGGCACCTAACCTAGACCGGATATCGGCAGACCTAAAACCTAAATTGAAGACATGGGGTAACCTCCCTTTCTTTGATTGGTCGTATAAACCTTTTAAAAATGAAAATCCTCCCAAAATTTCCGTACCTCTTTAGGAACTCCCCACAATGGCTCCTGCAAATTTTTTTGTCAAGTGAAGACAATTGTACAAATACAAATGCACTACTCTTACCAGGCCGGTTGACAGAGGGGGCCTTGGCCATGCTTGAGTGCTTTAAGCAGGGCTCAAAATTTCAAGTTCTGAGCTACTAGCCAGTCCTCAAGAGTTACTCGCCACCAGTTGCGCAACCTAATTCATACACTGCCCTGCGCCTAATTGCACCTGTAAACACGCCCTCGTAGATTATCTCATGGAATGACAATGTTTTATGCAGAATCAAGTTACAAAATTAAATATTACCAACAACAACTTTAACAAAATGGGACAGGGCACTGGGGGCAGACCAGAGGGACAGGGTACTGGGGGCAGACCAGAGGGACAGGGCACTGGGAGCAGACCAGAGGGACAGGGCACTAGAACACTTTCTCTCTCTCTCTCACAAGGAGAAGAAAACTGCACAAACTGGAAGGCTGCCGCTCTCATATCAGGGCAACTTTCAGTGAGCACTGCACCAGAGTGGTAATTTTCGCAATCCTCCACCTCACTCATTGCTTTCTGCTCTCCAGCTACATTGGTCAGGGCCCAGGGGGGAGGGGGCAGGCTCAGAGAGGTCATACTGTTAGGTCCCATGGATTAATGAGAATTGTAAGGAGAGCACCTGTGTACTGCTCTGCCTGTGTGCGGCTCACCAGACTACTTTTCCTGAGCATGCACCTTTCCTCTTCGGCTGCCAATCTCATCGGGACTCTAAGTGTAGGCACAGATTGCAGGGAGATTGGTCATGCAGCCCTGTCATCACTCGCCCCCAGCTTAAATCCACTCGCCAAATGCTAGTAGGCGAGTGGAAATTTTGAGGGCTGCTTTAAGTACTTTCTAACAACACAACTAGTAACTGCCTACTGGTGGCTTCAGCCTGATCTTACCAACTCCTCTGTTGTGTTGGCGATGGCAATTGTTAGATCCCTGAAAGCCCCTTCATGGTCTTACCCCTTCCATGCGTACAACACTTCGGGCTTGGAAAGTGGGAATGGCCCTGAAATCTTTCTCCCCCCACTACCCTAATTCTCCATACTCCTCTATGGTTGAATCCCACTCTTCCGCACTTAATTTCTATCTCTGATTCCCAAGCTTGGCCCAAATACAAGGTTAAGACACTGGAGCATATTACAGGAAACTCTGGTTAGTTCCCTTTTCAAACACCAAATTCAATTTACCACCTTATTATTTCTTCAGATACATTCAGGTTTCACATGTCTTCAGTTGCCAATTTGTGGGTCAACAAATCTGAGTTGAAGGCCGTTTTCCGTGCACCAGGTCTGGAAACACCCACCTCCGAGTTATACTGAGTTCGTGGCGGCCAGTCATGAGCTATCCGCTCTGCACCAGAAATGCACTGTGGACATTCCTGAACTAGATTATGACTGGATAGAGATTTGGGATTTTCCCTTCTCTCATTTAGCTTCAGCCAGAGACAAAATTAAAATTTTACATAGAGCCTATTACCAAACGAACTGATGTTTGCCTCACTCCCCCCAACATGCTGGCGCTGCCTGCACCAAGCAGGTGATTTGTTTCACATCTTTTGAACCTGTCCAGCTATAGTACAATATTGGCTAGATATACTGCAAGTGATTAGTCGCACTACACCGATAACTATACCTCTTGAAACATGTTATTGGCTGCTTGGCTTAGTGGAACTGCTGGCTGTGACAGTGGCCAAGAGGACTCTTATAAGTCTACCGATTTACGCCCACAAGGCAAGAACAGTGAGCAAACCTCTCCTCCTACATTGTCCTTCTGGATGAGGTGAATACTAACTTCCCCCTTTACCGTGCCACATATACTAATTGGGGGTGTCCCCTAAAAATTCCTGAAAATCTGGATACCACCACGGCCACAATGGTAGCGGATGATGTACATTAGAGACTCGGGAGTTGCCACAGTGCCCTACATAGGAGTACAATGATTTGTTACTGATGCTTTACTCCTCTACATGCTGTTTGAGCCTTAATATTCCTATATTACCCTCATATTCCTTGTTTTCTCTGAACGTACGTTCAGAAGCAGCTGGATGCTTTTTATTAACTGCCCCTGGACTCATTCAATGTTATTCTATGTGATCATGTACACAGTCTTGTTTATTGCCATTTTTAGGCAGTTGTGTTTAACAGCGTTTCTTTGAAAGCAAAAAAAATGGGTTCAGACGCCAAAGATTTCCACGTTTCAGACGCCAAACGGTAACCCGCATTTAACAGCATTTAGTTTATAGGAGTTTTTTTGTTTTTGCCCATTTAAAAAAATATATATATGTGTGTATATATATATATATTTTAAAACCCAAACGCGGCATGTAAATGCGGCAAAACGAACGTTCTAAACGTGGGTTACTATCTGTCAAGTTAAATAGTTCAGGAGCAGTTGTAAAAACGTCCTGTGTACATGAAGCCTTAAAGTAACACAGTGTTAGGGAGAAGTTGCAGAGATGGCAAAGTTTGCCGATTACTTTGATGGGACGTATCAATCTGTTCAAGATGATTTTTCTTCCTAAATTTCTTTATATCCTCTCAAATTCCCCAGTTTTTGTGCCATTACGGATCTTCAGGCACATAGACTCCATTATTGTGTTTTTTTCTGTGGGGTTCACAAGCCCCTAGGGTCTCTCTTGCAGTGTTAAAGTTTCCGGTTACCATGGGGGGGGTTGGCCCTCCCAGATATGCTTTTATATTTTTTAGCTTCACAATTATCCTTTTTGCACTGCCGATTTTTTCCGCAGACGCCTAACGCCACTTCTTTGTTGGAGGCAGCGGTTGCCACCTCACAAGAAACTTAATTTTTGCTCCCAACGACGGAAAGATGACACCTTGTGGTTATCCCCAAATAGCCCCTTATGGTGTAATGAATCTTTGGGGGAGTTTTTCAAACTGCCTGACGGACAGAAGACATGGGCAAAGTATGGTGTAAAGAATGCTCATCTCTGTACTTTTTCCCAAGGTTCTGCTTGATGTGGATCCGTCTAAGCGAGTCTCTAGATACTACAGAGAAGTTGGTCCGGGGTGATGGGATCCGCTTCTAGGGCCAGGGCTTGGTGGGAGAGTCTTGTCCCGGAGTTGTCAGAAGAGCTGTGGCAGGAGGTACTGGACACGTATCTGGTGTCTGTTATCTCTTCTACGGACAAAATGATCCAATTTCGCTATCTTCACCAGCAGTATTATACACCCGCTAGGCTTTACCGAATGCACATAAGGGAATCTGCCCTCTGTCAAATGTATGGGGGCGGAAGGCACTTTTCTACATATGGTGTGGGAATGCCAGAAGGTGAGACCATTATGGTAGCAGGTAACTGAATTTATATCGGATAAGTTTGACCTGCCTAATATTTGCTCTCCCTTACGTTGCCTCCTGGGGGTTTTTGACCAGGAGGAGATTAATGTACACACTAAATAGTTTCTTAGGATTATGTTTTTTGGAGTGAGGAAACTCATTGCTAGGCGATGGATTCACAACGAGCAGTTGACGTTGGAGATGTGGATAAAAATAACAAATGAGGATGTGATGCTGTATAGGATGACCTACGAAGCTAGGGGGGCCCCCAAAAGGTTTAGCCAGGTATGGTTTAGGTGGGTGGACTCAGAGCACATTGGAGGAAGAGGAGACACAGACTAACGGTTGTGACTTACAGAATTGTTTCACTTTGAAATGCATGGGTCCCAGTCGGGGTGGAGGGTAATGGGCATACTATGAACAATATGGAAGAGCTCGGTTTTCCTCATTCTTTTAAGCAAGCACTGAATGCCGACATCCCTGGGGGGGGGGGGGGGGGGTAGTTCGCGTTTATGTTTTTTTCTCCTCTCCCGAGGGATGGGGAGGGGTGGAGAGGGGACGGAGAGGGGGCAGCCATTTCCTTCTATTGTTTGGTTTACCTTTCTGAATCGTTTACTGTTATAAAAAAAAAAAAAGTTGTCTTAGGCTTGGTTGCTAACCATTTCAGTTTGTGCGATTTAGTTTTTTGTTTTTTCTTTGCTTCTCAAGCCTGGGTATGCTCAATAGGCTTTGTTTTGTAAACCTTACCTTATTCTTAAATTCAATAAAAAGAATTTGCAAAAAAAAAGTAACAGCGTTTGATCGCAAAAAAAAATGGCTTGTTCATTAAGGGGGAAAATCTTCCGGGGCTGAAGTGGTTAACACAAACAGTTATTACTTGCTGACACAACAACTGTTAGCTGTAAAGGTGGCGCAGCATGTTGGGAAATCATAAGGCCACCACTTGTAAACCAGAATGAGGTGTGATGGGTTACAACAGGACATGATTACGGCAGGAATATTCTGCACAAATTGCTTACAGATTTTTTGGGAAAATATGAACAAGCCGGGCACCAAAACTCGATATAATTTAGAACAAATTTTTTGAGAAAAGTCTGGAGGTTAAGGTTTGCAAATCTATTGCAGAAATCCCAACCCTATACTATGTGTACCCCCAGCTGTGCTTTTTCATTGTTAAACAACTTCCTAATAGAAAGTTGACATTTTAGGAAATAATAAATCTTTTCCATAAATAATTAGAATTAGAAGTTTAGGATCTTAGTTCCCAGGCCCTACAAGTTGCACTCACATTGCACCCACACTACCACAAGTGTCAAGGGGATAAACAATGCAACTGTAGGCAGTTAACAGCTAAGCGTATTGGTCATCCTGCCCACCCCAAGGACCAGATTTGTTTTTTGTCTGTTCCTAGGTTGACATTTCTTCTCTCTATTCCCATGCCGATACTAGGACTTTAGTTCCCAGGAATATTTTCTCTGGTAATAGCCAAGACACAGGGACAAGCTGGTCACCATCACTGCATCCGAGGTGTACAAGCTGTGTTCACCAGTTTTGAAGTGAATTAAAACATTTGCAGATATATTCAAA